>JASXTE010000009.1:14625000-15827500 GCA_030280995.1 Hemileia vastatrix | reverse complement strand
ACTACAATGCATGTAATATGATTTTCATTTTGAATGAATATGAGAGGCAAACACAAACTGTGACTTTCCATCATGTTTTTTTACTTCAGGCTATCTTGGGGTGGGGCAGAAAAGTCAGTAGTCATCTTTATTTAATCAAAGGCAAACATCTAGCCATTATATTATGTCCCTTTTGGTCAGAATGGTGATTCTACATTCTTTGAGCTGTGTGTTCATACATACAGGAAATATAAGTCTGGTAGTTTATCAACCACTTTCAACAAGTGTGTATTCTCACACCTGTACAAGAATAGTGGTCACTAAAATATTTTTTAAAGACATGCAACACCTGCTCATGGGATATACAGAGATTTTTGAGTTAGCATGTAGTTAAGCTCATACTATATGGTTCCAATAGTTTTTCTGATGCTTTGATGATGGCTTTTGTTGTTATGGTGCATTTATTTTTCCAATCAGAAATTATCAGGTCATTATTTTATGACCCATTTGGTCAGAATGGTGATTTTAACTTCTATAAGATGTATATTTACACATGCAGGAAATATAGGCCTGGTTTATTATCAACCATTTTTTACAAGTGTCTATTCTCAAACTTGTACAAAAATGGTGGTTACTCAAATATTTTTGAAGACATGTGCCACCTGCTCATGAAATATACAGAAATATTTGGGTTACCATGTCCTTAAGCCCATACTATATGATTATAATTGTTTTTCTGATGCTTTGGTGATGGCTTTTGTTGTGATGGTGCATTTATTTTTCCAATCAGAAATTATCAGGTCATTATTTTATCTCCCTTTTTTTCAGAATTCTTATTGTACCTTCTTTAAGATGTATGTTTACACATGCAGGAAATATAAGTCTGGTAGTTTATTAACCATTTTTGACAAGTGTGTATTCTCACACTTGCACAAAAATGGTGCTCAATCAAATATTTTTTGTAGACACATGCCACTTGCTCATGGGATATACAGAAATATTTGGGTTACCATGTCTTTAAGCCTGTTTTAGGAGTTTTCAGTTCTGTAAAATCTGCACTTTTATATGTGGGGATTTTGGAAACACACTAGTTCCAAACCTGGTGCATTTCAAAAGTGAAATAAGTCATTTATTTCATCCAAATAAGCACTTTCTCAACAAAAAGTGCTGATTTCACCATAAAGTCCTGTTTCATTTATTTTTCAGAATCATCCCATTCATATGCAGCACTCTGCGGAATAACACCTAAAAACTAATCAAATCATACATAATTTACATTTTTATACCATGTAAGAGTCATACCTTCATCACTCTCAAATCATGATAAACATCATCAAGAAATAAGTTTCACAGCTCTTGATCTCCTCTTTGATTCTGATTGTGATCTTGAAGATTTTTTTTTATCAAAAATGGTCAAGAAAATTTATCTTCTTCAGAGAAAACCTCAAGTACTTCATACCCCTAATAACACCATACAGAAACTTCTTAACCCATCTTTTCCCAGTTTTAGACAGCTATTCAAGACTTCCCAGAAATTTTTTGTTAAAATGGTTTAAAATATTTAGGAGAAACCCATGTTTAACAAAAACTCTTAAAAACAGAAACATTCTCCTTCAATTCAATTGGCACCACACTATTTTGTTTTGACTCTAATGGTAATGGAGCTGCCATGAAACACTTGTAAAATGTCTTTGATTTAGAGTATGGTTCAATTAATGGATATACCAAATGAAGCATCACTGCTATTCTCTCCTTATTCTCCCAATTGCTTTCTTGGCCAACCAAATAAGAGAAACTTGAATAATCTCAGTTTAATCAAGTGAAGTGTTTCATGAGATGTATTAGTTTTGTTGATGGTACAACTAATCCACTGAGTCAGAGCCCTGCTCAAGGTTTAAACAATCACTTTGATCAAAATAAGATTTATTATTTCTCTGTTTTAAATATTGTCATTGCTTTTCTTCACCAGATATGTTTTATGTTAAAAAATGATTCATTAATTTTTCATGTTTTTTTTAAAAATCTTTTGGTAACTTTAAAATCTGGTACATTTTTGAATTCATGTTTGTAATTTAAAATGCATCTATGTAAGCATTTAAATTTCTGTATGTCTAATGTAAAATTTATATTTCTTTCGAATTTATAAGTCTAAAAAACAATTTTTTTCTTTTTTTCTAACTTTTTTTCTTAAATTTTCAATTTAGAAAAAAAAAATGGCAATAACTCCCCCTGCATTTTGTCCTAGTAGGTGGTCCAAATTACCAAATTTCAATTATAATGCATAATTCAACAACAAACAGATAATTCAGAGAAGAACACAACAATAAAGTAATAGAATTCTAGAAAATGAATATGAATAACAAATAAATTTAAGAAAATATTCCAAAACTTAATGTAGGTATGATATCACAGCAGCATGGATTGACAGTCTAAAACCTCAAGTAATTGAAGTGGATAAATGACTTTTATATGCTAAATTATGACATTAAAAGAGAAAAATGACAGCCTTTCTTTGAACCCCTAATTTTCATCTAAAATTTGTAGAAATATAATACTCACTTGTTTAATCATAATCTCACAATGATAAACACAAAAAAATACAGGCTAAAAAGATGCCAAAAGTGTGCCAAAATATATCCGAAAATTTCCAAAGAGTGCAAATTCAATCACTAAAATTTAGATTTTCATCTGAATTGTAAAATGATTTTTACCAATATTCAAATTAGGGGGTATCAAAGTTAGAAATCTTCCATTTCAAAATACCTCTTTTTTCCACCAAATAAACCATGATTATTTTTTAAGGTATGCCATCTTGTACCCCCAAAACATCTTTTTAATGAGAATTAATGTCATGATTGTGGCTTTCTTTTTGTGCAGTGAAATACCTATTATAATAATTACAAATTTCAAACTTTTATACCCCCTATTATCATGATATAAGCATTTCAGGAGCTTTGTTTTTTAAGCATGTAATATCAAATTGAAAAAAGTATAATTTTCCAAAATAAAGATTCAACTTTAAAGCTCAATATATCAGAAAAATCTTAACCAAATTCAAATCCATTTGTGTGAAATGAAAGATAGGCTTTGGGAGACTCTTCATTTAAAAGGAAATGAGATTTGAATAATCCTAACCCTAATTAAGAATCTTTCTTTCAAAATTACATAAAAATGTGAGAGGTGATATTTAAAATGAAAACAATATCGGTTAAATAAGTTCACCGTTATCCTGAGAAGTTTCATATATAGATTGGAATGTGAATTCATGATAGAAAGTGAGACCTAGTTGAAAAAAGATTGATTTAAGTGTTGTGGAGAAAATGAGTGAAGAAGTGTCAAATAATAATCCAAATCTAATTTTCAGGTACCTGAATGAAAGCTAAAAACCTAGATAATCATCATATGAAGATTTTAGAAGCCCTATTCTCTAATTATGTAATATTAAAGTAAAAAAAGTAAAATAGTAAAAAAAAGACTTAACTTTAAAGGTCAATATCTCAGCAACCACTGAACCATATTCAGATCTTTTTTGGAAAATGAAAAATAGGCTTCAGAAAATGATTCAATTAAAAGGACATGAGATTCAAATAAACCTGAACCTAATTTGGACTTTTTTTTCAAAATTGCACCAAAATTTGAAAAATGATAGTGAAAATTACAACAACATGGAGTTGAATAAGTCCACTATAATCCAGGTAAGGGTCCCACATATAATTGAGCGTGGATTCCTTATATAAAGTAAGAGATATCAGATATTCATGAAAAATAAAAAGTAGATGACACATACTTTGATGGAAAAATAGGAAAAAATAGATTGAGAAAGAGAAAATTTGAAGTTTGGGGTAAATTTAATATGGAGAAAATGAAATGCATAAAGAATGAACTATGAATGTGTATCAATAAATTGCAAATTTTCCAGAGCTGAAAACCCCTAATATGCTCCCAAAAGTTATCAAAATGCCACACTTCTGAATGATAGCAAAAAATTCCCACAAAATTCCTGAAAAATAAACTAAGAAATGCCTGAAAAATACACCAAAAAACTCCTGTAAACAATAGCATAAAAAACCTGCAAAAATGCCTTCAAAATATTCCAATAAACACCTTCAAACAATAGTAAAAATACACCTAAAAATACAACAAAAAATACCTTTAAACAATAGCAAAAAACACTTTCAAAAAGGTGTTAAAAATCCTTCAAAATATGCTAAAAAACACCTGAAAAAACTAGTTATTAATGCCTGAAAATTATGTCAAAAACACCTGCATAATATGCCAGAAAATGCTTTCAAAAATAGTGAAAACCCTTGTAAAAATTCTTTATAGATTCCTGAAAAATATACCAAAAAACATCTGCAAAAATGCCTGAAAAATATTCCAAAAAAAGCCTTAAAAAGAAATTAACAGCTGGAAAATGCCTGAAAAATACATGCAAAATATACAAATAAATGCCTTTAACCAGTAGTAAGAAACACCTGCAAGCAATAGCAAAAAACACCTGAAAAAATTCCTTTAAAAAACCTGAAAAATATGCCAATAAATGCCAAAAATTTCCAAAAAATGATTTGAGGAATAGTGGAAACAGAAAATTAGGGAAAGTTAATTTTTATGTGAAATAGGGAGGGTAATTGAATGAAGAATTATGTGATAGGGTAAAACATGTGATTTGAAATTTTAGAGGGAAGAGAAACAAGTGAAGTAAGATGAGGGGAGGAAGGTCAGTGTATCACATGTGAAAGGGATGAGGTGGAAAAGAAGGGATGCTGTGGCCAAAATGTGGCTGTGAAAAAAAATCAGGAAAAATTTGCTGATTTGAGGTCATAACTGACACCTATTTTTGAAAAAAGTAACTTTTTTGCAAAATTTAAGCATTGATTTGTAAGTTCTGATTTGGTTTGAAATCTGCACTTAAATCAAGTGCAGATTTGTCAGAACTGACACCCCCTATTATGTGGTTCTGATAGTTTTGCTGATGCTTTTATGATGCCTCTTGTTGTGATGGTGCATGTATTTTTTCAATCAGAAATTATCAGGTCATTATTTAATGTCCCTTTTGGTATAGGATGAGAAAATATGTTAGAAAATGATGGAATGTGATATTTTAGTAAAAATTTGAAATGTTAAATGGGAATTTTTTGATGCGAAAAAAGTAAGCAAATAATAAAACATCCTATTTGAGCACATAATAGTTTTTTGAGAAAGAATGTGATATGAATATAAAGTTGTTAAATAATGAAAGTTGAAATATTATTATCAAATTGAGATGGAGAAGTATAAAATGGTAGCATTAATAAGCTATCAAAAGATGAAATGTGATATTTGGGTGTAAAATTAGGATAGAAAGATAGTAAGTGAGATGTTAAAAATGTTAGTGAATTATGGAATGTGATATTTTAGTTTAAAATTGATATGGAAAAGGGGAATATGAGATAAGAAAAAATTAGAAAATAGTAAAATATGCAATTTGAGCACAAAATAATGATTAGAAAATGTTCAGTAATTCAAATAAAGAATTAATGAATAACAAAATGTGATATTTTATTACCAAACTGTGATGGAGATGTAGAAAATCCTGTATGGAAATTATTTAGCAAGTGATGAAATGTGATATTTTAAAATAAAATTTTTGTAAAAAAAATAGCAAGTCAGATGATTAAAATCCACTTAATGATGAAATGTAATTATTTTAGTATAAAATTATAATTAAATTATGGCAATCAGGAACAGAAAATATTTATCAAACGAAGAAATGTGATATTGGAAGGTAAAATTGTAATGAAAATTTTCTTAACAAGACTCATAAATAATGTGAAGAATTTTGAAAAGTAATATGAAAAAATGAAGTGGAAAATAAGTTTAAAGAAATCTTAACACAAGATAAATGAAAGTTAATGAATGATTTCTGGCCAAATGCTGGTCAATTGAAGGTCAAAATCTAGCCAACTTCAGGAAAAATGCTGTTCAAAGAAAAAAACAGGTTTCCAACTTGCATGCAAGACCCCCCTGATTTACCCTGGTGTAAGTAACTACTAAACTGGGAGGTTTTGTTTTAGAATAATGAAAGGTGGAGAATAAAGAGTAGTGTAGAAAGAGAATTTTGGAGAATAAAGAGAATTGTAGAAGTAGATAAATTGATAAACAGATAGTATATGAATTTTTACTTTTTAATAGAGTAGATTCTTAAGTTGTTATACAGCTACATCTATTTGATGTAGATCAGTAAAATTCTACAGCTTTTTTCTCATTGTGTCAAAATATTTTTAGCTCTCACTATTTTCAAATAACTGAGGTATATAAAAAACCTTCATTAGGGGGTATCAAACATTACCAATTACACCTTATAAACATGCCACAAAAAGGTAACAAACTCACTCTCAGAAAATGAGATATGAATTCCCTCAAAATGTGTATTTAAACAGAATATTTGTCCACAAAAGCATCATATTTTGGGTCAATAAACTCATCAAAACACTTCCTTTCTTCATCATGATTAGTCAGAACTAGTTACAGACATGCCAACATCTAGATATTTTTTCACCTGTTCCTTGAGGGCTTATTCATACAAGTGAGATATGTGACTTACAATCACTTAATAAATCCATTAATCATACAATTAGATCTATTTTTTATGACTTTTTACTTTTTTTGCAATGAATTTCCTCAGTTTTATTTGTTTTAGTTCAGCTTCCAGCCTTGAAATTTAATAACATTTCTAAGATTCTGTCTCACTATAATATCTCATCTTCTCTTCATCTCTCACTTGCATTACTAATTGTTGATTCTGATACCTCTCACTCCAGAACTCTCAATTTAGATCACTTTCTCATGGTTTCTTATTTTATTTCTGATTGGAAAGTCTTTTTATTCTCTCTCTTTTTTTTTCTCTTTTTTATAATTAGTTTTAATTTAATTGCTGATTAAAATGTTCTTTTGTTTTATTTTATCATTTTTCTTCCTTTTTTAAATGGTCCTCAATCATTCTTATCCTTGTCTTATTAAATTTTGGATATTATTTTGGTCATTTCTAGATTTTTTCTCTTTTTTTGGCCTTTTTTTAGAGTCCACTTACTTAAATTAAGCCATCAGGTCATATGTTGCATAAAAGTAATCATTTATTGATCCCCATGCCCTGCTATGGCAAATATCTGAAAAGGGTATGGAGAATTTTTTCTTTGACTTGGAAAAAATTTGGTGATCCACACCCCATTATATAATAAATAGTAGGGCAGGTTATTGCAAAAATAAACTTGCATAGTGTGTTTCCATAAATTCTCTTGATCTACCTAGATCCAATCTCTCTAACAAGCAATTTAATTTTAAGTTTTGATTCTCAAGAACTTTGTAAATGTGTACCTCATCTTGTATTGAAGACTATTCTAAGAGGGGCTATCAGCTCACAAATAAGTTGTTTCTGTTAAACATTTTTTGAGACTCCATGATTTTAATCTGAGCTTGCTCCTTTTCAGAAAAAAGTTTAAATATTAAAAATAAGATAAAAAAATTAAGAAAATTCATTTATACATACAAATATATATATATATAACCTTATTCAAATTTTTAAAAAATCTCACCATAAGCAGGAGAAACAGCCTTTAATGTAGATTAGGTTGTCCCAAAACTAGTAGAAGCTCTTGGCTTGAGTCTGTTTCCAGGAGATCTTGACTCTTTATCTTTCCTTATAATTTTCTAGATTTTATGAGACTTGGTTCTGGTTGATACATGGGAAATAAATTAGAAATATAAAAAAGTATTTTAAGCTCATGTCACGTGCCACGTGACACTCGAGGCCAAAGCAGCTCATTAAATCAGTAATACAGAGGTCTAAATCCATACTCAAGCGCAGAAACAATTCTACATAGCAACTGCGACTTTCCTTTGTGTACTCACTATTCAACAGTGCTAGTCTAAACTTTAAATATAAATTAGTCAATCTCTCAATAGTGTGTTTTTAGTCTTTTCCTCAATAAGTGACACACAGTGCAATAGTTAATGTAATAGTCCGCTAAAAGGTTTATAAAGTATCTGTGGGTTATTAAAAGGGGTAGTGAGCATGGACGGGATGGTTAGTAGAGGATTAAAAGGGGTAACAGATGTTAGTGAGGAGGGTCCAGGTGTAATGGGTGTATTTTGGTGGTCTGTGGGGTGTGGAATGATGGATGGGTATGAGGTCAATGCAAGGAGGAGTAATGGATATAAAAGGGGTTGGATTGTGGTTCAATATTCCTTTAGAATTAAATTATAAAATGTATATATAGTTAATAGTGGTAAAGCTTCAGGTTAAATCATTATTATTGTATCTTTCCTTACTTTTCTCAGTAATCATTTCTAAATCCTAAATCTTTGATTATTGAGTTTTCAACCCTTTGTGAGATCTTAAGAATATTAATATTACCTTTAAATTATATTAGAATTCTTATCGAACATATCTCAAAGCAGTAGCTCTTCCTTTGAGTCATCTTCAAATCACTTCCTTGAACATTTCCTCTGTGCTTCAAATAAGTTTCTAAACTCTCTACATCTCACTTCCAGGAACACCCTTGACCTTGTGCGTAGGTTGTCCGGTGACAGCTCACTACCATGGGCTCATCAAGATGAATTTCAGAATATACAGAGGGTTCTTCAAGTTCAGGAGAGTTGAGTAAAGGATCTAAAGGAAATTCTTGATTATTGGTATGAGACTCAGTGATTTGAAGTTGTAAGGATAGAAATTTAAGAAGGAATCATTGATGAAAAACTTAATGGAAAGGTAAGAAACTTACTGTGATGAGATGATTTAAAATTTGATTCAGAAAAGTGGGAGGGAGACAAGAGCTATGTTGCACAGTTGATTGGGGGGATGTGGGTATCGGTGGGCTGAATTGTGGTTGAGAAAAAGAAACAAAATTAGGAAGTATTTGACCCCATGTTTGAGACCCCAAGTACCAAATCAGCCATGTTTCATGGTGTGTTTGTGTGGCATTTTTCAAATGAAAACCACTAGGTGTGTTTGGTAATGTTTGAGACCCCCTATTGAGTGCATTCCTGGAATTAAGCCTCAATTGAATCAATTGTCCCTATTTCATTAAAATGATACATATTTTACAGTAGTTTACATGACAGATTTGCAACACCCATGCACCAACTCCAAGTAAATTTGGCCCATTTATGGCTGGACATCCTAGCACAACTACTCAAGATGATTATCTACAGTAAAAGTCAAATCTATTTTATTCCAAAGTTTCATTCTCCTTAGTTTTAATTGGGAAATGCCTAAAACAATTGCATATGCTGACAATTGAAAAACATCTTTAAACTTAAAATATCAGAAAGCAGGAAGAAAAAAAAAAAGGAAAAAGAAGTTCAAACTCTTCAAATATTATAAAGGTGAAATGGACAATGTACTCAAAACCTTTTGTCATATCTATTTCATACTTGAAACTCTTTTCCATTATTTTTTTGGCCTGGAATCTGAAATCATTTTTTAAAAGCATATCAAAATTTGCCTGCTGGTTCTTTCTAAGTAGCAACCAGGTATATTAACTGATAAAATATTGAAAATAATCGAAAGTTTGATAAATGTTTATTCCCCCATATGTTCGAGAATATGAAGAGGATCTTCAAGTATGTTCAATTAACTCATTGATTGCTCCTTGTAAAACGCTTACAAAAGGCTTCTTCAACCATAACTTACAGTCATTTAGAGCTATTGAGAATTTCGAAAGCTCGACTATAGGATTTAACTCCTAATTCACTTTGAGTGCTAGATTCTTTGATAAAATTATTATTTCTTGAGTTGGAAGTAAAGCCAGAGATTGTTGAGTTGCTTCCGGAAAGTTGAGATCGAGCAGCTCTGAAAGGTGAGCCAGCAAGACTGGCAGATCTTTGGAGTGAACCGATCCCCGAGATTGCTTCTGGTCTTTTCTTGACCGATAATGAGTGTGTTTCTCTCCTAGCTTCGAAACCTAATTCTGAAGATGAGTTGTTTTTTAGTTGCATTAGAGAGTTACGGGTGCTTAAAATCCAAGAAGGACACCATCCACGCTCTCTGGTTGTCTCGTTCAAACAATACGACCAGTGCTGGCATGTTTTGTACTCCCTTACAGTATCTCCTGGTGAAACAGATAATTCAGCAGCCCAAGTTCCCACCGGTTGAAATCGCATAATCACTCTTTTCTTGGAAAACTGTGATGACAAAACCCTGAACTCATCTAGACGACCACAAAGGGCTTCTTGAGGATCAGAACTTTTAATTTGTAGCATGGATTCAACCAGACATCCCGCTGGAATCCAGCCAGTTTCACTACTTGTTCGAGGAGCCGCCAAAGAAGTGGATGTATTACCACTTGAGAATGTTGATTCGCGCGATACCAAGTACCTTCCATTTGACTATATTACATTTAAATCAGAATATAGACATGCTCTGTATACTTGAAAGCCTTGTGAAAATTGACAAACCTTCATCTTGATACGGAGTATGTCTCCTGGTCTTACACTCAGTTCGCCGGGGCTCGGCGCTGGGTCTGAACAGACAATCAACCCATACGGTAGTGACATGGATGACCTGTTTTCTTCACCAACTTCTTCAATATCTTCACTTTCGTTGAAACTAAGTTTTACCTTTTCTCCCTGAGATGACATTGCGGCACGTCTGAGTGGACTGGGAACTTCTTCAATAGACCGTATCGCAAAATCAACACCCTTGCGGTCAGGCATGGCACGATAAATTTTGAGGGGTACTT
This sequence comes from Hemileia vastatrix, assembly GCA_030280995.1. Classification (NCBI taxonomy): domain Eukaryota; kingdom Fungi; phylum Basidiomycota; class Pucciniomycetes; order Pucciniales; family Zaghouaniaceae; genus Hemileia; species Hemileia vastatrix. The sequence goes on along the minus strand of JASXTE010000009.1, from coordinate 15,816,803 downwards.
GATCATATGCTAAACATTTCTCTGTTTTTCCACCATTCATCCTGATAATAAGAACATGGCGTTTCCAGACACCAGGATCTGTATGAAATGATCTAAGATGGTTGGAAAGTACTTCAACCACAGTCTCATCATTTGTAGATTTGGCTCTGATACGACCGTGTGATTCAGAGATAGATTCACTTCTTGCAGGTGAACGGCGTGAAGCTACCTTTACAGCCTGTAAATTGGATGTTGATGCAGAACGACTAAGTTGAGCTTTATCATTTTCTGATCCGTCAGCAACTGAGTTCTCAAGAGTTTTTTCGTTTTTGACTTTTTGGGTTATCAAACTACCACCCTCACCACAATTTGCTGATGATGTTGGTGAATTTGGTGTTCTTGGAGGACGTTCCTGAACCACATTGCTACGTAGCGGTGTGTTGTTTACTGACTTAACAGAATAATTGGAGTGAGATGCAGATGCTGAATTATCGCTAAAACCCTTGTGGGAATTTTCATTTTCAGAAATTGGCGGCTTTTTCTTTACATCAACTTTGGATTTTTTCTTGGAGCTTTCAGACCCAATCCCAGTCTCAACGCTATCATGAATTGATGATGAAGATTTCACGGGGGAATGACTTGAATCAGATAATGAATCGTCGCCAAGAGGAATTGGTGGCCCACTGTCTGCAGCAGCTGAGATTTCACTATTGGGTGGTGAATTAAAATGCTGGGGATCTGCTATGGCAGTTGCATCGTTCGCTGGCTGAATAGAGGCCTCTTGTTGAGAGGACTGGTTTAGAACAAGACGATTAGTCTTTCTCCCATCTATTTAATTTAATCATTTAGAAAAGTACTGTAAAACGAAATTAGCATTAGCAACTAACATATTTCATATGAGCGGATAGAATTTGCAATGCGGATGTAATTTTTTTTAACTCGTATAGCTCCTCTTCTAGATAGCTAATTCTCTGTTCTAAAAGAAGGTTACCATGTTTAAAAAATAACATTAAGAATAAACTGCAAATAATGAAAAAATTAATTTTACACACGTTGATGCTGAATGTCAATAATCATGTTATCACTAAGGACATCAAATTTTCCTGGACATATCATGGTTGTCAAAATGAGCAAATATTTTGGGTGAGCCACCACATGTCTCTCATTGAAATACTAGCTTGAATTATACTGACTGGAGCCTTGTGACGAGCCCGAAAAATTGTGAAATAAGTCTTCATAGTAATGTGTTCTTTTTTCTGGGTTTCCTGAGATATTGCTAATCAAGCGAAGCAACCTAAGCCGTGTGCCAACTTTTCGGACACCTAAATCTTTGAGAGTCTCTGAGTCAAGATTAAGAAGCACAACTCCATCTATACCATTTTCTATTTTTTATCAAATAAAAATATTTAATTACTGAGATCAGCACGTTTCGAGATACATACTGTTCTCTCGTTAAAAGCAGGGTGTTTAAATTTCTTACCCTCAGTTTTGCCTGCTAGTTCTAGGAAACCATTAGCAGTAAGCCACTCAGATACATCTTGTTCAGACCAATCCGCCATCGAATTTGTAATGGAATAAAATGTAGGGGACGCAGTGATAGTAGAACTGCTGGTTGTAGAAGTTGAGAGAAACATTGGTGGAAGTGCTATTTAAAAGAGAAAAGGAAAAATCAAAATGAGGTTGATATTTTATTATATTTATACAATTTGTTCATAGATTTCAGCGCCAAATCCCAATGAATGGGTAGGTGAGGAGCATAAAACCTTAAATAAACCTGTTCGCAGAGTAGAACCAAAATGTGATCAACGGATTGAAAAAATTAGACATAAAAAACATGAAAACAAAAAGCTAGAGCCATCCTTCGACAGCAATACAATTGATGATACTGGGCCTTTGACAACATAGCTGGTGATTGTGGAAATCATTTTATCTTACTTTCTACGCGTTGCAGCTATAACGATCCACGCTAATAGTCTCTGCTTTGGCAGCCCAGCCAACCAAATGGAGTTAGAGTTTAGTCATACCATGTGCTAATGTTAGCAACCGATAATGATAATTTTGAACAAGATTGTTGCTCTTAAGATACATCCAACTATGCGAGAACTGTTGGGCATGCTGCGGTGTCTTGAATCCCTTCGGTTGCTGGGAGGATGCTAAACCAAGGTTTACATTAGTAACCAACGGAATGTACCCTAATTTACCAGCCTGGGCAGGTTGCCGTTAGCTTGGATCACTTCCTATTAATGATTGAATATTTTTTTCTTGGCGTAGATGGTTAGAGTTTGACATCATCAAACACAGTGAATATCAGCATTGGTAAGAAAGATAAATGGACAGAGTAATTGGCCCTTTAAAATTCAGCTCTCTTTTGCAAAGTCTTTCGTCTCTCGCAACACTTCAAGAGCTTCCTTGATTTGTCAAAACACGTTCCACAAGACACATTGGAACTTTAGGTTATTGCGTCCAAAATACAGTGAATTGATTATCTGTGTCATTAATCCTACTGCTAGATGAACTGGATTGGTTAGAAGGATAAATGTAACATCGAAGGACATCAAATATTTAGAAACTCTATAAGCTGCACATCCAAAATCTCAATTCTGAATGAATTGCACGCTTTTTCTACCCCCTTCTATGGATAATGAAGAAAGGGTATTCCAAGGTTAAGTACTACATAGATGACAAGACCATAGTTCCTGTTTCTATGCTAGTCATCATAGCTCTTTTACAGAGAAAAGTGAGAAGGACAAAATAAATACTTAAGAACCCAAAATACAAAGGAAATTCAACTAGCGTGGTGAGACATCCAGTAATTGTGATTGTTGAAAATTATTTGTATGCCCGCTGTGTATTAGAAATTTCGTAGTTCTGGCAAAGTGCTAAATCACTAGGAGGTGCCAAAGTTACGAGATCGGCAGTTAATTTTGATGGAATCTGTAATTATTAGGGCATCCACAATTGTTTCGGCAAACACGTTCGGCATGCATATTTTATACAGCTGTTTGGGAAAACCTTGCTCTTTTTTTGCCCCTCATCCCCCGCCAAAAGCGGCTTAAACTCATGTTTTTGGCAGGGAGTGGAAGGTAAAAACACAGCAAGCTTTTCCCAAATAGCTGTACCAAAAGTCGTTTCTTTTTCTAACACTCGTTTCGTTAAGGGCAACCACCACCGTGGTCGTAAAATCATTCGGTATGCGTACTTTACCGAAAAACACGCATCTTTTCCAACCACCGTTGACATTAACTCATTCGGCAAATAGGTAATTCATCAAATTTTTCAGCAACATGTGCAAAATTATGACACTTACACTACGATAAATGTTCGTTTCGTCTTGGGGCACAACAATGGCGCAACGATTACGCAACAGTTAAGTTACAATGATTTTTGGCACTTAGAGGTCTTGGGTTGGTCTTAAGTGCAAAAAACAATTGCTTCGTAACTGTTGCGTAATTGTTGCGCCCCATAGCGAAACAAACATGTGCTGTAGAGTTGGCTGATAGTGATAAGTAAGTCATGCTACTACGCGCCATTTTTTCATCAACCCACCTCATGTTGAATTGTGTGACTTGGCACTGTTTATCATTACACATCAATCATATCCTCAACCAGATAAATAAATTACTCAAAAAAATCCTATTTCTTTATCTCTTAGGAATCTAATCTAATAATAGGTGGTATCAACATTAAGGGATCTGCAATTAGGGATCAGGGGTTTTTTCTCCCCGGATCAGACATTATTAATTGCAGAAGATTCTTATCCACTAGCCATGGGGCTAGTGGATAAGGATTGCATAATAATGCATTATCCCACCTCTTATACCTCAATTTCCATTCCTAATTCCTGATCCCAAACTCATCACATACATGATTGATTTGTATTCAATTCACATGACATATAATTGTGGATGCAATTCTTATGTCTCTCTTCACTCTAGACCACTTAATTTTGGTGGTGAAAACTTAAGATTTTTTTTCTATCTACACATCTCCCTGCTCATTTGGTGGCAAAGTTCTGCTTCCCTCATCACCTAACACAGGGGGGAAAAAATGAGGACTTGTAGGCAAGTTGTTTTTTTGTATTTCTGACTAACCTTGCTGTAACCTGGTTAGAACTTCAAGTGATCCATATTCAAAACTGCCTCTCATGAATCAGGGAGTGAAATTTGGAGTCCATACTTTTTACTTTTATTAGTTAGCTCAATCACTGGTAGTAAATATTTGTATATATATTTATTGTCCACAAAAAATATACAATTCTAAAACCACATTAAAAATCAGAATAGCTGCTGGCTATAATTTTTAATGATATCATACAACAAGTATTTGAGAAAACATTTGCAAAACCACTAGGACGTGTAGTTTTTGAAACATGACCAATAATTTCCTTGCTATTCATAACTACTTTTTTTGACCATTTATCATAACACCAAAAAACATTAAGCCCAGCTTTTAAATAAGGATTTTCAATTTTAGGATCCACAATGTCATATAAGCCAACTAAAATAAAATTTTGACATGAAAATGTTGTTGACTGCCACATTTTCAATATAACCCCAACAACATTTCCTTTTGATGAATTTACCTCAACATTGCCATTTCCTTGATTTGTTGAATATAATGAGTAGTTTTTTCCATCCAGTAACAAGTTATCTACTTCAATAATTTGAGGTGATAGAATTTGAGATGAAACAGATGGTTGATTTTTCGTAAAAACACTGGAAAATATTTTTTTACCATCAATCAGGTTGAGATACTCTATCCACAATTCATAGTCTTTACACAGTAGTTGAGATGATTTTGAGGGAATTTTTCTTTTCTCTGAACTGAAGACATTTTTCATTTCATTCTCAAATCGATCATTAGTTCTGACCATTAATGATTGAAGCTGACCGGTCAAAATAAACCTTTTCATAATGGTCTTGTCCATTTGATCTTTAAAAAAAATGAAATTAATAAAGTTAAGTAGCTTTAACTAAGGAAAACATACATGTTTTCTTATTGGTTGGAATGGAGCTTAACATTCCATTTATACGCTCGTGGGCCCATGCTGCAGTTGATGGTGCTGGCCCAAATATTCTCAGAACTTCAGGAAAATGTTTTGCTAAGTGGATGTTTGGCTTTATATTGATATCTGGCCAAAATTCCTTAAGACACTTCATATAATCTTTTAACTGACCTTGAAGAGATGAAATTTGAGCTTCACGTATCTCCAAGGAAGTCAGAATATTGATTATTGAAACCAGCAGTGAAAGACATTTAATCAACTTCTTCTCTTGTGCATCAGAATTTTCAATAGCCCAAACTGGTAACAAAGCTGCCACATAGTAAATTTTACATAGTACAAACCATTCAGCAGCTTTAAGATTTGTACCAGCCTCTCCTAGACTACTAGGAACACGGGTTAGCCATGAAGGGGTCTTAGTATTGTGGATACAGGTTTGAACAATTAACAATTCACTCGATTGTAGACACAAATTATCTGTTGATGCATCAAAGGCTAGATGTGTTCAGTGTATAGAATAATATCACATTATATTTTAGTACATTTGATTAAATCTTACCTTATGAAATAGCTTATTAAAATTCAAAAACAGCTTTTAATTTCCCAATGAAATTTTAAGGAATTTATATGTACCTTGATATTGTGAATCTTGAAAATTGCTATCTTCAACACCAAAAAATTATACAAAAAATTTGACATAAAAAATTTAATTTTATAAAAACCAAAAAAAAATTTTTATTATTTTATATTTTAAGAAAAGTATATTATTAATTTTACCTTCATTAACTCTGACTTACCCCTTTGAATCACATATTTTAAACCTTTGAAGCCCCCCTTTAGCCCCTCTGTCACCCCCAGTGGGGCCCCTCTGGGGCCGACTGGGGGTGGAAAAGGGGCTTATAAAGTGCCAGGAAAGGCTGCGCAAAGGTGTTTCTCTCTAGTAAAATTCTTTTAAACCCCTCATAAAAACCTTTCTCAATTCCATAAACTTAAAATCCATAACCTTATATAAATATTATGTTTAATCTCTGCTTACTTTTTTTCTCTCTCTCCATGTTGCCAGTCACGAATTTATATATATGTTATTTCCCATCAAATATGTAGTAAAATGTAGTTGAAAAAAATAATTTTTTTGTTGATTTAGTCCTATGAAACTCCCAATTACTCACTTTTCACATTGAAAAAAGAATTACCTATATACTTATTCCAAAGTCATCACCTGTCCCAGTTCCCTTATTCATGGTTTGATGGACCATAATGTTTAAATTATGGTGCATCGAACCTTTTTTTAAACTCACATTCTCTGATCCCATGAAAAAAAATCCCACAATTATTTTTATTTTCACGGGACCACAGTATTTTAACTCACATATTATTGCTATATTAATCAAACATTCAATTTCTTATGGCTCATTTTTGAGCCAGGATTGGTTCCTGCTACTTAGTCACGTGCAGCAAAGTATCTCTGCGACACTTTGCTGCATGTGACCAGCAGCTAGCCACCAAAGGCTGGGTCAAATGAACCATATCTGTTTTATGATATGGTCCATTTGACCTGGCCACCTAAACAATTACTTGTCACGTGCAGCAAAGTATTGCAGCAATACTTTTCTGTATGTGACCTTTTTTTTTCCTCGCCTTGGCTTGGTCAGATAGACCATAACTTAATGTTATGGTCTATCTGACCATAGCCATGGAGAAGGCGCTGTCATGTGCAGCGAACTGTCGCTGCAGCTCTTTGCTGCACGTGACAGCGCCTAATCTATATCTATATTAAAAGTGCAAACACTTTTCAGTTTTATTATCAATCTTACAAAACAAGACAAAAAAAAAAAACTTCTGAAGTAGGAGAAATAATGATATCAAAAAATTGATACTATCATTTGACTGAGGAAACATAAAAAATTTCTAACCTTTTGACATTAGCTGAAGGCAAATTGTCTTGATTAGAATAAGAAAATTAATCTTGATCAAAATTATAAAATAGCTCCTGGATTATGCTTGCTAGTTTGCAATTTGAAAACACTTCAAATATTACTTAACACCAAATAAACTTTAGAAAAAATGTGGACATGGTCATTTTTATGGCTCAGATATAGTAAATTCAGTGCACAAGAATCTCTACCTTAATATATGTAATCCATTTGTTTAATGAAAAAATAATAATAGTGCAAAATAAATTATGACAGGTTATAATATTTGACTTTTTTTTCTAATAAATCATAGCATGGCACTTTTTCCTGTTATTGGTCTTTTGATAGAAATACTTTGTGTTTTTTATGAAGAAAGTGCAGAATATTATTTGAACTTGTCTGAAATTTGATGATATCTGTTTTTTAGAGTTTCAAAGATTTTTCCATTCAAAAATCTGCATCCAAGAAAAAAAGTTTGGTTGTAGAGATTTCCCATAAATTATCAGATATTGATAAAAAATTATACACCTATATCTAGACATCAAATTTAGCATCAAGAGATTACTCCACAGATTACTCCAGGAAACCTGAAAAAAGCTCGCCTACAAGTCCTCATTTTTTCCCCCCTGTGTAAACCATTTACCAACAATAATGAAGAACTTCTCTACTAGGAAGCAAATTCACTGTCACCGGATGATCTACACACAAGGTCGAGGGTGTTCCTGGAAGTGAGATGAGGAGGTTAGTTTAGAAACTTCTTCAAAGCACAGAGGAAATGTTCAAGGAAGTGATTCGAAGATGACTCAAAGGAAGAGCTACTGCTTGGAGATATGTTTGAGAAGAATTATAATATAATTTAAAGGTAATATTAAGATTCTTAAGATCTCACAAAGGGTTGGAAACTCAATGATAAAAGATTTACGATTTAGAAATGATTACTGAGAAAATAAGGAAAGATACAATAATAATGATTTAACCTGAAGCTTTACCACTATTAACTATATATACGTTTTATAATTTAATTCTAAAGGAATATCAAACCACAATCCAACCCCTTTAATATCCATTACTCCTCCTTGCATTGACTTCATACCCATCCATCATTCCGCACACCACGGACCACCAAAAATACACCCGATACACCTGGACCCTCCTCACTAACATCCATTAACCCTTTAATCCTCCACTAACCATCCCGTCCATGCTCACTACCCCTTTTAATAACCCACAGATATTTAATAAACCTTTTAGCGGACTATTACATTGACTATTGCGCTGTGTGTCGCTTATTGAGGAAAGGACTAAGACACACTATTGAGAGATTGACTAATTTAGATTTAGAGTTTAGACTAGCGCGGTTGAGTAGTGAGTACACAAAGGAAAGTCGCAGTTGCTATGTAGAATTGCTTTCTGTGCTTTGAGTATGGATTTAGACCTTTGTATTATTGATTTAATGAGCTGCTTTTTCCTTGAGTGTCACATGGCGCGTGTCAGATGCCCAGGTATAAAATGCAAGCTCCGTTGAGTGTGAGATATACTTTCCCACCCTACTTTCTCTCCCTTATTGCTTTTAATTATTTTACTTTATTATGTCAACTTGTCTTACCCCAACTCCCACGCCTCCACACCCTAAAGCAGATGGTGGAATCATTACCCGGCAGTATTCTCAAGCCTGCACAGCCTGCGGATCAATGGAGTACTTCTGCGTTGAAAGCACGGCGACATGAGGTCCTTGCCAGAAATGCGAGTTTTGCCACTGGAGACGGGTGGCGTGTGATGCCTTGTCAAAAAATGCGGAAAACGAGCATCGATTTACAAAAACCAAATATTGGGTAATACAGAAGACCAAAGAGGTGGTTGAAGATATTTGGGATGTATCAATTGGGGACAATCAGTTGGGGGGAGAGACTGAGGAGGAGGTTGAAGATACCGTGGCAACCTGGGTAACCCAGGCCACAAGTAAGAAACGAGGGGTCAAAGAAGAGGTAGATGAATTAGTTGAAGAGGATGAGGATGAAATCCCTATTTTGAGATGGATGCCAAAGAAGCGGCGAATGGTCATCGAGGATGACAAAGAGGAGAAGGAAGTGACAGTGGAAGTCACCCCAAAATTATTCTTAGAAGCTGACCCATTGTTCAAAGTAAGTCTGTTTTTATTTAAAAAAAATTTTGTTACTGATGACCTATGTTTTAGAATTCAGATGTCATTGCGGAAGCTGCGCCATTGCTGCCAGTTGAGGCAAATCAACCAGTGGTTGATTCGTGGGAGGACAACGAAGAGACTCTTGACCAGGTATGGTTGAAGAAACCTCAGCAGGGTCGACGAACTCGATTCATCGAAGATTTAAGTGGTGAGGGCAACAAGATTGTTGATTCTGCCTCCTTAGACGTGGCCGAAAAACTACTAGAAATTGGGGTAGTGGTACCGGTAGGAGAAGAGGAGGTATTTGAGAAATGCAGGAAGGAAATAAGAGTGGTTTTGGAAAAAATGAAGAAATTGGTTCGAGAGAAAATACAGGAGAAAATTTGAAATGGAAGGAAATGGAAAAGGAAGAAAGAGGGAAGGAAAAAAAGTAGAAAGCAATTTGTATAGTTATTTATTTATTTATTTTTTATTTTGTTCTTTTAATTGAAAAGGTTGATATATATTTTATAAGATTTTGAGAAAGGAAAAGAAATAAGAAAAGATTTGAATAAATTTTTTTTTTAAATTTTGAAAGAAGAAAAGAAAGAATTTTTAACTGAAGGAATTTTAGTTTTAAGTTTTGAAAAAAGAAAGATTTAAGTAAGAAAAAAAATAGTTGATTGAAATGATTTTGTTTGAAATGAAAATTTAATGAGAAAAAAAAATTAGTTATTTGTGAAAGTTTATTTATTGAAGTTTTGAGGAATTTTGGTCATTTGAAAAGAAAGAAGAAAAAATATTTTTTGAAAAAAATAATTTGAAAGAAAGAAGTAATTTGTTTGAAGAGTTTTAAAAGAGAGATTTAAAGGTTGAAGTAAAGTTTGAGAAAGATTGTCGTATTGAGTTTGTAAAAATTTTTTGATAGTTCAAAGAAAAAGAAATAAGGGAAAAGAAGAAAAGTTTGAAAAGAGAAAAGAAAATTTAAAGGAATTTATTGATTTTTTAAGATTTTATTTTAATGAATTTTAAGATTTTATTTTTATTATTTTATTTTTTTTTAATTTTAACTTTTAATTTAATTTAATTTTTTATTTAATTAATTAATTTATTTTTTAAAGAAGGTTGAAAAAAAAACTTTTGAGAAGAAGAAAGAAGAAAAGAAAAAAAAACAGAGTAAGGATTTTAGAAGAAAAGAAGTTTTAGAATTTTAAGAAAAGAAAAAAGAAAAGAGAAAGAAGAGAAAAAATAAAAGAGAGTTCTAAGGTTTTGGTTTTAAAGGATATTTAAGATGAAAAGATTTTAGGAGTTCAGGGGCATTAGAAACATTGATGGCTTGTTCCCAGGATGTTTTGTCTGAGTCATTGAGGAAGCCTTCCCATTCCACGAGGTATTGAAGTTTCCCCTTGCGCATTCTTGAATAAAGGATACAGCTTACTTCCCACTCTAGATGGTCTTCTACTTCAACTGGTTTCAGAGGAGGTTGGTTCCTGCCTGGGTATGTTTCTCAAGCCAGTTCCAGGAGAGATACGTGGAAAACCGGGTGAATAGCCTGCCATTTAGGAGGTAGCTTGAGTCGAAATGCAGTTTTAGAGACTTCGGAGTCAATTTTGAATGGTCCCAAGCATTTTTCAGTCAGTTTCTTTGATGGTCGAGTTGTTCAAATTTTTCGTGCATCGAGCCATACTTTGTTGCCTGGTTTAAAAGAAGGAGCAGATTGTCGATGTTTGTTGGCCTGTTCCTTGTACCTTCAAATCACTAATTCAAAATTTGATTTAAGTTCTTCTTGGAGTCGTGATATGGTTCAAAGATAATGTTCAGCAGGATGACTAGTTCCTACATGGATTGAGTTGAATCAAGGATGTCTTCCATAAACAGTTTCAAAAGGAGATTGTCATGTCGAAGAATGAGTCGAGTTATTATAAGCAAATTCGGCCAATGGTAACCATGTGGTCCAATTGTCTTGTTGGTAACTGAAATACATTTGAAGGTATTGTTCGAGGATTTGGCTGACCCTTTCTGTTTGCCCATTGGTTTCAGGATGATAGGCTGTGGAGAGATTCCTTGTGATATTGAGTTGTCGACACAGTTGAGTCCAGAATGTGGATACAAACAATGAGCCTCTATCTGAAATAATATCATTAGGTAAGCCATGTTTGGAAAGTAAATATTCTAGAAACAATTTTGACAAATCTTCTGCTGTAGCAGTAGTAGTGGTTTTAATGAAAATAGACATTTTTGAAAATCTATCTACTATTACTAATATAGCATCAAAATTATTAGAAAGAGGAAGTTGAGAAATAAAATCCATTGATAAAGTTTCCCAAGGTTTAGAGGGAATAGGAAGCGGTTGAAGCAACCCATGCTTCCGGTGATGGGGAGCCTTATTCCTATTACATTCAAAACAAGATCTTTTATAGGCCTTGATTTCTCTGGTCATTCATGGCCAGAATAAACCCCTAGCAATTAACTGGTAGGTTTTATCAACCCCAAAATGACCAGCTAATGGAGAATCATGTTGACTATTGAAAATCCATAATTTTATTTCATTGTTGTTGGGTATGACTACTCTAACTTTGAAAACTAATAGACCTGATTCAATACTAAATCTTTTGGCCCCTTGCTTCGAGAGTATTTTGTCTTTTAACCCTAAATAATAATTGTCCTTCTACTGAGCTTCAAGGATGTTGGATAGTGGATTTTGGAAAGATTGAATTGTCATCAAATTAAGTTGATGAGTCGTTAACATTGATTCGTTGAAAATTGATTTCACATTTGCTGGGCTCTTGTCAGCAAATGCGTCCCCCCGCTGTGGGTAAAGGTCATCCCTATGTGACAGGATATCTGGGAAAATGCAGTTCTTACCTGGGCAATAGGAAATAGAAAAAGGAAATTCAGACAAAAATTCAGCCCACCTGGCTTGACGCCTGGTTAACACTTTGGAAGACATAAAGTATTTCAAAGCATTATGGTCAGTCAGGATTTGAAAAGGACTATCTAGGCTGAGAAGAAAAGAGTGCCATTTTTTAAGACAATGGATAATAGCTAAAAGCTCCTTGTCATGAATTTCGTAATTTAATTCTGCTGCAATGAGTTTGCATGATTCGAAAGAAACAGGATGAAACAATTTTTTTTCAGGATTGAATTGAGAAATGACCCCTGCAATAGCATAATCGCTAGCATCTGTCTTGACTATTGTCAAAGCAGAAGGATCAAAGTGTCAAAGAATTGGAGCTGTGGTAAATGCAGTCTTCAATACTTCGAATTCCTTTTGTGCTGTAGAAGTAAAAACAAAAGGAATATCTTTTCTAAGAAGAGAAGTAATATTGGAAATAGTTTTAGAGTAATATTTAATAAATCTTCTATAGAAATTGGCAAAACCCAAAAATCCTTGGAGGGATTCAACGGTTTTGGGCTCAGGCCATTCCAGGACTTTTTGGACCTTTTTGTAATCCATGACTAACTCATCAGTGGATAACGTAAACCCCAAAAAATCAATAGATTTAAGATGGAATTCACATTTATTGTGCTTGGCGTAGAGACCGTGATCTTGAAGGCGATTTAGAACCTGTCAAACATGATGAATATGTTCATCCAGTGTCTTCTAGAAAATTAAAATATTGTCTAAGTATACAACAACAAATTGTTCGACAACATCTTGAGAGATTTCATTAACAAAAGTTTGAAAAGTAGAAGGTGCATTACATAATCCAAAAGGCATTACTAAATATTCAAAACTACCAAATCTAGTGCGCATTGCAGTCAGTGGTTCATGACCTTTGCAATGCAAATAAGATTATAAGCGTCTCTAAGATCAATTTTAGAAAAGAAATTAGCACCATTAAAAAGGGTAAGAAGCAATGAAATAGGAAGAACTGGGTATGCATTCTTCTTTGTAACTGTGTTGAGCTTTCTATAGCCAACACACAACCTAAGGCTACCGTCTTTTTTCTTTAAAAAAAGAACAGGGGAGCCAGTTGGAGATTTACTGGCTCTGATAAAACCTTTGGCTACATTCTCTGCAATTTAGTCTCAAAGAACTTGAGATTTGTCCTTTGACAAAGAATAGACAGGACCTATTAACTCTATTTGATGGTTGTAGGGTTGATGAGGTGGTAACTTATCAGCCTTGCGGATTGAGAAAATATTGAGGAAATCATGATAGATTTTTGGTAGAGTTGATTTAATGGCTTCAACATTGATTTGGTCGTCCTCATCATCTTCGAGAGAATCTGTCGAGGGAAGACCAGAATTGAGAGAGCATAATTTGACTACTTTGAGGCAATTTAAATCCTCTTCGAGTGAAGTGATCGAGCTAGAAGAGTTAGCCAATCGCTCATTTAGAGAAAGATCAGATGCTTGCAAGTCATCTAGCAGAGATTTGTCCTCTAGCAGGACATTTTCAGGCAGGTGGTTTAACTCCCTATTGACCTGCATTGAAGAATTAGAAGTATACTTAGTGCATGGGGTGATCAATCCATGTGACCAATCAATTTCAGGATTCCAATGCATTAAAAAGTCATGGCCAAGGATGGTATCATCGATTCTTGGGGTGTCCAAGACTTATAATTCCCACTCAAAGGAAGGAAAGTTTGGAAAGTTGAAAACCCATAAAACTTTCTTACTTACCCAATATTTGGGTTCCTCTGATTCGACCAAATATATTGGTGTTTGATTAATATCTGTGAATGTCAGCTTTAACTTCTTGGCAAAAGATAAACTGACAAAAGAAATTGAAGCTCCAGAGTCTATAAGACAACTGAAGGGGGTATCCTCCTTGAAAAGAATGAATCTCAAGCAGTTTAAGGCAACTCCAGTCCTTATGACATAGAGGTTCTCTGCACTGGGAGAGATAAGATAGTTTTCTTTGCACACAAGTAAACTATCTACTAGTTTTTTGACCTTGAACTAGTACCTTCTCTTTCCTTCAACTTTACACAATCTTCTAGCTTGTGCTTACCCCCACAATACATACATAACCCATTATCTGCTTGCCTCTTCCTCTCAGCTTCTTTAAGTTCCCCTTTTGGATCCAGTACTTTGCTGATATTGCCTGGGGTCAAGCGTTTTGGTCAAGGTTTGTCCTTTCCCTTATTGGGTTTGGATTGAGTGGAGGAGGATTGAGTTGTCTGTGGGTGTGAAGAAGGTCCTGATTTAAAATTTAGGCCTTGAGATTTGTTGGCATATTGACAATGTTGTAGTTTTCCTTGGTAAACGCCATCGATTTCGAGGGTTAAATCCATTAAATCCGTTAAAGTAGTCATCTTCTGACCATGAAGATTTAATTGATCCAGAATCCTTGAAGTAAGTCCTTTTTTGAAATGATACTTGAGGGAAGTATCATTTCAACCTTCTCGAGTTTGAAGTGCTCTGAAGTTAGAAATATATTCAGAGGCTTTACCATTATCACTCATGCAAAGGAAATCAAGTTCAATTTCTGCGTTTTCAGTTTCATTAGGGTCACCAAACAACATAAAGAGTTGTTCTTCAAACTTTTCCCAGTTATTAATAAGTAAGTGTGTTTCTGTTGAAGAGAACATGAGAAGATAAGGCTCGAACCATCTTTCTGCTTTTCCAGCTAGGAATGAAGAAGCGTAAAAAACCTTCAATTGGTCGTTATTGAAGGTTTGAGTGTCATTATGGAACAGGAGCTTGCAGGTTTGCAAAAAGGGCCGCAATCTGTCTGGATGTTCTCCATTTAATTTATCAGGAGATTTCATGGAAGGAGTTTTGAATTTAGATCCCTCCGAAGACGTTGGATTGGAAAGGGTTTTCATGAAAAGTCTCATGAAGTCCTCCAGCAAATTAGATGGTCCAGGTTCCGAAGGTTGACCAGAAGGGTGAGTAGCAGGGGCGGATGGTGCCTCATGCATCATATCCTCTCCTTCTTCTTCCTCGCTAGAATCATCAAAATCCTGGGGAATGTCTTCTACAGATTGGACGGAATGTCCCCATTCCCTAAGGTTGAGAGGTTCAAAGGAGCAAGTGCGGGAAACAGGCTGTGTAGCTGTTGGCCTGCCTATGGCACGAGCCCTAGTAGTAGCGCCCGTAGGAGGAGTGTGTTGAACAGGTGCCATTTAAAGAATTTAAAACACCTGAAGAAAGGACGTAGTAGTGCCAAAGAATGAGAACTACGGAGAATTAAATTATAATGTCACCGGACAATCTACGCACAAGGTCGAGGGTGTTCCTGGAAGTGAGATGAGGAGGGTAGTTTAGAAACTTCTTCAAAGCACAGAGGAAATTTTCAAGGAAGTGATTAGATGATGACTCAAAGGAAGAGCTACTTCTTTGAGATATGTTCAAGAAGAATTCTAATATAATTTAAAGGTAATATTAAGATTCTTAAGATCTCACAAAGGGTTGGAAACTCAATAATCGAATATTTAGGATTTAGAAATTATTACTGAGAAAATAAGGAAAGATACAATAATAATGATTTAACCTGAAGCTTTATCACTATTAACTATATATACGTTTTATAATTTAATTCTAAAGGAATATTGAGCCACAATCCAACCCCTTTATATCCATTAATCCTCCTCGCATTGACCTCATACCCATCAATCATTTGGCACACCACAGACCACCAAAAATACACCCGATACACCTGAACCCTCCTCACTAACATCCATTAACCCTTTAATCCTCCACTAACCATCCCGTCCATGCTCACTACCTCTTTTAATAACCCACAGATATTTAATAAACCTTTTAGCGGACTATTACATTGACTATTGCACTGTGTGTCGCTTATTGAGGAAAAGACTAAGACACACTATTGAGAGATTGACTAATTTAGATTTAGAGTTTAGACTAGTGCGGTTGAGTAGTGAGTACACAAAGGAAAGTTGCAGTTGCTATGTAGAATTGCTTTCTGCACTTTGAGTATGGATTTAGACCTCTGTATTATTGATTTAATGAGCTGCTTTTTCCTTGAGTGTCAACTGGCGCATGTCAGATGCCCAGGTATGAATGCTATCACTTTAGCTGCTGACTCTGATTCTGACATGGGTTTGGAAGACACTCTAGCTTATATTTCTTTTCAATGATCTTTATGAAGAAGAGGATCCCAAACCTGCACTAGCTCTCCCCTCCCTTGAAGCACAAAACATTCTTTCCACCAGCATATGCTCTGTCATTATGCCAATCACTCTCCAACATTTTGAAACACAAAGCCCCTTTTTTTTCCATACTCTCCAAATGTTCAACTCACTTGTTTTGGTGTTTTTGTTTTTTGCATATTCATTTTTATTTTGAATTTATGGTGAATGTCTCTTTTTTGGATGTCTCATTTGTTTTCATTCACCAGCTCAACATGAAATCACATATTTTCTGCAATCACATAATTTTTCACAGTTTTTTTTCTTCATTCATCCCTCATATCCTTTCCTCCTCCACTTAAACATCCCTCAAACTATTTGGTTTTAATTATTTTCTCATCTAATCTCTCCAGGTAAGTCATTTTATTCATTTTTTTTGATTTTTTGTTTGCTAATTATAATTTTTTTGTTTTTTTTCTTTTTTTTTTCTTTTTTGTATCTAAATTTTAAAAGTGGTTATTTTTGATTTTAATGATAAAATTAACCTTTTTTTCTCTCCCTCTTTTCATTCTTTTTAGCTCCATCACCCTACCATTCATCCCTCCATGGTGTGGTCATTATCCCTATTTCCCCTATTTCACTTTTTTTTGGTTCCATGTCATTAAAATGCATGCATTGCACATTCTTTATGCATTTCACTTACTTCATATTCAATTTCCCCTAAATTCCAACATCAATCTTTCTCACTCTATTTTTCCTACTTTTCAATCAAGGTAAGTTTCATCTCCTTTTTTCATTCCTGTATAATATCACTATCCTTCTATGAAAATTTCATACTTAAATATATGTATGACTCTTATCTGGATAACAGTGGACGTATTAAACTCCTCTTGTTCTCATCTCCATTACCACTTTACAAGTTTTTGTAAAATTTTGAAAATCAGACTCTAAATTAGAGTTGGGTTTATTCAAATCTGATTTCCTTTTAACAGAAGATTCTCCTGAAGGCTGTCTTTCATTTCCCACAAATGGATTTGAATTTGGTTCAGTATTTGCTGAGATATTAACCTTTAAATTTGATCATTTTTTTCCAAATTTCACTTTATTCATTTCATGTTTTTACATTGAAGAAATATGTTCAGATTTTCTTGAATAATTTACAGACCATTCATCATTATAAATCTCTATTTCAGCCACAGATAATTTATCAATAATTTATGTTGATTTTTGAGACATAACCTGTGACTAAAATGAAATTTTTATTGAAAAATATTTATGTCAATATTCAATGTGATAATTGGGACCAAGCTTAAAAAAACACTATTATTTTCAAGCAGTTAATCTTTTATATATTCAATTTATGAATTGGGACTAAGTACTTAGGCTAAAAATTTTTAGCAAATTAATTTAATTATATCAGGACTACATACTATGAGAACTATTATTTTCAACCAAAAAATATTTCTTAATAAAAAAATATTTTCAATTTTGAAAAAAATATATGTTCTTGGACTATTAATTAGTAAATCTCTATAATGGTCAAGTACAAGAAATAAATATTTTTATTTTATTGATCCCTTACCAGAAGTAACACAGCAAAAATAGCAAAAATAATGTTATTGAGATAAGGAGACAGAAAGTAATAGTAGAGTGGTGAAACAGTATACTTAAAACAGTAATCAAAACCACGACAAATAAATAAACACTTAGGTTTATATAAAGCCTCAAGTCAATGTGCAATTTCAATTCCTGGTTGCAGAAAAAAAATTTGGTTTCCCTATGTAATATTGAATCCTTGCAGACAACAATGCAAAATTAATTTATGTTTGAAATTTGGTACACAATTCAGAAAGTTCCTCAAGTATTGGCAAGCTGTCAACAAGTATTGGACATTCACAGTGTTCCTAATGGAGATAAAGGTTTTGGAATGTAAGTATATAATATACTTAGCTTTCAATATTCTAATACTTATTTGAATAGTCAAATGTTAGCCTTAACAATGTTAAAAAGATATTATAGCTTAAATTAAGACAAAAAATAATTAAATCAATTTTTAAATACTTTATTGTTTAAGAAATTTTGATTTTCAATTGTAAGTAACTGATGGAGAAAAAAGTGAGATTTCAAGTCTCTTATATATTGAAATAAACCTGTGTACAAATTAAAAGAGTATATACAGATTTAACTGAATGAAAACACAAAATCAAAAAAGAAAAGGTAAAAAAGTATCAAAAATCAAAAAGGGAAATGTAAGGGTCCAAAAAACCTTTTTAATTTATGTAAATAGTTACATGTTTGTAAGATATCAAAAAAAAATGAAATGAAAACAAGTTTAAGAAAATATTTAACATGAAAAACTGTGAGATTCTCAATTCAGAGAGAAACACATATGGTTTCAACTATTTTAGTGTTGTTATGACTTATTTTAGGGTAAAAGAAGTGTCCCTTTTAAATTATATTTTATATTAATTTGCATGTATAATAATTATCTCACAGGTCCCATAAATTCATAAAACAATTTCTGGGCTCTTGGTGCTGCCTGGTTAAAGAGGGTAATTACAATTTTGAATAAATATTCTCCAAATCTTTATTTTTTTAATTTATAATAAATCATTCATTAAAGATAATTATCAAATTCAAGAAATGGTAAATCAGGCCTTTCTGCTGTATTAAAGTAATCATTTAAAAATATTAGTTTATCTAATGAGTTCACAACACAATTTTATGTCAAATTTTTTCTTTGAGCTTGGTCACATCTTAAATCATTGGCAGGTAGTAATCAGAATGCTATTACTTTTAGCTTTTTGATTATCTTTCTTTACTGGTTTAATTTTTAATTTATGAAATAAAAATAAAAATATGGTTATACTGACCCCCTCCCATAGATGATTTCAGGGGAGGGTACAAAAAAGTATAAGTGTTGAATATAAAAGGGTAGTAATTTCCCTTAAAAAACCATTTCTGAATTCTACAAAGCATCAAAAAGTTCACCTAGTTGTTTATAGTTTCTAAATATAAAAAATACACCATAATCAAAATCTACCCAGAAATATTACAGTACAGAAGATTATAATTTCACAAATTGATACAGAATTCCTTGTACTTAAAACCAGGAAAATAAGGCAGGGCCTGCATGAAATTCAGCAATGAGAATTTTTTTCGCACTGAATTACTTGTGCATATGACTGAAATTTGGCCATTGATTGACCATCACTTGATGAGAAATAGTTCAATAAATTTTCTTTATCTTACTGTAAAATTTAACTAAAAACTGTTTGAAACTTCTTTTTCTAATGCAAAATTATCACCATTCTTTGTAATTATAATGTTTTACCTTATTCACTTTCTAGCATGCCACATATTTTACTCTATGAATTTAGAAAATTTTGACTTAACTCAATTGTATATCTCTCTAGATTTCATATTATTTTTTATCTCAAAAATTTGGTGATACTTACATGAACTCATTTTAACCTTATAAAATTCAAATATAAATATTATTAAAATATTTGTATGATATCATTGGATTAACTTTTTACAGAAAAATAATATCATTTTAATATTATATTTTAAAATATTTATCTATTCCTTTGGCCACTCTTCATCTTCTAACCTAGAAAAGACAGGGGCTTGAGGCTTCTGCTTGCTCCAGTGTTCAAGATAGTGTGTAGCCACCTCTTTTTCTTCTACCATATTATTAAGCTCTAGAAGAATTTCAGGATTTTCTATTACTGATCTAGAAAATCCTACAATTTAATATTTTACACATCTCCAAATCATTTCTTCCCTACTTAATTCTAATGTACAGTGGCCTTAAATATATCTGCATCAGCTTTTATCATCTAATTTTCATAGAAGGCTGTGTCTACAGCCACCACTTTCTGCATCTTCCTCACTCCAAAAATCATCAAAAACTTTTATTTTTATTTGTTTCTATTGCTTTTTAAGTTATTTTTTCTAATTTTATGATATATATTTTTATCTAGGATGGAAGAGCCTTGAGAGCCTCCAAGGCTGCCTAACTATGAAGTAAAAGTTAATCATCTAGCTGAGATATTTGGAATAGAAAGGGGTGGTTCCATCCCCACTCAAATTGCCAAATCCATTGGTTTACTGTGTGCTGCAATCTCCTCAATACTTTATAGATACAAATTGTGTGTCTATCATAAAAAGTGAAACACAATTTAATCTTCATGAACTAGGTTTTCATATTTGGGTAGCAGCAAGAGAACTGTTTATTAATGAAATTCATCAAGTCAAGTGACTTAGATTTTCCTGTGAGCATGTCTCTTGGGCAGTTAATGACTTGAAAATAATTCTATGGACAGATGAGTCTACTTTTGAAACAGTCAAGCTTTCACAGGATACTCTATTTTAGTGACAGAAAGATGAAAAGTATCTTCAAGCTTGCTTCTAACTTACCTTCAAAAGTGGAGGCACCTCAACAATGTTTTGGGGCTGATTTTTTGGCACAAATAAGGCTCCACTGTTTTTTTACCTCCTAAACAACAAAAGGCAATCAATAATATTAAAAATTTCTATCAGAAAACCCTTATTCCATTTCTTAAATAGAAAGATCCTTGTAACAAGCTAACTCTTATGGAGGACAATGCCCCTGTGACAATGAACTCTTTTAACATCAGTTTTGAATTGAACATGGAATAAACATGATTGAGGACTGGCTACCACAATCCCCTGACTTAAATTCAATTAAATTTTTTTTGAAATTTTTGAAAACAAATGTTCAAAAACACTATCAAACTTCATCTATTTTGGAGATGTAAAGTCCATTACATCTGGTATGGGAAGCATTCCCTACATCCACTTTGGGTAAATTTATAGCATCTATGCCTGCTAGAATGAAATTGGTTATTGATAATAATGGTGGATCAACACATTTGTGACCTCTATAAGCATTGAGAAACTCTAAAATCCACAGGAGTTAAATCTAAATTTATAAAAAAAATTACTTTTTTTCAATACTTGCTTTTGGGGATTTATTATATGAACCATGGGCTATGTGATGGTAGGTATTTCATAGACATATTTTGTTTCTTGCTAAAATTTTTTTCACTTTTTGGATTTGTTTTAGTTTTTTATGTAGTTGATAATTTAAATTTCTTTTATAAACTTGTTTGAAACATTCTAAAAAAATGGAATACAATATTATGTGTTGATTGAGTAAATAATGAGTGAGATATTGCCAAAAAAAGTGCAATGCAGACATATGGGAGGGAACTCTACTATATATTTTCAGAACATTAAACTGAATAATAAACAAAATACATTCTTATCAAGAAGAAGCACCTGAACCTCTACCAAGCTTTTCCTCAAATAATCCTTCTTCCTCTCAAATTATTGGTTTTCCTGCTTCCATTATTCCAATTACTCTAGCTCATTTCTCAACAGAAAACTAAAAATTATTTTTGTATTTTATGTTGAAAAATTATTTTAACTCTTATTTAATTTTTTGGTGTTTTCCTGCTGTAATTATGACTACCCAATAAATTAAAATTAAAATTAAAAAATTACAAAATATCAACTAAATTTTTTTATAAATTAAGAATTAATTTAAATAAAAATTTTATTTTCCATTCCAGTAACTTATCTCTTTTCTTAGACTTTTCTTTTCAATTAGAATTTTCAAAAAAAAATTCGAACATCCCATTCTTGGTAATAAAACTGGCCATCATAAGGTGAAAAAAGAACTTAGCAAGGGTAATAGGTTCTAAGAAAGCTAATAGCAAAGCTAGCATGTGACAACTTGCCCTTATAATTTTATAAATCAAATGTTTTTGCAATCAAAAAAACTACTACCAACAGGAAAAAGGATTATTGAAAAAAATAGAGAAATTATATCTAGAATATATGGGGAATACTCTGTTTCACCTTATTTTTTTATTTATCATTTATGAATTTTACTCTCCCAGACAGTGGCAACCTTTCTGGGAGTAATGCTCATTATTTTCTTGTTTTTCTTTGAGAATGTGAGAACCTGCCACTGCTGTAATTGTAACAAGGTCTGGTTAATTTTTTTTACTTTTTACTTTTATTTTATTTTATTTTATTTTTATTTTTTTACTCTCCCAACCAGGGATATCCTGGCTGTGAGAACAGCAACCTTGATGCTTTAATTTCTGAAAGGTCAATTTTTTATAAACTTTTTTTTTTAATTTTTAATTTATTTTTTACTCTTCCAGCCTGGGAGAGCCTGACTTTGAGATTATCACCTCACAAAAAATGATTTGACTATTCAAAAGGGAGTACCTCCAACCTATCTCCAGCCCTTTTGAGTAGAAAAGTCATATTGTTGTAAGAGCTTTTTAAAGAAATATTGGGAAGTTTTTGTCTCCAATTCTATGAACAGAAAATACAGCAAAATATGAAAATCTTTCATGTTTCTTGTTTCTGATCCCTCACCAAAAAGATGAGTTTACATTACTTTTGGAAGGAAATAAGTGGAAAGAAACCTAAAATGTTTTCTGTTTTAAATATAGGTTTAAATAAATTTTTAAGGGGGATGAGAGACAAGAAAGCTGCAAGGTTTATAAATAAATGTATAAGCGCAAAAAACCCCAATGAGAATTCTATAGATGGTGAAAATTTCTATTCAATTATTCTCCAAAATTAAAAATGAGTCTTGCCCCCAGGGATAAAATAATTTTTTTAATGCTTTTTTTTATTTATTTTTCTTTATTATGCCATTTTTTTCAATTTTTATAATTATAATCACCAGATATTTAATTTTCCACCTGCTAGCAGGTTTCTTTCTCCCAATTGAACTACTATAGTTCAGCCAGGAATGGGAACCTTCTAGCAGGTGTCAAGTTTTTTTCTGGTGAATAGTAGGTGATTACTTGAAAAAAAAGAGGAATTAAATAACAAGGATATAACTCTAGACCCCATAGGTGTGTATTTTTACATTTCTACATTTTCAGAGTCAATTGTAACTATTTAAAGTGTTCTGTAATTTTTTAATTTAAAATATGAGTTCTGGGATAGAATAATTTAGTAGAGAAATAAAAAGAATGCATATTTTATTGGAAGACATATACAGCTAATCCTGGAAAGCTTTCAGTCATCTTACAACCCATCTCCTTCCAAAATTATGAGTTTAGGGAAGCTGACCTATAATTTTTGTGGGGGATGAGAGGAAAGAAAATTTCCAGCTTTCTAGGATTAGCTGTACTTACATTTTTAGAATTCTTTAGCTTAATTTTTTGAAAACTGTTGAGCCAACTCTCTTCATTTGACTTACTTCAGCTCATTTCAGCTTTCCCTCTTAGAAAAGCTGAGCTGAAGTGAGTCAAATGAAGGTATCTGGTTTTACAGTTGTTGATTATCTCAGTAAATTAAGAGTTTCCTGATATTAAAAGACCAGGATCTTAAGAGAAGATCACTGTGTTACTATACCAATATCTTGATGTTTTAGCACTCCAGCAGGTATTAACTTAATTTACAAACAAATGACATATTGAAATGGCATATTCTATGAGGCACTTAGAGCATACTAGAAAAGGTGTCATATTTTTATCTCTGCTGATAACATAAATGAGAGAATGACTGTGATCAAAATTTGAATTAAATTGAAATAAATACATATACACACAATTACCTGCATATAGGACACATGTTGATGGATGAAACACAGTGAACTTCCCAAATAACAAACAAGACTTAACTTGGTGAAACAATTTTCTACAACACATATATATATATATATATATATATTTCAAGAATAAAAATTCTGTTGCTTTGAAATAAATTGAAATAGGTGAATTTGAAGATATTATTATTCTTCTAGCAGCTCAATTATTTTTATGTGACTTTAAG
This sequence comes from Hemileia vastatrix, assembly GCA_030280995.1. Lineage (NCBI taxonomy): Eukaryota > Fungi > Basidiomycota > Pucciniomycetes > Pucciniales > Zaghouaniaceae > Hemileia > Hemileia vastatrix. Next base: position 15,792,911 of record JASXTE010000009.1, on the reverse strand, counting down.
GAGATCTCTAATCTACTGGCTATGAAATTTTCAAAGGCAAGTAAATATAGATATAAAAGTTTTAATGATTTTTTAAAAAAACATCTATTTGAAGAAAATATGGAGAGTGCATGCTGTTTCTGAAAATGAGTAATTTGAGAGCAAGTTTTAAGTGAACTCAGAATTTTACTCTCATTTATACACTAAAATATTATATATGTCTCCTAAGTGTGAAGGAAAATCTAGCAACATCCATATAACACAATTTTAGGAATTTTCCATTCTTAAAACATAGAAAGTCATAGTAGCATGGAGAATAGCATCTAGTTATAAATTTTAATGCAAAATAAATTGAGATGTAACAAAAGGAAAGATGATAAGAGAAGGTAAAAAATTACACAATTTCACAAAAATTGACTTATCATCTCAGATCAGGAAGAGAGTGAGGGTTAAAGGAACATGTTACATGAAGGAAAAAGGTAAGATTTTGAATGAGATGGGCTAAACCTAACCAACTCTCCCAATAGGAGTCTCTCCATGGTTCATGGGTATTTCATTATTCAAAAATTATATGTTAGACCATCTAGATGCTTATAAGCTTTTTGTTGAGTGGACTACATAAAATAAATTTAAACATATAATATTATATTACCAAGATATTGAAATTTAAAACCATATTATAGACCTGGTGTTTGTTTTCAAAAATATAAAAATTTGAAACTTTTCAAAAGACAAGTCCTCTTGTGGAGCCAAAAATATTCTGAGAAAAGTTTTTGTGATGTGGGGAGTTATCAAAAAGAATATTCTGAAAAAATACTATGTGATTTGAGGAGTTTAAAAAGAAAATATTCCAAGAAAATATATTGTGATGTAGGGAGTGGATGATTTATTTCCAAAAAAATATTCCAATAAAAGATATTGGGATGTTGAGATTTTTCAAAAAAATATTCTGAGAAAATATTTTGAAATTTATGGAGTTGATTGGATGAGTTATTACTGGAAGTAAAAGAAAAGTTACTGGATAATTTCTGATATAATGATTTTAATATGCTGGTCAAATCCTGAAAAAATCCTTAAAAATTTCTGTGTGAGTGCTTTTTGCACTCTGGAATTGCATTCAGCCCCCCCTAATTTTTCCTGGTGTAGTGTGAAAGTTCCAATTACTATTGTATTTAAAAAAAATTATTGAAAGAATTCAGTTTTATTTGTGAGTGTGGATAATTGAAGCATATATGATGTGATTTCCTTGAGCTCAATCCAGATATCAAGGCCAATTTACATCTGCATCATATTAGATTAATGATGCAGAAAGAGAGATTATGTAAAAAAACTTCCTATATTATCTATATTTAATATATTTAAATCTTCTAGGCCATTATATAAAAATACTCATACCAAAAAGTCTTTTATTAATTGTTAAGAAGCTTCAACAGAAGAAAAATATTCCAAGAAAAAAATAAAGATGATTATTCCCAGTGAGTTTGAGGTAGTTATTTGAAAAATAAAATATATGACTAGAATATACAGCTCAATTAGTTAGAAATTTATCACAACAAAGTAGTAAAGACTGAGAGGATGAAAATATTTTTTGGGACCAAATATTTGAATATAGTGACACTAAGATAGAAGAAGCTATCATGGAAGTGATTTATAAGTGGGTTGAATGGTTGAAAGAAGGAGTAGGAAAAATTTATTAGAAGTTAGTAGGTTAGTGTGAAAAAATCTATAGAAAGGTTTAATAATTTACAAACAATATATGAGATATTTTAAAAGAACTTCATAAAGATATTAAGGATGAAATCAAGAGAAATTTCAGTAATTGTAGATAATCAAGCTGTGTCTAAAAAATATGCAAGAATGATAGGTAGAATTTCAGTGCACATTCCACTAGGTTAAGATAATTAACTGAAGGATGGCTCAATATTTTGGGAAGCTTCTGGAATTTCATCTTCATAGATATTAATCCATTCATCCTTTATGTATGCAAGAAGATTATTTAGTGTCAAGCATGAAATGATCTAATCAATTTTTACTCTCTTTCTTTCTGGTTAAGTAAAGAACTTCTCATTTACCTTGGTGAAGTAAATTGACTTTTAAAAACTCCAATTACATGCTCAATCCTTACTTGAGCCTTGAGAAGAGGATTTTTAAATTTGGATTTATCATTATTTTCATCAAAAGCCACACAAAGTTCTGAGATTTTATATGTATCACTAGTGCAAGTAGAAATAGAAAGAATTTATTGATTTTCATTAAATAAATTTACAAGATGTTAAGAAATCATTATTTTTTGAAAAACTGAAAAGTTATTGCAAGCACAGTAAATCCAGCATAAATATCAATGAGCTTCATATTTGTATAAAAACCCAATTGGAGAGCAATAGAATACCTAAATAAAGAAAATAAAGAAATGATTAGTAATAGATGTAAAAAATGTAAGATATAGGAATTCACTGAATCCTTTTTTTCATCAAAATAATTATTTCCATCCTTTTCAGGCTTTTGGCTAAAAAAGATGGTTGTTCCATCAGAAAACTAATACAATCAAGAAATCCTCCATTTTGCATGAACTTAGATTTTTTAAGTCTTACCTCCTTAGTTGGCCATGTCAAGTATTTTTATTGAATTGAACAGATGTCTATGATGCATTTTTTGATATTTAGATCTAATGTTTCATGACTTAAACTAAAGAGGTTCTCAAGACAAGTCAAGGCAGCACCTATCTGATTTGCTCCAGATTAGTGAATTTCCACAGAGATTTATATTGTAGTATCCCACTCTTTGAAATAAGAGTTTTTGTAAAAAATGCAACATTATGGATCAAATAATTTGGCCATTTGAACCCATGATAATCAGTTTGGAGCATTTGTCAAAAGCTATGTTCAGAAATTTCAAAATGTTTGTGAAGTGGATATCATGGTTGATGGTGAATAAAAGGTGTTCAGGAAGTAAGGTATTGGTTCTCTAACAGGTGACTCATACAAAATAAATAAAATTTAACATTGGATTCTGTATTAGACTCAACCATAAGATTTAGGGCCAGAGTATTAGTGGTTTATTGAAGCTTTTGTTAAAGTGAAGGACTCATGTTAGTGTTTTTGGGGTAAAAAATAATAGTAGGAGTAATAGAGGGTAGAATGTTTAGAGAGTGGTGATATGTGGGCCTTAAGAATTAACTCAAAGTGTACTGTACATGAAAAAATGAGCACTAAGGATTAGGTGAAAAAAAAGCTAAAAGTATGGATGTGTGTGTACATGGTACCAGCTAAGCAAGATAAGGGGATTGAGTCCTTTAATGGCTTTTATGTACCCAAAGGATAGTGAGATTAGTGAAAAAACACTGCTAAAGTACACCTGTTTTTTTCTAAATTTTACTTTAAGTGTACTTTGAATTAAAATGAATTACTTGGCACCTTTTTGTGGCATGGCTGAATAGTGTATATAGTAATGTTTGATAACCCTTCATAAAATAAAAATAAAAAAATATAATACAATATAATATAATATAATATAATATAATATAATATAATATAATATAATATAATATAATATAATATAATATAATATAATATAATATAATATAATATAATATAATATAATATAATATAATATAATATAATATAATATAATATAATATAATATAATATAATATAATATAATATTATGAGCCTGCTACCCATCTGGTACACAGATGGTCAGCAGGAACACACACACATCCAGGCCAAAGGTCTGAATGTGTGTGCCTACATGCTACAAACATTGCATGATGGATATATCTTACAATCTCAGTTTTTTAGTAAAATGAGTGGTTGTGAAATGAGAATTTCTGGTGGGGCTGGTTCATCTAGCAATGCACAGCCCTGAGTATTCAATGTGGAGTCAGTTGGGGTCAGTTAGGTTAGAAGCCAAATTTGTGATTTTTTTAGGATTTTAGGGCACTAATTCTTTTATATATATAGATATAATATAATATAACATAATTAATTTAATTTAATTTAATATATTATGATATGATATGATATGATAAAATAATGTTAAGTAAAGTAAATTTAAATGAAATATAATCCAATCAAATTAAAACATAAAAAATATAAAATAAAATAAACCAGAACAAAGAAAAATTAAATTTAATTAAATAGAATAGAATAAATTAAAATATAATATAATAAAATGAAAAAACTAAAAATGTTGAATAAAAATGATCTTGCATAACTTACTTCCTGGCATAGTTTTTTACAAACAGGATTTGGCATTATATTTCATTAGGGGGTTTCAAAAATTGTAAATCAGACAGTGAAAACCCAATTTTTTTCAAGGAAAAAATGGGTAATAAAGTTCCAATTATTTTTTTTCACTTCTTAAAAACTTGCTTTTGTTGACTTAACATGGAGAGGATAAATATTTTTTAATGAATTTAAATAATGCTAATCACCATGCAATATGGGGGCAGACTTGCTAGCAAGTCTTCAACCTTGAACCCTAATTCATATCAAATATGAGCCCGCATTGAGGTAGTGATGAAACCACAAAGAAAAAAGATTGACATTTTGTTGAACTCAATCTGAATTTAACTTGAATATTTAATGAAGCATAGTTAATAATACTTTTAAAAAATCCTGAAATATGAAGAATGATATTTTGTATAGAAATGTGAATTAAGTGAAGACCACACCCAAATTTTTCTGAGAAAGACATATTTTTTGAAATACTCAAGGAGTTTATTTTCACAGTTTCAAAAAAACACCAAAGTATAGAGTTAATAAGAAAACATCTGAATTAATTATATAATTTTCTTTGGCCAACAATACATGGAGAAATTATAATATATAATATATGAACTTGTTCATAAAAAATATTTTTTGCATTTATATTATTTATTGTAATCATTTCAATAATTAAGAAAGTTATATACTAATTGTGTGGTTGGATAGTATTGAATCTTATAAATCATTAAAATATTCAAACATGGCTCAAAAATCATAAATATGATGCTAAAAATACTTTACTTAGACATATAATTTTCAAAATTAATATACATACCATATTTTACTAGTAAATGAAAAAACATTTACATACTAACATTTATTAAAATTAATGTCCCTTCATCTTCTAAATTTCAAAGTATTAAAATGTTGATTTTTATTTGATTTAAGTAAATGAAGAAACGATAAGTATATGACTTGTGGGCTTATGGGAATCAGGTGATTACTGTTCCTTTCTTTGTAAAATATTTTTTATATTTATTTTGTATCACTATCTTCTTTCACCATCTTTGTGTACTCCCTCTTAAGACTACCACAATCCTTTTCCTTCAATAGATTCCTTTTTCTTCTCCTCTCATCTTTCTCCCCACCCTTTACACTCCCTGCATCATTTTTTCCATCCCTTTCCACCTTCTTCTCTTGATCTCCACCCCTCTCCAATTCTCTTCATTCAGTTTGCTTATCTCCCCACTCATCCCTAGCACTTTATTTCTATAGATAGAAATAAGGACTGGATTAGAAGGGAGTGAGATGGGCTTCAAAGGTTGGGGAAGCAAGGTAAGGGGGAGAAATGGGGTGTTAAATTAATAGGTCTAGAAGGGTTTGGGAGGCTAGAGAAAGGGTTGAGGAAGGTTATGTGGTGTAGAAAGAAGTTTAGGCAAGAGGTTTAAGGGAAGAGAAAGTTTTTTCAAAAAACATTTTGTGTAGAACAGGGTTTGGGAGGTGTTGGGAGGGGGGAATGGTGTCAAGGGGTACTTTTGGTCTAGAAGCTTGGTTCGAGGTTTTCACGGGATATTAAGGGGTTTTAAAGGTCTCTCAACAAAAGGTACATATTTCTAAAATCAATTTGATTAATTTACTCAAATATAAGAGGTAGATTTAATATATCAATATAGATTATTGATTAGAATTAGGCTGTTGTAAATACTAAAGTTATAAAATATAGAAATAGTTGTAGTGTTGTAATTGTAATAATAAAGTAAGTGATAAAAGAATGATTTGAAAAGCACAAAGTAAGAGGCCTTTTATAGGCAAAACATGAGGGAATAAAATATACGGAATTTACACCATATATTGTAAGCATGTGAGAAAAATAATGACTGAAAGGAGTGCATATATGACACAAGAATTAAATAAACTGGTACGTCAACAAGGACATCAAATTTATTAGCAATAAAGTTTGAGTTCCTTGGACTGTCACAATTAATTACACAATAATTAATTAATTATATTACTTTCACAGGATTCCAGATCTCTCACTGAGGTAATATAATTATTTTAAAGTTTTTTTATTATAATTTTATTATTAAATTCTATTCCCATTGACTTATACCATTGAGCACGGTGTTAGGGAGTAAAATTGTAAGGGACATTTTATTTACACTAATTAATTATATTACTTATTGTACTTAAATAGTTAATTGTAAGTAATGCTTAAGTAGATAATTAATTATTAGTAAGAAGAAGGGGCGTGGCTTCAACTCAGTAAAATAATTAATTATTTTACTGGTTAAGTCTAGTAGCCTGGCTGACACTCCCTCACTCTAAAAAAAACAATAAAAAAAATGCTATGATTTTTTCTTTTTATAATTTTTTAGTAGAGTAGGAAGATTAGATATCTCCTTCCAAGGTATCCAAGAATCATATTCAGATGATTTATTCTTGAATCTCAATAAGTATTCTTTACCTTTTTCAGCAGTGACTATTCTGTCATTTAGAATTTTTTCAATTTCTGCTGTTTCAGTGATTTCATTTGGGGTTTTCTTTGGTCTTCCCCTCCTTTTTAAAAATAAATCACTATTGGATGTGTAAGGTTTCAAAAGAGATATTGGAAAAACAGGATGTTTTCTGTCATATGTAGAATACAAAATAACCTCATCTGCATTATCTCCAATCATTCTTCTGACAACAAATGGACCAACAAATGGATCTTTCAATTTGTTATTACCTTGTAAGTTGAAGTGGACTGTAAAAATCAAAACTTCATCACCATTTTTAAAAGTGTATTCTTTATGGGATTTGTCCAATCTCTTCTTCTCATATTCAAATGATTTTTCAATACATTTTTGAGCATGATTTCTGCATAGTTGTTGCATTTGAAGAAAAGATTTTACACCAGGATGTATATCCAATTTAGGTATTTTGTTATTGAGAATTTGGGCAGGAGTATTTGGAACATATCCAAGCCAGAGCTCAAAAGGCTTTCTTTGAGTAACAGAATGAAAAGTGCTATTATAAGCAAATTCCAACCCAGGAAGTAAGGTAACCCAATCATGAGTGAATCTGTCATTATCTTTATACTCAAAGCCAAAGGCACAATACCTTCTAATCATGTCCTCTAAAGTCTGAATCATTCTTTCAGCTAAACCATCACTCTGTGGATGGTGGGCAGTAGAAATTTTCAGATCACAACCACAAACATCCATCAGAGACATCCAAAATTCAGAAGTAAATTTAGGGTCTCTGTCAGAGATTATGGCTTTAGGAAAACCAGCAGTATTAAACATATGAGACCACCATAAGAAAGCTAATTCTTTAGTGGAAACATCCTTGTGGGTAGGGATAAATTTACACATTTTTGTGAATCTGTCCACAATAACCCAACAAGAGTTATAACTGTCTTTACCAGCAATAGGTAATCCTGTTACAAAATCCATGTTTATTATTTGCCATGGTGCATCAGGAGGTTCAATATGTTGCATTAATCCTGCTATTTTACCAGTTAATCTTTTTGATTTTTGGCAAGAATCACAAGACTCAACATATAATTTTGTGTCTTCAGACATATTAACCCACCAAGCAGTGTTCTTAATTCTGACCATTGTTTTTTCAAGATCAAAATGTCAAGCTAATATGTCATCATGACAAATTTTCAAGATGATTTCTTTCATAGAAGGAGTAATAAAAATGACATTACTCAACTTTCTTCTATAATATAGATATCCTTCATCAATTGAAAATTTACCTTTTTCCAAAGCTTTTTGGTACTTTGATGGAAGGGTTTTAATTAATGCTTGTATTGAAGCATTCTTTGGATCATTTAGTATGGTGCATAACTTTTTCAAGTCAGTGTCCTTATCATATGAATCCAGAATAAGCTGTAATAGCTCTTCCTCCATATCAACCACATATATCCCATGTATATGAATAATTTCATCCTCAGGATCATACGCAGGATTAGAGTCATTATTTGGTAAAGGTAACCTAGATAAAATATCCACATTTGAGTGAACAATACCAGCCCTATGAATAATTGTCATTCTCCCTCTGTATTCTTGAACAGCCAACTGCCATCTGAACATATTTCTTTTAGGTGTTTTCAAGTTTAAAAGGGATTTAACTGCACTGCAGTCAGTGACAAGTTCAAATTTCTGGTCATCTAGGTAATAATGAAGTTTTTCTAGAGCCCATACTACAGCTAAACACTCTAATTGAGTAGCACCATATTTCAATTCACAATTTCTCAAGGTTCTTGAAATATAACAAATTACTACTACTGAAACTTTATCATTTATCACTTGTTTTTGATGGAGGGCAGCACCAAGACCAATGAAACTGGCATCAGTGTACAAAACAAATGGTTGATTAAAGTCAGGTAAATCAAGAATTGGTGCTGAAATCAAACAGTGTTTCATAGTGTCAAAGGCTCTTTGTCTTTCACTATTTCAGACAAAAGCAACATCCTTTCTAGTTAATTGGGTAAGGGGTAAAGCTATGACTTGGTAATTTTTAATATACTGTCTATAGTATCCACACATTCACAAAAAACTTTGGAGCTCTCTTACTGTAGTATGAACCTTCACCTGTTGTATGGTTGCCACTTTGTTCTGGTCAACACATATCTGTAAGCCTGAAACAACATGACCAAGAACTTTTAAAGAATGGAAACCAAATTTACATTTCTTCAAAGCAAGTGTCATATTTATTTTATCCATTTTCTGGAATACTTTACACAGGTGGTTAAGATGGTCCTCAAATGTTTTTGAGAATATAATGATATCATCAATATAAACCATCAGCCATCCTTCAATTATCTCTTGATGGAATGTGTTATCCATGACTTTTTGAAAAACTGAAGGGGCATTTTTAGGGCCAAATGGCATCCTAATATACTTATAAATACCCATATGAGTGGCAATCATCAGAAAGCTCTAAGAATTTTTCTCAACAGGTACCTGGTGATATCCTTTGTTACCATCCAAACAACTGATATATTTAGCACCCTGTAAAGTAGCATGTATAGAGCTAATTCTAGGTAAAGGGTAGATATCATCAAAAGTATAAGTATTTAATGCTCTATAATCACCACATAACCTGGCTTTATCTTTCTTATAAGAAATTAGGACAGGTGAGATAACACAATATTTAGGTGTTTCAACTACCTTTTCAATAATATTCATTTTTAAAAGGGTAGAGATATTGTCTTCAATATCTTTTCTCTTTGTGGGAGAAGCAGGATAAGGCTTCTTCTTTAAACTAGGTGGTATATCAGTTAATGGGCAAGACAATGAAAGTTTCATTTCCTCTTTAACTAATCCCAGTTCATGTGATCCATGAGCAAAGGCCATAGGAAAAGACTTTATCAAGTTAATGATGGAATCTTTATCCTCACTAGAAAGTTGTTCTCCAAAAGAGGCATTGTCAATTTCAGACAAAAGGGCATGCATCTCTTTTGTAGATCTTCCTTTACATTGAACTACAGAATTACATGTGTTTAATTCTGGTTTTAATAATTTTTTAGGGGAGGAAATTCTAAATTTTCTCTTCCCATTCATCCCCATTGTGAAACATTGATTTGAGGGATCCAATTTTATGCCATACTTGGTTAAAATATCATTCCCTACAATAAGCCAATTGCTTAAGTTATCATTCTTCATGACAACAACATCACAAATAGCTCTTACAAAACCATGGTTATATTTAAAAAACACTGTGGCTTTGTATTTACCAATGGGGGACAAAACAGAGCCATAACCTCTCCAATTTTCAGAAATGATAGGCATCAGTTTTGATTGATAATCTTGATCCACTGAAGTAAGTGCTCTTTCAGAAACTACACATCCTCCAGCTCCAGAATCCAGAACAACTTCAATGCTGGTTCCATTAATCAAGACTGGTGCCTTGAGAGGGGCAATAACAATTGAGTTATCCTCAATGTTCTTTATGATCTCAGCATCCTCAACTGTAGATAAAGCATTATTATCAATATCAATAGTATTTAAATAATGAATATCCTCTTCCAGCATCAAGATTTCTTGTTGAGATTCATATGAAATATTGCTGGCACAATCACTTGATGTATCATCCAGTACCACTGTGTCATCAGCATGCTCCTCTGTTTTTTATACAAGATTTATCTTCTTGTCACAAACATGGCCTTTCTGCCAAGGCTTGTTGCACTTGAAGCAAGTGTTTGTTGCATACTTTTTTGGTGCAACAGGGGCAGAAGGTTTACCAACCTTTTCCAGAGGTTTCTGTTGGTAAGTGGAGGGTTTCTCCAAAGGGGTCCTAGGAATGAATCTTCTGGCATCATACTTATTGTTTAGAAGGATCTCATTGCAAGTATTAATGAAAGAAGAGGGTTCTTTGGAGAACTCAGTCCTAGCCACTATCAAGTCTCTCAGAGACATTGGTAATTTATAAAGGATCCTGTCCTTCCATAAATCAAACTCCATATTTGGGTCCATTGCCCTTAAGATTTTTACAAGTTTCATTAAAAACTCAATAGGTTTATCAGTAGAAGAGCTATATCTAGTTTCCTCATACTGCCTTTGTTGAGCCATTCTGAGCTTGGAGCCACCAAATTGTGCTTTAATCAATTTCTTCCAATCCTCCCATGAGTAGTCATTCCCATCCAGGAGAACAGATTCATACCACATTAGGGCAACATTATTGAACAAAGAAATTAACTTGGACACAATTTCCTCATCTGGGAGTTTGTAAGAATTTTTTAAGTTATCAATTCTGCAAATAATTTGTTGCCAATCAGAGGAAGAATCACCATCAAATGTAGGATATTGGTCAAGTTTTGTCCAATTCTTTTGATTTGAAGGAGTCTCCTTAGTACTAGCTTGTTTCTGAGTAAGAAGAAGCTGTAATTTCTCTAATTGGGCTGTAATCTCACTGTTTAATCCTTCTGTTGAAGATCCTGGTGCATCATCAGTTTTTGATGGAAACTCAGTGTTATCAACAGGTATTTCTGGAGCTATTTTTACTTTAGATGAACTAGCCACAGGTAATATTTGAGCATCCTGCACTATATTTTCCTTCACAGAAATGTCAGAATATTTCTGGTCATTCAACAAAGAGTTCAATTTTTCTTCAATGGTTGTTAGTCTTGTTTTCATTTGTGGAAGACTAGATAAACTCTCATTGATAGTTGCAAAAGATAACTGATTTTTATTTTGAAAAGATGACAAATGCTCATTCAATCTTTTCAGATTCATCTTATCTATCTCCACCTCCTGGAAACAGGCAGATACAGTATCTTTTAGTTTAGACAAATCATTTTTTATATTTTGCCATAAAGCAACTTTCTTTTCATGGGTTGCTTTGTAATGAGACAATTCATCAGAGACTCTCTGTGATTCACTTCTTAATGCTTGATAACCCTTATCAGTTAACAAGCTATTATATCTCTGGGTCAATTGCATATTGTTCATTATATGATTTTGTTTGGCAATAATATCTCTCAAGTACTCATCATTAATCCTTGCTACATCTGGAGTGTTTCTCAATAAAGAAACTGAGTTACTTTCCAGACTCTCATAGAACTCAGGGTCAAGAGTTTCATCAATTACAGCCATATCAGAGTTAATTATTGAGGTAGCAATTAAAAGTAATGGATTAGATACATGAGTTATCTGTCTACTGCTCCCAGCCTCTACTGGTCTCAAGGTGTCTTCTTCCCTCTCAGATTTACCTGAAATAACAGAATCAGCTACAAGAAAAGGCACTTGAGAATCAATAGAGGGACGTACCAGGGTTTGCTGGGTATGACCATATTGGGCTTTCTTCTTCTTTTGCCTCCTTGATAGGGGTGGGGAGGTGTGGGGTTGACCTGGTTGGGCCTTGAAGGACCTGCCTGAGGTAACTGATGCTGATTTTGAGACAGGTAGTCCCACTGAGTTTTTAACCAGTCCCACTGCCACTTGGACACTTCCACCTTCTCTTGGGACTGGGGAGCCAATTGTTGTTGATCCCTGGGAGGAAGAGGTTTCTTCTTCTCTTGAAGAAAGGTATCTGTTCTTCTCAACTTTTCTTCCAGAGCATCTACCCTTGCCTTTAGTCTCAAGTTTTCTGTCCTTAGCTCCTTTATGTGAGTTGACAGATTCTTTACCTGTTGAGGCAATGGCATCTTTTTTATCCTGAAGCCTTTTGGAAGCTCTTCTGGTGGGTTTATTATAGGCTTCTGATCCTGAGTTGTTTCCACTAGGATTTCTACTTCTTTCATCTCTACATCCTGTTTGGGGCAAGGATTTATTAGTCTGAGAAATTCTTCTTTTTAAAGGAGAACTTACAGAAGTAGGCTCATCATAATAAATCAAGTCTAGTTCTTCTTCACGTGCAGCAGAACCACTTTGGTCAGTCATTTTAAGATTTTACTGAAATGAAGAAAAGAGACAATAGGGGGTGTCAGTTCTGGCAAATCCGCACTTAACTTAAGTGCGGATTTCAAACCAAATCAGCACTTACAAATCAGCACTTAAATTTTGCAAAAAAGTCACTTATTTCAAAAAAGGGTGTCAGTTATGACCTCAAATCAGCACTTTTTTCCCATTTTTTTTCACAACCACATTTTGGCCACAAAACATCCCTTCCTTTCTTACCCCATCCCTGTCACATGTGACACACTGACCTTCCTCGCTACCTACCCATCAATCCTCGGCACACACCCCTTCCTGACATTTTCAATATTTTGACCAGGCATGTTTACATTCTTTTTTACTTATTTCTTCTACTTCTTAATCTTTTTTCTATGGGTGTCAGTTCTGACCTCAAATCAGCACTTTTTTCATGATTTTTTTTTTCAAAACCACATGTTGGCCACATCATCCCTTTCTTTCCCATACCATTTTGTACTCTCCAAATGTCCTCTTTGTGTACTTCATTCACTTGGGTTGGTATTTTGGTTTGTTGCATATTCATTTTTTTTGGAATTTACGGTGAAATTTTTTTTTTTGGATGGCTCATTGGTTTTCTTTCACCAGCTCAACATGAAATCGCATATTTTCTGAAATTGCATATTTTGTCAGTGATTTTTTTTTTCATTCATCCCTCATATCCTTTTCCTATTCTTCTCCAACATCCCTCAAACAATTTGGTTTCATTCATTTTGTCATCTCATCTCTCCAGGTAAGTCACTTTATTCTTTTTTTTGATTTTTTGATTACTAATTATAATTTTTTTTGTTTTTTTCTGTTTATTTTATTTTTTTTATCTAAATTTTTTTTGTAAGCGGTTATTTTGGATTTCAATGGTATAATTAACCTTTTTTTTCTCTCCCTCTTTACTTTCTTTTTTAGCTCCATCACCCTACTCTTCATCCCTCCTTGGCATGGTCATTATCCCCCCTTTCCCTTATTTCACTTTTTTTGGCTCCATTTCATTGAAACACATACATTGCACATTCTTTATGCATTTCACTTACTCCATATTCAATTTCCCCACGATTCCAACATCAATCTTTCTCACTCTATTTTTCCTACTTTTCAATCAAGGTAAGTTTCATCTCCTTTTTTTCATGCCTATATGATATCTCATTCCTTTTATGAAAAGTTCATACTTAAATATATTTATGACTCTTATCTGGATAACAGTGAACTTATAAAATTTCTTTTGATCTCATCTTCATTACCACTTTTCAAGTTTTTGTAAAATTTTGAAAATCAGACTCGGAATTAGGGTTAGGTTTATTCAAATCTAATTTTCCTTTTACTGAAGATTCTCCTGAAGGCTACCTTTCATTTCCCACAAACAGATTTGAATTTGATTCAGTGGTTGCTGAGATATTGACCGTTAAAGTTGAGCCTTTTTTTCCCAATTTAAATTTTTATTTCATTTTTTTATGTAACAAATTAGGGTTAGGTTTATTTAAATCACATGTCCTTTAACTGAAGATTCTACTAAAGCATATCTTTTATTTCCCACAAACAGGTTTGAATTAGGTTCAGTGGTTGCTGAGATTTTGACCTTTGAAGTTGAGCCTTTTTTCCAAATTTCACTTGTCTTATTTCACATTTTTATATTGCATATTTAGAGGATAAGGATTCTGAAACTCTTATATGATTATTATCTAGGAATTTCAATTATATAGGCATATATTCGTTGCTCAAGAATATCACTAAAGCTCAAAAAGATGAAGATTTTCGCTTATGGGACACTCTACCTTCCTTTAACTCTTTTCTTGCTCTTCGACTCAAAAAGCACTGTAATAAAGCATTTGAAAAAAATCATGAACTTGCAACCAAATTTGGAATACCAAATTGGTGTGACTCCAAATGGGAAGATATCAGCCACGAATATCTTTTATTTTCTAATGTTATTATCACTCATTCTGGATTTCACAATAAAATTCACACCGATACCAAGGACACCAATTTTCTTACTTTTGGTATATTCTCATATATCAAACCGATTACTGGCCAACCAATACAATCTCCAGCTAAAATCAAATGACATGGTTTATATTTTCCAGACCACCGGTGCATCATTGATTTTGGTTTGGGAAATGGTATCATCGAAACTATTTGGAATTCTTCTAAGGATAATCATCAAACGACCAAAGCTCCTCCTGGTTTGGAATCCTGTCAAGATTTAACACATTTTGGTTGCTCATTTCAAATCAGTCATAAGTTGATTCAAAGAATCAATAAGGTAATGAAAGAAGGTAAAGTTAATCGATTTAAAAAAACTTTATTTAGATCCAAAAAGTATGGGGATTAGAGTTGTCATCGAAAATTTTATATTTTTTCGTAAATTTTTAATAAATATTTTTTATGTATCAATTTCCTCAACTAAAGTAATGGGCCCACGACCTTGTGTTGTATAAATGGTAATCATTATAACATTTATTTGTTTCATGGGGTTCCTCTAGCCTATACCTGTGGAAAGTCCCAAACTTTTGTTTCTAGATTTGATCTGCATTTTGGCTTAAGGGATTGTCATTACTTTAAACTAGGGAAATTGATATATATTAGATATTTATTTAATAATTTACGTAATTATATTAAATTTAGATGACTTCCACCACTTACTTCAATAAAATGCAGGGGGGGGGTATTGCCAAATTTTCAAATCTGACATGTGAAATTGATGACTTAGAAAAATTTTGGTGATATCCACCCCTTGCTTCAATAAAATGCAGGGGAGAGTATTGCCAATTTTTTAAAACAGATATAGAATTTTTTTTGACTTGTAAATATTTTGGTGAAAATTTTTGACGAGAATGTGAAAGTAATTGTTTCCACCTTGAGCAGGTTTCTGGCTCAAAGGAATAGCAGTACCATCAACAAAACCAATACATCCTGGGAAGCCCTCTGCTTGCATAACCTGAGATGATTCAAGTCGCTCTTCTTTTGTTGGCCAGGTGAGAAGTTGAGATTCCAAGGAGTTGATGGCAGTGATACATCGTTTGGTATAAGTGTTAACTGAACCATACCCTAAATCAAAGACATTTTCTAAATGTTTCAAAGTGGCTCCATTACCATTTGAACCCAAATGACATAGTGTGATGGCCAATTGAATTGAAGGATGTTGTTGTTCTTTTTGAGAATTATTGTGAAATATGGGATGATCCTGAATAAGCTTAAGCAATTTAAGGAAACATTCCTGAGAAGTCCTGAACAGCTCTCTAAAACTGGGTGTAGATAGTTTAAGAAGTGTTTGGATGGTGTACTTGGGGGTATGAAGTACTTGAGGCTTTCTGGGAAGAAGGTAACGTTTCGTGGCCATTTTTTATAAAAAGACAAAATCTTCTTCTAGATCAGAATCAGAATCGCAATCAGAGTCCAAGAGCAGTTCAAGAGCCATGAAAGTCATTGCTTTATGTAATTTATCACGATTTGAAAGTGAGGAAGGCATAACTCTTATATGATATGATATGAAGATGTAAGTGATGTACGATGTTTTGAGTTATGAAGTGTTATGCTGCAGAGTGCTGCGTATGAATGGGATGATGCTGACAAATCAGTGAAATGGGACTTGATGGTGAAATCAGCACTTTTGGTTGAGAAAGTGCGGATTTGAGTGAAATAAGTGACTTATTTCATTTTGAAATCCACCAGTATTGGGGCTAGTGTGTTTTGGAAATCCGCACTTATTTAAGTGCGGATTTGGTCAAATTTAAGTGTGGATTTGTAAGTGCTGATTTGCCAGAACTGACACCCCCTAATAAGATTAATTAGTCTTTATTTTTTATTTTTATTTTAAAAAAAATAAATAAAAAATCTTTTTCAGGATAAAAATCCACTTAATAAAATTAATTTATTAATTTAAAAAAAAAATTTAAAACCAGGATTATAATATAATCAACTGTAGAAATAAATTAAAATTTTTATTAATTATTTTTAATTAATTATTTTTAGGATTTAAATCAACTAATTTATTACCAGGACTTATTGTCAACTGAAGTAATCAAATATGAAACTTTATTATTTAAACAAAATTTTTATCAAACTGATAACTTAACTACCAGGCCTAATGTCAACTGAAGTAATTAAATATGAATTTTTATTTTAAAATTTTATTATGCTGATCACTTAACTACCAGGACTTAATTTCAACTGAAATAATTAAATATGAGTTTTATTAATTAAAATATTTATTGAACTACCAGGACTCAAGGTCAACTGAAGTAATTAAATATGGATTATTTATTAATAAAAAAAATATTATTGTCAGGACAATTTGTCAACTGGAACAATTAAATTTCAAATTAATCAGGAAAAAGGTCAACTGAAAAATTATAATAATTAATATTAAAATATAATTATTTTATTACTTCTGGGACTAAGAATACTTAATGCTCTATTCTGGTCAATCAGGAAAAATAATAATAATAAATATAATAATAAAAATTTATTCCAAATTACCAGACACCTCCCCCTGTAAGATGAGCAAATTAATGCCACTTACAGAGTGCTGAGTAAAAGGAAATACGTAGCAAATGAAGAGTGAAGAGTAACCCACAAATAGTAATGTCAATAATTACCACAATATATACGACGTTTAGTCAATATATGAACCTAATTTTTGGAGCGCAGTTCGATTCCCGTTTGCAGCAAAAAATTTTATCACATGACATATGATGTTTGTTGTTTTTGTCTCTTTCTCGTCCTTACAGGTATTTGAACGCCAATGGTCCCTTTGATTACGCCCTCAAATCACAATGTGCCGTTGATAATTCGGGAAGGCCCTCAATTGTCAAGGGGTACTTTTGGTCTAGAAGCTTGGTTTGAGGTTTTCACGGGATATTAAGGGGTTTTAAAGGTCTCTCAACAAAAGGTACATATTTCTAAAATCAATTTGATTAATTTACTCAAATATAAGAGGTAGATTTAAGATATCAATATAGATTATAGATTAGAATTAGGCTGTTGTAAATACTAAAGTTATAAAATATAGAAATAGTTGTAGTGTTGTAATTGTAATAATAAAGTAAGTGATAAAAGAATGATTTTAAAAGCACAAAGTAAGAGGCCTTTTATAGGCAAAACATGAGGGAATAAAATATACGGAATTTACACCATATATTGTAAGCATGTGAGAAAAATAATGACTAAAAGGAGTACATATATGACACAAGAATTAAATAAACTGGTACGTCAACAAGGACATCAAATTTATTAGCAATAAAGTTTGAGTTCCTTGGACTGTCACAATTATTTACACAATAATTAATTAATTATATTACTTTCACAGGATTCCAGATCTCTCACTGAGGTAATATAATTGTTTTAAAGTTTTTTTATTATAATTTTATTATTAAATTCTATTCCCATTTACTTATACCATTGAGCACGGTGTTAGGGAGTAAAATTGTAAGGGACATTTTATTTACACTAATTAATTATATTACTTATTGTACTTAACTAGTTAATTGTAAGTAATGCTTAAGTAGATAATTAGTTATTAGTAAGAAGAAGGGGTGTGGCTTCAACTCAGTAAAATAATTAATTATTTTACTGGTTAAGTCTAGTAGCCTGGCTGACAAATGGGGAGCAAAAGGGGTGGGGAGGGTAGCAAAAGGGGTGGGAGGGCATAAAAATTTTTTTATATTTCAATGAAAGGGGTGGGGAATGGTACAAACTATGTGTGAAAAAATGAAGATAGACTCTGTTTATCAGTAAAAAAACAGAGTACACTGACATAAAATGTTACTTAAAAGATGAAATCTCTAAGTTACCAAAATTAAATCTGAGGTAGTTTAGACATAAATTAGAATTTTAAATACAATAAAACAGCTCTTTATCTATACTATCATGTAATGAATTTTTGAATTTTTTTGTATGAATTTTTATCAATGCTCACTTATTCAACATAAAGATGTATTGATTATTACTTATATATGTATTAAAATATAAAGAATTAGAAGCAATAAAATATAAGAAAAACCCATATAATAGCAGTATAATTCTTCTTTAAAACAGTTTTACATAATTTGGTTTATAATTATATATATATTGAAAAAAAATGTATTTTAAAAATAATTTGAAACAAAAAAACTTGATTGATGTTTTACCCATTTTAATAGGCCTCATCAGGTTAACTTACATATTTTTCAATTTAAATGTGAGTGCTTCTGGTGAGGTGAAAAAAATCTTTTTCTTGAATCATGAGCTTCAAATGAAAATTTAAATCAAGATCTATCAATATAACTAAAATTTTATCTTAATATCTTAATTTATGATTTCTGTATATACATTAATAAATACATATAATAAATAAAAACTCATATAAATAACACTTATAATATTTATTTTTAATCAATAAAAGAAAAAACTCTATGAACTCTCTTACTTTCTAAAAATCTTTAATGGAAATAAATACATACAATTTTATAAAATTAAATATCTTAGCTATGAAAGAACATAGATTTAACTCTCAATGACAACCTATGCGTAACTGTGGTTCAAGCTTTGTTAAGCTGTGAGAAGTCCTTTAGAAATTCTTAAAATTTAAAAGTAGATATTATAATTTAAATTTAAGTATATTTTTTTATCAAAAATATTTTTATTATATGATATAGAGTCATGGGAATAAATAGAAAACTTTTTATAGTATTTTTTCAAAAAAAATTAAATAGATGTCATTTTACCTTCAATTATTATAGTATGCTGATTGCTTCCAAATGATAGACTGAAAATAATCCTACAGTTATGTATATAGTCCTATAAAATATATAAAAAGGTTCCAGAGTTCCTATTTACATTCAATATATCTTAATGAAAGAAAATATCTCTTTTAAATAAAAATAATTAAGTTACTTCTTGATAACACATTCTCACATATATATTTATATGTTTAAGTTAAAATAACACCAAGGCATAAAAATTTAAATATTTAAAATAGAAAGAAAAAATATTTTTCAAAAATTTCAATTTAAATTAAATTTATCTTATGAAGTTGTTTTTCTTGTTAATTATTCACTATAAATTCATAATATTATCAGTTTAAATTAATTTAAATAAAAAAATTCTTTATTCATGTAATGGATTTTGATACTTGGAATATATAAGAGGATAAATATAGTATTTTTTTCAATAAAAGTAGGAAATATATTGACTCATTTAATGTCTAAAATAATTGATTTTTACCCATATTTTTTATTATTGTATTTCAAATAAAGTATTGAAAACCCATTAATCTATATTTCTAAATTGAGAAAAATGAACAAAACTAAGAGCTTTAAATTTATCTTGTGAATTTTTTATCTCACCAACCAAGAATATGAGCCTCTGAAATTTTACTTTATCAAAATTGAATAAAAAAAATAAAATATTTTCCACATATTTTAAAGTATGTTAGTAACATTATACTAAGCAAAAATTGATTAATATAATGGTAAGTTTTTATGAGTTCATGACTAAATTATATCTTGTATCTTTTATAAAAAATGCTATATAAAAGTTATTCTATGAATAAAATGATAGAATGATGAAAAATATAAGTTCTACCTGTTTGATACAGTAATTGAATGTTAAAAAACACCTAAGACTTCATCTTGAGCACCTATTCTTACATGGGAACAAAGTTAAAATTTTGAAGTGAATTTTCATGGAAGCAGTATTTTCATCTCAAATATCAACATTAACTACAACATACTATTCAGCTTAAAGTTTCCATATATATCCATTTATTTACTTTAAACATATTTTCATAACTTGAGGCACATTTTATCTGTATTTTGTACAAAAAGATTTCACTGAGTGGTAATTTTTCTTGAGTTCTCTAGATACCTTCACCAACTGAAAGTATGCCAAAAGAATATTTATGAAACCAATATAAAAGATATTATAGAATCTAGATAGATATTTTATTTATTCATGATATATTATATATATTGTCTTAGTAGCTGAGGAGTTGGTATAATTTTGAAAAGAGAAAAATATTTCTTTGATTTTTTTCCTTTTCTTGCATTTACTTTTCCCAAAAAATGCATTGAAGTTGAAAACCTAAAGAAATATGCCATTTTTAATATATATTCAAATCTTTTTCAAATACATGTGATTAGTGTAACAAAGTTGTGAAAGTGCTTCATTTAGCTAAAAAGCTTCAAAAATAATTACTATACTTTAAATTTAAGTGTCCCATGTTTTTCACTGTATGCTCTAATAAATAAATTTAATGTTTCTGTTGATTACATGTTTTTATTTAAATAATTCAATAGATTGTTATATATCATTTAGTAATCTGGAAATTCAAGAAATACAAAAAGGAAGATTTCAGTTTATATTGTATTAATTCAAAAAATTACAATTTTTCAATTCTGGAATAATAATTTTATGTAATACAAAAAGTCACTGATTGTTATTTAAATGTTACCTAAAAGTTTTAACAACATTACTATATCTAAAAATGTGATAATGTAGAAGGAGATAATATGATTTTATGTCTTTTCATTGATCAACTAAAATTCTTAAAGTATTATTCATATAAGATTCATCAACAAATACAGTGACTTGGGTAGATTCTTGGAATGAGTTTTTCTGGTTTCCATTCATTTATCATGAAAGTTTCACTATTTTTTCAATAAAGATTGATTCTTATTTTTTTGAGGTCTCAAGCTTAGTTCAAGTGAAATTTCAGTATCACTTCAGTCTGAGTTCCAGCTGAGTTCCATCTGACATCAAGTTGAGGACTTTCTAGCAAGTCCCCCCCAAATATTGCATGGTGAATGTATTACAACATTTTAAATGTTTGAGACTTCCTATTATAGTTAGATAGTCTTATTATTTTATTAAAATACTTAGAAGTATTGCTCAAATATTTCAATTAATTTTAAAATTTTAGGGTTATTTTTCAACTTTCTTTGTGGTAAAATTTAAAAAGATAGCAGAATGCATAACAGATAGTGATGAATGTGAGAAATTACTTTTTAACATTTTCTATGGATAGCTATCAACACTTTGTTAAATTAATTTTTTTGATTTAAAATTATTTAATTAATTTATATTGAACTTAATTTTTTTTGTATAATTTCCATTTTTTGAAATTAAGTTTAATTCTTTTTTATTCCACCTTATTTTTTATATATATTATTTTCTATAATATTATGTTATGTTATTTTATTTTATTTTATTATATTATATATCATTTCATTTTGATTTGTTTTATTTTTTTTCTCTCATCTTATCACCAGGGTAGAAATTGAGTAACTTTCTATAAAGTCTATTCGTTTAAGCATGCTTGAGCCCAGGTCTGACATAGTTTTAAGGTGCTTTGAATTTAGTTAAAAAATTCTTTTTGCCTTTGTGTGCCTCTTTGCTCAAAAAAGCTCAAGTTGAGTTTAACGAAGGGATATATCAGTTGTCTCACATGTGATAAGTGAGGGTATTTGATGGTGAGTCTGCCCCTAAAGTCCTTTGGTGAATCTTATCTTATTTTAGTTTTTTTTTACTTTCTTTTATTTAATTATATGCTTTTTATCTCATTAAATTTTTAGTTTAGTGTTTGGTTTTAAAATAATTCTCTTTCTTTCTTTACTTGTTATATTACAAAATCTAAAATATTAAGATGTTTTTTTCTTTAAATTGTTGAGTTGTTAAGTTTATGCTTCTGAAAAAAATATTTCAGCCCATGGGCTTTTCTGTAGACTTATTTTCAAGGTCTCCAATTTTTCACAAACATATTTCATGCAACCTAATAAAGTAAAATAAGAAAGAAATTTAAAATCTAAATTAAAAAAAGAATGAAAAAACTGTGAAATAACCATGTGAATACTCTATTGAAAAAAGTAAGAATTATATCAGAAGCTGTAGAATAGGAAGTCTAATTTTCAAGTTAGGTGGTCCCTTAATTTATTATTTCCCTATTTCCTTTTTGGATGAGTGTTGAATATCTTGGGAAAATTTAAAACATTAATAAAGTTGGGCTTAAATTTTAAAACCAATGAATTATATTCCACAGGATAAAGTACAAAAAAATTAATTATTTTACCTTGTATAGCTTTATATGGTTTATTGTGACTAATTTTTCAGAAAAGAAATATTAAACATACTCATCATGAGTCATTTTTGGAATATTGTTTGGTAAATATTTCTTCTTTTTAATAATTGTGTGTAAGATATCTACTTAACCTAGTTCTTCTTTGTAGCTTTCAAAGATTAGCCATTATTTAGGTTCATCTATCGTTCTTGTGATGAAAAATTCAGCCATTCACCACAAAGGATGAGTAGAGGAGCTTGTAGCTCCTATAAATTGTTGACTTTTTTACTTACCTGCTTATTATCCTTATTTGAATCTTACTGAAAAAATATTAGGTGCCTTGAATAATTTTTTATGTGCACAAAATAATTTATCTGGTGGATAGCTGATCATGTACTAAAAGAGTCCATTTTAAGAATTTTTTTTACTCCTACATTTTTAGATGGTGTATTTTGGGCCAGTAACTATTTATCTTTAAAAATTAGTCTTTATTAAATACACATCATTATTTTCTGTTTGTGAAAATGAGTGAGATTTTTTTAGTGATTGGATAAGATTTTTTCAAGTTTCTCACATTCTCACATGTCTCATAAAGTGCTTTCTATTTAAATAATTATAATATGTATTTCTTCAATAGTATTTATTTTTTACCATATTTCTTTTTAAAAAAAGAAAGATTAATTTTAATAAAAGATTAGACTTAAAGTAAGAATATAATTATTTACAGAGGCTAGCTAGAAGTTATGACAGCTTCTCAAATATGCCTTCTATCTTTTTATTAACTAATAAATGCACAAATCCTCTTAAAATAATAGCCTCAAAAAAACTTCCACTGAAAAATACTTAAAAAAAGACCTAATTCAAATTCTTAGCCTTTCCATTCCTTACAGAGTTTTTTGATCTCTAGAGTTGAATCTAGTTTATTCCAATTAGTCATTAAAAGTTTATTTTTCTTCAAATGTATGAAGTGCAGAAGAGGAATTAGGTTTTAAAAAATGATATTCATTTCTGTGTTTTTTGGTGTGAAATCTGTGGCTGAAATGGTGGTGAGTACATAGGAAAGATGGAATTTAAGATGGCACATGTTAGTATTGTCCCTGAAATGACCTTGAATGACAAGCATATAAACAATGTAAAGATGAATGACAACAAATTCCTTCTAATGAGCTTCCTAATTACCTTTTGGGGACTTGAGTGTCTTCCAAAATAAGAATGATACACTTCAAACAATAGGGGGTGGACTTGATAGTAAGTCCCCTACCTGAACTCAGATCAAACTCAGATGGAACTCAGACTGAACTCATGCTGAACCCATACTGAACTCTACTTGAAAACCCACCTAAAACTGTTCTGCTGAGTGGTGTTCATCCCTGATTGTATGGTTCCTTTGTCAATAGCTCAATGTGTGTTCAATATGTGGTGAGTTTGGCTCCAAGGTTGAAGACTCACTAGCAAGTCTGCCCCCCATATTGTGTGGTGATATGTAGAATTTTTTTCTCTACTATTTCTTGCTTGGTATGTAAACTCTAGAATTTTTTGGTGGAAAAATGAGTTACCCCTCAGAATTATTACTAATCTGAAGCAGTAAAAAATAAGATAAATCAAGAAGTTTAAATAATAAAATGTAGTAGTTTACTATTGCTCTTGTCAACCTATAAGCCATTGGGTAATTCATCTTCATCCATTGCCTAAGATTAGTCAAATTAAAAAAGTCTTTTTATTCTTAGTTTCTTCTGATATCAAGTCTTATTTGGAGCTAGTTCATAATGTCACAAACTGTATATAATTTTTTTCAGAAAGTTGAGCACCTCCAGTATGTTTCTTAGTATTTGATTCTTTCAATTTATCTTGTTGAAAATTCTTTTTCAAAGTCTTCAATGATTTATTATGCCTTCAAAATTTAGCACAATTAATAAAAAAAAAGGTAAGTAAAATGAAGGACAGAGAAACTGAATAAATATAATGTCTGTTTCAATTTTATGATCAGTGTTTGAAAGTTAACATAAAATATTTATTGAATGGTGAGTAGATTTGTTAGCCCAGAGATACCCAGGACTGAGAAAAAATAGTACCTTAATTGTGCTAGACACATGCATAAGGCATGTTAAGAGTTATTTAAGTATATGTAATAGACATATCCAAGTAAACTAATTGTATACCAGAGTACATGTTTAGTAAAAACTTTTAACAGATGCATATACTCTTCTTTTAGAGATCATATCTGATTAACATTAAGTGGGAATAGTTTAAAGTATAATTAAGTTCTTTGAAATTAAAAGTACATAATTTATTAAGTGGTCTTAATGAATTTTTTGTTACTAATTTAAAATGATAAATAAATGTGCTTTAAATCCCATAAAATCTGGATATATGTGCTGTAAATTTAATTATTTAACAAATGCAATTTGACAGATTAATTTTCCTTATTTAGTGTAATTTATTTGATTAATTTATAGTCTTAACAGAAAATTTTTGAAAAATAATTATATGCCAAAATTGGCTTATGTGTAGTGGTGTTATGCTGCCTGCATCTATCTCATATTGATATCTGCATAAATAAAAAAGTTGGTAATCACCTGCTTAATTACTTATCAAAATATATGCAATTCATGTGTAATCACTCTAAAATAAGAATGAGGCACTTAATTAGTGTCATGTTTGCATAATACATCCATTGACGGTTCTTTTGTGAAGAAAAAGTCCTTTGGACTCAGGGCCTGTGAAACTTCTTAAAATGGATGCCACAAGGAGATGAGCAACCTCACTTTCTTTGGCTTCTTTTCTTTTTCTTCATTCATTTCCTTTAAAATTTGAAGTTGAAATTATGTCGTCCATTTTTTTTTAAATTTTCAGTGAGTAACTCTTTGATATTTGATGATGTTGAAGATGAATGAAATTTTGAGAAATTTGAAGAAGATGATAGTGATGAATGTGATGATGATGAAGATGATTGTGCTGTTGATGGTGGTGGTGGTGAATGCAATTATGATAATGGTAGTGGCGGGTTTTTTTCTGTAGAAAAAGTGATCACCATTCAACAACATAGAAAGACTATGTAGATGGGAGGTAGTGCAACAAAATTACTATTGCCCAAAGTGCCATAACATGAAGTACACCGGGTCAGCCCCACCAGTCTCTTATCCGCAATGAATCAATATACATTATCAAACTATAGTTCCATAACCTGGGGTGTACCAAGTCAGTCCTGTCAGTCTCTTATCCAGAATGGATGAAGACTGACTGGGTACAGCATGAAGACTATATACATGCGGGTGTTATTGTGCCTCAACCTAATTTGGTGTTAACACTAATTAATATGTACTAACAAAGACCACTTTAAATTATAGTTCATTTCACCTTACTAATATTTCTAAGCTGTAAAAAAATCTTATAATAAGATTGATTTGGTGAAAAACAACATACCAGGGGGAAAATGGGGGGAGGGGGGGTTGGACTTGCTAGAAAGTCCACTTGTGTAACTTTCAGCCTAGATATCCTTAGGACTGAGTATTTCTTATGCTTAAAATAAGATAACCTTAAGTAAATTAAGCTTATATCTTAAAAATAAGGTTAAAATAATAATATATATTATTATATTATATATATATATATAATTATTATTCTATTATATAACTTATAGTAGTTTAAATAGCTTATACATAGCCTAATAATACTTATTAAGGTGTTAATGGAGTCATAATATAATTATCTCAAGTGATATGAAGTAATTATTGACATACATAAGCTTATATGTATACATAAATCTCATATTCAGTGAAATATGCAGTATATTATGTATATTTAGGTATATAAGTGGGTTTTAGCCCCTTAATAGCCTATAACCTTTGTTTTTCTGCTTATTTTAGGTCATATGGACGAAATCAGTGGACTCACAATGCCTACAGAAGCATAGACACCTATATCAGGCGCATACACCCAGTTTGGACAACTAAATTTACTTCCTTGGATGGTTATTCACGGATTTATGGGTTGGAAGGACATTTCTGGGTTAATGTGGATGCTTGGGGATGTTATTGGGGGCTTGGACATTTTATTTGTTTCCTTTATATGCTTTTGGTTTCATTAAATCTCTTTTTGATTGTTTATTTTACCTGTTTCTTTATGGTATCCGCTTTTATCTGGATTTTCTATTTGTGGTATAGATCTGGGGTATCATTAATAGTGATGGAGGGTCCTTACTGGAGGTCTGGGTGTTGAAACTGCTTGAAGTGGACGCCATGGGGAGGTGATGGGCCCTCACAGTGCTGTAATTGCCGGGGATAGCAGTGACATCATCTGGATTGAAGGTTTGTGCACTCCAGTGGATTTGGGTATATGTAAGGAGGGATTTTGATGGTTATTTATCATCATTCACTTACTACAATTCAAACAAACACTACAATACAATTATTAGCATTCATAAATATATTATAAAGCCATTATAAATTGATATTATCTTTATATAAGCTATAACTATATTTTATTCACCTATTTTCCACCACTAGCATGCATTTAAATCCAAGTATTGTGAGTTTTATTTGAGTATAACTATTTTATTAGTCTTCCCCTGAGGTTTAATCACTAAATCATTGATCAATAAGTAGTAGGACCATAAATAAACACTATGATATCATACTTATATACTAGACTATACTGACAGTAACCTTGTTTGAGCCCAGTTTGGACAGGGTTGGAAAATCATTTTTGCCTTTATGTGCCTTTGTGCACAACCAAGCTCAAACTGGGTTTAATAAGCGGACCAACAATTGGTCTAGTAAGTGCTCAGTGAAGGGACTTGCTAGATAGTTCCTGTCAGATTCAAAAACCGTCCTCATAACCCATCATTGACTGCTTATTCATTCCTCAGTCAAACATCTACCATTCCACATTCTTCAACACCACTTTACCTTTCTTGGCCAACCTAACTCTTTCCGCATGCTCAGTTTCTCACGTACCTTGCGTTGTTGCTCAGTAACCATAGAATAGATTACATAAGAGATCAATGGAGCTCACTTGTTAGAATTACATATATATATAGATCTTGTCTAGTCTTTATTCTCCATTGATCTCATTGTTTTCTTTACAATATTATTTCGATCATCATAGGTTTTACTCACCAGTAATACAATTTTTATTTGCGCTACCACTTCTTTCATTGGGACTACAAGTTGGCACATTACTATCAGATCGCCACTGACTCCCCTGCAATTACTGACAGGGTATCATTGGCTCTACTATAAGCTCTAAATTAACAGTCTCCCCCCCTCCCCCCGCCCAAAGCTTCCCCTGGTGAGAAATATTTAGTTAAGACAATCCAATTTATTGAGATGTTGAGATGAAGACAGATTTTCAATATATCCCAAAAATCATATAAACAAAAACTTCACGAATTTTTTCGGTCTAAGTGATTCAAATATATGAATTAAGGAGAAGGCCCTCGGTCGAGGCGGCTTTTGAATGATTGCAAATTAGAAAAGTACACGCCTTATCAAAACATATCTAATATAGCAGCCAGTATTGTCGTGGGAAGTAACAAATATGGTATGAAAATTCGATGACCAGCACTATGTCCAACTTTTTCTTTTGTAGAAGTTTTATTAGTAGGGGTTTTACTAGTAGCTTGGTAAGGATTGGATAGAAATGATGTTGAGTTTGAAGCAGCGCTAGTATTTTCAACCGCTGGAAACTTGATATCAGCTTTTGGTACTGCTTGAGGAGGCTGTAACGTCACTGTTCGAATTCCTGACATCCATTGAGAAAAATCCTAAAGAAATAATCATTTAAAAAATGAAGTAACATTACTACAAAACGACACAAGTCAGCTAATACATACAGGGTATACAAAGTTTTTTTCTTGGTAAGGCTGAGTATTATTCTGACAGACCGATATAGGTACAATGTACCGAAAAGCCTTTTGAATTTTGGGGAAGAAATCTTGGTTGGTTTGCATAGTAAAGTTGTTAACTGTAAAAAAAAATGAGTTCGAATCAGTAACTGAATCACGAAAAATTTAAAACAAAGTATTATTACGTTCGTGGCTTAGCACAATAGTGCCATGTGTGTCAAAGGTTCCTGCAGTCGCATTGTCACATATTTTCTGATAATCTGCATAAACTCCCTTGGGACCGATTGTTGCCGAACGCTAAGGGAAATAAATAAAAAGAATTAGAAGCAACACCAGAAAAAAAATCAGGAGATTCGGCTGACGAAGTCATTGGTGTCGCTATCCCAAAGAACAGTTGCCATTCCTAAAGCGCTTGCTATAAATCTAATCCTATCATCGACATCACCAAATGGAGGCCTCCAACATTGAATTGTCACTCCTAAAATTTGCTTAATAATTTTTTTACTGAAGTAAAGCTCTGCAAATGCTTCTTCGTTTGACAATCCGGTCATGTATTTGTGTGACCACTATTATATGCGATGAGTGAGATAATCATCAAACAAGAATTATGCAAGACGAAAAAATAAACAAGACATATGAATTTAACTAACGGTATGCCCACAAAGTTCATGCCCATCAGCCAGTCCCCTCTGAGCTTCCAAAGGCCAATTGATAACGTTCGACCCAATATAAAATAATGTGGCTTTCTGCTTTTGTTCCAATAAATAGTCGTAATAGGCGTTATGAGAACAATTAGGCCCATCATCGATTCCCAGACCCCAAGTCGAAGGGGTTGGACAAGAACTAATATCTGGGACAAGACCCGGAATTTTGGGAGTAGTACATTGTGCAAATGACCACCAACAATCAGGATCACTGTGAGGATACTTAGGAGTTGTTGCACTGAAATCGCCAGCGGAAGTGCCTTTAACAGAAATTTTAGGTATCCGGGGTTGTAGTTGATCAAAAAGCACTTTTGCTTGAGGATCAATGCCTGGTTCTGATAAAATATAAAAAGAAGAGAGTTACATCGAAAGAATTAGTTACACTTAAAAAAATATATTTGAACAAAACCCTTACTGACGGGACAGGTTGGCTATTTGCCATACAGCCGGATATTGTTTTAGCTAATACGAATTAAAAGACGTTGAATAATTCGCGGTGGGTTAGGTGCATTAAAGCTTTGTTCTGCAAAAAGTTCAAGACCTACAACTGCTTGGACAGGCTCATAACCATAAGGAGTGCATTCCTGAGTCGGTTTATCGCCAGCTGTTGCACTTGTATTTGATGTCTGTTGTCGACGAATCAGATGGTGATAATCATGATCCATGCAGCTCAACACAATAGAGAAACAAAAGCATGCTTGGAATGCAAAAGTGATTGATATCTGTTTCATTGCTGTCAAACCAGTTGGCTACCAATATAAAAATTCTTGACGCTTTCGCTTATCACTATAAGATTCAAAAACCAGATATTAAGTATCTATAATTTATGATTATAGAAGGATGACTAAGATTGATAAATCTTGAAAGAGAAACAATGCGGGGGTGTAAAGTATAAAAAAACTAAAAAGCGGAGGTCAACTACCGAAGTAAAGATATTGGGTAATAGAGCGCTGTTCCTTGGCGATTGGAGCGAAGGCCGCTACAATAAAAAGAGGACGAGAAGAAAATAAATTCCAACCTACAGTTTCTAGAATGATTAAAGGAAAAGGCAGCGCAAAATTTACCCTCCAAAAAATGAGGATTTTAAGTTGTTAATGAATGAAGTACCAGGTAGCGAAGGTGGTGCAAAGCGAGTGGACTCTCTCTCCGATCGAGGGAGTGATAATTTTAAGATGACTTCAACAATAAGACAACAAACGGCGGAGCATTACCAGCTATTGTTATATTTGTATTTATGAGTAGGGTTATAGGACTCCAAGAAGCATGCAGGGGGAATTTATTGTAAACAATACACATAAGTAGAATCGAATTCATTGCTCGAATTCAGTGGCGACAAGTATCACTGTCACCGCAGCTGTGACTGTAACTCTTGTATCGCTGGGCCGCACTTCGTTTTATAGAGATAGCTCTACTAATGAAGGGTCTTGGAAGATACAGGAAGAGGGCTGATGGCGATGATACACTCACACATGAGGCAAGGGATAAACAAGATTGCAAGGGGAGCCGACCAAATGGGCGGCCGAAACATCAAAAATATTTTACTGGTGAGTTTCAAGCGGCCTCATTGGCTCTTACAAATTTGTCACTGTAGACAAGTTTGAGTGAAGTTAACCATATTCAGCAAATCAGCAGCTCACCCACCATTGTTGCGGTAAATTTGCAGCAGTTAACTGCATCTTACCGACCCTCACGGAGATGTTTCACCACTTTGTAGAAAATCCTCAACCTTTCAGCACTTTAAACTCTTTTTTATTGTTCTCTCTCGCTCCCACCCGCACCTGGCGCATTTTATAGCTTCAATTCAAGCAAGAACTCAGCCTCAAAAAAAAGTGCGATCACTCGAAATCATCTTGTATAGTAATCATAGAGCCTCGGCTGCATTAGTTATTAATTCTGCATGCAATACATGTTGGAAATTTTCAGTAAGCTTCGAAGAGGCTTGTGAAGAGAAAGAATGTCACTACAACACATGTTTGTTTCGCCTTGAGGCGCAACAGTTGCGCAACAGTTGTGCTACAGTTGCGAAACAATTGTTTTTTGCACTTAAGACCCACTTAAGACCCTTAAGTTCAAAATACAATTGTCACATAACACTACCAACATTTTGCTGACGTTCCCGATGGGAACGTCACCATGGCGTTTGCTTTTCGTTCCATTCAAACTTGCGAACGCCACCGATTTCTGGAACATCAGAGCGAACGCCACACATCATTTTCAACTTGAGTCACCCACAGTCCATCAATCTAATTCTTTATCTTCCTTCAACCCTTGAGTTATTCCTCATTTTTCTATTTTATTTGAATGTTTGATCTTTCTCTTGATTTTACAAGCCCTGTTTTACAGCAAAATCGGAAAAGGTTGCCGAAATTTTGACAAAAAAATCGAAGTTCCTCTCACGAAAAATGATTTTCATATTCAAAAGGGTTGGAGATGAGTCGGGAGTACTGTCTTTTGAATAGGCAAATCATTTTCTTGTGAGAGCAGCTTCGATTTTTTTGACGAAAATTCCGCAAGCATTTGTGACTTGGCTGTATTCTATGTGCTATATTAATTATTTAGTTTTGATCTCATGAATACTTCTTAATCACCGTCCATAAGCACCAGATCATCACAAGGGGATTCTTCATTCCCTGGGGATATTAGAGATTGTACAGAGACTCTTATGATCAATCAAAACAAATTCTACTCATTGATTAATACCTTAAACAAAGATGTTGAAAGTATGAAGGCAGCTAAGACTAATATTGTCAAAAAAAACTATCAAAATCAAACCCATCCTGCACTTCCGAGTTTATCATTTATTTAATTATTTCTTGGGATCAGTTTCCCTTAGGGCATGAAACTACACACAGACAGCAGATAAAGTGGAATATGTACATGATTGAGAGTGGGCATAGACAGTCTGAAAACTTGTGAGTTTAAGCATTTAAGTGTTCAAGGGTCTTGTTTCATTGAACTTTTTGGACAGCATTTTTGGATGCAGACTGAAAAGCTGTAAGGATCTTGAAAATATGCTTCCAAACTGGAAACGCTTGTGCGTTTCTTGCTACTTATTCAATGTAAAAAGTGACATATAATCATGTTTTAGGTGGGGGATTGAAGATGGGAAACTTTTAGTGGCAAATATATCTCGCTATTACTCATTTTTGGAATACTTAAGTAATTCAATTCTGAGGCTTTAGAAAATTTGTCTGGGTTTCAGGTAGTCTCCTCAGCAGAAGTTTAAATAATTAAATTCAAGTTGATTAGGTTGATAACAATGATAATAAAAGATTAGTGGACTTAGTGGACAGAGAGAGGATGGACACGAGGAGAGATTGGACAAGGACAGAGAAACTAGGGACAAAGATAAAGATAAGTAAAGTGGACGATAATAATAATAAATAAGGGTGAAAGAAATGGATGCAGAAAGAGAAACAACATTGCATCCATTTATAGAATGCTTATAATATCAATATGTATTTAGACTAGAGTAGAATTATAAACTAACATATAACATAGACATTAAATATTATTATAGTAAGTGATGATATTTAACACCCTCCCATGCTCAAGACAGCAATGGATTAAGATTAAGTTTATTTACAAATTCGTTATGTTTAATGCGGGGAAGTGATTTAGTTAAAATATCAGCACACATATCATTGGTCAAAACATAATCTATATCTAATTCTTTATTATTAACAAGTTCACACAACCAACACACATGTGTATTAATATGCCTAGTTTGATGTTGATAGAGTGGATTGAGAGCAAGTTTGATGGCGCCTTGATTGTCACCTATTAATTTGACTTCAGTCAGTGGAATAGAGAAGTCGTTAAAGAGTTCTTTCATCCAAAGTAAATCTTGGCCACATTCAGTCATTGAGTAATATTCAGATTCAGAAACAGATAATGAAACAGATTGTTGTTTGCTAGAACACCAACTAAGTAATCCTAAATGAAAAACTAAGGTTCCAGACGTAGATTTTGAGTCTTCTGACTTATTGTAATCAGAGTCCGCATAGCCTGTGAGAACACCCAATTGAGAGTTAGTGACATTACCCAAAGTAAGACCATAATCCTTGGTTAGCTGAAGATATCGTAAAATATGGAAAAAGGATGTTATTTGTTGATTGGTGGGTTCATTGAGGTATTGAGCAAGAGCACTAGCTGCAAATGCTAGGTCAGGCCGAGTACAAAGAACTAGGTAGTTAAGTAGTCCAATAGCCCTTCTGTAATTGAATAAACTAGTTAGTTTAGTTTTTGAGCATTTGGTGAAATGAAGATTTGGAACAAGAGGGGTAGTAACAGTTTGGCAGGATTCATGATTAAATTCTTTTAATATGTTTTTGATGTATAATTGTTGAGAAAGTGTGATAGTTTAGTTTGATCTGTTTCTGGTGACCTTCATTCCAAGGACCCATTTGAGTTCTCCTTGATTTTCCATGTCAAATACTTGAGATATTTTATTTTTGAAATCATTGACTGCTGGACTACCAATAATAAGGTCATCAACATGTAAGAAAACATAACAGGGGTTTGCAGGATCTTGATTGAGAAACAAGCAAGGATTGGCTTTACTGGCCTTAAAAAAAATGTCAAAGAAGAATGTAGCTAATTTATTATACCAGCAATGAGGACTTTGTTTCAGTCTGTATAAGGATTTTTTAAGGTGAAGACAATAATCTTTATTTTTGGGTGAATAGCCATTTGGAAATCAAAGATAAAGATCCTTGTCCGGTTCCCCATGTAGAAATGCTGATTTAATGTTCATTTGATGAGTTTCCCAGTCTTTGTAAGAAGCAACACTGAGTAAGAACCAAAGAGTGGCAAGTCTACCGGTAGGGGCATAAGTTTCATTATACTCTATACCCTCAATCTGAGAAAAGCCTTGCTTTATATTTGATGATATTCCCACCAGAATCAGTCTTTTTCTTGAAGGTCCAAGTAGTACCTAAAAGATGACTATTATCTGGAAGTGGAGACTCTTCCCATACCTTATGTTTGGATATGCTCGAGAGTTTGGCGTTAATGGCTTTAAGCCGTTCATTGCTTTCAAGTGAGTTTAGGGCTTGATAGTAATTTTGAGGAGTATTGAATTGAGTGATGGCTAGGCAAGTCATATTGGCTCTTCTTTTGTTTGTAAATATGTTGAAGGTATCAATATCAGAGGAAATCTCTTCAGAAAGTCTAAGATTTTTGTCAATGTAAGTGTAATGTTTGGATACCAGAATTTCAGGTGTTGCCATGTCAGGTAGTGATGAATTAGATTCAAGTTCATTTGACATAGTTTCAATCATGGGGTCTTCAAAAGTGACTGATTCGGAAGTATTAGCAGGAATAAAGCTGGGGAAGATGTCTTCTAAATCAAGAAACTGAAGAGTCCCTGCTTATTTTCCATTAGAGATTTTGTGTGATAGGTTAAAGGTATTGAGGAATTTGACGTCATGAGTCATAATAATTTTATATTTGGGAATAGAGTATATTTGATAGTTAATATGCCCATCACAACAGCCAAGAAATATACCTTCTTCTCCACTCCTCTCAAATTTTCAATTTTGTTTTGATTTTTGCAAGTGATAGATGACATCTGAACCAAAAGGATGAAGATTAGTAGGTTTTTTGGAATTTTTATGCCAGAGAGCCCATGGAGATTTATTTGATTCAAGTGATGATGAAGGAAGAATATTAAGCAGGTATGTTGTCAGTGTATCTAGTATATAAGTATGATTTAATAGTATTTATTAATGGTCCTACTACTTATTTATAAATGATTTAATGATTAAACCTCAGGGGAAGACTAATAAGATAGTTACACTCAAATAAAACTCACAATACTTTGATTTAAATGCGTGCTAGTGGTGGAAAATAGATAAATAGAATATAGTTATAGCTTATATAATGATAATATCAATTTATATAGGCTTTATAATATATTTCTAAATGATAATAATTGTGTTTAAATGTTTAATTGAATTTTAGTAAGTAAGTGATGTCTAATAACTGTCAAAATCCTCCCTTACTTATACCAAAATCCACTGGAGTGCACAGACCTTCAATCCAGATGATGTCACTGCTATCCACGGCAATTACAGTACTGTGAGGGCCCATCGCCTCCCCATGGCGTCCACTTCAAGCAGTTTCAACACCCAGACCTCCAGTAAGGACTCTCCATCACAATTAATGATAACACAGACCTATACCATAAATAGAAAATCCAGATAAAGTGGATACCATAAAGAACAGGTAAAAAAACTAATCCAAAAGGAATAAAATGAAACACAAATCATATAAAGGAAACAAATTACATTTCCAAGCCCCCAATAACATCCCCAAGAATCCATATTAACCCAGCAATGATCTCCCAGCCCATCAATCCGTGAATATCCATCCAAGGAAACAGATTAAGTTGTCCAAACTGAGTACATGCACCTGAAATAGATGTGTATGCTTTGGTAGGCGATTTGAATCCATTGAATATGTCCATATGACCTAAAATAAGCAGAAAAAAAATGTTATAGGCTATTAAGAGGCTAAAACCCATTTATAGACCTAAATATACATAATATACTGCATATTTCACTGAATATGAGATTTATGTACACATATAAGTTTATATATGTCAATAATTACTTAATATCACTTAAGATAAATATATTATGACTCTATTAACACCTTAATAAGTATTATTAGGCTATGGATAAGCTATTTAAGCTACTATAAGTTATATAATAGTGTAATAATTATATATATATGTATTATAACATATATATAAGTGTTTTAACCTTATTTTTAAGATATAAGCTTAATTTATTTAAGGTTATCTAATTTTAAACATAAGAATTACTCAGTCCTGGAGATACCTAGGCTGACACTCCCTCACCCAAAAAAAAACAATAAAAAAAATGTTAAGACATTTTAATTAAAAGTAAGGAGTGAATAATTTTTTTTTTAAATTTTCTATAATACATATACTGAATAAACAGTATTATTTTAATTTAAATTATTTCAAGAGATTTTCAAGATCAGAGATTTCATTTTCTGGAATCCACTTTTCATATTCACTTGATTTATTTTTAAATCTTAATAGATACTCAACTCCCTTTTCTTTAGTAAGGTGTCTCTTTTTAAGTATCTTTTCAATTTCTGCCTTTTCAACTATTTCTTCAGGTTGCTGTTTATGCCTTCCTGATCTTCTTGGAGATAGAGAAGTATCATTAGAATGTTATGGTTTTATAAGAGAAATAGGAAATACTGGATGTTTTCTAACATATGGTGCATATAGAATAACCTCAACAGCATTGTTACCAACCATCTTTTTTACTAAAAATGGTCCAATTAATGGATCCTTAAATTTAACATTACAATTTAAATTGAAATTTAGTGTAGAAATAAGGACTTCATCACCCTCTTTGAACATTTGTTCTTTATGGGCTTTATCCCATCTTTTCTTCTCATACTCAAACACCTTATTTATACATTCTTGAGCATGTTTTCTGCATAATTCTTGCATCTGAAGAAAAGACTTAGTACCTGGATGGATATCCAATCTAGGTAATTTATTAAGAGTTTTAGAAGTGGTTTTAGGTACATAACCCAACCATAACTCAAATGACTTTTTGCCAGTGACAGAATGTACTGTACTATTGTATGCAAATTCTAAACCTGGGATAAGGGTTACCCAAACATGTGTGAATTTGTAATTGTCTTTAAAGTTAAGACCAAAAGCACAATATCTTCTTATCATATCTTCTAAAGCTTGTACCATTCTTTCTGCTAGCCCATCAGTTTGTGGATGGTGTGCTTTAGAAAGTTTTAATTGACACCCTGAAACATCCATAAGTGATGTCCAGAACTCATAAGTAAATTTAGGATCTCTTTCTGAGACTATTTCTTTGGAAAAACCTGCTATATTTAACATTTGTGTCCACCATAAAAAAGCTAAGTTCTTTTCAGAAACCTCTTTGTGGGTAGGAATAAATTTACACATTTTTGTAAATCTATCTACAATTACCCAGCAGGAGTTATAACTCTTATGCCCTGCTATTGGCAAACCTGCTACAAAGTCCATGTTAATTATTTCCCATGGAGCTTTTGGTTTCTCAATTTGTTGTAATAAACCAGCTCTTTTGCCAGTTAATATTTTAGATTTTTGACAAGAATCACATGTCTCAACATATTTTTGAACATCCTCAGACATGTTTATCCACCAAGCTGTGTTTTTTACTCTGGTTAATTTTTTATGGTAGTCAAAATGACCTGCTAAGATATCATCATGAAATATACTTAACATTAACTCCTTCATTGAAGGGGAAATTACAATTACATTACTTAATTTTTTCCTGTAATATATAAAACCATCCTCAATGGAAAATTTTCCTTTTTCTAATGCCTCTTTATACTTATTTGGTAATTTTTTTATTAAAAAATTAATTGAAGCATTAGATGGATCATTTAATATTGTAGTGAGTTTACTCAAGTCAGGGTCTGAAGCATACATGTCAAGAACTGATTGCATAAATTCATCCTCAAGATCTACAATATAAATGCCATAAATGTTAATAATCTATGACTCAGGAACATAAGAAGGATTATCATCATTATTAGGCAGAGGTACTCTAGATACCAAATCTACATTAGAGTGTAGGTTTCCTGCTCTATGTGTAATAGTCATCCGTTCTCTGTATTATTGTACAGCTAATTGCCATCTAAACATGTGTCTATTAGGAGTTTTCATGTTTAAGAGTGACTTAACTGCACTAAAGTCAGTTATTAACTCAAATTTTTGTTCTTCAAGGTAAGAATGTAGCTTCTCAAGATCCCATACTACTTCCAAACATTCAAGTTGAGTAGCACCATATTTCAATTTAATACTTCTTAGAGTACGTGAAATATAGAAAATTACTACTTCTGACATTTTTCCTTCAATAAGTTGTTTTTGATGCAAAGCAGCACCCAGACCAATAAAACTTGCATCTGTATATAATACAAAAGGTAATTGGAAATCTGGTAATCCAAAGATAGGAGCTGTCATCAGACATTCTTTCAACTTATCAAAAGCTTGTTGTCTTTCATTATTCCAAATGAAAGCTTCTGATTTCTTTATCAGTGTAGTCAATGGTGCAGCAATTAATTGGTAGTTTTTTATATATTGTCTATAATAACCACACATACCAAGAAAAGATTATACATCCTTTAAATTTTGAGGAATGCCAATATTCTTGATAGCAGCCACCTTATTTTGGTCTACACATATTTGTAAGCCAGATACAATATGACCAAGCACTTTTAAAGACTCAAACCCAAATTTAGATTTTTTCAATGCAAGCGTTATGGTAAGGTAAACTCTTACAGTCGCCTTGCTGTAAGCAGAATCCGGAGGAGATATGTGGATTTAGCTGAAAACCCCGTCCTTCCAATAAAATAACAAAATGGGAATTCTAAATCACTAAGCTAACCAGTCTACTTGGATCTGATTGATAAAATAATGAAACTCTAAAATATTTAACGCTTATTGAGATTAAATGATCGTGGCTGTTGAGAAAAGAAATACTGATAACAACAATTAAGGTGTACCAGTGAAATATCTGTAAAGATTGACTTTTATGTTTTTATAATAATTTAAATTTTTATGAGACAGCAATAATCAAGTCCCAGTGAGGAAGACCTTTCTAAAGATACCCTGTATGAAGTGTGATTTAAATTGTTGAGTAGTATTTCTAAAATGTTATATATAAAATATAAAGTTATAAGGGTATTACAAATTTATTTAATTTGTTGAGTAATAAAAAATAAGACCGTGGTGGTTAATGATTAAGCTGTATGATGTGTCCCCCTCCTCAATTTCGAGTTTGAGAGGCGCTTAAGTATTCCTAGTCACGTGCCTAAGTTTTCCCCTCCAGAGCTCTCCCAGAGTCAATCTGGAGCCCGTACGGAGTCCGTACGGAGTCGAAGCGGAGCCCGTACAGAGTCCAAACGGAGTCCAAGCGGACTCAATTAGAACCTTTAAAACTACAATAAAAAATCTAGAAAAATTACACATAATAGAGCCACTTCCCCTTTGCATTCCAAACTAATTTTCGTAGTCTGCGCAGCTCTAATCACCCCGTGAAAATTCATCAAAGTTAAGTGATTTCTAAAAACGTAAATATTTCTATAAAACTTTAAAATTCATTTAAAAATATAAGAAAAATAGTAAAAATTCTGGGAAAATTTCCCAAGGTTCTTGAGTGACTCGACTTGATACTTATAAACTCTTCAGACCGTAAAAATAAGTTTTCTCCGTAAAATAAATTGTTTTTGCGTAGGCATTCGCTCTTGACCAATTTCTTCATATTTAAAACTCAAATAAATTAAATAAAACCCTTTTATATATAAAAAAATAATAACGCCAATCTTGCACGCCGTAATAACTCCATTTACGTACTTAGGTGCCATACTAAACTTTAGGCTACCACATCCTCCCTCCAATTGAGAATGTCCCCATTCTTAAAACTTTGCATAAGTGGTTGAGCAATTCCAAAAGAATTATCTTTTCTAATAAAATAATTTGATAAATTTGTTTTAGCTGGTCTTCTTTTAATAAAAACGCTGTTTCTTCTTCTCTGGCTTGATATAACATAAAATAAAATAATATAAATCTTGTGATGATTCCACTACTGAGAGCAAGGTTTGAATCCCTTCAGACTCCCATATACCAGTCTTCCTTCTTGTCACAGCATTGAGAGAGTGGATCTTCCTATGAGCCAAATACTCCTGATTCCAACCTCATAGGGCCCCCCACTGAGCCGAATTCTATGATTCCAATCTCGCCATAAGGTCCTCCAAGCTTCACACCAAAAAAAAGGCCTAACTATAAGGCACTAAAAAAAATCAATCCCTAAAATCCAACTACCATCCTAACTTCTGATTCCTTCATCACAATTTTCAAACTTTTCTATGCAGCAAACCCATAAAATACTTTTTCCAGGCTTCCAATAATAATATTAACATTAGACCATGTTAAAGCGCCACAAATCTCACCTAATTAACCATTATGCTTTCCTTAGCATCATCACCACCTAAAATTTTAACCTCCTAAAGCTTATCAGCACCCTATTCCAGAAATAATTGAATAACCAGTTTAGAGTCTTAGTGGACAGTGATAAATTAAAAGATTGAATTGAGTTATCCAAACAAGATTGACATTCCAGTTTACAGTCTTGGTGGACCAAACATATAATCAATTGCCAGTTTATGGTCTTGGCGGACCAAAGATTGTTTAGGTGCATAAATAACTTGATATATTCCTAAATAAGGCCTAGGCTTGACCAAAGATTGAATAAATTTGATAATCCAGTTTAATGTCATAGTGGACCAAACATTTGATCGACAAGTAATCCAGTATAAGGCCATAGTGGACCAATGAATGTTGAATTATCCTGCAGATATTAATTTTCCAGTTTAAAGTCATAGTGGACTAAACAATGAATGAACTACCAGTTTAAAGTCATGGTGGACAAAACATTTGATCAATAAGAAATCCAGTTTAAGGTCATGGTGGACCCAACAGCTTGATAACAGTCCAGTTTAAGGTCTTGGTGGACATAACATTTGATAACACTCCAGTTTAAGGTATTGGTGGACCTAACATTTGATTGATAAAAAAAGTAAAAAAATATCTGTCTCCAAAAATATCCATAAAATCTTGAACATCCTTGAAATTCAGTTTAAAGTCTTGAAGGACTAACAGCTCCAATATAAAATCTTTAATGACAGTCTTGAAAATTTGCCAGTTTAAAGTCTTGGAGGACTAACAGCTCCAAAATTCGTATAAAACCTTTAAGAACCTCTTGAACAGTAGCCAGTTTAAAGTCTTGGAGGACTAACAGATGTCTTGAATTAAAATCCCATAGGTATTGAGTTCCTTTAGACCCTGTTTCCTGTCTAAACTAAATGAATAAAACTAAAAAAATAGAATGAAGACTGAAAAATAAAACTAAGAAATATAATAATATTTTTGATTTAATTAATTAATTAATTTTTTTTATTTTTTTTATTTTATTATTTTATTTTTATTTATTTATTTTATTTTTATTTTATTTTTATTATTTTTATTTATTTTTTATTTTATTTATTTTTTATTTTTATTTTATTTTTATTTTTATTTTTATTTAATTTTAATTTTAATTTTGTTTTTAATTTAAAATAAAAGATTTTAGAAAAGATAGTTTTTGAAATAAAAGTTAAATTTTA
The DNA here is from genome assembly GCA_030280995.1 of Hemileia vastatrix. Lineage (NCBI taxonomy): Eukaryota > Fungi > Basidiomycota > Pucciniomycetes > Pucciniales > Zaghouaniaceae > Hemileia > Hemileia vastatrix. The sequence goes on along the minus strand of JASXTE010000009.1, from coordinate 15,751,539 downwards.
ATTTTTAAAGAAAGATAAATGAATGTGAAAAGAAAGATAAAAAAAGTAATAATAATAAAAGAATTTCAAAATAAAATTTTTAAAAGATGCCCCCCGGCCATTTGATGAGCCATACCCTCGACATCATACCCACATCCAAGTGCAACTTGATGTGGTTACACAATTTTGAGAAATTGAAAAGAAAAGAAAATAAATGAAAGTTTTTAGAAGATAATTTTTATAATGATTATCACTGGGTGGGCTCCCTCCAATTTATAAAAATGATTAGAGACCACCAGTGAGCATCACCTTTACAATAATTCATAATATATATTAAAGAAAAGAAATCATAATCTAAAATAAAAAAAAATCAAAAACAAAATAAAATAAAAAGAATCTTGAATCCGGCGTTGAGAGCTGTGTCTCTTGATTTGTTCAAGTTTATAGTCTTAGTGGACTTCCTATAATTAAAAGACAAAGCCAGGATTCAACTAGAAACAGGGAAAATTTTGGAAACGAACATTATGGGGTAATTGTATATAGAGCAGCCAGCCCATCAATTACCCCCACACTTGCCAATATTAAATTAAGAAGGTTCCCCTGTGAACACTTCTTCCAATAATTTTTTTTTTAAAATTTTCCCAACACTATCTTCTCCCATATTTTAAGAATTTTAAATTTTGAAAATTTTCAAAGAAGGTTTTCTCACATTTTGTTATGTTTCATCACAGTTTCGTCGCCCATATACAGTGTAACGATAGTAAAGTATTTTTTTTTAAAAAAATAAAGAAGATAGTTTATCCTTGTTGCGGAGGTTGATAAGATTTTTTTTTAAAAAAACATCATAGTTTATCCTCATTGCGGAGGAATCCATAAAATTTTGTAGATATCATAGTTTATCCTCATTGCGGAGGAATCCATAAAATTTTGTTGATATCATAGTTTATCCTCATTGCGGAGGTATCCATATAATTTCATAAATGTCATAGTTTATCCTCATTGCGGAGGTTAATAAAATTTAAGAAATTTCATAGTTTATCCTCATTGCGGAGGAAGACTTCGGCACTCCTGGTGCCTCTAGGATAGAACCGTTTCACTTGATCGGCCGCTACCCTCTTCTTCAATACTACTCCATCCAACTCTTCTAACACATATGAACCGCCGGAAACTTGCTCCTTGATTTTATACGGTCCATTCCACCTATCTGCAAACATCTTTCCCCATTGACTCTCTAGACTTCTATTATACACCAGGACCATATCCCCTGGGTTCAAAGGTTTCCTTAATCGATGTGCCAACCGCTCATCCCAATATGTGACTGATTGATTTCGGATCTTCATCATCCGCGAATATGCCTTTTCTAAATATTCTTCTTTCTTTTCTAGCTGCATCATTCTTGCACACAATAATTCTTCAGTAGTTTTGACCGTGTCCCAGTCAACTCCAAGATATGATTCAGCTTCTAAATCAACCGGTAAAACTGCTTTCTGTCAAAAAACAAGTTCATAAGGTGAAAATCCGGTCATCCTTTTGGCAGTGATTCAATCAGCAAATAAAACTAAAGGTAAATAGTGCCTCCACTTTTCGGCACTTGTCCCACACATTTTAACTAAAGCATCCTTAATAACTTGATGCCCTATTTCAACCATGCCTTCGGCTTCAGGATAATATGGGGTTGCTACCCTAACCTTTGATCCAACTTTCAATACGGCCTCTTTAAACTCTGTCCCAAATTCAGGACCTCCATCTACCGTTACCAACTTCATCACCCCATACCTATATACCCAATTATTCAAAAAAAATTCTGCCACATTTTTGGCAGTTAAATTAATAAGAGGCGCTGCCTCTACCCAACCAGATAAATCATCTCTGGCCACAATTAAATATTTATACCGTCCCTCTTTTATATGAACGGCATCTAAACTAACTCTCCCAAAGAGTGTATATTCACCGGTCGCGCGTCCAGGTTCTTTTGGCCTTAAATAACTTCGTCTTTGACATTCTTCGCATGACTGAACCCACTGTTTAACAGCCATCTTCATGCCAGGCCACCAAAATCGATCAGAAATTCTTCTAAACGTTTCTCCAACGCCTCTATGCCCGAGATCTTCATGCAGTGATTTCAAAACTAATTCTTGCCCCTTCTCTTGAGTTATAACTACTTGAGGATTTGGATACCTTCTCCTCATTAAACGTCGACCAGATAGGTAAAACGTAGATGACTTCCTCTTGATAGCCACCCATTCATCGTCTTCACAATCTTCTGGCCTCTCTAAAGTCAACAAATATTTGACTAACAAAAAATAAAAACCAGTCTGACCCCAGACTTCATCTTGAAAATCAATTAATATAACATCAATAGGGACTTCTCTATCACCAATAATCGTTGACCCCTAAATAAATCTTTAATCGAGCTATGTTGACGTTTTTCTTCTGAACCTTTGGATCCTTCGTAAACCGTATTTGAAAATACCTCTTTCTCTTTATCCACCGTTTTATTTAAATTCTGTAATTCTCCAACATATACACCATTCCTTAATTTACTACTATCCCACACTACCAATCCATCTTCCTCTACATACACCACATCTTCTTCTACCTCCTTTCTACCAAATTTATCTACACCTTTTCCAACACCTTTATTAACATAAAAACTATTTTCCAGTTTATCCTCTTGGTGGAAGTCACCATCATCATAATCTAAACACAATAGTACTGCCAGTTTAACCTCATGGGTGAGGTATGGAAAGTCTTCAGCTCCTTTAGTGCTGGCTTTGATAATAGGTATATCTTCATCGAACTCTTCTGAGTCTGAATCTTCTTCAGTGGGTGGTCTTCTAGATAAACCATCTGGCATAGTAAAAGTTTTGCCAGGCTTATGAACTAAATCTAACAGAAAATGTTGAATAAAAGCTACCCATCTCGTCATGGGTGCGTTCGGTAAACTTGGGGAATTAATCATCTGGATTAACGATTTTGCATCCATTTGCAACTCAAAATGTTGCCCCCACAAAATATGCTGAAGTTTCTTCAGTATTTTTGCCACACCACATAATTCTAATTTTGGTTGAGAATATCTTGATTCGACCTCAGTAAATACTACAGATTCATACCTAACTGGCCTGATGTAACCAGATTTATCCATCTGAGACAAAACCGCCCCAGCTGAAACCTGACTTGAATCAACTGCTAAATAAATTCTACCAGCATCTTTTCCATAATCCAACTTGTGCAGGACTAAATCCTTCCCCACAACCTCCTTCAACTTCACAAACGCCTTCTCACACTCTTCATCCCACTCCCAGTCTGCATCCTTTCTCTTTAACTGTCTCAATGGAGCTGCCAATGAAGAAAAGTCCTTGATAAACATTCTAACATATACACAAACGCCTAAAAACCCTCTAACTTCGGTCGTATTCTTGGGTCTTGGCCAGGACTGAATTTTGTTAACTTTCTTCTTGGACATAATCCTACCCTCTCTACATACCACATGGCCTAATATTTCTAAGGCTGGCACACAACATGAAAATTTTGAACCTGAAATAGTTAAACCAGCCTCTTCAATTCGAAACAAGATTCTTTCTAAAGTAATTGCAAACTCCCAAATGAATTTGCGTATCCCGGGATTCTCTTCCAACACCTGGTTATCATAGTCGGTTGTTGGTCCCTTAATTCCTCCATCATCTATAAAGATTCCAGCATATTGTGGAATTTCGTCTTGAAGGATCCAAGCCATCTGAGCTTGATAAACTGCAACCAAATTTGTTGCTCCTTGAGGTAATCTTGTTAACTGTAAACGTCCTAGTGGTGTATCAAATGTAGTGAGAGGCCTTGAGTCCGGATGTAACTCTCTCTCATCATATCCACCCATAATATCTCCCAAACCATAACACACTCTCCCTGCAAACGCTTCAACAAACTCCTCAGCACTAGGCGTTATCCCAGCATCCTTTATTGTAACCCTATTTAATTCCCTAAGATCATGAACAACTCTAAGCTTGCCATTTGGTTTCTTGATACAAAATACCGGACTAGAATAACTTGATGTTGATTGCTCATACAGTCAAGTGCGTATCCGTTCTCTGACAACTTCAATATAGGCTTCTTTTAATGCAGCCGGAATAGGAATCGGTTTCTGCTGCCACGGTTCATGACATACCACAGGAATCTTGTAAGGCTCCCCATAGGAATGCTTCAACACACCCCTCTCCTCTTCTACAAAAGCAATGGCCTTCTCCCGCTTGACCATCACATCCAACAACAACTTCTTCTCTTCACCAGACAACCAAGCATCAGGTCCAAAATTAACAACACCCAGTCTCTCAAAAGTGATTCTTGACGTCTCAGAAAATTCAGGCGGATTCTTTACCAAGGGACTTTCATAAGGATCTCTTGATAACCTTGGTCTTCTCAAGGGTGAATTTAATTCGGCAGGCAGCGGTTCATTAATAGGTCAAACTTTATTTGCTACCTTCTTATATTTGGCTGCGTCCACATCTAAATAAGCTTGAGGTAAATCATTTACTTTCGTATCTCCATTACATATTTCATCAAATGAATCTTCTTCATCGCCAGAATCGGAATAAGAAAAATTAGAAAAATATTTTATTTCATTTTTAAATTTTACCCTTTTCTCTTTTCCCTCGTCTAGTTTATAAACAGATTTTCCAACACCTTTGCTTCCCTTATCCAACAGTAAATTGCCCGTAAAGAAAGTTGGAAGTTTAACCTCTTGCTGGAGGACCGGAATTGAATTTTCACAAAAATTATTTTTTTGTGTTTTAATTATACTGAGATTTTTTATCGGGTTTTGATGAGATAATTGCAGTTTACCCTCTTGCTGGAGGTCCATAATAGAAGGTGATAATTGCAGTTTAACCTCTTGCTGGAGGTCATAAAACATACCCTTCCAATTTTTATCCAACCTAATTTGGCCCATTTTGCCTTTTTCACCGTTTTTAAATTTAATAGAAAAAACCGGGTAAATCCAATAAACATATAGAAAAGTCCAAAACGTATTTGCACTCCAAAGTAATATTAACAGAAAATAATTGAGAATCCACTTGAATTATCTCCAAGTGAGCTGACCTATTGCAATCCGGGATCTCATCTTGAGGAGAGATTACAACATTAGAGTGATCAGCCCCTGCTACCCCAAAAAATGAGGGCATCCATCCCTTTCCAACAAACATAATTCACCAGAAGCCATCCGTTTTATATGCCGCTTCTTGGTGCAAACACAACACTGGCACAGAGTAGTAATCCCTGGCCGTGTTTCCCAACCTTCATCTCCAGGAGGCGCTAACCGCATATGTAACCTCCGCATATCTTCACCAGTGATTTCCAAACTAATTCCCATGCCAGCTTGATACCCTATCCTGGCCTCAAAATCCATCAAAAAAGGACCATCAAGAACAGTTTTGACTGCTCCTCTGGCCACATAAAAGTGAACCTTACCAACAGATCCACCAATGCCTAACCTGACATGCTCAGCTGTACCCATTAGCTCAGTTGCATGCCCTCCAATGCCTCTGAGGTTTCCCCCAGCACCACTTTTAATTGGCAAGCCTATACTCGTCGCTTGCTCCAATGAAATTAAATTAATTTGTGACCCTGAATCGACCAAGGCCTTTACTTCTTTACCGTTAAGAGTTACCACCAGGTAACCCAGGGGAGCGGAAAAATGTGTATCTACATCTTCCCCAAACTTTTCAGCATTCTCACAAATATATTCCACCTCTCCAGTGGAAACCCGACGCCTCGTCAAATGCTTCTTTTGCTTTTCAGCAAGCGCCGGACTAATCGTAAATAACTCCCCCAAAGATAAGGGAATCTGAAGTTGATTCACCCTATTCAAAACTGCGTCCATCGCATTAGCTTGACCAGAAACTACTGGCCGCTCATACTGGACCTTTGATTTAACAACCTTGGCCCTGGGTACCTCTTGAGGTCCAACCGAGCCATCTTCACCCCCCATTATAACATCTTCACTTTCTATAACCCTAACTCCGTCACCAGCTTCTTGCACTAATCCTGATCCATCGCTAGTCCTTCTTACTCCCTCCATTGGGATGGGACTGCTAAAACTTGGTCTGGGTAGAGACGCCAACGGTACTTCCTCCTCAGAATCCGAATCATCCTCTGGCATAGGCTCACCATTTAAATCAAACTTGCCATAACTAGGGGGCCCCATATCAGCAATCCCCTTCTGCATTTTATATAATTTGTCCTTAGAGTAAGGGTTCAATTTGTTGGCGGCAGTTTGAGCACTAGAATTCTTGTCCTTAGAGTAAGGGTTCACTTTGTTATTGGCCTTGCCAGGATTAGCCCTCAATTGGCTCTGAATGCTACTTTTTGCCTTAGTAGCAGCTGCTCTTCTAGCAGCATTAACATCGTATTCGCCAGCCATACAGCTACCCTCCACCTGGGCAACCGTCGCCAGCTCTAAACCTCCAAAAGAAGTAGAAAATGTGGCTTTACTGACCTCTTTCTCCTTGCCCTTGTCAGCTTTACCACCATTACCATTACCATTTTTGCCACCCTTGGCATTAACATCTTCATCCGTCACCTCTTCAAATCTGGCTCTCCTTTCAGCCGTTAAACTTCTTCTGACCAAATCAGAAGGAGACTGTCCATCACTGGGCTTGATGAACGAACCATCAGGAAATTTATAAACTTTACCATCAAATAAAACTTGCCCAGCATCCATATCCTTATCAAGAGCAAAACAAACTGTTGCTCTATGCCCCCTCCTATTACAATAGGAGCACACTTTTGGCTCATCGTAGCCACCTCTATAACTACTACCACCATTCCCACCATTTCTCCCATTGCCTGGGAAGGGGTTACCATTATTATTGCCATTATAATTTCGACATTCATAACCTCTGGACTGATAAGAAGTCGACGTCAACGAAGAAGAGATTGGGGCCTTGTTGGCCTTCTGAGTCTCTTGAACAAATATTTTTAATTGTTTAGTTAAATTGGCCAGGTGATCGACCATCTTATTATCTACATTGCCCTCAACTTTAGCAGCAGGTAATCCCATTTGTGCCTTCTTGGCCTCCTGGGCTTTGACCATAATATCGTTGTTTTCGGCCAAAACTTCGCTAACCTTGCTAGCATATTGAGTGCAGGACTCTTGATATTTGTCCAATGCTAACAACTTGAGATGGGCCTGAATGTTCTCTTTGATAACCTCCAGAGCCGGCAGTTCCTTCATCAAATCTTTTCTTGAAAGATCCTTCAAGATGTCCATACGAATATCCCTGCTGCATTCTGTCCAAAACAAATCTTTTGCTTGGTTCTCATGCACTAACTCGTCCACCAGAATAAGATATTCAACTACTTCATCAAACTGAACACACAGCTTTTTGAAGTCTGCCATAGAAGAAACACCACCTTTTGCTTGCCAGTCTCCAACAATTTTATTGAGGTCCATCATAGTAAACCTAACACCCCATCTATCAACCATAGCTTTAGAAAGCTTAACCCAATCCTTGTCCTTGAATGCCTGCATAGCAATAACCTCTTTTTCCACCTCCCTATCAGCAATAAAAAATCTAACTTGCTTCACCATGTCCACATGAGAAGCACCATCAACAGCAGCAGCAGCTTCATACCTGCTAATGAACCATTTAACCTCCTCCCCATCAAACTTTGGGCCATCCCAAGAAACAATTCTAACTGAGGGAGTAAGAGGGTTAGAAGATCCAGAAGCAACAGCAGAAGAAGACATCCCAATAAGTAATGAAAAGCGTTAACAATTGATAAAATAACAAGCATCTTGCAGGCCAATAACAAAAATCCAATTAGAGTTCCAGAAAATAAGCCTCTTGCAGGCTAAGAACGTTCTTGATCCAAGTAAGTCTTTAAAGAAAGCTAGAGAAATCAAACCCCACGTTGGGCGCCAACTATGGTAAGGTAAACTCTTACAGTCGCCTTGCTGTAAGCAGAATCCAGAGGAGATATGTGGATTTAGCTGAAAACCCCGTCCTTCCAATAAAATAACAAAATGGGAATTCTAAATCACTAAGCTAACCAGTCTACTTGGATCTGATTGATAAAATAATGAAACTCTAAAATATTTAACGCTTATTGAGATTAAATGATCGTGGCTGTTGAGAAAAGAAATACTGATAACAACAATTAAGGTGTACCAGTGAAATATCTGTAAAGATTGACTTTTATGTTTTTATAATAATTTAAATTTTTATGAGACAGCAATAATCAAGTCCCAGTGAGGAAGACCTTTCTAAAGATACCCTGTATGAAGTGTGATTTAAATTGTTGAGTAGTATTTCTAAAATGTTATGTATAAAATATAAAGTTATAAGGGTATTACAAATTTATTTAATTTGTTGAGTAATAAAAAATAAGACCGTGGTGGTTAATGATTAAGCTGTATGATGTGTCCCCCTCCTCAATTTCGAGTTTGAGAGGCGCTTAAGTATTCCTAGTCACGTGCCTAAGTTTTCCCCTCCAGAGCTCTCCCAGAGTCAATCTGGAGCCCGTACAGAGTCCAAGCGGAGTCCGTACAGAGTCCAAACGGAGTCCAAGCCGACTCAATTAGAACCTTTAAAACTACAATAAAAATCTAGAAAAATTACACATAATAGAGCCACTTCCCCTTTGCATTCCAAACTAATTTTCGTAGTCTGCGCAGCTCTAATCACCCCGTGAAAATTCATCAAAGTTAAGTAATTTCTAAAAACGTAAATATTTCTATAAAACTTTAAAATTCATTTAAAAATATAAGAAAAATAGTAAAAATTCTGGGAAAATTTCCCAAGGTTCTTGAGTGACTCGACTTGATACTTATAAACTCTTCAGACCGTAAAAATAAGTTTTCTCCGTAAAATAAATTGTTTTTGCGTAGGCATTCGCTCTTGACCAATTTCTTCATATTTAAAACTCAAATAAATTAAATAAAACCCTTTTATATATATAAAAAATAATAACGCCAATCTTGCACGCCGTAATAACTCCATTTACGTACTTAGGTTCCATACTAAACTTTAGGCTACCACAGCGTCATTTTTATTACATCCATTTTCTGAAATATTTTCTTTAAATGGATTAAGTGTTCATCATATGTCTTAGAGAGCACTATGATATCATCAATGTATACCATTAACCATCCTTCAATCATTTCATTATGGAATGTTATATCCATTAGCTTCTGAAATACTGAAGGATCATTTTTTGGTCCAAATGGCATCCTGACATATTTATATATTCCCATATGTGTTGTTATCAAAAAAAAGTTCTGTGAATTCTTTTCTAAAGGAATCTGATGGTACCCTTTATTTCCATCTAGGCAACTTATATACTTAGCACCTTTTAGGGTAGCATGTATAGAGGCAATCCTTGGCAAGGGATAAATATCATCCACTGTGAATGTATTCAATGCTCTATAATCACCGCACAGTCTTGCTTTATCTTGTTCATAAGAAATTAAAACTGGTGATATTACACAATATTTAGGTGTATTTTCAACCTTTTTAAGAATGTTCATTTTTAATAAAATCTTAATATTATCCTCTATGTCTTTCCTTGTCATTGGTGAAGCAGGATATGGTTTCTTTTTAAGACTAGCAGGAATGTTATCCATATCACAGGTTAAACTAATTTTCATCTCATGATCTTTTACAAGGCCAAGTTAATTTGTACCATGTGCAAAAGCCATTGGAAATGCTTTAATTAATTCCAAAATATTGTTTTTCTCAGCTTCAATTATGTGAGTTCCAAATGATGCTTTAGAAATTTCTGTTTCCAGAAGTTCCATCTCATTGGATTCGCTTCCTTTGCACGGAATATTTGTTACTGACTCAATGTGTAAGACTGTGTTAAAAGAATTTATTTTAAATTTCCTTTTACCATTCATGCCAATTGTAAAATTATTAATAGCAGGGTCTAATTTCACAACAAACTTAGTCAGAATATCATTTCCAATGATAAAAAAGTTACTACAGTTAGTATTATCCATTAATACAAAGTCACAAGTTACTCTTACATAACCATGTTGATGTTTAAATAAAACAGCAGCTTTGTATCTGCCAATGGGGTGTAGTACTGATCCAAAACCTCTCCAATTTTTACATTGAAGGGGTTCAAGCTTAGACTTATATTCACTATCAATTTTTTGTAATGTATTAGTAGAAACAACAGAACAAGCAGCTCCTGTGTCCAATACTATATTAACATTTTCACCAGAAATGATAGCTGGAACCATGATAGGTGTCATTCTTAAGTTATCAGCTTGTATATCTTTAATGATTTCAGCATCCTCAAAATTCATTAAAGATTCATTTGAGTCCATATTTAATATTGGATTGTAAAAGATGGACAAATCATCTTCCAACATACAGACTTCATTTTCATCACTATATGAGATATTACTGTCATAATCACTTGAATCTTTAATTTTCTCTGTTTCATTTTCAGATTCATGCTAATTTTCAACAATATTTATATTCTTCTCACATTTGTGACCTTTCACCCAAGGGTTTTTACACTTATAACAAGTATTAGTTTCATACTTTTTAGGTACTACAGGGGCAGTAGGTTTTTTCTGCTTCTCCTGAAGTGTTTTTGAATTCTGATTTTTCACAGGTTCAACATTTTGTTTATAAGTGGAATACCTTGTTTCATACTTATGGTTTAACAATATTTCATTAAAAATATTAATAAAGTCAGAATATTCAGTAACATTAATTTTTCTAGCTACAACAATGTCTCTGAAAGATATAGGTAATTTATATATTATCTTATCTTTCCATAAGTTAAAATCCATTTTAGGCTCAATGGCTTTTAATATTTTATTTGAATTCATTAAAAATACCATAGTTTTGTCACCATTCAACAGATTATACCTAGTTTTCCCATATAATCTCTGCTGAGTGAGTCTGAATTTAGAACCTCCAAATTGTTTTTCAATTAGTTGTTTCCATTGAGCCCAAGAGTAATCTTTACCCTCACTCAAGACAGCTTCAAACCATAATAAAGCAACATCCTTAAATAAAGAAATTAATTTTAATTTTATTTCTTCATCTGGTACCTTATATGAGAATTTCAAGTTGTAAATTCTTTGGATAAAATGTTTCCAATCAGAGCTGACTTCCCCATCACAAATTGGGTACTGATCTATCTTAGGCCAGTTTTTCTGATTGGATTTTATTTAACTAATCTTAGGTAAATTCAATAACTCATTTACTCTTGAAAAATGGTCTTGTATTTCCTCCTGTATGGATTTGTGACTCACATTTTCAGATTTGACACTACAACCAGATGGTTTTAGTTGTGGTGGTATAGGGAAGGAATGAGATTTACTTTTGCCAATGAAAGGATTATTATTATACTGAGTATACTTATGATTATCCTGGTTCATTAGTAGATTGGCAGTTTCAATCTCAATTTTAGTCAATCTTTGTAGCAGCTCAGAGACACTTTGATTTCTCATGTCAAAAGATAACTTAGTTCTTGATTCAAATTTCAATAAGTGTGCTTCATATATCTTTTCTAACTCACAGAATTTGTTTGAAAGTTCACTATATTTATTGCTCAATGAATCATAATTAAGAGTTAGAGACAGATGTTCATTCTCTAATTCTTTATTTTGTGTTGCCAATTGAGAAATATTCAATGTTAAGGATGAAATTGTATCACTTGTGAGCTTAACTGTTTGTTCCTCACAATCAGTCATTCTATTCCACAATGCTGAAACAATTCTATGGACAGTTGGATTATTGTTAAAATACTCCATTTCTTCCTTCTATATTCTCTCACTATCTTGTGAACTTCTCATCTCACTAGTAAGTGGTGGAAACTGAGGATTAATTGTATTATTATTATAAATAGCACTGTTGTTATTGATAAAAGATAAGTCAAGTGTATCTACATCAAAACCTAATGTTCTTAAGTCCTCCTAAATTCTCTGTACAGATTTGACATCAATAATATTACCTATATTGTAATCATCAGTATTGAGTTTAATTTGAGAGGGTAATCTACTTACCACGGGATTTGTGTCAGTCCTGATTTTTGGCGCTTTTGTTTTCCTTTGTAGGGGTGAACTGAGGGAGTCTGATGAGGAGGAGGATCCCTGTTGCAGCTGTGACTGGACCATTGTTGATGGAACCAATCCCACTTCCATTTGTCTACCAGGATTCTCTCCTGGGAGTGATGTGACCCTCCTGGGGTAGGGGGTTGCTGACTTGGCTAGCCTCCCTTTAGCTCTGCCAAGGTTTGATTCATTTGTTGGAATCCTACCTTGCAATTGTTCTGCAATTGCTCTACTTTGTTCAGCATGAGAGACTTTGATTCCTCCAACTTCAGGACCTGTTTTGCAAGATTGGAAAGTTGATCCTGCAGAGGAGGAGACGTCTTTTTTATTGTAATCTTTTTTAAGAGGGCGTCTTTTTCCTCTTTACTCACTTGCTCTGGTTGGGGGTATGATTGACCCTCCATGGTTATGTCGTGGAGCAATGTTTTTATTAGCTTTAGACCTGGTATTATAAGCAGGCTTTTCATTTAAATTGTCCTGGGGAGCACTCATATTGATAAGAATAACAATATTTTACGTCTACAAAAGAGAAAACCTATATGGTAATTAGTAGACAAGAGTTATTAGCAATACAATCACTAATAAAAGCTCTAGAGCTTACCCTGAATTTATATCTTTATTTATTCAAATAAAATATAAGAAGAATTCAAAAAAATCTGTTAAAAATAAAATAATAATCTTAGCTAGACCTTTATAAGGGTGATTAAATAGCTTACGAAGCTTTAACCAAATACCAATTTAATTGGGTGTTATATTGGTGACCAAATACCAAGTGAAATTGGGTTTATATTGGGTACAGTTACTACTGTAAATACCTAATTTTTATTATAAAAAATTAGTACAACAATTATAAGGGTTCTTTTCCGTAATCACTGAGTTATTATGACCCACTTATGTGCAGAAGACCCAAATATTTGGTTTGTTTGAGCTATAATAAAGTAAAAATCATGTCCCAAGGCTTATATCTAATAATCTATAATAATCAAGGAAAGACCCCCAATTGTAAGTGTATCTAGTATATAAGTATGATTTAATAGTATTTATTAATGGTACTACTACTTATTTATAAATGATTTAGTGATTAAACCTCAGGGGAAGACTAATAAAATAGTTATACTCAAATAAAACTCACAATACTTGGATTTAAATGTGTGCTAGTGGTGGAAAATAGATAAATAGAATATAGTTATAGCTCATATAATGATAATATCAATTTATAAAGGCTTTATAATATATTTCTAAATGATAATAATTGTTTTTAAATGTTTAATTTAATTTTAGTAAGTAAGTGATGTCTAATAACCGTCAAAATCCTCCCTTACTTATACCAAAATCCACTGGAGTGCACAGACCTTCAATCCAGATGATGTCACTGCTATCCCCAGAAATTAAAGCACTGTGAGGGCCCATAACCTCCCCATGGCGTCTACTTCAAGAAGATTCAACACCCAGACCTCCAGTAAGGACCCTCCATCACAATCAATTATAACACAGACCCATACCATAAATAGAAAATCCAGATAAAGTGGATACCATAAAGAAACAGGTAAAATTACTAATCCAAAAGGAATAAAATGAGATCCAAAGCATATAAAGGAAGAAAATTACATGTCCAAGCCCCCAATAACATCCCCAAGAATCCATATTAACCCAGCAATGACCTCCCAGCCCATCAATCCGTGAATATCCATCCAAGGAAACAGATTAAGTTGTCCAAACTAAGTACATGCGCCTGAAATAGATGTATATGCTTCTGTAGGCGTTGTGAATCCACTGAATACCTCCATATGAACTAAAAAAAGTAGAAAAACAAAGGTTATATGCTATTAAGAGGCTAAAACCCACTTATAGACCTTAATATACATAATATACTGCATATTTCACTGAATATGAGATTTATGTATACATATAAGCTTATTTATGTCAATAATTACTTAAAATCACTTAAGATAAATATATTATGACTACATTAAAACTTTAATAAGTATTATTAGGCTATGGAAAAGCTATTTAAACTACTATAAGTTATATAATAGTGTAATAATTATATATATATGTATTATAACATATATATAAGTGTTTTAACCTTTTTTTGAAGATATAAGCTTAATATATTTAAGGTTATCTTATTTTAAACATAATAATTACTCAGTCCTGGAGATACCTAGGCTGAAATATGTAGCCATGTTAACGGCTTCAGCCTACCAGGTGGGATCAAGACCCGATTCAATCAATAAGCACTTGGCTTTCTCTACAATGGAGGGGTTACCCCTTTCAGCTATTGAATTCTGTTGCAGAGAATAGGGAGCAGTGCATAAATGAATAATAACTTTATTTTTAAGATTATCTTGCATGGAATAATTAGTAAATTCACCACCATTATCAGAGACAATATTCTTGATTTTTTGGTCAAGTTGATTTTCAACTAATATTTTGTATTCCTTATAATGATGGAATGTTTCAGATTTGAGTTCAAGAAAGTAGACATGCCAATAACGTGAATGAAAATCCACAATTTGAAGAAAATATGATTTTCCACCCCTGGATTCTGGAGTAATTGGTCCACAGAAGTCCATATGAATAACGTCAAGAGGTGATTCAGGGGTCGGAAAAGTTCCAGAATAGGGTAAAATATGTGCTTTAGCTAATGCACATGTTTTACAAGTAAATTTAGAGAAATTCAAACCTGGGAATAATCTCTACATAATTTGATTGCTAGGTGCCCATAATTATGATGTAGCAACATTAGTTTTTGTTTGTAATTTTTAACTGGAGTCAATAGATTGTTAATAGGATTAATTGATAAGCGAAAAGTTAAGACCTGTACATTTGAATTGCAATTAATATATGAGGAGTCATTGAGTTTTATTTTGAATTTTCCATATTCATTAATAAGACTCCATCCATCTGATAGAATATCAATGGCTGAGATAAGATTAGCTTTAACTGAAGGAATATCAAGAGAATCTTCAATAACAAAATTATGACGTGCAGAGAGAAATGAAACTGTGCCTTGTCCAAGGGCAACAATTTCATCTCTGTTGGCCATAGTTAAGGTGACTTTAGAGGATTGATAAGATTTGAAGTATTTTAAGTCGTTAAAAATAGTAAAAAAAGTGCCACTGTCCAGGATGGCATGGTTGTTAGGTAAATTGGATATAACTGATAAAACCTTATGAGTGGTGTCCTTGTCTTTATTTTCCCTCTCTTTCTTTCTTTTTAAGAATTCATCTTGTTTTTCAGGATGTTACTAAAAACAAGAAGATTCAGGATGAGGAGCTAGAGGATGATGTTTTCCTTTTGAGCAAAACATTTTAGCTTTCATGTCCAAAGTTAAAGCTGTCCCGGATGAATTATTAAGAGCCTTTCTCCTGGTGATCTCTGCTTCTATATTGGAAAATATATTTTCAAAGGTAGGTCGCTGATTAGTTATATTTTATTTGCTTAGGATAATAGTAGCGGTGGTTTGGTAGGATTCCGGAAGTAGGTTTAACACGTAATTTCCCATAATATACAATAAAATGTTTTCTTTGAATAAATCAGGAGCTACTTCTCTGAGTAATTTCATAGTACTTCTGAATTCGTTAATGGCTCCTAGCAAGTTGCTTTCTGTGAATTTAATTTTGAAGAGTTGATTGACAACTTAGGAACAGCTCTGTGTGGATTTAGATGCGTAATGATCCTTAATACAAGACCATAATTCAGCCGGCTCTACAAGATCATTGTTGAGGACAAAATTGTCTTGGTTAGGTCAATCCAAGAACATTTTGATTATTGTATTTTTTTGTCTTTGTCGCAACTTGAAGATGCTAAGGAGTTCAGGATTGGTAGGTATTGATATGTATTTAATGAGAAACTGATCCAAATTTTGTACAGTAAGAGCATATTTGATATTGGTTTTCCAAGTACTGTAATTTTTGTCATTTAAATTTTTGATACCTTTTATTTCAGAGTATGTAGAAGAGTCTTGTAAGAAAAGTTAGGAGAAGTAGTGGGGTTTGACAATTCAGGAATATTGAGTAAAGCAGTGTAGGTAGAGCTATTATCGGAGAAATCTTCAGTATTGACAGAACCTGGGGTAGCCAGCTTTCTTTAGTACAACAGGGGCTCTGGGCCCATAACCCTGATAACAATGATAATAAAATATTAGTGGACTTAGTGGGCAGAGGGAGGATGGACATGAGGAGAGATTGGACAAGGACAGAGAAACTAGGGAAAAAGAAAAAGATAAGTAAAGTGAATGATAATAATAATAAATAAGGGAGAAAGAAATGGATTCATTTCTCAGGAAGAGCACACATACAATCTACCTGATAACAATGATAATAAAAGATTAGTGGACTTAGTGGACAGAGGGAGGATGGACATGAGGAGAGATTGGACAAGGACAGAGAAACTAGGGACAAAGATAAAGATAAGTAAAGTGGACAATAATAATAATAAATAAGGGAGAAAAAATGGATGCGGAAAGAAAAACAACATCACATCCATTTATAGAATGCTTATAATATCAATATGTATTTAGACTAGGGTAGAATTATAAACTAAAATATAACATAGATGTTCAATATTATTATAGTAAGTGACAATCTTTAACATAGGTCACTTTCCTGTTTTGAGAAAGTATATACATTCCATTTTGGGTGACTCCATGTTTATCAATATAAAAATTTGGGGAACAATTAGAACAAAGACACAAGTGCATTTTGCATTTAATTTTAACTTTAATGAGGAGAACTAAGTACAATCAGATATCACAATGCGCCAAGTGAGATATCCCTGATGGGGATATCCAGCGCCAGCTAGGGATATTGTAGGGGGGGACATAAGGATAGAAAAATATTTGTAAGAAAAATATGTGTAAGGAAAATATGTGAAAAAAAATATGTGAGAAAAATAAGTGTAATAAAAATGTCTTCCAACCATGGGAAATTTTGTTTTTTTATTAATTTTTTCTTCAAAAAAATGATTTTTTATTTCATATTTCATATTTTTCTGTTTTTTCACAATTTTTTTTTGAAAAAAATATTCTCATGGTTGCAAATGATTTTTCTTGCACTTAATGTTCTTGCACTTATTTTTCTTACATTTACTTTTCTGGCCTTATGTCCTTCACTAAAATATCCTCAACTTGTGCTGGATATCCCCATCAGGGATATCTTACTTGGTGCATAGTGTATAAATAATGATTCAAGTTAAGATCAATCATAATATTCCTCTCTATCAATAAAATTATTTAACTTCCTTTATATTTTCCGGTTCTTCTCCCCATCATGTTTCTCAGTTTAGTTTGTATTTAGTCTAACACTGTCTCCTCTTCCTTCATGCCCAAAGTTGGATGAGATTGCATGAAATAAAAATAAACAATTGAAATAAAATAAAGATCTAGCAAGAGGAAAGTTGGTGGGTTGTGTGTGAATCAAGTCAAAACTGTTGCATGGCACTTTCTCTGAAGTTCCAGAAATTGGTGGCGTTCACAATTGTATGTTGTGTTTGTTGTGGCAATCACAAGTTTTTATGCATAAAAGTGCAAATGCCATGGTGACGCTCCTGCTTGGAGCGTCGGAAAAATGTTGGTAGTGTAACATGTTGTCTGGAAGGTCCTCCCAAGCTAAATCTAAGGCTTTTTTCATTTCTTCTTTTATTTTTGGGTTATAAAACTGATGGATATTTGTCTTCATTACTTCCCAAAGATTCTTGATTGGATTAAAATTATGTGATTGGGAGGGCCATTTCATTTCCTTCAAGTTCACTAGATCACAAAATGCTTGATTTTGTTTAGATGTGTGAATAGGAGCATTGTCCTCCATAAGAAGAAGCTCACTGAAAGGGTCCTTTTCTTCCAAAAAGGGTATGAGGGACCTGCAGCACATTTCTATCATTGTGTTTGATGATTGACATTTCAAAGAGAAGACCACAATGGGGACTTTGGTAGTGTTGAAAAAGTCCCCCAAACCATGATAGATGACCGGCCACTTTGGAAAATGTGAAGTCTTTATGGTACCCTAGGCTAAATATCTTTAAAATACTGAGCAAAATGTGAAATGTGGGAGGGAGATATGGTGGGAAATAAGAGACTTGTTGCAGCCCCCAATCCAAATTCCAAAGATGATACCTTTCAATTCCTCAGTTAGGTGTTGCTTTGTAGTACTCAAAGTGGAAAATATAGAATGAAAATGATGATTTAATTAATTGAGCATTACAAGAACGACTTGAGATGGTGGTGGTATTGAGGAAAGAAAAATGGCAGTGCAAAAATAAATAAATTAGGTGGTGGAAAACATTTGTTGCAAGCCACTTTACATGGGTTAACATCTAGAGTAAATGTACGGTAAAGGTAAACATAATAGGGGGTGTCAGTTCTGGCAAATCCGCACTTATTTAAGTGCAGATTTCCAAAACACACTAGCCCCAACACTAGTAGATTTCAAAATTATATAAGTCACTTATTTCACTCAAATCTGCACTTTCTCAACCAAAAGTGCTTATTTCACCATCAATTCCCATTTCACTGATTTTTCAGCATCATTCCAATCATACACAGCACTCCGCAGCATAACACTTCATAACTCAAAACATTGTACATCATTTACATTTTCATATCATATCATATAAGAGTCATGCCTTCCTCACTTTCAAATTGTGATAAATTACATAAAGCAATGACTTTCATGGTTCTTGAACTGCTCTTGGACTCTGATTGAAATTCTGATTCTGATCTAGAAGAAGATTTTGTCTTTTTATCAAAAATGGCCACAAAATGTTACATTCTTCCCAGAAAGCCTCAAATACTTCATACCCCTGAGTACACCATCCAAAAACTTCTAAACCTATCTACACCCAGTTTTAGACAGTTGTTCAGGACTTCTCTAAAATTGTTACTTAAATTGCTTGAGCTTATTCAGGATCATCCCATATTTCACAATAAGTCTCAAAAAGAACAACAACATCCTTCAATTCAATAGGCCATCACACTATGTCATTTGGGTTCCAATGGTAATGGAGCCACTTTTAAATGTTTAGAAAATGTCTTTGATTTAGGGTATGGTTCAGTTAAAACTATACCAAAAAATGCTTCACTGCCATAAACTCCTTGGAATCTCAACTTCTCACCTGGCAAACAAAAGAAGAGAAACTTGAATCATCTCAGGTTATTCAAGCAGAGGGCTTCTTAGGATGTATTGGTTTTGTTGACAGTACAATTTTTTTATACTCTTCAAATGATCAATTTGCATGTATTATTCACTGAGAATGGTAATTTTCTTTTGCATATCTATTTTTTTTTTGAATTTTCTGTTAAAGTCTTATTTTTTATCTCTCTGTGTTTTCTTTTGTAAACTCAACATGAAAACACATATTTTTTCAGTCGCTCTTTTTTTTCTTCACTCATATCCATTTCCTCCTCACTTCTTACATCACTCAAACAATTTCAATTCTATTTCTTTTTTATCAACTCATCTCTCCAGGTAAGTAATTTTTTCTTTTTTACTTAATTTTTTGCTATTTTTTTTTTGTAAGTGGTTTTTTTAAAATTTATAGGTAAAATTAACCTTTTTTTCTCTCTCTCCCTCTTTTCTCTCATTCATCCTATTCTTTATCCCCCCTTGTCCTGGGATTTCTCCCACCTTTACCCTCTCCTTGGAATGGATATATCCCCCTTTTCCCCCCTTTGGCTGCCTTATTCCCCCCTCCTTGGCTCACTCTAACCTCCCTTTTCTCCCTCTTTGGTCTCATCTCTCCCTTTCTCCCCCTTGTTGGTGTCCTCATTTCCTACCCTAATTCCTCTCCAACCCCCCTCCAAATTCCCCAAATCCCCCCTACAAATAACCCCCAATCCCTTTCTCCAATACCCCCCTCTAATCCCCCCTGAAATCCCCCCAATCCCCCCTACCCCCCCTCATTCCTCCTTAACAATTTGCTAACGAATTGTTAAGTTAATGAACAATTGATAGTAATTGTTCCTTAAATTAACAATTGCTATCAATTTCTCAGTAACTTAATGATTTTTTAGTGAATCATTAAGGAGGATTGAGGGGGGGTATTGAAAGTGATTTTCAGGGGGATAGGAGGGGGGATGGGGGGGGGGGTTCTGAGGGGGATTGGAGGAGGGAATTGGGGGGGATTGTTTGGGGTTATGAGGGAGATTGAAGGGGGGGGATTGGGGTGTATTTTGAGGGTGGATTTGGGGGATGTGGGGAGGTTGGAGGGGAGTTTGTACAAGGGTTTTGGGGAGGTGGGAGGGGGGTTTGGAGGGGGGAACTGAGGGGAATGGGGAAGGGATAAAAAAAAATTCACAGTTTTTTTAAATTTTTTTTTCAGAATTTTAGAGAAAAATATTTATCAAGTTCAAGTGAAATAGAAAAAATTCTTATTTGTCTTTTGAGGAATTTTTTTTTAATTTAAATTAAGTGAGTTTTTTTTAATGTATAATTTTGGGTATTTGAAAAGTAACAATTTTTTATGTAGAAAAATACATGTCTTTAACTTCAGATTCACCACTTACCTCACTCTCATCTTCTTTAACTTCATTATCATCTTCAAATTCAACTTCTTTTCAATCATCATCTAAAACATTGACAAAAAAGAAGAGTATCAAAATAAAAGATATTTAAAAAAAATTCACTTGGATCAAATATTTGGCCATATTTCAAAAATCAAGTACTATAAAACCAAAGTTGAAAAAAAAACAATTTTCCAAAAACATTACCTGAAAATATACATTATTTAACTGAAATTGGAGGTGATGAAGTTATAGCTGTTATTAATAATACTTTCAAACTCAATTTATTTTTGAAAACCATTCTTTTAATGGTTTAAAAGATGAAACATTTAATCAGCTCTGCGATCTCATCATAACACTCTATCAAATGGCTTTGGTTCACTTACCTTTAAGGAATAAGAATTTGTTTGGTGGTATTATGATTGGTATTGGATTGAGACCTGGATTTGATAAAGGATTTTCTCTTGGTATGTTTAAAAAAATTTCTGGATTTTTTAATAGAATATTACTGAATTTAATTATATAGGCATATATTCTTTACTCAAATCTTTATCTAAAGCTGAATTAGATAATGATTTTTGAAAATGGAATAAATTACTTTCATTTAATTCATTTCTTGCTCTTCTACTTAAAAATATCTTAAATAAAGCTTTTGAAAAAAATCATGAACTTGCTACGGGACTTGGAATACCAAATTGGTGCGACTCTGAATGG
The DNA here is from genome assembly GCA_030280995.1 of Hemileia vastatrix. Classification (NCBI taxonomy): domain Eukaryota; kingdom Fungi; phylum Basidiomycota; class Pucciniomycetes; order Pucciniales; family Zaghouaniaceae; genus Hemileia; species Hemileia vastatrix. The sequence continues at coordinate 15,730,282 of JASXTE010000009.1, read as the reverse complement.
GAAGATATTAGCAGTGATTATCTAATGTTTTCAAATGTTATAATCACTCATTCTGGATTTCATAACCAAATTCACACCAACTCAAATGATTCCAATTACCTTACTTATGGAATTTTCTCATATATTAATCCTATCACTGGACAACTTATTCCGTCCCCTGCTAAAATTAAAGGACATGGATTATATTTCCCGGATCATAGATGTATAATCAATTTTGGATTAGCAAATGGAATCATTGAAACAGTTTGGAATTCTTCTTATGATAATCACCAAACCACAAAGGCTCCTCCAGGTTTAGAATCTTGTCAAGACTTCATGCATTTTGGTTGCTCTTTCCAGATCAGTCAAAAGTTAATCCAACAAATAAACAAGTTAAAAAAAGAAGAAAAAGGTAATAAACTTAAAAATTCTTTAGGTAGATCTAAAAAGTATGGGGATTTGTAGAGTCACCAAATATTTAATATTCTTCCATAAATTTTTAATAAATAAATCTGAGATGTCACTTTACTAAATTAAAGTAATGAGCCAATGACCTTAGGTTGTATAAAAGGTAATCATGACAACATTAATTTGTTTCATGGGGTTCCTCTAGCCTATACCTATGGAAAGTCCCAAAATTAGTTTCTAGACTTGATCTGCATTTTGGCATGAGGAATTGTCATTACTTTAAAAGTAGTAGATTTGACATATCTTATTTATATATTAATTAATTTATGTAATTATATTAAATTTTGGTGAATTTCACCCTTTACTTCAATAAAATGCAGGGGAGGGTATTGTCAAATTTTTAAATCTGACATGTGAAATTGATGACTTAGAAAAATTTGGTGGTACCCACCCCTTGTTTCAATAAAATTCAAGGGGAGGTATTGCCAAATTTTCAAAAGAGATATAGAATTTTAATGACCTAGCAGTATTTAGATAAGCAAACTTATTGACTTGAAAGTAAAGATAGAAAAATTGTATTATATTTTCAAATTTTTGTCAAAAAAAAAGTATAAGCAAACTTATTGACTTGAATGTAAAGATAGAAAAATTGTATGATATTTTAAAAAATTTGTCAAAAAAAAAGTACTATATTCAAGACCTTTTATAAGTAAACATATATGAAAATATTACCAAAAAGAAATCAAACAAAATCAATTTAACTAGAAAAACAATTTATCAATTGAAAAGGTCAAGCAATTTTTTAATGTCCTCATAAGATTGGCCATTTTTTACACATTCCATAATGAAATCTTTTTTTTAAACTTTCTTGTTTTTCCAATTCACAAGTAGCCATTTCTCTTTGAAATTGACAGTCATTTACTCTTTCCATCTGCTCTTCCTCAAATTTTTTTTCTTCTAAATCTAAGACTTGCTGATCTTTCCTTAGCATATGATCAAACTTCATCTTCTCAAAGTCAAGGGCATTTTTTGCAATACAGCTTTTTGCTACAAAAAGAGAAATGAAAAAAATAAGTTAATGAATAAGATATATAGTAAACAAATCTTACTTATATCTTTTTTTTCAAAATAATCCTCAAGGGAGCCAATTGAGCTTGTTGAAGTATTACCCCATTTTAAAAGATGGTTCAAGCTCATTGAAGTTGAGGCTTGTTTCTTTAGTTTGGAGCTTGAACAAGAGGCTTCAGGAAGTTCATTTAAAGCAGCTTCTAAAGCAGGATTCACATTTCCAGAATCAAGATTATTTAATGGAGTTTGAGTTTGAGTAGGAGGAGACTAGAAAGAAAGAGAAATTTAGAGAAGAATTGAAGAAAAAAGAAAAAGTAAATATACATTTAAATTTTGGGGCTCTGTGGGTTCAGATCTGCTGCAATATAATTGTTCTGCTTGATAGTCAGGATCATCTTCAGCTGAAATATAGCTAGAAGGTGGAGGGGATTGATCCTGTTGATGTACAGGTATTTCAGGAGGATTAGTTGATGGTTGAGATCCAGAGGGTATATCCTTAGTAGTATCGTTTAGAAACCAAGGGTTTACATCAACTTGGGAGCCAAAAAGATTATCCATTTCCTCACAGAATGGACATATGACATTGAGCTTTTTGAAAACAGTAGTAATTCCAATCTCCAAATCATCATCGTCAATACCAATGCCATTTTTGTTTGCAGCATGATGAGCCTTTTTATATTTTGATTGATAACTCTTAAATCTCTCCTTCATTTGTTTAGGATTGATATTGATTCTCCCCCTTGTTTTCTTCCTTACTTCATTGGCCATCCATAAGTAGCCATTAACCTTTGAAGAAGGTGGACGTCCAATATGAGTGGACTTTTCACATCCAAAACATGCATTATAATTTGATTTTATTTTAAGGAAGTTGATTATGATGAGATAATCATCCTTTTTTAGCTGACCTGACTTTGATTTTTCAGGTGTGGGGCTTGCTTTACAAGGAGACTTTTGTGACAAAGCAGATTTTTGAGTTACCTTTTGAGATTTGGAATGTCTGGGAGGCATTATAAAACTGGTACATAACAAGAAAAGAGATTAAGAGGTAGAAGAAATAAGTAAAAAAGAATGTAAACATGCCTGGTCAAAATGTTGTAATAAAATGTTGAAAATGTTAGGAAGGGGTGTGTGCCAAGGATTGATGGGTAGGGAGCAAGGAAGGTCAGTGTGTCACATGTGACAGGGATGGGGTAAGAAAGGAAGAGATGTTGTGGCCAACATGTGGTTGTGAAAAAAATGGGAAAAAAGTGCTGATTTGAGGTCATAACTGACACCCTTTTTTGAAATAAGTGACTTTTTTGCAAAATTTAAGTGCTGATTTGGTTTGAAATCCGCACTTAAGTTAAGTGTGGATTTGCCAGAACTTACACCTCCTAATATACAAGTAGAATATCAACATCTCTTGGGCTACTTCAGTATATCTGAATTGCTACAGCTACTTGAAAAAAGCTTGCTGTGTTTTTTGTCAATGATAATACTATTCTCCGTTACTATATCTTATTCTTATTTATCTCATCTTACATGAACATCTAACTAAATAATTAAATATCCGTTAATACTAATCTCTAACTAAAATCTCATCTATTACTTAAACCTTATTACTCTAATTATCTTTCATTACTTCTCTAAGTGATTACCTTATTTATCAAAAACTCTCTCATCCATTACTAGACTTAATTAACTCTCAGACTAATTTGAGCACGTTCTCTTTTATTCATTCAATTTGACTGCTTCTCTTTACTATAAAAGATGGGTGCCTCTCCCCTAGTTTTGGCATCCATCTTTCCCTACTCTTATACCTTTTGACCTTTGACTCATACTTCTATTTATTTGACCTCTCTAGTACTTTCTTTCCTTGACCTTATTTGACCTTGACCTATTACTTTGACCTCGCTTTGCTCGGCCTTACTTGACCTTTACTTACCTGTCTATTTCATCCTTACATTTTTGTCTTGCATCCCCCGCCAGAAACATGAATTTAGATTGTTTTTGGCCGGGAATGAGGAGCGAAAAAAGAGCAAAGTATTTCTAAATAGCTATTTGATTGTGATGAAAAAATGAGAATTAAAATTACGAATGAACAACTAAATTTTTAGCAATCCGTCCTTGTTCAAAATGGAACTCTATCTCTATCCCTTCCATGAAATTTGAAGCTCATTTAAGGAGCGAATCATTGTTTGAAATCTCAAACGTGTATAATGACTCTAAGCATTCTCTTTCGATTTGGCTTTATTCTATAAGCTAAAATTTTCCATTTACAGTCGGTGTAATTTATCCATTTTATTAGCGAATGAGGATATTGATCGAGAAAATAGTTTCCACGCCGCGGTAGTTGGATGTAATGTGTCCTGACCCAAATATCGAAAAAGTTTGTTAGCTTACGCTCTTTTAATCCTTTAAATTTTTCAACAAACCCAAAAGAAGTGATTGTCCGGGTTATTGCAAACCTTTCCGGTACTACTATCCAAACATGGTTTGAATGTCTCGGTGAAACCATACTATAAAAAAGTGGGTTTTTGTTCCAGATAAGTACAGTATATTTCACATCATCCTAATAATTCAGTTTCACATGCCTTTGCAGCTTCATCAAAAATGTCAGTTAAGTAAGCGGGGTAATCGTAGGTTTTTATCCAGCCGGTGCCATGCTTGCCAGTACTTAATTTGGCAATCCCATTAACCAATCCCTATGTAACTTTGAAGAGAAATTGATCAATTCCGAAATCTATATTTAAAAGTGCGCGTACCCTGTTGTATTGAGCACTCAAAGCTCCCAGGTATGTTAAGTAACGACCAGCTAACTCTGCATCGTTACTTGCCAAGTCTCTCGACTGGAAGTAGAATGTGGGTATCCGTTGAAGTGGTGCAATCAATATGATTAAGAGGTTGCTTAGAGGACTGGCATGTCAAGTAAACTCAATAAATTGGATATCTTGGCAATGGAAAATTACCTACAGAGAGTTAGGATTTGATCGGACCAAGTTTACTTGAGAAATTACTGAAGTGACTGCTCTCTGTATTTTTTCGTAAGCTAATCTTGCTGCAGTAACATTGCCAGTGACTGCACCAGATTTAACCGCATCGGTCCAGAATTGGGTGAGGTCGTTGGTTCCAATCCACCACATCGTTAACACACTCTTACTGCCAAGATTAATTGCTTTGGATTGCAAGTCAGAGAGATATTGCTTAACTTGGGTTTGCGTATCTGGCCTGTCCGTAGGCGCCAAAGCATTGTTAGTTGTGGCTCCACCACTGATCATTCAACGTGTTAGCTATTTGTCCTTTTAAAATTGAGGAGAAAAAAGCTTCATACTAAGCATAATCAATAAGGTTTATCCTTTTACCCATTGCTAGATCACCTCGGGCGAGGTATTCAACCCAGATGGGTCCATTTGAATATTTTCCATTGACATATGGCGGATCTAGATAAATATATAAAACAGCAACAATTATAATTTCAGTTTTGAGAAAGAAACGATTACCGTTTTGTCTTATGTCACTTACCTTTCAGTTTTTTGGTGTAGCCCCTTACGCGAGAATCAGCGTTGTCTTTGGAACAATATAAAAAAACTAAATAAGGTATTTAAGTTTTCGCTTGAGTAGACTACTTACCACACCACGAAGCTCCAAAGATCACAATTGAGCTCCAACGTTGAGTAATAACTCGGGTAAATGAGAAGGGGTGGCGATTTAAATGGTGAGTATATCCTGTGCTTATTTCTAACTCGAAATTTTTCCCTTGGCTGTGATTAACTGCCACTTGGCTTCAAAAATTCAGAAATAAAAATCAAAATGAAGATGATATCTGAATGATTGGAAAGAATTCATACTGGAAAAGAAAAATCCACAAATATAGAAGTCTTAAATAGGAGGTGAACATGCTTCTTTCAAGGAGTACAAGGGGTTGTAAGAGATAGCAACAGAATGAATCAAAAGACAGATCTTTTTAGAAAATAATGAAAGACTTGTAAAAATTAATTAGTTCAGTATGAGAGAATCACAAATGATCTAAGATGGGACATTTGAAGAGGTTGTTTCGGATATATATACATATTATTGGAGGGTATCTTCCTAACTGCTCTGGCCATCAGCTAAGCCACATAGCTGGTTCTATTTCACACATGATTCTTCTCAAAATTATCCAGATATTATGGTAGTCAAGTCGGGTTATATTTATATATATATATATTTTTTTACAATGACTCAAATCGGACTCTCAGTCAACTTCTAATACATATTATCTCCTCTCTTATCAAGGCTTCTCAATTCAGTTTTTATACCATGTTCAAATCGTGCTTTGTGGTAGAAAATAAAATTTGATTGACCGTCCGAATGGGTACCCAATTCATTCAAAAATTCTTTCCCTATACTTCCCCGTGATGCACAAGTCCTGTCCATCTGCAAGCTTGGCTGGCACCTAGAAGAGAAGGCGACGAAAAGAAACTCACATTGAGTACTCTTCGCTGCTTTTTTCACGCCTTTTTATTGTGGCTCTTTCATTTATTATATACAATCTCATCCAACTCGGGGAATGAAATAATTAGAGTTAAACTCTACAGGCTACCTAAAAGAATGAAAAGAAAACTAAGGATATGGTAAACTGAGCAATTGACAAAAAGCCAAGAGAGGATTACTGAGTAACGGGTAAGTTGTTGAGGAATCTACGTGTGTTAATTAAAAACCGCAACATGTGTTCGTTTCGTCTTGGGGCACAACAATGCCGCAACAATTACGCAACAATTGTTTTTGGTGACCAGTAAGGACACAGGGTAATTATTAATATTTTGGTTCGGGCACAGACCTGCGCACCACTATCAATTCAATTTTTTTCAAACTGCAACATGTATACTACCTCCCGGATTTCCATCAAATTCTGGTAACTAAGTGATCAACTTTGCAGTGGAGCTTTGAATCTGAAAATTCAAATGACAATGCCGTTTTCTGTCTTTACACAGGCTGATGAGAAAAGATGATTATTTAGGGAGGCCTTTAAGCAACTACCTTTTTGGCAGTTTTGGAGACTGTCTTTATTTTTTTTAGTCTCATCCAGCCATTTCATCTTAACTAGCTACCAGAGTGATAATGCTAACTTCAAAGATAATGAAAAGTAATTGTAAACTAACTCTAACCTCTAAGGAATGAGATAGTGAAGGAAATCTAACACTAACTGAAGCTCCACTGCAAAATTGACCACTTGGTTACCCAATTTTGATGGGAATTTGGGAGTTAGTACAGAAGTTGCAGTCTAAAAAAAAATTGAATCGGTAGTGGCGCCCAAGTCTGTGCCCGAACCAAAATACTAATAATTACCCTGTGTCCTTAACTGCTCACTTTGTTTTCAGCACTTAAAGGTCTTAAGTGAGTCTTAAGTGCAAAAAACAATTGTTTCGCAACTGTTGCGTAATTGTTGCTCCTCATGGTGAAACAAAAATGATTCGGAGTGAAAGAAGGCAACTTGTGAGATGATGATTGAAGGGGAGAGCAAGCCAGAAGGCTGAAAAGGGATTATATGCACTTGGGTTACCGCAGACAGATCTCTGCGGAACAACAAAACTTGTTCTGAGGTGTCGTTTTAGGAGTGGGGGCAAAATGTACAATGAGGAGAGTCGGGGGCCTTGAAGCGGAAGATGTAATGCTTCAGCGGGGAATGTCCAGAACAGCTTCTTGTGGGTCTTGTAACACAGTCTTGAGAATATCAATAGATTTCCTTTTATTAATAACTCCTTCACATCACCGGAGAATCGAGTGATACATCACACAATGTCTATTTCTGAAACAATTACGCTATAAAAACTCTTATATACTTATCAATTTTTTCCTTAAAATTCCTATACATACACGACTTCATAAGGTGAGCAGTAAGGACACAGGGTAATTATTGTTATGTATATACACATATTATTGATTTTGCTACCACATGATCTGTGTATATAGGCTGTAGTTTACACGTCTGGAAAACTCTGATTCTTCTCGGAGTTTGCCACTGACGCTAAACTACAGGTAAAGTAATAAAATCTGATTCTTCTCGGAGTTTTCCACTGACGCTAAACTACAGGTTATGGGACCCTTGTGCGCTCGTCATTAAATAAGTAAGCGCTGTACTCACGAGATTCGAATCCCGTCTTTTCAGACGTTAAATCCTTATAGGGGCAATACACCGAGTTGCCGCATTTTCATTCTTCACTGCCAATACACCGATTTGGCATTCCCCAATTACTTCTCCCTGGTCATTACACCGATTTGACCCTTCCCATTTTCCCATCAACATTTCTGTTGAAACAATTTTTTTTTCCTCATTCACCAATATCCTTCCGCCTATACAACTACAACTATTTCCTCTTCTACCCCCTACCCCTTATAACCCATCTAATATGAACTCGCAATCTTATCCTTCCCACCCCTTATCTCTTGATGAGCTTGAGCAATGCCAAAAGCTAATCAATGGTGTGAATAAAGTGACCATTGGTGTCATGAAACTACTTGCAGATGGATCCAACTGGTACAACTGGGACTGGAAGGTCCAAACTGCAATGACAAACTACATTGGCTCACCTTCAGATGTGACCATAGATGCTGATACTTCAAGCAATTCTTTTGTTGATAAATTAGCTTGGATGATTATTTTTAATACCATTGATATTTCACTTCAACGTCTATTACCACCAAACAGCTCATGTCGTGCTGCATATCTAGTTTTGTTCAAAAAATTTAATAGAGCAACGCACACATCTCACATATCACTGTTCAAGTCACTGCTATCAGTGCCTCTCCAACCTTTTGAGTCCATCATCAAACATTGCAAATGGTTGAATGAAATAATAGACAGCATCATGCAAACTGGTTTTAATTTCACCAATGACTCCTTAAAAGCAATCATGACTCAAGTACTTCTGCCAAATTCTCTCGCTAATCTTTCAGCTGACGTAAACTGTGCAATTGAGTTACGAGGTGATAGTCTAACAATGTCAGCTGATGACTTCACAACAATTATGATGAATGAAGAGATCAACCACAACCTCTGCAAACAGTATCAAATGACTATTTCAGCTTGCAACAATGCAAAAGTAATTGATGATGATGAAATATCAAAGGATGATACTTATCATGTAAATACAAATGTTTGTAATGCATTTGCTTCTATTGGTAATACAATTCAGTTCCAAGTTATTCTGCTGCTCCCGCCACCATACCAGCTACACAAATTTCACTCTCAGATGTGTTTATTGAAGATGTCAATTCTGCTTCAATTCATCGACCATGTGCTGCTCCAGGTTCACTTCTGGATTGGCATTGTCGATTGGGCCACACTAGTGATTGAGTCCTACGCAAACTCATAAAACTCAACCTTGGTATTGGCCTACCTTCTGAATGTCCTAAAGGAAAAGTTGATTGCACTGATTGTGCTATTGCAAAAAGTGTACGTAAAACTACAGCTCAACGTGAAATGGCACCAGAATCCTTTTTGTCATTGGTAGTTGGAGACTTGATTGGACCAATAAAAGATGCAACTGTCAATGGTGGTTACAAATGGGCAGCTTTATTCTGGGATTCATTCTCTACTTACGGCAATGTCTTTCTTCTAAAAAATAAAAGTGATGCTATGGGGGATTTCAAAACTTTTCATGACCAACTCACTACCATTACTGGAAAGAAATTACTTGTACTTAGGACAGATAGTGGTGAACTTCACAGTAATGCAATGAAATCATATCTTGCTTCAATAGGTGCTGTGCATGAAGTGACTATGCCATATCATGCTGAGCAAAATGGAACAGCAGAAAGGTTTAATCAAACAGTTGGTGATATTTCTTGGACTTCTCTATTGGCAAGTGGACTGCCAAAAAGCTTTTGGGGTCTTTCTTACAAGTAGGCATCTTTTGTTCATAACTGCATACCAAACAGCAAGATAACAGAATCAACACCTCTTCAAGTAGTTTATGGTACTCGACCAAACTTCAACAACATGAGGACTTTTGGTGAAAAGGCCTTTGTTCATGTTCACAAAGAGGTACGAACCAAGCTAGATAATCAAGAACTTGAGTGTAAAGTTGTTGGATATTCACAAAATAGCTATGGATGGCTATTCTGGCATGAAGAATCTGGCCAACTCTTTGAATCTGCAATGGCTATGTTTCCCACCAGTGGCCCCAAAGCACATGATGTTGCATGAAAAGCTCCAAATCCACCTCTTTCCAAAGGATCTCTTGAATCTATTCTTAATTCACTTTCTTTTGGTGATTTCACTTCTGAAAAAACTATTGATGAACAAGATCTATCTATTGAAGCAATGCAAATTACCACTGCTTGTTCTCCAATCCCTATCCCTAACACCTTTCTGCAAGCTATGAAATCACCAGAAGCTGCTTAATGGAAAATGGCCTGCAAAGCTGAAATGGATTACATGTCATGCTTGAAAGTTTGGTCAGAAGTTGCTCTTCCACATGGTGCTGTTCCTCTTAAAGGGAAATGGGTTTTTGCTATTAAACACTCTCAAAAAGACTCACCTATCAAATTCAAGGCAAGATTTGTGGCCAAAGGTTTCAAAAAACGTGAGGGAATTGATTACAAAGACACTTTTGCTCCTACTGCAACCTTTGCTTCTCAAAGAATTCTATTAAATCTTGCTGCTATGTTTGGTTGGAAGGTAAGATCTTTTGATGTTACAGCTGCTTATCTACATGGCAATGTGGAAGAAGATCTTTGGATTGAACCTCCTCCTGGTATGAATATAACAAGACCTGAAAATGTTCTCAAACTTCATAAAGCCCTTTATGGCACAAAACAGGCTTCTTGTTGTTGGTGGCTTCATATTGCTGAAAAACTCAAAACTCTAGGTTTTCATGCTAGTCAATATGATACAAGTCTTTATGTTCTAAAAGATGGTTCATCAACTGGTGTGGTATGGTTGCATGTTGATGATGGAATAGTTACTGATAGTTGTGATGCTGTTTTGGAGAAACTAGAAAAGGGGCTGAATGGGGGGCTAGAGGTGAAATGGTTGGAAGGTTTGGATGGTATTGTTGGAATGAACGTTAAGAGGGTAGAAAAGGGTTTTGAACTGGACTGTCACAGGCTGATTAAAAATGTTCTACACAATCATAATCCTGGTGGTTTGAAATGCAAGACTCCTCTCCCAGCCGACATCACACTAGATTCTTCCAGACCTGAGTATCAAGGCATCAAGTCATCTCAATATCTGTTAATAATTGGTAGTTTAAATTACATAGCAATTGCAACATGCCCAGATATTTCATTTGCAGTCAATTTCCTGGCCAGGTTCTCATCCAAGCCTTTAGATTGTCATTAAAAAGCTTTAACTCATTTACTCAGATATCTACAGGCAACCAAAGAACTCAAATTTCGTTTATATCCTGACTCAAGGTCAAAGCCAACATTAACTGCTTACTCTGATGCTTCTTGGGGTGGTGAATGGTCTAGATCTACAAGTGGCCACATAATCTATCTGAATGGATGTCCTATCTTATGGTCTTCAAAACGTCAAACTACAGTTGCTGATTCCACCTGCTTTGCTGAATGTATAGCAATGTGCCTGGCAACAAAAGATGGTATCTGGATACACAATCTTCTCACTGATATTTGTGGACCAATTGACAGTGTTTTTTTGAAGTGTGACAATAATAGTGCAGTTTCCTCAGCAAAATACAATCCCTCAAAAAAAAGGACTAGACACTCTGATAGGTATTTATTTCTTGTGAATGAGAAATTATACAGAAAAAATATTGTATTAGATTGGGTGGCAGGTACAGAGCAGTATGCAGATATATTGACTAAGAATGTAGGACCCATCCATACTGTAGAGAAACGTTATCATTTGGGTGTGTCTTAATTTTATTTTTATATTCCTTTTCTATTACTACTTTTTTTCACCCTGGTAGCAATATGGGGGGCTGTTATGTATATACACATATTATAGATTTTGCTACCACGTGATCTGTGTATATAGGCTGTAGTTTACATGTCTGGAAAACTCTGATTCTTCTTGGAGTATGCCACTGATGCTAAACTACAGGTAAAGTAATAAAATCTGATTCTTCTCGGAGTTTGCCACTGATGCTAAAGTACAATTATTAGTATTTTGGTCCAGGCACAGACTTGGGCGCCACTATCAATTCAAATTTTTTTTTCGGACTGCAACCTCTGTACTAACTTCCAAATTCCCATCAAAATCGGGTAACCAAGTGGTCAATTTTGCAGTGGAGCTTCAGTTAGAGTTAGATTTCTTTCACTATCTCATTCCTTAGAGGTTAGAGTTAGGTTATGATTACTTTTTATTATCTTTGAAGTTAACGTTATCACTCTGGTAGCTAGTTAAGAAGAAATGGCCGGATGAGACTAAAAAAAGAAAGACAGTCTAAGAAACTGCCAAAAAGGTGGTTGCTTTAAGGCCTCCCTAAATAATCATCTTTGCTCATCAGCCTGTGTAAAGACAGAAAACGGCGTTGTCATTTGAATTGGAAGATTTGAAGCTCAGCTGCAAAGTTGATCACTTAGTTACCAGAATTTGATAGAAATCTGGGAGGTAGTACAGACGTTGCAGTTCATAAAAAAATTTAATTGATAGTGGTGCACAATTCTGTGCCCGAACCAAAATAATAATAATTATTCTGAGTCCTTGCTGCTCACCCTTCATAAATATAAATTGTGTTACACTAACATCATTTTCAATTACATCACAAGGTGTAACAAATGCGTAAAAGCATGTTCAGAGGGAGGACTATTGTTCTGGCCAATTTTTTTTTCAATATTACTCTGATCTTTTTCACAAAACGGCCACAAACCAATATGTCATTCTCTGTACTGAGTAGAATTCAAATCTAGCATCAGATTTTTATTACAATTTTTTTTAATTTAAAATTTTTAAAAGTCATATACTGCCCATCCCAAAAATGCTTGCAATTTATCAAAAAAAATACCCACTCTTCCCCTGCAAAAATGTGCTTGCATGTCAGCTGACCTTGCACATCCAAGCACATTTTGGTGGGCAGTGGAGATGTTTTTTATTTTTATTTTTATTTTTATTTTTATTTTTATTTTTATTTTTATTTTTATTTTTATTTTTATTTTTATTTTTATTTTTATTTTTATTTTTATTTTTATTTTTATTTTTATTTTTATTTTTATTTTTATTTTTATTTTTATTTTTATTTTTATTTTTATTTTTATTTTTATTTTTATTTTTATTTTTATTTTTATTTTTATTTTTATTTTTATTTTTATTTTTATTTTTATTTTTATTTTTATTTTTATTTTTATTTTTATTTTTATTTTTATTTGAATTTATTTTTTTATTTTTATTTTTATTTTTATTTTTTTTTTTATTTTTATTTTTATTTTTATTTTTATTTTTATTTTTATTTTTATTTTTATTTTTATTTTTATTTTTATTTTTATTTTTATTTTTATTTTTATTTTTATTTTTATTTTTATTTTTATTTTTATTTTTATTTTTATTTTTATTTTTATTTTTATTTTTATTTTTATTTTTATTTTTATTTTTATTTTTATTTTTATTTTTATTTTTATTTTGATTTTTATTTTTATTTTTATTTTTATTTTTATTTTTACTTTTATTTTTATTTTTATTTTTATTTTTATTTTTATTTTTATTTTTATTTTTATTTTTATTTTTATTTTTATTTTTATTTTTATTTTTATTTTTATTTTTATTTTTATTTTTATTTTTATTTTTATTTTTATTTTTATTTTTATTTTTATTTTTATTTTTATTTTTATTTTTATTTTTATTTTTATTTTTATTTTTATTTTTATTTTTATTTTTATTTTTATTTTTATTTTTATTTTTATTTTTATTTTTATTTTTATTTTTATTTTTATTTTTATTTTTATTTTTATTTTTATTTTTATTTTTATTTTTATTTTTATTTTTATTTTTATTTTTATTTTTATTTTTATTTTTATTTTTATTTTTATTTTTATTTTTATTTTTATTTTTATTTTTATTTTTATTTTTATTTTTATTTTTATTTTTATTTTTATTTTTATTTTTATTTTTATTTTTATTTTTGTTTTTATTTTTATTTTTATTTTTATTTTTATTTTTATTTTTATTTTTATTTTTATTTTTATTTTTATTTTTATTTTTATTTTTATTTTTATTTTTATTTTTATTTTTATTTTTATTTTTATTTTTATTTTTATTTTTATTTTTATTTTTATTTTTATTTTTATTTTTATTTTTATTTTTATTTTTATTTTTATTTTTATTTTTATTTTTATTTTTATTTTTATTTTTATTTTTATTTTTATTTTTATTTTTGTTTTTATTTTTATTTTTATTTTTATTTTTATTTTATTTTAATTTTAATTTTAATTTAATTTTATTTATTTTTCTGAAAGACACTAGAAATTTAGAATTGGAAGTATCTGTGAATTTCAAACTTGTATGAGCATTATAACCTTGAAAAATTTTATTTTTTTTAATTTCTTACAATCTCACCCAGCTAGGGGCATGAAGGCATTGTAAACTAATAGGCTAGGCACATGCGAGGAGCAATGAACATAGTGGGTAAGTTGTCTGGGAAATCAATAGGATAACAAAGGAGCTAGGTGCCTTTGAGAAAACAGATGGGGTTTCCATAGGGGTAAGGGTGGAGGTTAATCCTTGAGGGGTCGTGGTTTTATGGGCAGGGTTTTCAAGAATGTAAGGGGAGTGGAATTCAGCAGCTGACCCAAGATGAATGACCAGGCACAATTTTCCAGATAATAGGGGGATGGGAAGGTGGGTGTTTGACAAACAGAGTTGGGTTCGTCAGCATTCATGCACATTTTCATCCACCATAGGTTACTGAAGGAGAATTGAGATATTTTTGGGAGAACAAGACATTGACACCAGCATGAAAACAAGTGTGCCAATCATGGCCAAAGAGGGTGTGGCTAAATGGGGTGAGGAGGCAAGGATTTGAAACTGGGACACAAAAGTCAAGGTGAATGACTAGTGGCCATCCAGGTGATCATCTAACTACATAGACCATAACCTTGAAACCTTGAACCTAAGAAAGTTGTGCTTTCATACTGTGACTTCACCTAAACAAAACTTGAATAAAATGTGGATGGTGCCAGTGAGTGGAGCTACCTCTAGCATAAATGCAGGCTTGCATCATCTTGGGAATGAGCTTGACATAGTGTTTCTACTCATCATTACCTGCTGAATCACTTGAAACATCTCAGTAATATTTTTTGGTTGGTAAATTTTTAAAATATTTGAATTCAGAAACTTCCAAACATTATCAATTGGTTTTAAATTATGAAATTGTGCTGGCCAGAAGATTTTGAAAATCTTTATTAGTGAAAAGAAATTTTAAGATAGCTTGGATGTGGGAAATGGAGAATTATCCTCCATAAAGAGACAGTTGCAAAGATTAACTTGTGACCCAAGGAATGAGAGATCCAAAATAGACATTAATGATGAATTTCTTTGAATTTCATTGGTTTAAAAGAAGAAATATAATTCAGGTTTTGGTTTTATGTAAGAAAGCTAATTAAACATTTAAGAGTGTTTTGAACTTTGTTTTGTAGAAAATAATTGCCTATTTTTGACACTGGAAAGCTGGAGGTAAATGCTACAAAATATAAGAAGGTAGCAGTGAAGGTCAGACCCATCAATGTAGCCTTGCCTTTAGGTTTGAATCCCCCTTGAGAAGACCAGTTTTGTCAAGAAATCCATATGTCTCTCATGTAGTCAAGATTTTTCCTGAACTTTTTAAGACTGAAAGTGTCACTTTGGATAGGTTGGGTGTTATTTATTTTGGCCCTGAGGGTTGGTTGTGTAAGGAAAGAGTCAACAGTTAAGTAAGGTCAAAGAGTAAAGTTGAGTGTAAAAAGGTCAAGTTAAGGCCATAGAAGTCAAAGTAGAATATTTCTAGTATGTAGGTAACATGGTCAGAGGTTAACACAAGTAACACAGTATGAAACATTGCTGCAGTAAAAACTGAGAAAAGAATTCAGCTTTTATACTGAAAATATACTCATAATAAAAGTGTAGTAGAGGAGAGTAAATAAACTGGGAGTGTACTTAAACTAGTTATAGAGCAGAATGTGATCTCAGATAATGGTAATTAGATGAGTTAAAATAAAGATGAACAAGCTATTTGGTTTTAAATGAGAATGTAATGAGTCTAAGGATAATAATGTAATTAGATGAATAAGTTTCAGATTACAGACTATACTTCTCTCAAAAACAAATATTTATGGAAAAAAACTATTAAAAGTTGAAAGGTTGTCTGAAGTGGAGAATAAGTTGTTTTTGCATGCCATTGTTCTCAAGGAGAAAGAAATTTCATTTTTTGAAGACGATAAAGGTTTTTTTGAACCATTCTATGGTAAACCTTACCAGATTTAAGTATTTTGTCATGAGCCTTAGGAGCTCAAACTAATTTTTACTCTGGAAGCTATCAATAATTTTTTTTTGAAAAAACTGGAGAACAAATCATAACAGGTTTCATAAATAGTCAATTTCTAGCTACTATAGCCCAGTCTTTTGTGTTTAGAAGTAGAATGGGAGACTCAGAGATTTTTTAATGATTTCAGAGAGTTGAAGAGGTTCACTATCCAGAATTCTGATATGCTTCCAAGTGCTAAAATTTCAGTTGGAGAAATTTCAGTAAGAGTGTGCTATGGTTTGGGTGATATTATGAGTGCATATGATGCAAGGGAGACTCACTTGTTTTCAAAAGCATTAAAAAATTTGAAAATCCATTAGTTTTATTTCAACTAACTAGATTGCCTCAAGGCGCAATGAATTTTCTTACAATTTATCAAGCTCAGAAGGTATGAATTTTTCAGGATGAAATTCCTCAGTATGCTGGTATTTTCATTTATTATGGTGGAATTTAAGGTCCAGCCACAAATTATAGCAGAGAAGTTTTGAAGAAGAATCCTGGTATTAGGAGTTTTTTTTGGAGTAGATTGTGGTGTTTAAGATAATTTTTCTCACAATTGAGGAAGCACATATTTCTGTTTTTGGTTTAACTATTTTTGGTTGCATCACATAATTTGAGATATTGGGTTATGTGGTGTGTAGAGAAGGACAGATCATGTTGAAGAAGTAATTCAATATGATTCATTCATGAAAAACTCCCAGGGATACTTCTGAAGTCAGAGTTTTCATGGATTTCTGTTTTTATTTCAGGATGTTTATCAAGGAATTTTTTCTATTGGGAGGTCCTCTGAAAAGGTTTAACAGAAAATATTCAGATTTTAAGTGGGATGAGTATTTTGAAAAGGCCTTTGTTAAGTTTGAGAAAGTTTTTAGTAATGATCTTGTTCTTAAAAAGTAGATTATTGCCCTCAGGTAGGGGAGATTTCTTTTTCTGTTGATGCAAGCTATATTACTTCTGGAACAGTGTTGTCTCAGTAATAATTTGGTGGCTATTTTAGGCCAGTTTTGAATAAATCAATTTTTCTCACAGTGGTACAGTCTATAAATACTCAGCCTATGTTAAAATTTTGTGGTGTGGAAAATATTTTGAAGAAATCTCAACCTGTGCTATGGGGTCAGCATTTGAAAACGTCATGTGTATAAAAAGCATTGAATCAGATGATCAAACTTTTTTAGTCTTCTTAGCTCCCAGATGACTGGCTAGGTTACTTTTATTCAAATTTAATCTTTTAATTTAGTGTATAAGCCTAGTAAAATTTTCATTATTCTAGATGAATAAACAAAGAGACCACCTGTTGATTAAGATATAAATAAAGAAGAGCTTTATGAATATGTGCTTTTGATTAGGGAAAGTTTTAAGAGAGCTGAGTATTTTAAAAATTAAGACCTCTGGGATTATGTTACTACCAAGTGTTGATCTCCAGGAGAAATTTATATTCATGTAGAAATTAAAGTTGTTCAGAATAATATTAGATTAGTTAATGGTGTCTTTGTGGGAGAACTAGACTATAGGAAAGGTTTTGGTGCGGTAAAAAACAGGCTAACATGTATGCCTTACAAACTGTGCACCTCTATGTTTGTCAGATCTCTAACTTGTTCCACACTTGCGAGTAAATCTTGAAAACTTTTTCTGCTTCCAGTTCTTCAGGTGCTGATTATTCAGATGTTTTGAAGGAAAGAAATTTGCAGCATTTATTTTTCCATTCAGCCAATTGCCTTTTATGAGATAGTGAATTTCCAGTGGAAGTGAATCTAGAAGATTTCAAGGATGAATTTTTACATCAATTTGAAGTTTAGAATTTAATGATTGACTCTCTGTTTACTTAAGATAGATCAGAGTTTTTTGATAAAGGAAAATGGGTGGCTATCAAGAGGATATCACCAGGGTTTTATTTTTCTGAAAGAAGATTGACAAATAGAAGATACTCAAACCTGAAATTTTGTATGATCTAGTTGAGGGGTTAAGATATAGTGATGAAATATCTATATTAGATTTTGGTAAACCATAGAAGCTCTGAAATGTATAGTAAGATTGTTGACAAATTTTGGTTGAAAGGAGTTTAAGTGGTGTTTAAGTCTTACAAAAAGTCTTGTGAAGCATGCCAAAGGAGGAGTTATCTCAGAACCAAGGGGCCTGTACATGCTACTGGGAAAAATACTTACCGTGGGAGATTTATTTTGTATGTGTTACACATCTAAGATTACAGGTACAAGTACTTGATTGTGGCCACGGATAATTTGAATTGATGGGTTGTGAATGTCAAAGGGTCCTGATGTCTAGAAGATTTTTAACCAAGGTCCAACAGCGGTGATAGGTGGAATTTTGGTGTGTTCAAAGTCAAAGGTACATATGTTTTCTTTTATTTTGTTTACTCAAATTTAAAGAGGTAGAATTATTATAATTATTATTATAATCTATTATTTAGAACTACTATGTTGTAAGTACTGAAATAATAAATAATATTAATAAATATTTTGATTTAAATGATTTAATAAAATAAGTAAGTAAGTAAGGAGTGACCAAAATAACCAGAAAAGGGAGGCCTTATATAGGCAAAAGAGAGACAATTCATGGAGGGAAAATATCATATATGAAGGAGTTTGAGAGAAGAAGAAGAATAATATTCAAGAAAATATTTTCAAATAATAAGGTTGTTCTAGAAAGAAAGTGTTAAAAATATGTATTTACTGTATATGTCAGAAATAAATTGGTTTATTTAAAAATTACTGGAAGTGTCATTTTTAAATAGGTAATTTGAATTTCTTGTATATAATTATTTTAATTTTAATATTAAATTTCATTTTAATATTAATATTTATTTACCTCAACCTGTCATTGAGCACGGTATTAGGAAATAAAATATAAGGGACAAATAATATTAATTTTAATTAATTACTAATTTTACTTCTTTGTAATTAGTTAATTTATTACAAGTAAATTTAAAGTAAATAAAATAAAATTAATAATAAACAAAAAAAATAAAAAAGGCATGGCTTCATCCTAGGAAATAATTAATTATTTTATTGGGTGAGTCTAGCAGCCTGGCTGACACTTCCTCACTCTAAAAAACAATAAAAAAATGCTATGATTTTTTCTTTTTATATTTCTTTAGCAGAGTAGGAAGATTAGATATGTCCTTCCCAGGTATCTAAGAATCATATTCAGAATATTTATTCTTGAATCTCAATAAGTATTCTGTACCTTTTTCAGCAGTAACTATTCTGTCATTTAGAATCTTATCAATTTCTGCTGTCTCAATGATTTCATTAAAGATTTTCTTTGGTCTTCCCTTCCTTTTGGGAAATAAATAACTATTGGATGTGTAAGGTTTCAAGAGAGATATTGGAAAAACAGGATGTTTTCTGTCATATGGGGAATACAAGATAAAATCAACTGAATTATCCCCAACCATTCTTCCGACAACAAATGGACCTACAAATGGGTCTTTTAATTTGTTATTACCTTGTAAATAGAAGTGGACTTTAGAAATCAGTACTTCATCACACTTTTTAAAAGTGTATTCTTTTTGGGATTTGTCCCATCGCTTCTTCTCATATTCAAAGGATTTTTCAATACATTTTTGAGCATGACTTCCACAAAGCTGTTGCATTTGAAGAAAAGATTTTACACCAGGATGTAAATCCAATTTAGGTATTTTATTATTGATAATTTGGGCAAGAGTATTTGGAACATATCCAAGCAAGAGCTCTAAAGCCTTTTTCTGAGTAACAGAATGAACAGTGCTATTATAAGTAAATTCCAAACCAGGAAGTAGGGTAACCCAATCATGAGTAAATCTGTCATTGTATTTGTACTCAAGGCCAAAGGAAAAATACCTTCTTATCATGTCCTCTAAGGTCTGAATCATCCTTTCAGCTAATCCATCAGTTTGGGGGTGATGGGCAGTGGAAAGTTTCAGATCACAACCTCAAACATCTATCAGAGACATCCAGCATTCAGAAGTAAATTAAGGGTCCCTTTCAGAGATTATGCCCTTAGGAGAACCAGAAGTATTAAACATATGAGACCACCACATGAAAGCTAATTCTTTAGTGGAAACATACTTGTGGGTGGGGATAAATTTACACATTTTTCTCAATCTGTCCACAATAACACAACAAGAGTTATAACTGTCTTTCCCTGCAATGGGTAATCCTATTACAAAGTCCATGTTTATTATCTGCCATGGTGAATCAGGAGGTTCAATATGTTGCATTAATCCAGCTCTTTTACCAATCAATCTTTTTGATTTTTAGAAAGAATCACAGGATTCAACATATAGTTTGGTGTCTTCAGACATATTAACCCACCAAGCAGTGTTTTTAATCATGATCATTGTTTTTTCAAGATCAAAATTTCCAGCCAATATGTCATCATGACAAATTTTCAAGATGATCTTTTTCATAGAAGGAGAAATAACAATAACATTACTCAAATTTCTTTTATAATATAGATATCGTTCATCAATTGAAAATTAACCATTATCCAAAGCCTTCTAATACTTTGGTGGACGGGTTTTAATTAATGCTTGTATTGAAGCATTCTTTGAATCATTTAATATGGTACATAACTTTTTTAAGTAAGTGTCCTTACCATATGAATCCAGAATAAGCTGTAATAGCTCTTCCTCCCTATCAGCCACATATATCCCATGAATATGAATATTTTCATCCTCAGGATCATATGCAGTTTTTGAGTCATCATTTTGGAAGGTAAACTTGATAAAATATCCACATTTGAGTGAACAATACCAGCCCTATCAATTATTGTCATTCTCCCTCTGTATTCTTGATCAGCTAGCTGCCATCTGAAAATATGTCTATTAGGTTTTTTAAAGTTTAAAAGGGAATTAACTACACTGAAGTCAGTTACAAGTACAAATTTCTGGTCATCCAGGTAATAATTTAGCTTCTCTAGAGCCCACATTACTGCTAAACACTCTAGTTGAGTGGCACCATATTTCAATTCACTATTTCTCAAGGTTCTTGAGATATAAAAAATTACTACTTCTGATACCTTATCATTCATCACTTGTTTCTGATGGAGGGAAGCACCAAGACCAATAAATCTGGCATCAGTGTATAAAAAAAATTGTAGATTAAAGTCAGGTAAAGCAAGAATTGGTGCTGACATCAAACAATGTTTCATAGTGTCAAAAGCTTTTTGTCTTTCACTATTCCAGACAAAAGCGACATCTTTCCTAGTCATTTGGGTAAGGGGTAATGCTATGACTTGGTAATTTTTAATATACTGTCTATAGTATCCACAAATTCCCAAAAAACTCTGGAGCTCTCTAACTGTGGTGGAAGCCTTCACCTGTTGTATGGCTACCACTTTGTTTTGGTCAACACATATCTGTAAACCTGAGACAACATGACTAAGCACTTTTAAGGAATGAAAACTAAATTTACATTTCTTCAAAGCTAGTGTCATATTTATCTCATTCATCTTATGGAAAAATTTACAAAGGTGGTTAAGATGGTCCTCAAATATTTTACAGAATATAATGATATAATCAATATAAACCATCAGCCATCCTTCAATTATTTCTTGATGGAATGTGTTATCCATAACTTTTTGAAAAACTGAAGGGGCATTTTTAGGGCCAAATGGAATACTAATATACTAATAAATACCCATATGAGTAGCAATCATCAGAAAATTCTGAGAATTCTTCTTAACAGGTGCCTGGTGATATCCCATATTACCATCCAAAAAGCTGATATATTCAGCACCTTGTAGGGTAGCATGTATAGAGCTAATTCTGGGCAAAGTATAGATATCATCAACAGTATAAGTGTTCAATTCTCTATAATCACCACATAACCAGGCTTTTTCTTTCCCATAAGATATTAAGACAGGTGAGATAACACAATGTTTAGGTGTTTCAACTACCTTTTCAATAATATTCATTTTTAAAAGGGTAGAGATATTGTCTTCAATATCTTTTCTCTTTGTGGGAGAAGCTGCATAAAGCTTCTTCTTTAGACTAGATGGTGTTTCTGTCAATGAAAAAGATAATGAAAGCTTCATTTCTTTTTTTACCAATCCTAATTCATGTGACCCTTGAGCATAGGACATAGTAAAAGATTTTATCAATTTAACGATGGAATCTTTATCCTCACCGGAAAGTTGTTCTCCAAAAGAGGCATTGTCAATTTCAGACACAAGGGCAGGCATTTCTTTTGTAGATCTTCTTTTATATTGAACTAAAGAATGACATCTGTTCAATCCTGGTGTTAATAATTTCTTGGGGGAGGAAATTTTAAATTTTCTCTTCCCATTCATCCCCATTGTGAAAAATTTGTTTGAAGTATCTAATTTTATGCCATATTTGATTAAAATCTCATTTTCCACAATGAACCAACTACTCAAGTTATTATTTTTCATGACAATAAAATCACATATAGCTCTTACAAAACCATGGTTATATTTAAAAAATACTTTGGCTTTGTATTTACCAATGGGGGAAAAAACAGAGCCATAACCTCTCCAATTCTCAGAAATAATAGGCATAAGTTTTGATTTATAATCTTGGTCCACTGAAGCAAGTGCTTTTTCAGATACTACACTTCCTCCAGCTCCAGAATCTAAGAAAACCTCAATGTTGTTTCCATTAATCAAGACTGGTGCCTTGAGAGGGGCAATAATAATTGAGCTATACTCAAGATTTTTTATGATCTCAGAATCTTCCACTGTAGATAAATCATTATTCTTCATATCAATATTGTTTAAGTAATGAATATCCTCTTCCAGCATTAAAATTTCTTGGTGAGATTCATATGAAATATTTCTGGCACAATCACTTGAAGTTTCATCCAGTGCTATTTTGTCATCAGCATGTTCCTCTGTCTGTTCAACAAGATTTATCTTCTTCTCACAAACATGGCCTTTCTGCAAAGGCTTTCTGCATTTGAATCAAGTTTTTGTTGCATACTTTTTGGATGCAACAGGGGCAAAAGGTTTACCAACCTTCTCCAGAGTTTTTTGTTGGTAATTGGAGGTTTTCTCCAATGAAGTTCCAGAAATGAATCTTCTAGCATCATACTTGTTGTTTAGAAGGATCTAATTTCAATTATTAATGAAAGAATAAGGTTCCCTTGAGAACTCAGTCCTAGAAACTATTAAGTCTCTCAGAGACATAGGTGATTTATAGAGGATCCTGTCCTTCCATAACTCAAACTCCATATCTGGGTCCATTTCCCTCAAGATTTTCACAAGTTTAATCAGGAACTCAATAGGTTTTCAGTAGAAGAGTTATATCTAGTTTCTTCATACTGACTTTGTTGAGCTAACATAAACTTGGAACCACAAAAGTGTGCTTTAATTAATTTTTTCCAATATTCCCATGAGTAGTCATTTTTATCCAAGAGAACAGATTCATACCACATTAGGGCTATATTGGTAAATAAAGAAATTAATTTTGACACAATTTCCTCATCTGGGAGTTTGTAAGAATTTTTTAGATTATCAATCCTGCAAATGAACTGCTTCCAGTCAGATGAAGAGTCACCATAAAATGTTGGATACTGGTCAAGTTTGGCCAATTATTTTGATTTGAAGTAGTCTCCTTATTACAAGCTTGTTTCTGAGTGAGAAGGAGCTGTAAATTCTCCAATTGGGCATTAATCTAATATTTTACTCTTTCTGTGGATTATCCAGGTACATAATCAAGTTTTGATGGAAACTCAGTGGTATCAACAGGTATTTCTGGCACTAATTTTACTTTGGATGAGCTAGGAACAGGTAAAATTGGGGTATCCTGCACAAAAGGTTCTTTCAAAGAAATGTCAGAAAATTTTTGATCATGTAACAATGAATTCAATTTATCTTCAATGGTTTTTGACCTAGTTTTCACTCTTGGAATACTAGATAAACTCTCATTGATGGTTGCAAAAGATAACTGGTTTTTATTTTGGAAAGATTAATAATTGTCACTAAATTTTTCTAAGTTCATCTTATGTCCCTCTAGCTCCTGGCAACAGGTGAACACAGTATCTTTTAGTTTAGACAAATTTTCCTTGATATTTTGCCATAACGAAAATTTCTTTTCATGAGTTACTTTTTAATGAAACAAATCATCAGAAACTCTCTGTAACTCACTCCTCAATGCTTGATAACCCTGTTCAGTTAAAAAACTATTATATCTCTGAGTCAATTGTATGTTTTTCATTATATGATTTTGTTTAGCAATAATATCCCTCAAATATTCATCATTAATGTTAGCAACATCTGGAGTATTTCTCAATAGGGAAACAGAATAAATTTCCAGAATCTCATAAAACTCAGGATCAATTGTCTCATCAATAATAGCCATATCACAATTTATCATTTAAGTGGCAATCAAAACCAAAGGATTTGATACACTAGAATATTGAGCAATTTTTTTTACTATTTTCAGCCTCTACTGGTCTCACAGTCTCATTTCCTCTTCCAGAATTACCTGAATGAACTGAATCAGTAACAAGAAATGGTACTTGAGATTCAATAGAGGGGCTTACCATGGCTTGGGCAAGAATTGAATGTGATTGTTTTTTCTATTTCTTCCTCCTTGATAGGGGTGAGGAGGTGTGGGGTTAAGCTGATTGGTTCTTGAAGGACCTGTCTGAGGTACTTGTTGCTGTTGTTGTTGGGAAAGATAATCCCACTTTGTGTTCAGCAAATCCCACTGCCACTTTGAGACTTCCACCTTTTCTTGTTGCTGGGGGGCCAATTGTGGAAGGACTTTTGGAGGAGGAGGTTTCCTCTTCTCTAATAAGAAGGACTCTATTTTTCTTACCTTGTCTTCTAGAGAGTCTGTTTTTGACCTCAGCTTGAGGTTTTCTGACTTCAACTCCTTGATATGAGTGGATAGATTTTTGACTTGCTGATTCAAGGGCTTCTTTTTTATTTTGAAGCCTTTTGGAAGCTCTTCTAGGGGGTTGATAGAAGGCTTTTGATCTTGAGCATTTTTCTCCAGTAATATTTCCATCTCCTGCATTTCTACATCCTGATTTGTCTAGTAATTGATTAATTTGAGCCAGTTTTGTAGTCAAAGGAGAACTTACAGAAGAAGCTTCATCATAATCAATTAAATCCAGCTCCTCATCACAGCCAGCAGAAGCACCTTGATCAGTCATAGTTGTAATTAACCTGAACTGAGAGAAAGATATATTAAAGTTTAATCAGTTATTATTTTTACTTTATTTAAAGAAAAAAAAAAAATTTTTTTTTATTATATAAGTAATTATCAGGATCTTGTAATCAACTGGAATAATTAAAATATAATGTTTATCAGGACAAAAATCAACTGAAAAATAATAAAAAGTTTTATTAATTAATTTTAAGATAATTTTATAACCAGGATTTAAAATAAATCAACTGAAATAATAAAATAATTTAATAATTAGTAATCTTTTGATAATTATCACGAATAGAAGTCAACTGAAGAATTTAATTACCAGGACTTAATGTCAACTGAAAATAATTTTAATTACCAAGACTTAATGTCAACTGAAATAAATCAATTACCAGGACTTATTGTCAACTGAAATAATTTAATATAACTAATTTATTTAATTTTTAATATTATTAATTTACTTCCAAGACAATTTTTCAATTGAAAAAATAATATAAAATTTTAATTATTAGGACAGAAGTCAACTGAAATAATTAAAATTTTTTAATATAATTAATATAATTTTTTTATATCACTTCTAGGACTAAGAACAATATAGTTCTATCTTGGTCAACTAGGAAAAAAAATATTTTATTTACCAGGCACCTCCCCCTGTAAAATGAGCAAGTTAATGCCACTTACAGAGTGCTGAGTAAAAAAGATGTACGTGGACAATGAAATGTGAAACATAACCCAAAAATAGTAATCAATATAGTTACCACAAATATATATGACTATTTTCAATATATGAGCTTAAATTTTAAAGTGTGGTTAAAATTCCCAGTTGCAGAAAAAATTAAGTCACATGGTCAATGACGTTTGTAATTTTTGTTGTCTACTTGTCCTACTGGTACCTTGTAATTGATTATCCCTTGTTCACCAGCTTCAAGATATCAATGTGCCATCAATGATTTGGAAAGGGCTTCAAGTATAAAAGGGTCCTGATGTATAGAAGATTTTTAACAGAGGTCCAATGGCAGCAATAGGTGGAATTTTGGGGTGTTCAAAGTAAAAGGTATTATGTTTTCTTTTATTTTGTTTACTAAAATTTAAAGAGGTAGAATTATTATAATAATTATTATAATCTATAATTTAAAACTACTATATTGTAAGTAGTGAAATAATAAATAATATTAATAAATATTTTGATTTAAATGATTTAATAAAATAAGTAAGTAAGTAAGGAATGATCAAAACAACCAGAAAAGGGAGGCCTTATATAGGCAAAAGAGAGACAAGTCATGGAGAAAAATATCATATATACAGGAGTATGAGAGAAGAAGAAGAATATTCCAAAAAATATTTTTAAATAATAAGGTTGTTCTAGAAAGAAAGTGTTAAAAATATATGTATTTACTGTATACGTCAGAAATAGATTGGTTTATTTAAAAATTACTGTAAGTGTCATTTTAAATAGGTAATTTGAATTTCTTGTATATAATTATTTTAATTGTAATATTAAATTTCATTTTAAAATTAATATTTATTTCCCTCAACCTGTCATTGAGCACAGTGTTAGGAAATAAAATATAAGGGACAAATAATATTAATTTTAATTAATTACTAATTTTACTTCTTTGTAGTTAGTTAATTTATTACAAGTAAATTTAAAGTAAATAAAATAAAATTAATAATAAATAGAAAAAATAAAAAAGGTGTGGCTTCATCCCAGGAAATAATTAATTATTTTACTGGGTGAGTCTAGAAGCCTGGCTGACAGTGACCATGCCTCTAAATGATTTAACCACCAAAAATATGGAAGATTATTTAAAAAGAGAGTGGGAGTATAGATATTTGTTAATGATATTTATAGCCATTGATGGTGACTCTAAGTTTGCCTCACAGATTAAGTAAGGAGCTACAGAAGTTGAATAAAAAATGGGGGTGGATACTCCTTATTACCCTGAAGCTGAAGGAATGATGGAGAGGGGTTATAAAGCTACCAAAGATACTTCTTTCAAG
This sequence comes from Hemileia vastatrix, assembly GCA_030280995.1. Taxonomy (NCBI): domain Eukaryota; kingdom Fungi; phylum Basidiomycota; class Pucciniomycetes; order Pucciniales; family Zaghouaniaceae; genus Hemileia; species Hemileia vastatrix. The sequence continues at coordinate 15,703,291 of JASXTE010000009.1, read as the reverse complement.
ATGTGTAGTTCCAATCCATAGAATTGGAAAAATCATCTGACCTTGATTTTGTTTTCAGATAGAATTACAGCAAAAAGGACAAAATATTATAATGTTCTGAACTATATTTTAAAAAAAGACAAGTTTTACCAGTAGACTTAAAAGAAGAAGCTTATTTGGGATTGAGATGGGATGAAGTTTTGTTAACTGACAATATACTCTGTGATGGAATGATGCAGTTGTATAAGAGAGAGGTATTGGAGAAATATTACTACAGAATGATGAGTATTATAGGTCAAAATTCCTAGAAATGGGATTAGAGGCTAGCTTATAGACTCAGGAAGCCAGTTAGAGATATTGAAATGGTTTTATTTTATAATAAAAATCTGGAAAGCAGTGGTGAAGGATTTTTTCTGAAAGGTGGAACGGGAAATATGGATTTAAGTTTTAAGCTTCTGGAGGCTCATATCTTTTTGAAGAGCTCAATGGTGTAGAACATAAGAAGAGGTTAGATAACATACAAGTTGAACTGTCTTATCCTAGGGGCACCAGGAGCTACAAGTTTCATATGTGAAATGAGGAAAAACTACTTTCTGTCTTTTTCATACGGTTTTTCTTTATTACCAAATGAGGATAAACAACCTGCTCTTTTTCTGGTTCATGTTTCTATTGTGGCTTAATTTTTTGAATTTTTCCTGAGAATTCATATTTGGAATCAGGTTAAACTATATTCTCTGTTTATTTGGGCCAGTTTTATTCAAAGGTATTATACCATGTTTTACAACATTTTAGCTTTATTTATCTTAGAAGGCAGCACACGGGAATCTTCTAGTTTTTATTATAAAAAGTGTGGGGGAAACTGATGGCCTGGTTACTCTATCAATAGTTTCCTCAAACTTCTTGATTCTGGGTTTTGGTTTTATCAAGCTGAATTCTAGTACTTTATTTGATTATATGTGTTTAGTTCAATATAACTATAAACTGGATATCTTGATTTCTGTAACTTTGGTGTTTCTATTAGAATAAGGGAATACTGGTGGCCTTCCATTATTTTTACTTATTTGAGAGAGCCACCAAGTGATCTTTGGAACAGTCTCTTCAAGTCTTATTTTTTTCTTTTTTCTTTTCTTTTCTTTTCTTTTCTTTTCTTTTATTTTATTTTATTTTCTTTTCTTTTCTTTTCTTTTCTTTTCTTTTCTTTTCTTTTCTTTTCTTTTCTTTTCTTTTATTTCATGTGTTGATTTAGGATTGCTTTTCTTTCTTATCATTTTATGGAAATAAATTTTTCAAAATGTTCAAATTGGGAGCCTACAAACTATTATTTTAATGGTGTTTTTGTATTCTAAAGTTGAGTAAAGCACTTAAAGTGGTATAAAAATTAATTTAGGACATTCATTAAGATATTGGGAATGGTTTTTTTACTTTTTATTTGAATTTATTATTTTAAAAATGGGGTTGGAAAAAGTGGAAGAATTGTTACTCTGAAGAGTTTGACATAAAATCAATATTTTAAAATTCAAATATGTCTTGAAAAACCATAAAATTTAAGTATGATTAAGAAATATTTTTTCTTTATCTTCTCCAATATCTTTGTATATTTCTGAATTTATTTGTAATTTTTACTTATTTTGAATACTTGAAAATTTTACATAAATTTTTTAATTTTAAACTCAGTAAATAAGGCTACTTCAGCTACCAAACTTATATGGAATTTAATGTAGACACCACACAATTTTTTTTCGGGGGGGACTTGCTAGCAAGTTCTAAACTTGAAGTCAGATGGAACTCAGACTGAATTCACACTGAATTCATATTGAACTCATACTCAAATGAGAATGAAATCTGCTTGAAATTATCCTAAGCTTTGTGCCATTACTCAATGAATCTTCTGTGAAAGTATAATGAATGTCTCACTACAGGAGTGCATGATTTTTGGTGCTTGAAACTCATAAAAGTTAAATGATTTTCTGTTTTATGATTAATAGTCAAAGTTGAAAGCCATTCTTTTAGACTGAATTATAATGTTCAGCTTTAAAATATAGGAGACTGATGATGTAGGCTTTTTAGTATTATTTGGCTTCTCTCATTTAAAGGATATAATCATTTTTTCAAATTGATAATACATTATGAGTGGCTTAGTTATTCAAGATTATTTTTGGGAATTTTAGAAGTCTTGGGATCTCTTAAAACCTACCTTTTTTTTAATCAACACATTTTTGATATATGTTATCTGATGAAACAAAAAATGTAAGAAAAATATCTAAAAATTTTACTCAAAGTGTAGTTTCATGTAAACTTTTACTACTCTTATACCATACATTGGTTCCTTGTAGAACAATCATTGAACTTCATTTTAACTAAAAAAATTTGTATGTACATAATTTTTGGGACTATCAAGAAGATACTTATCAATATTTTTAGTAATGGTATGGGTTCAGTTAAAAACCTATTCAAGGTAATCAAAAAATGACTTCAAAATTCTGACAAAAATTATAGTTTTATTACATACATTTTACCAATAATTTCTATGGAGTCACTGGGCTCCTGGAAAACATGATGTGCATATTCATTCAATATGTCTAAATATTGATTAATTGGATTTTGAAAATTCTAAACCATTTATATTCATTTTTACTCCTTCTCATATCTCCACAATATGATTTCCTTGAAATTTCTTGGCCAATTTATGGTTTTGTTTGAACCAAAACCATCATATATGATATTACAACTATCAAAAAATAAAACAGAAAAGGAAATGCTTCAGAAAGGTAGAAAAATAGTTCATATTATTCCTATTTTTGATGCAAAGACCCTAAAAATTATTGGAGATATTTTGTAAAGGAAAGAGAAAAAATTGGAGTGCTTCTTGGAGAAATTAGTGACTGTTCTCATTGTTTGAAATTTTAATCTATGATGCAGCTGAAGCATAAAGAGTATTTTCAGAGCTACATAGTCAAACAGAAAAATTAAACATTGCAGATGTGTTGCACTTTATTTCAAATTAAAAGGAATCTTAATGAAATAAAACAAAAATTTAATCTTTCTGGAATAAGTATACTTAAAATCAATGATTACGGCTTTAAAAAATTTTACAATGTTTCTTCTTATTGGTCAGAAATTGACTAATTTGGGATTAGTTGAAATTTTTCAACTCAAAATCAAATACTAGGAATAAAAACAGCATTGAAAATGCACCAACTTCAAGTAGTCAACTTTATGATTGACAATGAAAAAGTTATGAAAGATAAACTGGATAAGGTTTGGTAGCATGATGATAATAAATGGCTTCACAGTGTGTAATGTCCTCAAAAACAAAATTATGAAAATATTGAACAAAAATTTGGTGGATATGGGTCAATACTTGCAGATGACATGGGTTTAAGGAAAACATTATCCACACTTGCTCTGATAAGTGCAACACAAGAGGAAGCAATAAAATTAAAACAAAGATTGGAGCTTTTTGGTAAAAAACTAAGTTTTGCCACACTAATTAAATGCCCATTATCTGTACTTTCAAGATGGGAAGATGAAATAAATCTTCATTTCAACCATCAATCACCTCCATGAAATGTATTTCATGCTCATATTTGTGATAATTTATGAGAAGAAAAGCTCCAGAAAACTGCAATTATACTTACCACTTATGAAACAGTCAGCCCTTTGAAAAAAACTAAGCAAATGGAAAAAAAGTTATCACTGATAAATAACATTATATGGTATTGAATTTTTCTGTATAAAGCACAGTAAGATATATATTTATCTTGACATGAAAAATTATTTTAAGAAACTTAACAAAAAAAATAATTTATTATAGCTACATCAAAAATCCTCTCGCCAAACTGACACAGAAAATTTTTAGTTTACATTCCAAGCATTGACTATTTTTAACAGAAACACTGTTACAAAACTCATCAGAAGATCTGCAGAGTTTAATCACTTTTCTTCAGTTGGATGGATAAGATGAGGAGTCTCTTTGGAGAGAAAAAATTGCACCAAAACTGAAAGTTGGTTCATTGCAGGCAGTCAAAACTATCGACCACCTTATGAAGTTAGTCTGCTTACAGAGAAAAAAGGATGTTGTACTAAATCTCCCTAGAAATGTTGAAGAAGGTTTATTGGTGAGAGTTGGAAGACACTGGCAAAAAAGACTGGAAAAACTACAGGAAGTTTTTTACAAGCAATTTAGCCCAAATTGAGATCAAAAACAACCTTGGTATAATAGTGATTTTCTACTGCAGCTAAAGGTTTTATAACTATTTTGGGACCATCCAATGTATGAATTTAGAAAAGATAAAGGGCCTCATGGGTATACATGGAGAGATTTGGTTAAGATATTACATCTCATTGAGCATGTGATGGAGTTTTTTCAAGGGAAAAGAGGGATGAAGGAGCCTAAAGCAGTCATCTTTTCATAATATGTGGAATTTTTAGAAATGTAAGTTACTAACTTAACACTTTTTAATGAAGGAAAATTAAAGGAATGAATGTTTTCAAAAGTATTTCCAAAGCCCTAAAAGTATATAACATTGGATTTACAATGTATGTAGGTGATTTGAGTCAGAGGGCCTGAGATGAAAGTATGAACAGGTTTAAAAACACTATTGATTGCTTTGTTCTTCTTGGCTCCATTAAGTCAGCAGGGCAAGGTATTGATCTACAATGTGCGCAAAATGTTTACATAATGGTATTTTAACATATAATTTTCACTTAATACAAGAAATTCAACTGGGAACACTTATTAATTGAATGTTTTATTATTCTTAATTTTTGAAGGAGCCAAGCTGGAATCCATCAATAAAGTCTCAAGCTATTGATTGGATTTTTTGAATGGGTCAAAAAAAAAGTCCATGTCATTAAATATTATGTGAGAAAGAGTATTGAGTTCAGTATGTACAACATTCAAAGAAAAAAGGAGAATTTAACTATGTATGAAAAATAAAATTTTTATAGATGAAAAAATGAAAAGTAATTGTTTAAATTTTTATTTTCAAGGCTCAGTGTACCAAATAGGGGAGATGAACCATTTTAGCTTAAAAAGATGGTTCTTGATAAATATCTAAATGAGTTGAAGAAGTTGAAGAATTCAGTCAAAGAAGATTATTCATTGTTATTGGGTCAGCAATATTCAACATTCTTTTTTCTTGATTGTTGAAAGTAGCTAAATAATTATTATTAAAGCAGTCAAGAGGTAAAGATCAAGGTACCAATTTGAGTCATAGCCTAGAAGGTGGTAAAGATACAGAGTGTATCCTTTGTATTGAAACAAGATCTTTTAGTGGCAATGATGATGTTTTTGATTTTTGACTCATTTCATGGGACTTAATAGTGATATTTTGTGCTAGCTTTGAAAATTCATCTGATCTCCATGATAGTGATACTTTACTTATTGACCCATCTTCATTGATTTTTGAGTCAGAGAATCATTTTACATTAGTAAAAAAATATTTTTCTCTTGAACATATAGGAAGGGTGTTTAGAATGTTTGTACAATGAAAAGAGATCTTCAAGAGATCATCAGCAAAGAACTCAAACAAATATAAAAGATGTTAGAATGAATTTTTTACATAACCTGGACCAAGACTTTTGAGCTTTTTTTTCTCCAAATAGTCTGCAGAATAGTTTCCAAGTCTAAGCATATTCTTTTTTCCAAAGAAAAATTGATGGAGAGCACCCATTTAAATAGCAAACAAAAGTATGTCTCAATCAATAGGGTATGAAGCAAAAGCCATCATTTGGAAAGCATTGTCCTAACTTTTGATAATAAGTTGAGCAAAGCATTGATTCCAGTGAGAGTGCCATTCCAGATTCCAAGAAAAATTATGAACTGGAAAGTTTGATGATTCAAGATTATTGAGAAATGCTTCATAATATGAATGAGGAATTGTTTCTTTCACAAAACTAGAGCCTGAAGCTAAAAAAAATCTGTACAGGGGATGTAATAGAGTCATGTGTTAATAACAAGCGCTTAAAAATCTGGTGATTTGTAGGAAAGTGTTTCCAAGATGATGAAGTAGGAGATATCTGCATAAGAGTTCTACAAAAACTATGGATGCAGCAACAAAAAGGAGAATTAGAAGGAGTAAGAATTTCAAAAAATATTTTATTTATTTGATGATAGTTTCTGTGAGTTTTTCCAACGGGAAAGTAAGAATAAGAATCAGGCATAGTTTATAAAGAATTATGTATAATAAATGCTATAGTATGGAGGGTCATCTAAGAAGAGAAATTATCTATCTTATGTGATGGCTCTAACAGTGACATGAGGATATTAAAAAGAGGTTGATAAAAACAATTCATATAAACTCAGAAATAAACCTAAAAACAATAAATAAAAAGGAATATCAATTTAAACTGACTGTATTACATGAGCTGAGTATTCATATGTCTTAGGAAAGCATGGTTATCAAAAGAGTGTACTGGAAAAACAATATCAATAATTTGAATATGTAGAAGTGATGAGAATTCCCTGAAAGGGAATAATAAACACAAACAAAATTAAGTAAATATAGTTAAAAAAATGACATTTTTCTGATATGAATACTATTCTTTTTCTATGAAATACCACTCATAATTAAAATAGAAATTAAACATCCCAATAATAGGGGGTATCAAGTTGGAAATTTTTCATTTCAAAATACCTCTTTTTCCCACCAAATCAACAATGATTAATTGTTAAAATATGTCATATTGTGCCTCAAAAACACCTTTATACTGTGAATTAATGACAAGTTAGTGGCTTTTTTTTGTGTTGTGAAATAACTTTTAAATAATATCAATTTCCTAACTTTGATACCCCCTAATAAATAGATATAAATTATGCATGTACAAAAAATATACTTGAAAAGAGTTAGTTGAAATTGTTTGCATGATTTTTTTTAAAAGTAAAGGCCATTATCTTTGAAAAAAGGAACTAATTGAAAAATGTTTATGGGAATATTTCTGAATCAATGCTTCTGAATGAACCAAAAAAAACATCAGGCTGTTAATTGTGATTTTCAAACCTAATTCAAGAGGTGAATTTTGTTGTTCCCCCATAATATAGTGTTTAAGAAAAATTATTTAGAAAAAATCTAAAGGATATCTAGAGGGTAATTACACATATATGCTAATTCTAGGTTTGGATAGAACTAGCTCATATGATGAAAATGATAATTCTGTAGTAAAATAAGAAGACCATTATTTTAGTAATTCCAAAGTAAATAAAGTCATTTATGTAGAATTGGTTTGATTTTTTATTCCCACAGACATAAAAACATAAAATTAGTCACCTTGCATGATTCCCCAAATCAATGAGGTGTACACTATTTTTTGGCCATAAAATAGAGTCCCCAGCCAAGAATTGAAAGGAAAAATCATAAAATAATAAAAAGCAAATATGGATGAATGAAAGGAATATCTCATAATAGAACTAGTTTATATAATTTTATCAATAATGTCAAGATTATAATGAGTTTCAAATTATATTAAATTAAACTTGTTTTAGAGTTTGTGAAAAAGTTTATCAGTAATACCATATTAAAAAACATGGATTAAAGAATATCAGCTGCTTCCTCAAAAAAATTTCATCAATATATTTTCAGTAGGTGAGATGCAAGAAAAATGGAATATATTTAAAAAAAGGATATTAAAGTAGAATGGGAAAAGGAATAAAATATATAAAATCAATTAGGAATAAAAAGGATTTGTGTTATTTTTCTTGTATTATTATTTTCAATATTCTTATACAAAAGGAAAATGCACCCTTGAAATAATTTTTTCAATGATGATCATCATTAGGGGGGGTCAAAGTTAGAAGTTTAAAATTATTTGAAATGTATTTCACAGCACAAAAAAAAGCCACAAACTTGACTTTAATTCTCAGTAAAAAGGTGCTTTAGGCCCAAAATATGGAATATTAAAAAAAAATAATCATAGTTGATTTGGTGGAAAAAAGTGGTATTTATAAATAAAAGATTTCTAACTTTGATACCAACTATTATGTGATGGATTGATTATTTATTAAAGCCTGTGCAAAACAAAAAATGTATGATTCTGGTACCATTTTAAGATATTAATATTTCTATAAATGATAATTTAATAAATTATTATAATGAATAAAATTATATAACAATTATAAATTAAGATTAATAACACCAGGTATTAAATAGTTTTTCTCTCATAGTAAAGATGGAGGAATCCTTTCTAGTGCTTAGAGGTAAAAATTAATTTTTTGATTAATCTCTTGAAAAAAATACATTCAAACATTGGAATAAATTTAATAGTTTACTCTATTTTTTCGCATAAAATTTGTATTCATATTAGTAATTATGTAAATTGAAATAAAAATTATTTGGAAAATCTAGGACAAACAAATTAGTTTCAACTTTTTTTTTTTGAAATTACCATCCCAAACTTCAAATTCATTTTCCAAATTCCAAATATTGCTCATCAACGACATTTCAGCCAAAAATTTTTGAATTTACAACATTATATTGTGCATTAAAGGTTCATCTAACTCCACTTGAAACCTACCAAACAGGATTTATATAGAAAACTGCAAAGTATTACAAGAATAATCAAACCAAATGTGCAAAGAAAATTGATACAGATTGTATTAAAGTGTCTAAGTTGGAGGGAAATTCAGGCAGTCCATCTCAGGTATTTTCATTTTTTAAAATTCAAAAAGGTTAAATGTGCAGAGAATTTTTAAAGAAAAAAAATCTAAAGCATTTATTATTTATTTACTGAATTCTTTAACTCCAAAGTTAACTGGCACTATTCTTGGCCAGTGTAGCATGATAGCTGAGGAGAAGTATAGAAAATCAGTATTGTTACAGGCAGAAAATATTTATTCATCAAATAAACTCAGCTTAAGAGGATGTGAATCTTTCCTAAAATACCAAATAAATAATTTGAAAATTCTTAGGGATGATTTCTCATTGATGGTTGATGGAATAATTAATAAAATTCCCAAGTAGCTTAAAACAGTATTTCACAATCTTAGGCTCAACTCAACACTTGTCATGAGGACAGGCTGTCCTAAATGTCTTTCACTTTCGTAATTTAACCTAGATGATAATTGTTCTATTAAAACATGCACTCAAGTATTCAAATTAACATTGAAACAATATGTGAAAAGGTTATCAGAAAATAAAAAGTCTCTGCAGTGTAAAGAAGTTTTTTACACTAAATCTTACAACAATAAAACAATCATCAGTTACAAACCAAAAAAATATTTCTATATAATGTTTTTTTTGATTGGCTTTTGATGAAGCTGGTGCAGAAAGGTTTTGATGAAGGGACTCAAAAGTGGAAATATTTTAGAAGATCAGATTTAAATGTAATGGTTGACATCTGGAAAGATGAGTTTTGGAAGAACTTCAATGAAGATTCAAATGCTTCAGAGGATGGCTATTCTTCTTTTGCTTTCACTCCAGGAAATTTGGTGTTCAGCTTATATGAGGACTGGCTCCCACTTGGAGGTAATTGGATTGGAAGTCAACAGAAATCTGTTGGGTTGATTATGCTTATTTGTATGAGCTTACCACCATCTGAAAAATATTTCAAAGAAAATTTGTTTCTATACTCAATAATACCAGGTCTAAATGAGCCAACCAGTGAGAAATTTTACCATCTTTTGAAACTTTTAGTTGATGAATTCAAAGTAATTTGGGAAGGCATATGGTTCATCTCCACACATTCTCATCCAGAAGGTGAAAAAATCCAATCTGCAATCTTCCCACTAATTGCAGATATTCCAGCACTTTAAAAAGTAGCTGGATTTTCTGGACACTCAGGAACACAATTTTGTTCTTTCTTTTTTTATCAATTAATTAAAATGAAGAGTAAAATGTGAAAAAATTTCCTTGTCGGACCCATGAAAAACACATGAAACATGCAAAATAAATGAAAAAAGCAATAACATGTTGGGAAAAAGAAAATATTGTTTTAGAGCATGGTGTCTTCTGGAGTGCTTTTAATGAATTGAGCTACTGGAGACCAATAGAATATTGTGCTTTGGATATGATGCATTGCCACATGCTGGGTAATCTTAATGATCATATCAGGATGTTTTTACAAATTTATAATGCTAAAATCGACCTTGAAAATAAGTTGAAGAAGGCAGAGAATTGGAATATTAAAGATTTGGATGATTTAGTTTATCCAGAGAAATATTTAAAAAGTTCTCAAAAGCAGCAGTATGAATCAGATCAAGAAAATATGCCATATTTTTTATTGTCCAGGAGTTGTAGTATGCAAACTTGAACTGAGTTAAATCTTACAATGATAGCAAGTGAGATGGGTTTCAATTTAAGGAGGCATCAAAAAACCAATAGTTATTTCCTTAGATCCCAATCTCAGTCAAACTCTTCAAGAATATTTTTTGATAACTTGAGTGGTATCCATGTTAGTTCAAGCTATAATTTGAAGAGTAAAACTAAAGGTGAATCACCAAAAATAGCTAGTGAACACTCTTTTGAGGGGTCACAAAAGACAGCTGAGGGCAATGAAAATGCTTTGAGTAAAGAAGTAGAAGATTCTGAAGACTTTTTAGACCCTAGATTGACAGGAGATGAATTGCTAGTGGTAAGAAAGGTTATTCAGCAGACATTAACTCCTTCTTGGTTTACATGGGTACCTAAAAAAATGGGATCAAAAACTGGAGGCTCACTCAAGGCAGCTGAGTGGCATGTACTGTATACTGTCTAATATCCACTTGAATTGATACCACTTTGTACATCATCACAGGGATTCTCAATGGGAATAGAATTACAGTCCAGAAAATTAATACTACTAAAGTCGTTGACAACTTTGATTTCAATTACAAACTTTCTAGCCCTGAAGAAAATATCAAAAAATGAGGTTAAATATTTGGAAAATCTTCTTTTTTAATACTGTCAGTGTCATCAGAGTGGATGGAAACATCAGAGGATAAATCCAACCTCCACCTAACTCAGAATTTCCCTGATTTCATAAAACAATTTGGACCACCAACTTACACTGCTGCATGGGCAGCTGAAAGAATAAATGGTAGACTTTCAAGAATTCCAAATAATCATCATTCTTGTATGTCAACAAGAAATTTTTCATTGAATATTTTTACAAATTATTAATATCCTATTTTTATGTTAGAGGAGATACCAAAAACAATTCTCAAGTATTGGCATGTCAAGACATTTCTAATGCAGTATGAAAAAGAAGAAAACATGAAGCTAAACAAAGATGAAAAGATGCTGAAATATTTGGATAGTGTGAATGAGTTTATTACGCTGGATGAAGAAATTTTTAAAAATGGGCAAAAGCATGAATTAAAAAAGATACTGTAAGATGGAGGTTGTCATTGTCAGAGATAAAAGTTGAAAGAGTGGTACGAGTACTCCAAAGCTTTGTGTTAAAAAGAAAAAATTTATGACAAAATCATTATAAAGGTTTTTTTGATTCATCAGCCAAAAACTGCTGCTGATAATGATTGTTTAGCTAGAACTTCAGCTGCTCACATTGGAGCAAAGTTTTGTTTACCTGATTTTCAGCCTTAGAGTGATTTATTGAGCATTCCAGGTGATCCACCAGTTCCAGTGTCATTGAAGAAAAATCTTGAGCAGAATTTACAAGAAAAAGGATTTCTGAGGCTTACTTTTGAATGGTCATGAAAATCATTTTCAGTATCAGTCTGGAATCAGGTAGTATCACCAGGGGAAAAAAAGTAGCACTTGTAGTCAAGTGGTTTTTGAGGACTTGAAAACCAATTCTTGTCAGACATGTGGATCAATCTCTTTTGGACACATTAAAGCAGAAACTGTCTAAAATCAACAATGTGAAACAACAATAAAGTATCTAGTAATGTAAACAGGCCAGATTCTTTATAATCAAATTGACTGAAAGCCAATGGATATTTTTTTGTAGATCACTTCAAGTATAAATTTAGAATATTATCCTATTAGATTTGATGAAAAGCTGGGGCTATATTATTGAGAGATATTATACAAACAGTATTTTTAAAAAAAGTCACAAAACCATTTGGATTAATGGTTTTTGAGGTATGTCCAACAATATCCATACTTGTTATAACAACAATTTTGGACCATCTATTGTAGCACCAGAAAACATAAAATCCATCTTTCAGAAATATTTTTTCTATAGAATGTTCCACAAGATCATATGACGTAATTGAGAGAAAATTCTGGGATGACAATTGACTAGACTCCCACATTTTCAATATTACTCCAACCTGGTGTCCTGTTGGTAAATTAATCTCAACAGATCCATTGCCTTGATGTTTTGAATACAATGAGAAGCTTTTTTCGTCAGTTTCAATGTTCTTGAACTCAAGAATTCTATTTTAAAGAATGTTGTGTGAATTTCTTGATTTTTCTTTGTCAAAAGCACTTGAGAATGTTATGAGAGTCCTAATTTTTTTCACACAATTAAACCATAATCCGTAATAGTCCTCTGACAGCTCAGTGGAAAACTTTGAACTCCTCTGGACTTGATCTTGAAAATAAACTTTTTTCATTTTATTTTCAAGTAAAAAATCATTTCTCTCCATCAGTGATTGTAGTTTCCCAGTCAAAATAAAACTTTTTATGAGGCTTTTGTCCATTTCATCTAAATATGAATCATATTTATTTAAATCAGCTCAGAAGTTTAATAAATCACATAGAGCAGATACCTTTTTTATTGTTGTGAGAAATCGATCCCAGCATTCCATTTATGCCCTTGTGTTCCCATGAAGCTGATGATGTTGGTGGGCCAAAACGCCTAATAACATCAGTTAATTGTTGTGCCAGGTGAAAATTTGGCTTGATATCTATATCTGGAGAAAATTCTTTCAGAAACCTTATGTACTCCTTCAACTGATGTTCCAGGGAAAAGACTTGGTCTTCAGATATCTCTATAGAAGATAAAAAGCTAATGATTGAAACCAAAAGTGAGAGACATTTAATTAATTTTGCTTCTTGACTTTCAGATTTTTCAATGGTCCAAACTGGTATCAAAGCTGCCACATAATAGATTTTATTTAGGAGGAGCCACTCTACAGCCTTGAGGTTTGTACCTGCTTCACCTATACTTGATGGAACTCAAGTTATCTAAGAAAGGATGAGCCTATTTCTAATACAGGTTTGATCTATGATCCATTCACTTTCCCTCAGGCTTAAATTACATCTGTAAGCATACTTCTATTTTATTGACTTTAAAGTGAGTTTTGGCCAAACAATATTGGAAGACTCTTGAAAAGAAGAATCTAAAATTTTTTTTTAAATAAGATATTGTCATATATTGATGACAGAAATTTCTTACTAGAAGTGCTAAAGCTGGAGCTAGATTCATTGTGATCAGAGGAATTATCAGGTTGGGTTTCACCAGATAGTTTTGAGGATCCAGCAACATTGATAAATCTGGTGGGCTGATCACCAGAGCCACCATCTTGAGTAGGTTTACTTTTGGTTTATTTTTTAAAGATAGTATGATGACACATACTGTGCTCCTTTATCTACTAGCTCATTCTCAGAAATGAGTACAAAGATTTAAGGAGAGAGATGAGTATTTTGATGTTTTCCTTTTAGATATGATGTTGAAAAGTAAAGTATTATCAGAGGAGCTTGAAAATGAACGTTGACTTGAAGTTGATTTTAAAGATTTGTTCTGGTGAGATCCACACTTGGAGTTTCTCCTTCTTCTCTTTTGGATCAACTCACCAGTCACAGTGATCTCAAGATATGTCTTACTGAAATCCCTAGCAATTGCAAGTGCAATACAATGCATCAATTCAATTCCAAAAATAAAATATGTCTCCAATATGGATGCTCAATTAGTGATGAATATTGTAAGCCTTCAGTCTCAAAGGTTTTATTCCTCTCTCTGGCAGTGAAAGCATTTTTCCAATTCAAAGCTTGAGTACGGTGATGAGAGTCAGAGAAAGTAATATAATCAGATGGATTTGAACCATATTTAATTTCCACTTAGGAAATGAAGCAAAAGGAGAAAGGAAAATTTGAAGTATAGCTGGAGAATCCACACAGTTTATGAATTGCAGGAAGCTCATTGATTAAAGGAAATATGGCAGGATGAATTAAAAGTCCTTCTGGAAAACAAAATGTCTTTGAAAAAAAGCATCCTTTCCACAAGCTTTGGAGTTCTTAACAAAGGGTGAAATAATGTTTTTTCACTGGTCAAGGCTAGGCTCATAAGGCCGAGGTGTTATTACAGGAAAAAAAATATGTTGCTTTTTATAATGTAAGTGCAGTGGAAGATAAAGAAAAATCAAGATAATTGAAACATGTGAAACTTGGTTATGACCACCAATTTTGTATCCAAATTTATTAAACCAATCAATGTACAAGCTGAAGACAAGATCTCCACTTTTACTGGTGAATTAATTTCCATTTATGTCCTTGAGATCTTTCCACACAGATCCATCCCAAACGTAGTACATTTTACCACAAATTTGTCTTGGTCTTCTAAGTGTGGTATCCAGATCATATTGAAACCCTTGAAGACAAATCAAGCTGTAAAGCCAAGATGTAAGAGATTGAGTTGTAAACATCTGGATGGGTATTAGTTGTCATGTGTGATTGTCTCTCTCCTTAAACAGAAAGTGGTTGTGTTGCAGTAAGTCCTGTCCTTTACAAGGTAAGGGATTAAGGAATAGTTGATCACAGTTTGATTGACTATAGTCATAATAATCCACTGAATCAAAGGGTACATGAAAGATGTTTGGAAAACAGAGGAGTGTTTTAAGGGGTGCATAAATATCCAGTCTCTTGAATACTGTTGATAAATCATGTGGGAGCTGTTGAGAATCATGAGGTAGACTGCTGGTATCCTTAAAAGTGCTACAAATCAGTTTGATTTTAAAAAAATTCAGCCTTAATTTTAGAGTTAATTTGAATCTTTGACAAGTTTTGGACCAAGTAACTATGCACAATATCGATCTGAATAGAGTATATCAAAGGTGACAAGTGACAGAGTGCAGGTGGTAAGAAGTTAGAGTAGTTGATCAATAAGACCTAGGAATTAGAAGCAAGTGGGCGTTTTTTCACTCATTATCTCTTTAGCTCTTGGAGACTTAACTCCAAATTACCAGGATCTGGATGTAGAGCATGCTTTTGGTTTGTCTATGATGATAATATTCATGTATATATTAATAATTAAAGACACAGATCTATAGAATTGAAGTGTGTTAAAATGACTAACATGCTGTGATGTAGATGAATAAAGCTGCTGGGAGGTGCTATCTACTGAAATCATGAAATACGAGCTTTGGTAAGAATCAGGAACAATTGAAGTTCAAGATGTCAATTATTATCATTAAATTCTTTGCTCCTCCGGAGAAGTCGAATTTTATCCTGATTCTTGTAAAAAGCAGTTGATGACATTGAGAGACCTGTAACAATCTCACCATCACTATTAGTAAATGATTTTTGATTAAATCCTAGCTCTTTACATGTGCATGTAAAAAATCTGGTTGGAATCCTTTGAGAAATATATGAAATCAAATTGAAATTTAGTGGATGATGTTGGTTGATGGTTAAGTACAAAATAAAAAAAATTTATAAAGTGAAATTGAGGTATAATTTAAGTTATGCTATTCAATATTAAATGTCTTTGAAACTATAGAAATTTTTTTGGATATTTTACATCAAACAATTAAAGTAAGTGGGAAAGAGAAGGAATTTTTATCACAGGATTTTGAAATACAAGTAGCAACTGTGGACAAGAAGAATTATCAACATTATAGCAGTTTATAGGGATATTTCTAGGACAAGAGGAAGTGTCTGAAAAAATGGATGAATTTTTTCAAATATAAACCACATTTCTACTAGCTGAACTATGCTTCTTGGATCCCCTAATAATATTTAAGGTGATCTGATCAATTTGATTAAATAATGCTGACAGTTCATCAGAGCACCAAGAAATTTTACACTTCCAATGATTGTTATCATCAACAATATCTGTGTCACAGTGATAAAATGGGGTATCAAATAAAGAGAGTAAATTAGGATTGAGAACAGCCCTTGCTGTTTTTCTCCATAAACTTTTCAACTAAAAGTAAAGAAAATGAGCATAAACTATAAAATTGATAAAAAGATTAACCCAAATTTCTCTTTGTTTCCATAATTAATTTTCTCTTCTGAGCTTGATCATTAGGAGGATTTGATGATTCAAGCTTTCCCTGAGACATCCTTCAAGAATCAGAAACACAACTCTCGGAGAATTCAGAGTGATCTATGATATAGTGACCAAATGCCTTGCACCTGAAGGAATGGCAGTAGTGCCTTGAAAGATGTTGAATGATACACTTATTCCAGTCAGATTGCTCCATACTTTCAGAAAAACATAAGCAGGGTATTCCTACATCTTTGGCATCATCATGAAAATTCTGATAAAATGCCAAAGGTATTTTTGCCTGCCTTCCATATGGTGATAAAACCATGTCTAATGTTATATTTGTATTGTTGGTAGGTACAGAAAGGCTAGGAGCGACAGCTGAACAAGTTACTAGTGAAGAGAACTATGCAGGAGATGGTGGCTGAGGATATGGATCTGACTTCTTACATTTCCCAAAGACCAACTTCATGAAATCAAGAATCAAAAAAGTCAGGTTTGAGTTGGATCCAGGAACTCCCATTAGACTGAGTCTCTTGTTAAATGCACATGAGAATCTGAGACCCTGAACAGGAATTAAAGTAGAAGCTGGAGAAAAATCAGAAACAATGACTGAAAAGTACATAGGGAAATTTTACATGACTGGCTCATATTCCCACAATAAGATGATTTGATTAATAATGGGGAAAGAAATATAATATATTAATCTAAATGTGGGAATTAGTCAATTTCTCACAATATATATTAATTTTGTGAAATTGGCCTTTGTCCTTTTTAATGAAAGGGCTTTGAGGCATTTTTTCCCTTTCATAATAATGAAAGGAAGGAAAAATACATGATACAAATATTTTTCTATAAAATAAAAATAACTTACAAAGGCATAACTGTGAGAGGTTATCTATATGAAGAATTAAATAAATACTATTAGAGATGAAGATTTTGAAGACTGCTAGTAGTTACTCTGTGGAATAATCAAAATAAGTTTTTGAGATAAAATCAGTTTAATGGGGCTCATAAATAAGAAGTGAAAAAAGACTTACTTGGAAATATCCAGTTTTACCAGCTTAAGCTATAAAAACAGGCAATTAATCAGTATTAGGTTGTTCTTAGCTTGTAGAAATCAAAAACATGTGAAATTTTTTCTTTGATTGTTGATTTGGTAATATAACAATACACATTGACATCCTTCATCTGGCCAATCCAACTAACTTGGCCAATGGCCTGCTGCTAAACAGAAGGGCTCCAGTAAGGTTCCTATCAGATGACATCATACATTAAGCATAAGCCTAAAGCAATAATTGCAGAAAAAAATTCATAACAATAAATAAAGATGGGATGCCATATTGAGATTCGGTCCTTCTCCACCAGACTTGAGTGACATAAGCAAAACACCATTATGAAGTGATGCAAATATTTTCAAGGTTTCTTCACAAGCATTTGTTGAGGTTGAGCCATCAAATTCAAGATATCAGATGTTATAGTCACTCAATACAAATGAAACCCTAGTAAAAATACATTGGGAATGACTATGATTACTATTTGTACAATAAAGATAATGATAAGAAAAATTTTCTTACAGCTTGAGAGCATCTTTCCACTCTGAAAAAACAATTTACTTCATGCATGGATATATATTTTGTAAGCGCTGTAGATGGTAGATCAGGTGAATAATCTTGGGAATCTCTCTCCACTACATCTCTGTGACATACTTCACCCCAGAGTCAAAGGGCAATTGATGGTGATCACAGTATTAGCCCAAATCAGAATGAGCTGTCAGGTTTTCAGACTGACCTATATAATCATCCAAAAACTGCACATCCTTCATTATTTCTGAGCGTTGTGCATCATAAAGATCTCTAATTCTTCCAGAAAGCTTAATTTTGAAAATATGCTCATTGACAAGAGGAGAGAGCCCAGAATAAGGCTGATCATGATAAATTGATTTTTTAGATCTCCTGATCATGAAATCACCCAAGATTAATTGAAGAACATCTTTTACTTTAAAAAAGTTGCCAGCTTGGGAGTGTTTGCCAACAAATTTATTCCAGCCATTTGGAGAAGTAAGAAGAGTAAGCTGTAGAAATCTGAATGTTGAATAAAGATTAAAAATACTAATTTGAATTGGTCTCCCAGTAATACAAATGTGCCTAAACTTTTTCAAATAAGTACTGCAGTTGAGGTTTGACTTTTTGACTCTCTAATATGACTTCAAAAAATGATTAATATAAAGACTTTTAGGTAAACTAATTTCACTTACTGTGCCTCATCTAGAATGACTCTAAACCAGCATACATGAAGTACCCCAAACCTTTTGCCTCAAACTTCAAGATCATTCTTAACTAAATTATAACTTGTCAAGACTACATTGGCATTACCCCAACAGTTGAAACCTCACATTCTACTTCTTCCATGATGAACAACAACCTTCAGATTTACAGAATCATCAAGATGCTTGTTGAGTTCATCTCTCCACTGAGATATCAAGCTGGAAGGTAGAATAATAAGGGTTTCCTTCAATTTTATTGTGTTTGTGTGATGTCAATAGTCCAATGAAAATGTCAAAGAGGAGGGTAAAGAGCTAATAATTAGGGCAATTGTTGACACAGTCTTTCCTAATCTCCTATCATCTTCCAGAAATAATGAAGAAGGAGGAGGTTGATCTGGAACCTCACCAGTAAAGTAGCTGATTCAGTGTAAATCACCAGACCTCTGGGACAAAAAATTTTCACTTCTTGATTCAAGGTACTGCATCAGAAGTAGACAGAATTTTTATGGGGCAACAATTGGCTCTTCATGCCAGTAAAAGGGACATGGATGATAGGGTTATAACTATTAACTTAGATTAGAATTTCCAATGGGATCATGGTTTGAAAATTACAAGGTGTGAAGAAGAAATCCAAGGGAAATTTTAGATGGAGTGAGGGAGTATGGTAGAGTAGTCATACCCGACAACAATGAGATAAAATTATGGATTTTAAATAGTCGACATGATTCTCCATTAGCTGTTCATTTTGGGGTTGATAAAACCTACCAGTTAATAGAGAGGGATTTCTTCTGGTCAGGTATGACCAGGGAAATCAAGGCCTATATAAATGCTTGTTACAAATGTAATAGGAATAAGGCTCCCCGTCACCGGAAGTATGGGTTGCTTCAACCACTTCCTATTCCCTCTAAACCTTGGGAATCTTTATCGATGGATTTTATTTCTCAACTTCCTCTTTCTAATAATTTTGATGCTATATTAGTAATAGTAGATAGATTCTCAAAAATGTCTATTTTCATTAAAACCACTACTACTGCTACTGCAGAAGATCTTTCAAAATTGTTTCTAGAATATGTATTTTCCAAACACGGCTTACCTAATGATATTATTTCAGATAGAGGCTCATTGTTTGTATCCACATTCTGGACTCAACTGTGTTGACAACTCAATATCACGAGGAACCACTCCACAGCCTATCATCCCGAAACCGATGGGCAAACAGAAAGGGTCAACCAAATCCTTGAACAATACCTTCAAATGTATGTCAGTTACCAACAAGAAGATTGGACCACATGGCTACCATTGGCCAAATTTGCTTATAATAACTCGACTCACTCTTCGACACAACAATCTCCTTTTGAAACTGTTTATGGAAGACATCCTTGATTCAATTCAATCCATGTAGGAACTAATCATCCTGCGGAACATTATCTTCAAACCATATCACGACTCCAAGAGGAACTTAAATCAAATCTGGAATTAGCGGTTCGAAGGTACAAGGAACAGGCTGACAAACATCAACAAACTGCTCCTCCTTTTAAACCAGGTGACAAAGTATGGCTCGACGCACGGAACATTCGAACAACTCAGCCATCAAAGAAACTGGCTGAAAAACGCTTGGGGCCATTTGAAATCAACTCTGAAGTCTCTAAAACTGCATTTTGACTCAAGCTAACTCCTAAATGGCGGGCTATTCACCCTGTTTTTCACGTATCTCTCCTGTAACTGGCTCAAGAAACATACCTGGGCAAGAACCAGCCTCCTCCAGAACTGGTCAAAGTAGAAGACCATCTAGAGTGGGAAGTAAGCCGTATCCTTGATTCAAGAATGCGCAAGGGGAAACTTCAATACCTCGTGGAATGGGAAGGCTTCCTTGATGACTCAGACAAAACATCCTGGGAACCAGCCATCAATGTTTCTAATGCCCCTGAACTCCTAAAATCTTTTCATCTTAAATACCCTTTAAAACCAAAACCTTTAAACTCTCTATTTTTTCTTTTCACTGTTTTTTTTAAAATCTAAAACATTTTTATTTCTAAAAAATTCTCTTGTTTTCTTCTTTATTCTTTCTCTTTTCAAAATGTTTCAATATTCTTTTAAAATAAAATAAAATAAAATAAAAATAAAAATATAATAAAGAAAAATAAAGTAAAAAAAAAAAAAATTCTTCTCAATTTTCTATATACATTTTTTCTTTAAAATTTTATTTTCCTCGAACTATCAAAATTGTTCACGAACATTACACGACCATCTTTCTCGAACTTCACTTTAACTTCTAAATCACCTTTTTAAATTCTTCGAAACAAATTACTTCTTTCTTCAAAATCCTCTTAGAAATTTAATTTCGTCTCTTCTTTACTTTCTTTTCTTTTTTCAAATAACTAAAATCCCACAAATCTTCAATTAACAAACTTAAATAACAATTTTTTTCCTAAATTATCTCAATCAATTATTTCTTTCTTATTTCTTTCTTCTTACTTAATTCTTTTCTTTTTGAACTTTAAAACTAAAAACTCCTTCAATCAACTATTCTTTCTTTTTTTTTCTTCATTTAAACTTCTTCTTTCAAAATCTTAAAACAAATTCTATTTAAATCTTTTTTTCTGTCTTTTCCTTCTTTCTCTCAAAATCTTATATAAAAAATAATAAAATAAAATAAAATAAAATAAAATAAAAATAAAATTCTAAATAAAATAAAAAAAGTAAAATAATTAAATACAAATTGTTTTTACATTCTTTTTCTTCTTTTCTCTTTTATCTTCTCCCAAACCAATCGCTTCATCTTCTCCAAAATTTCCCTTATCTCCTTTCTACATTTCTCAAAGTTCTCCCCCCCTCCTACCGGAATCAATTCCCCAAGTTCAAGTAACTCCTCGGCTACGTCGAAGGAAGCGGCATTGACAATGTTATCAATCTTGCCGCTCAATTCTTCAATATATCTTGCTTGTCGAACCTGACGAGGTTTCTTTGACCATACTTGATCGAGGGTTTCTTCGTTTTCCTCCCTCGAGGTAACAGTTGGTAATCTATCCTCCACTGCAACTTCCACCGCAATGGGCCCCACAAGGGTCGCTTCCACATTTTAAGCTTCTGTTGTAGGGGCCTCGATGATGACGTCTGAATTCTAAAAACAGAATCATTAGTAATTAAATTTATAAATTATAAAAGGGTGAACTTACTTCGAAGATTGGGTCAGGCTCCAAAAATAATCTAGGAGTGACCTTCTCTGCCACCTCCCTTTCCTCCTTGTCATCTTTGATGACCACCCGTCGTTTCTTCGGGGTTTTCCTCGATATGGGAATTTCTTCCTCCTCTTCGACCAATTTGTCAACTTCCTCCTCGACGACCCCCCTCTTGTTCTCAGCCCTAGCCACCCAGATGTTCACATCATCTTCAACTTCTTCCTCATTTTCCCCCACCAATTGATCATCCCCAATGGACACATCCCAGATGTCCTCGACTACTTCTTTCGTTTTAGGGATCACCCAATACTTCGTCTTAGTAAACCAACTTTCAATATTGGCATTCTTCGCTAAGGCGTCACACGCCACTCTTCTCCATTGGCAAAACTCACACTTCTGGAGAGGCCCTCGTGTCGCCGTGCTCTCCACGCAGAAATACTCTATCAACTCACAAGCCGTGCAAGTCTTTGAAAATTGGCGTGTGACAACACCCCCATCCGCTTTAGGGTGTGGAGGCGTGGGAGTTGGTGTAGGGAAATCCGTCATAATGAATTAAAGTAATAAAATAATAATTAAGTAAATAGGAAGAGAAATTAGTGTGGGAAATATGTTTTACGCTCAATGGAGCTCGCGTTCTTATACCTGGGCATCTGTCATGCGCCACGTGACACTCGAGGCAAAAGTAGCTCATTAAATCAATACTAAAGGGTTCAAATCCATACTCAAAGTGCAAAAAGCAACTCTCCATAGCAACTGCGACTTTCCTTTGTGTACTTGCTATTCAATCGGGCTAGCCTAAAACTCTAAATCTAAATTAGTCAATCTCTCAATAGTGTGTCTTAGTCTTTTTTCCAATAAGTGACACACAGTGCAATAGTTAATATAATAGTACATTAAAAGGTTCATGAAATGTCTGTGGGTTATTAAGGGGTAGTGAGCATGGACGGAATGGTTAGTGAAGGATTAAGGGGGTTGACGGATGTTAGTGAGGAGGGTCCAAGTGTAACGGATATATTTTAAATGGTTTGTGGTGTGCGGAATGGTGGATGAGTATGAGGTCAATGCGAGGAGGAGTAAAGGATATAAAAGGGGCTGGGTTTTTGGTTTGACATTCTTTAGAATTAAATTATAAAACGTATTTATAGTTAATAGTGATAAAAATCTAAGTGAAAATCATTATTATTGTATCTTTCTTTATTTTCTCAATAATCATATCTAAATCCTAAATCTTTGATTGTTGAGTTTCCAACCCTTCGTGAGATCTTAAGAATTTTAATATTACCATTCAATTATATTAGAATCCTTCTCGACATAACTCGAAGCAGTAGTTCTTCCTTCGAGTCATCTTCTAATCACTTCCTCAAACTATCCCTCTGTGCTTTGAAGAAGTATCTGAACCTTTTATCTCACTTGCAGAAACATCCTCGACCTTGTGCGTAGGTCTTCCGGTGACAAAAATATCATCCTCTATTGGAAATAAGTATGACATGACATGATTATGTTAGAAGGAGAGCAGAAAAAAAGAATGTGGACTGAAGGTGATGATTGAAATTCACAGGGGGGTAACAAGATGGATTCTAGGAGAAGTAAAGGGTAAGGTTGACCAGGTCTCCATCCGCCAACTGGAGAAATTTGAGTTTCAGAGCCTGGTTGACCTAGGAGGTCACATAGAATGAGAGCATGTAGTAGATAGATATCTCCAACTGTGTATATTGGAGCAGGTACCAAAACAGAATTTTTTTTCCTAGTCCTTGAAAGTGAAAGTGAAACATGCTTCTTTATGGAAGAATTAAGATTTTGGGAACTTGAAAAAAATGTTTTCAGTAATTCAATACATAAGGGGCCAATTAATGAAGATGACTCCATGCCTGAATGACAGAAGTAGAGTTTCAAAAGTAAAATTAGGAGAAAAACTTAATTTGAGATTATATATACATGGGTCATATTCAACATTATGATCATGTGATCTATACTGAATAAAATACAATTGAAAAGCTCATGAGACAATTTTCTTTAAACTGTCCAAGTATATAACAAAGTTTATTTATTCTTAAAATAATATATGGGTATGACCACAAAACTTAAAATTACTTTTGATAATGTTCAATAAGTTAAGTTAGTGATAAGTGGACAATAGTGGACAATGGACAATGGACAATGGACAATGGACAGTGGACTAGAGATGGACGAGAGAGATGCATGAGCGAGGACAGAGCCAAGGGACAGAAAGGAAAAGAATTGTTACCTGATAATGTTCAATTAGTTAATTTAGTGATAAGTGGACAATAGTTGACAATGGACAATGGAAAATGGACAGTGGAGTAGAGATGGACAAGAGAGGAGAGATGGACAAGCGAGGACAGAGAAAAGGGACAGAAAGGAAAAGAACTAAAGAATGGAGTGAGAAAGTAAAAATAATATATAAGAGAGAAAAGATTAGATTTATTTCAGTTGCAGAGCACATTATTGTTACCTGATAATGTTCATTAAGTTAAGTTAGTGATAAGTGGACAATAGTGGACAATGGACAAGGGACAGTGGGCTAGAGATGGACGAGAGAGATGGACGAGAGAGGAGAGATGGATGAGTGAGGACAGAGCAAAGGGACAGAAAGGAAAAGAACTAAAGAATGGAGTGAGAAAGTAAAAATAATATATAAGAGAGAAAAGATTGGATGCCGACTCAGTAATGAGAGGGTATCCTTAAAAGTGCTGGAGTTAGGGTATGCGTACAAATGATTAGATATAGAATAATTAGTGTTAGGTTTTAAATAGATGTATATACGTAAAGTAGACATGATATGCTAATAGAATATTAAAACCCAACCGTGCTCAAGACAGCAATGGGTTTTAAATTTAAATTGCTCAGAAAATCTTGATGCTTAACTCTAGGTAAAGGTTTAGTAAGAATATCAGCTATCATAGAATTAGTGGAGACATAATTAATCTTAAGTTGTTGAGTGTTGACTAATTCCCTTAACCAGCAGACCTTGGTATTAATATGATGTGTGTGATGTTGATATAGGGGATTTAACGCTCTATTTATGGCTCCCTGATTGTCGCCATTCAGTAAAACAGATTTGAGAGGTACGGAAAAAATTGTTGAAAAATTCCTTAGCCCATAAAAGGTCCTGTCCAC
The DNA here is from genome assembly GCA_030280995.1 of Hemileia vastatrix. Taxonomy (NCBI): domain Eukaryota; kingdom Fungi; phylum Basidiomycota; class Pucciniomycetes; order Pucciniales; family Zaghouaniaceae; genus Hemileia; species Hemileia vastatrix. Next base: position 15,678,643 of record JASXTE010000009.1, on the reverse strand, counting down.
ACTCGGTCATCGCGTAATATTCTGATTCGGAAGTTGACAGAGAGACTGATTGTTGTTTGCAAGAGCGCCAACTTAATAAGCCTAAATGGTAAACTAATGAGCCAGACATCGATTTTGAATCAGTTGATTTGTTATAGTCCACATCAGCAAAGCCGGTCAAGTACCCAAGTTCAGATTCAGGTACATTCCCCAGTGTAAGGCCGTGATCTTTAGTGAGTTGAAGATAACAAAGAACATGGAAAAAGGAAATGATTTGCTCATCAGTCTGTTGGTTGAGGTATTGTGCCAATGAGTTAGCGGCAAAAGCTAAGTCGGGCCTGGTACAAAGGACTAGATAGTTTAGCAAGCCTATAGCTCTACGATAGTTAAACATATTGACTAATTTGTAGTTATTATTTTTTGTGAATTGAGAATTAGGCACGAGTGGAGTGGTGACAGTTCTGCATTCAGAATGGTTGAACTCATTGAGTAACTTTTGTACATAAAGATGTTGGGAGAGGGTGATAGTTATATCAGTTCAATTTCAAGTGACCTTCATACCAAGGATCCAGTTTAGCTTGCCTTGATCGCCAATATCAAAGGCTTTGGAAATCTTCTCCTTGAAGTTATTGATAGAGGGACCGCCAATGACTAGATTGTCAACATGTAAATAGACATAGCATGGACTTTCTTGATCATCGTGAAAGAACAGACAAGGATCAGCAACACTAGCTTTGAAATTGTTACTTTTAAAGAAATTGTTCAATTTGTTATACCAGCAATGAGGACTTTGCTTTAAACCATATAGGGACTTTTTGAGGTACAGACATTGGCTATCATTATTGGAAGTATAGCCTTGTGGAAAACAAAGATAGATATCTTTGTCCAGATTTCCATGTAAGAAGGCAGATTTCACGTCTATTTGACACAACTCCCAGTCTTTGTAGGAGGCAAGTCCAAGAATAAATCGAAGGGTGGCAAGTTGACCACTGAGTGTGTATGTTTCATTGTATTTGATTCCCTCAATTTGTGAGAAACCTTGAGCGCAGAGGCGAGCTTTGTATTTGATGACTTTTTCTTCTGAGTCAGTTTTCTTCTTAAAGGTCCAAGTGGTACCAATTAAGTGATTATTGACCGGTAAGTTCAATTCTTCCCAAACACCATGTTGACTTATGCTTTTTAATTCTGCATTGATGGCCTTCAACCATTCATCGCTCTCAGGCAAATTAATTGCTTCATGATAGTTTCGAGGTGTGTCAAATGGAGTAACTATCATACAGGCTACATTGGCCCGTCGCTTAGTGGTGAGAATGTTGGAGGAATCTATTTGTGAGGAGATTTACTTCGAGGGCTTCGTGTTGAATGGAACGTAATTGTAATGTTTTGGTTTTGGATTGGTTAAAGGAGTATTACAGGGATTGTTTATGATAGGTTCAGAACACTCAGAAGAGGATGGTGCAAGCGCTTCCTGGGAGAGGTTGTTTTCATCAGTGTCCAGTTCTAAAAAGTTGTGTTCGTTATTGATTGAAATGTCAGGGAAGTTCAAGGTTTCGGGTGAGTTATTCTTAGAGATAAGTTTGGAAAGGTTGAAGGTGTTTAAGAACTTGACATTGTGAGTGGTAATGATAGAGTTGGATGAAGGACAGTATATTTGGTAGTTAACGTGACTGTCACAATAACCTAGGAAGATTCCCTCTTTGCCGCTCTTTTCGAATTTACCCAACTGTTTGTGTTTTTGAAGATGAAAAACAACATCGGATCCGAACGGGTGTAGCTTGGATGGTAATTTGACGTATTTGTGCCAAAGTTCCCGGGGGGTCTTGTCATTTTCAAGAGAGGAGGTAGGTGAGATGTTAATCAGAAAAGTGGCTGTGTTGACAGCTTCAGCCCACCATTCTGAGTCTAGGCCAGATTCTATCAGTAGGCGTTTGGCCTTTTCAACGATAGTTTGGTTGCCTCTCTTGGCGATGGGATTTTGTTGTGGCAAATAAGGAGAAGTGCGTAAGTGAAGTACACCTTTTTTTTTGAGGTGATTTTTCATGGAGTGATTTACAAATTCTCCACCATTATTGGAGACAATGCACTTGACCCTTCGTTCCAGCTGATTTTCTACTAAGGTCTCAAAATCCTTATAGCTTTCAAAGGTTTCGGATTTTAGTTGTAGGAATTGAACATGTTGGAACCTTGAATGACGGTCCACTATTTGGAAGAAGTAGAATTTACCCCCTTTGGATTTGGGAGTAATAGGCCCACATAAGTCCATGTGAATAACATCCAGAGGGAATTCGGGAGTTGGAAATGAGCCCGAGAATGGTAAAGCATGGGCTTTAGCCAGTGCATAGGTTTTACATGAGAAATTAGAAAAGTCAAAACCTGGGAATAATTTTTCCATGGTTTGTTTGTTAGGGTTTCCATAGTTGTGATGAAGCAGTTTAATTTTGTTGTCCTCAGAATTAATATTGTAAATGGGATGATGAGCTGAATTGGTGACAAGAGGAAAAGTTAAAATTCTCCCCTTTGAAGAGCACTCTAGGAGAGTATTGTTCCCATTTTTGATCTTGAATTGTCCTTTTTTGTTGGTAATACTCCACCCGTCCTGTAGAATGTCCACCAATGAGATAAGATTTGCCTTTACATCCGGAGCATATAGGGCTTGATTGATATTGAAGTTATGGCCCAAATTTGATGAAAACATTGCTTTGCCTTGTCCAAGGGCAATAAGCTCGTAACCATTTTCCATAGATAGTGCAGTTTCAGAGTTACTGAAGGAGTTGAAATACTTTCGATTGTTGAAGATGGAGAATGAAGCACCACTGTCCAAAATGGCGTGATCATTCGGTAAGTCATTGAATAATGAAAGAACTTTGTGGGAGTTATCTGAGTTGCGATTTTCTTGTTCCTTTTTCCTTTTTAAAAACTTGTCACATTTTTCAGGATGAAGTTGAAAGCAGGATGATTCCGGATGAGGAGCTAAAGGATTTTGTTTTCCCTTAGAACAAAGTTGCTTTGTCTTGGTGTCCATGGCCAAGGTGGTACCAGCGGATGATAGATTGAGCGCTTTACGACGTGTAACTTCTGCCTCGACGTCAGAGAAGATATTGTCAATTGTTGGTCGTTGATTGGTAATGTCGTATTTACTGAGTATGATTGTGGCGGCCGTCTGATAAGATTCAGGTAATAAATTTAAAACGTAATTGCCCATGATGTAGGATAAGATGTTTTCTTTAAATAAGTCCGGGGCCACTTCTCTGAGAAGTCTCATTGTCTCTCGAAAGTTGTTCATGACTTCAATAATGTTCCCTTCTCTAAATTTAATTTTGAAGAGTTGGCTGACGAAGTTAGAGCAGTTTTGGGCTGACTTGGAGCGTAGTGGTCTTTAATTCGTTTCCATAACACGGAGGGTTCAACTAAGTCATCGTCCAAAATGAACTTGTGTTGATTTGGCTGGTCCATAAACATCTTGATAATTGTGTTTGTCTGTCTTTGTCGGATGTTGAAAATATTTAGGAGATCTGGGTTTGTAGGTATAGGGCAGTTTCTGTCTAGAAATTGATCTAGATTACAGACAGTTAGGGCATATTTGATGTCGGTCTTCAACGAACTGTAGTTTTTGTCAGTTAATTTTTCTATTCCCTTAATTTCTGAGTAATTGGTAGAGTCTTGCAGATATGAGAAATTAGGGGGAGGAGCAGAGTTGGAAGTAGACGCCATGTTTGGTGTGAAAGTGTGGGTAGAAGATGAAGATGGACTCGGAGGTGGAGACGAAGTGTTAGTGGACTGAGGTGTAGCCAGATCGAAATTAGTGCAGGGGCTCTGGGCCCATAATCCTGATAATGTTCAATAAGTTAAGTTAGTGATAAGTGGACAATAGTGAACAATGGACCATGGACAATGGACAGTGGACTAGAGATGGACGAGAGAGATGGACGAGAGAGGAGAGATGGATGAGCAAGGACAGAGCAAAGGGACAGAAAGGAAAAGAATTGTTACCTGGTAATGTTCAATAAGTTAAGTTAGTGATAAGTGGAAAATAGTGGACAATGGACAATGGACAATGGACAGTGGACTAGAGATGGACGAGAGAGATGGACGAGAGAGGACAGAGCAAAGGGACAGAAAGGAAAAGAACTAAAGAATGGAGTGAGCAAGTAAAAATAATATATAAGAGAGAAAAGATTGGATTCATTGCAGTTGCAGAGCACATACTTGTTACCTGATAATGTTCAATAAGTTAAGTTAGTGATAAGTGGACAATAGTGGACAATGGACAAGGGACAGTGGACTAGAGATGGACAAGAGAGATAGACAAGAGAGGAGAGATGGACAAGCGAGGACAGAGCAAAGGGACAGAAAGGAAAAGAACTAAAGAATGGAGTGAGAAAGTTAAAATAATATATAAGAGAGAAAAGATTGGATTCCGACTCAGTAATGAGAGGGTATCCTTAAAAGTGCTGGAGTTAGGGTATGCGTACAAATGATGAGATATAGAATAATTAGTGTTAGGTTTTAAATAGATGTATATACGTAAAGTAGACATGATATGCTAATAGAATATTAACAACTTTATCATGTGTGGTAGAGTTTTCTTGAAACAGATCCAGGAAGCCTATCCCACAGAAGACTCTAATTTCTTTTTTTAGTTATAGCAAGTAATATTTTAAAATTCAGTTATATTTCACTCAAAAAATACCAATTAAATATGCAGTTATATTAATAAAAATATTAATATTACCTGAGAGACTTCATATTTGATTTTCATCCCAAATATCTAATTACTATTTAAACTAAAGGCATCACTGTTAGCCAAAATCAATAGATTAACTTATACATAAACTATTTCAGCAATTCATGGATAAGGGAGTTTATATCATATAAGTTAGATTATGCACTAGTATGAAAATTTTCTCATCATTCTAGTGATTTAAGTTTATATGGAAATAGGTTCATATTTTGTCTGCACAAATTTAATTTATATTTTGAAAGCTAGTTTTTTCAACCAGGGTATAATATAATGTGTATTTAATAATCATTTACAAATCAAAAACAATAAACAATTGTAGATTTTGAGCAATAAAAAAAGTTTCTTTTTGAAATAAAAAAATTTCAAGTTAAATTAAGTTGAGGGCAAATGTAAAATTAAAAACAAATCATATCAATATAAAGTACCCTATTACAAAATAACATTTTGGAAAGTATATATAAAAAGTTTTAAAAGTACTTTTTTTCAAAAAGATATCTTCACAGGCAGTGCCTCATGACTTCCCCAGCCACCCCCAGCTGGGCCATTCCAGGTTGAGTCTATGAAGGTTTTTTATTTACTACAGAAAAAATATTTGCAGATTTTTAAAATTACAACAGAAACTTTAATTCTCAATTTGAAGATAAATGTATATCAAAAGATCTACTTGGTACATAATTTTTAAAATAATATACTTAATATCAAACTACAATCTCATAAACAAACAAAAGTGAAGAGATATATTGAAACTTCTTTTGTGCAAAAGAAACGTCACATGTCACATGCCTCCTCTTTGAGCTCTTGGCGCATGTGGACCAGACTGCATAGGTCCAATGTATACAGAAGAGGAATGTGACATGTGACACTTCTTTTGTGTCAAAGAAGCATCACATCTCACAATCCTCTTCTTTGGTCTCTGCAGGCACCTTGACCATTGACCAGGCTGTGTTAATGACTATTCTACATGTGTTAAGAGTCCACAGAAGAGGTATGAGACATGTGAAGCTTCTTTTGCACAAAAGAAGTGTCATGTGTCCCACACCTCATCTGTGGCCACTAGGCACACCTTGACCATTGACCAGGCTGTGTCATGGATAAGACTACAAGGTTCTAGTGTATAAAAACGAGGTGTGTGACGTGTGATGCTTCATTCATTAAAAATAAGAATCACACATCACATTCCTCTTTTCTATACTCTTAACGCATGTGGACTAGTCATTGAAACAGCCTGGTTAATGGTCAAGGTGGATCTAGAGACCAAAGAAGAGGTGTGTGACATGTGAAATTTCTTTTGTGAAAAAGAAAAATCATGTGTCACACACCTCTTCTGTATACATTTGACCCATGCAGTCCATTCTACATGCGCAAAGAGTCCACAGAAGAGGTGCGTGATGTGTGACGCTTCTTTCATGTGAAAGAAGCGTCACATGTCTTATGCCCCTTCTGTGGTCTCTGAGCACATGTTGACCCTCTACTAAGCTGTGTCAAGGGTTGGAATACATGCTTCAAGACTCCACATAAGAGGTGTATGGTGCATGAAGCTTAAAGAAGAGGTGTGTGATGTGTGACACTTCTTTTGCACGAAAGAAGAGTCACACATCACACACCCCTTCTGTAGGCTCTTGGCGCATGTGGACTAGTCATTGACACAGCTTGGTTGAGGGCTCACATACTCCAAGATTCAACAGAAGAGGCATGTGATTTGTGAAACTTCTTTTGTGCAAAAGAAGCATCACGTGTCACATGCCTCTTCTGTTGCAATTGGTCACACCTTGACCGCTGACCAAGCTGTGTCATGGATAGGACTGCATGGGTCAAGTGTATAAAAAAGATTTGTGTGATGCATGACACTTCTTTTCTGAAAAATAAGTGCCACACATTACATTCCCCTTCTGTGGACTCTTTTAGCCTGTGGATCCACAACCAAGATGTGTCAATGAATAGTCCACATGCACCAAGAGCCTACAGAAGGGGTGTGTGATGTGTGACTCTTATTTTGTGAAAAAGAAGTGTCACACGTCACACACCCCTTTTGTATACACTGGACCCATGCAGTCCTATCCATGACACAGCCTGGTCAATGGTCAAGATGTGCCCAGTGCCCAAAGATGAGGTGTGTGACGTGTGACACTTCTTTTGCACAAATGTAGCATCACAGGTCACACACCCCTTCTGTAAGCTATTGGCAAATGTGGACTAGTCATTGAAAAAGCTTGGTTAGGGTCCACATGTGTACAGTGGCTGCAGAAGAGGTGTGTGACGTGTGACTCTTTTTTTGTGCAAAAGAAGCATCATGCGTCACACACATCTTCTGTTCATTTCTATAACTTATTTTCATCAATTACTTAGAACTTTAATTTTGACAAAAAAAACTTAATTTGACACATGATATTCATTTTATATATTGCATAAAATATTTCACTTTATGACTTTGCTGGATTTTAACCTGAAACATCTTCTTTTCATCCTTCTTTCACCACAATCTACTCTCTTTCAACCACAATGACCCCTCCATCCCAATCTTCTGTCACTACTTCTTTTCATGCCTCATCCAGATCTCCATAACTTCCTGATAGTCCCATACCTCCTAACCTATCTTCCACTGAGATACCTCATGACCAAAATGTTCAGCCACTTTCAAAGGGTATGTACCATGTGTTAAATTTTAATTCTTCTCAATTTATTTATCATATACAATTATTTTACTTCATTTTATATTATTTTTGTTTTCAGGAAAGTCTAAGGAGACTATTTAATACACCAATTCAAACAGTGAATCTAGTGAAGATAATGAGGATGTCTCATCTGATTAAGGCAGTTCAGGTTTTTCATTTTTTCTGTGTTTTTTTATATTCTTAAAGATGTGTATTTGTATGATATAAGTTTAGGTCAAATGGAAATGGAAGATTTTACTAAGCCCTCCAGAAAATTCTACAAGCAGGAAAATCATCAGATTTCTGTCAATGACTTTGTCAGCTAGTACTCCATCTTCCAAAACATCATTAAGGCCTCTTCTTCAAGGAAACTCTTGACCAAAACTGCCAGTTCTAAAGTCAAGGAGCTACATAAGGTGATCCAGAAGGAGCCAAATTGTAAGTTCTGATAAACTTTAAATCAGAATTTTACTCATTTCTCAGCTTTGTTTTAGTTTTCACCAGTGGTCATAAGCTAACTCCAAAAGAGAAGATGGTTATCATTGATGTGGCCTCTGATGATACCCCTTCCAGGCCTCCAAAAAGAAAAGCTAGCAAGAAGGTTATCAGTTACACCATTTATACAGATTCAGAGAATAATAGCTTCAATTATGCAGCTGTGAAGAAAAGAAAAAGATCATCTTAAAAATATGCCACTAAACCTGCTCTCCCTGAAGCTGAAGAATCTGTAACTCCTTCCCAGACTGCTCCAAAAATGCCAGCTCCACCTAAATCTTTTCAACCCTCCTTACCCCTTTCCTCAAGAAAGCACAAATCTTCTTCTCCACCTTCTTATTTTACAACAGATTTCCTATACTCCCTCCCCAAAAGAAAATCTTCTGTGCCACATTCTTATATTCTACAATCTGACCTACCTCTAATCAAGATTTCACCACTATATTTTTTTTGGAAAACCTACTACTTTTCATTCTCAACCTCCTTCTTACAAAGTAGACTGTTCAAAATCACATCATGTCAGTAATTTAATTTAACTTGTGTTATAATCTTCAGCTTCACTTACTCTTTTATTTAATCTTTCTCTCAACAGAGTACTTTTCCAGCCTCTGCTTCAACTTTTTCACTAACCTCACATGTCATTACTCCTGAAATTGGTGCTGTTTCTTTACTCCATCACAAAACCACTCCAGTTAAAGTGGATGTCCTTGCCTCACCTACTGTAACTCCCCAGCCCACTCCCTCATATACCTCTCTTGCTCCATTGCCTCAAACAATACCAGTCTCTGTGCCATCCCATTTATCTTCACCTGGAAGTTCAACTGCCCTTCTTCAGCCTCAGATCATCTCACAAAATAGTCAAAGTAACTCTTCCCACCAAGCCACTCAAGCTTCTTCATCATCATCTGGACAGCCTTCCTCATCCTCTGCCTCTGGAAGGGATTACTTTTTTATCTTTTCTCAACACAGAGAGGAAATCATTAAAGTTTTTTGCCCCTATCTTTTTAAGATGGATGAAAACTACTGGTGTAAAATGGGAAAGAATACCTCTAAGGTGCTCAAATATCATTTTCCTAAAATGGAATCGCAGCAATTCAAAACTAGAAAAAGTGGCTACAGACTGCAGTCAAACTCCTGCACTGCATGAGAATGGATTGAAAAACTAATGAGTACAGGTAAGTGCAATATATTATATTATTATTTTGTACAATAATTGATGGTAATTTTTTAAAGCTCCCTCCCACCTCTTTCTGTTCTCATCTGAACCTTGGTTTTGCAAAGATATCTTTCAAGTTCAGTGCCTTGTAAAACTTCTACCAACACTACTTCTCACTTTTTCTCCCTTGCTTCTCTCTCCAGTCCAACCAATGATAACAAGAAAGTCTGCCCTCACTTGATAATGGAAACTATTTGTCTAGTGGGAAAAAATTAGGGATCTGATCAAAAAATAAGTCTCAAAGGAGCACATGAATGAAAGCATGGTTGGAAATATTGTTTCTAACTTGGATAAGATGAAGTATTCAAGCCAGTATGCTGCTATTACTGGGCCTCCACTGACAACGCAGCTTCCAGCTCCTCCATTTCCTTGAAATACTTAGGCTAATTGCATGACAAGATTATTTTCATGATTCAGTATCTCACTATCCTTAAGGCCCATTTGATGTCTGAGAAATTCTTGGCTGATCATATTGGAAGTTCATGTACAGAAGTAGCACCAGAGGGATGATCAGAACTCCAAGTAACTAGGGGTCAACATTTATTTTCTCATCTTGCTTTTTTTTTGGCTTCAGGGGTTAGAAGGAATTTTTTTAAGTACTTTTAACTACAGGAAAACTTCTCTGAGCTCTATTTCAGAGCGGATTTCAGTCACTAAATTTCTGCTCAAGTCCCACACTAATACTGAAGCTTTGATGTGGTCACAAACTCATTCATGTATAACTAGCCTTATCAATAAAGAACTTGGAGGTAAGGCTTTTTACAAACTAATTAAAATTTCTATAAAGCAGTTCGAAAAATCAGTACTGGATCATTTTCTTGATCAGTGGGAGGCTGATACTAAACTACAAGAGGTGCCATGGATTAAGCAGGAGGGAAAAAATTCTAAAAAACTTACTTTTAACTTGTAATGAATATTTTTTTTCAGTAATATTAAATTACATTTTCAGTGAAACTGTTTCTTGAGAGAATGTGTTTCCTTTTATCTTTCAACTTTTATTAAACCATTTTCCATTGCTTTGAATTGCTATGAGCAGTCAATTTCACTCAATATAAATGATCAACATGTAAATAAATTTTTTTTAATTAATTTGATTAATTTGCACACTTAAAGCCATTAAATTTTACAACTATAATAAGTTAGTGGGAATTTGCTAGTCAACATTATGATATTTTAAATACAAATAGTAGAATATTAAATTTTCCTGGATCTGAAATTTATGTACAAAACTTAGCTTCATGTTATATTTTTCCTTATTGAATATTGCATATTAAAATATTTTGCTACAAAACAGGATGTATATTTTGCTCTTCACCTCAAAAATCTTTTCACTTACCACCACATTCCTTTAGGCTACACCCCACCTTTGCAAGTTTCACTTAGTATTTATATCTTTTGACAATGAAAGAAAGTCAAGATGGTATGGTAAAATCTGTTTTTGAAAATATGAGCATATCTGATGAAATTATATTTTAGTGGTCATGAGTTATTGTGTTTATTCTCAAGATGATAATTGCTCCTCTGTGGATAATTCACCCCTAACTTCTCAATTTATTAGTAACAGTATGAGGACACAAATGCTTCATTTTACCTCATCTTTTTACACATCAGAATATAGACTTTTGAATTAAGGTTCAGTAGAAGATCCCTTTAATGATCAATCTCCACATTCCCAATTACTGTCATATTCATCACATTCAGAGTCTTATCTCTCTGGGACACATTATCATTACAATCCATTAACAGCTCCCCATCCTCCTAAACAACAACATTATTCCAATCCTCAAGCTTCCCCACCTCTTTTTCACCCTCCTCCCCATCAATCAACCCGTACACATTCACTGCCCCTCCCCCTCCCCCTCCCCTCCACCTCAATCTCAGCCTTCCCCTTCAACTGCACCACCACCTTCTGGTCAGGCACTGGAACAACCAGCCCCTCCACAAGTGACTACTTCTGCTGCAGGTGTGTATTCCAATGCTCATGAATATATCTTCTAAATTTTTTTAAATTGAAATTTTTTCTTTTTTATGCTTCTATTTTTTACTCCTGGAGAAGGTTTGAAAAATTTGACATAGCACTCCATCTTATAAAGCTGAAATCATAATTTTCTTTGAAGATAATACCCCTGCCCCTACCCCTTATGAAAAATATTTCTCAGAATTCTATCCTGACCTACCTGAAGTTGATACTACTGGTATTTTTATCACAGATTTTTTTGATTTTTTATATTCTTTGTGCTGATTTCCCTTAATGGATCAAATTTAGATTCCAAGTCATTTTTTCATTACTGTGAGAATCAAGGAGTGAAATCTAAAAAGAGAAAAGCCGAGAATACATTCAGGAAGAAGGCCACCACTTTGGCTTCTATAATCTCCATCACATCTTCCAACTCACCACTTGGTCAATCAATCATCGCTTTTTCTAAACTTCTCCTTGTATATGATCCTTACTCAAAGATACTCTCTGAAGTTCCTGATTCTGGCATAGTTAAAAGTTGGAAAACTCTTCAAGATTATAAAATGAAGAAAATTAAGGAAATTAAAAACATGCCTCATCCCAAAATAACTCTAGCTCAAAATAAGACAGTTATCAAGGACAAGATTCGTAAAATTTCTTTAACATTCAAGCATCCTTCATTCATCCCAACTACTGACCATTATTTCCCCCCTGGCTCAAAGATCAATATCAAAAGGAAACAGCTTACAGAAGCTGGATTAGCACAGACTCGAATATGTTGATTTCTCTAAGACTAGGGCTCAAGTGATGAGGACAACTAGAACTATACCATTATTACTCACATCATAGTGGAATGGAAAGCTTTCTTTGTTAGAAAAGGTTTGAACAGCTTTCGTATATCAGAAGAAAGTGTGACAGATGAGGCTTCTTTGAGTGTATTGAAATGCTGGACTTTGGGGCAGACAAAAAATATATTGACCCAGTTAAAAATTTTATTCTGAGTAGTATCTTAAGGTAAGACATCAGTGGAAGATAATCAATGTTAAAAAATAAAGACAGAGGAAGGAGGTAAGTCATACTATTTATACGTTCCTATTTTATAGTCCATGTCAGTGTATGCTAGTATATAAGTATGATTTAATAGTAAATATTAATGGTCTAACTACTTATTGATAAACTATTTAGTGATTAAACCTCAAGGGAATACTAATAAAATAGTTATGCTCAGTGTTAACTCACAATACTTGGATTGGTGCATGCTAGTGGTGGAAAATAGGTTAATAAAATATAGTTATAGCTAATATAAAGATAATATCAATTTATAAATTCTTTATAATATATTTATACATGATTATAATTGTTTTATAATGTTTATTTGAATTTTAGTAAGCAAGTGATTTCAAATAACCCATCAATTCCTCCCTTTCTTAAAGCAAAATCCACTGGAGTGAACAGACCTTCAATCCAGATGATGTCACTGATCTCCCCATATAATACTGCACTGTGAGGGCCCATCATCTCCCCATGGTTTCCACTTCAAGCAGTTTCAATACCTATACCTCCAGTAAGGACCCTCCATCTAAATTAATGATATTATAAAACCATACCATATATAGAGAAAACAGATAAAAGCAGATACCATAAAGAAACAGGTAAAATAAATCATACAAAGAGTATATAATGAGACCCAAAGCATATAAAGGAACCAAAACAACTGTCAAAGCCCTCAATAGCACCCCCAAGCATCCATATTAACCCAGTAATCATATGCCAACCCATTAATCTGTGAAAATCCATCAAAGAAAGCAGATTTAGTAGTCCAAACTGGATATATGCACCTAAAAGGTGTATGTGCTTGTGTAGGAATTTTGAGTCAATTGAATACATCCATATAGCTTAAAATAAGCATAAAAAAGCTTATAGGCTATTTAGAGGTTAAAACCTGCTTATAGACCTATATATACATAATATAACTACATATTTCATTAAATATGAGGTTTATGCATACATATAGGCTTATGTATGTATATAATTACTTAATATAACTTAAAATAAGTCTATTATGAATCCATTAGCACCTTAATAAGTATTATTTATCAATGGATAAGCTTTTTAAACTTATATAAGTCATTTAAAAGTACAATAAATATATATATAAGCATAATAACCATAGTTTTTACTTATAAAATTAATGTAATCAAGGTTATCTTAATTTAAGCATAAGAAATACACAGTCCTGGGAATACCTAGGCTGACACTCCCTCACCACAAAAAAAATAAAAAAGTGTTAAGACATTTTAATTAATAAGTAAGGAGTGAATAGAAGAATAATTTTTAAAATTTCTATTATACATAAAATGAATTTTTACAGTATTATTTGGTATTAAAGTTTTTCAAGAGATTTTTAAGATCAGATATTTAGTTTTCTGGAATACATAGGTCATATTCACTGGATTTATTTTTAAACCTTAATAGATACTCAACTCCTTTTTTATTTGTAAGGTGTCTCTTTTTAAGTATCTTTTCAATTTCTGCTTTTTAAATTATTTCTTCAGGTTGCTGTTTATTCCTTCCTGATCTTCTTTGAAATAGAGAAGTATCATTAGAATAGTATGGTTTTATAAGAGAAATAGGAAATACTGAATGTTTTCTATCATATGGTGCATATAGAATAACTTTGACAGCATTGTTACCAACCATCTTGTTTACTAAAAATGATCCAATGAATGGATCTTTCAATTCAACATTATCATTTAAATTGAAATGTAGTGTAGAAAAAAGGACTTCATCACCCTTGTTTAACATTTTATCTTTATGAGCTTTATCCCATCTTTTCTTATCATACTCAAATGCTTTATTTATACATTCTTGAGCATGCTTTCTGAATAATTGTTGCATCTGAAGAAAATATTTTTTACCTGGATGTATATCGAATCTAGGTAATTTATTAAGAATTTTAGCATGGGTATTAGGTACATAACCCGACTATTACTCAAATGGATTTTTTCCAGTTACAGAATGTACTGTACTATTGTATGTGTCACGCGCCACGTGACACTCGAGGCAAAATCAACTCATTAAATCAATAATATCAAGTCCTAAATCTATACTCGAAGCGCAGAAAGAAATTCTCCATAGCAACTGCGATTTTCCTTTGTGTACTTACTATTTAACTGTGCTAGCCTAAACTCTAAATCTAAATTAGTCAATCTCCCAATGGGGTACCTTAGTCCTTTTCAATAAGCGACGCACAGCGCTAGGTTCAACGAAATAGTACAGTAGTAGTTTTTTCATTAAAGTTTTGTTAATTAATTAAAAAGGGGTAAATTGAGCATGGACAGATATTTAGTGAAGAGGGTCTAAGTGTATGTTAGTAATGGTCAATGCGAGGAGGAACAAAGGATATAAAAGGAGTTGGGTATTTGGTTTGATATTCTTTAGAATTAAATTATAAAATCGTATTTACATTAATAGTGGTAAATCCTTAAAGTTAAATCATTGTTATTGTATCTTTCTTTTATTTTCTCAATATTCATTTCTAAAATCCTAAATCTTTGATTATTGAGTTTCCAAACCTTCGTGAGATTTTAAGAACTACTATTACCTTTGAAACTAGTCTATAATTCTTCTCGAACAAACCTCCAACCTGTTACTATTACTTTGAGTGACCTTCGAATCATTTCCTTGAATCATTCCTCTGTGCTTCGAAGAAGTTTATAAATCCCTCATCTCACTTTCAGGAACATCCTCGACCTTGTGCGTAGGTCGTCCGGTGACAGTATGCAAATTCTAAACCTGGGATAAGGGCTACCAAATAATGAGTGAATTGCTCATTGTATTTAAAGGCAAAACCAAAAGCACAATATCTTCTTATCATATCTTATAAGGTTTGTCTCATTCTTTCTTCTAGCCCATCAGTTTGTGGATGGTGTGCTTTAGAAAGGTTTAATTGACACCCTGAAACATCCATAAGTGATGTGCAGAACACTGAAGTAAATTTTGGATCTTTGTCTGAAACTATTGCTTTGGGGAATCCTGCTATATTTGAAATTTTTGTCCACCATAAAAAATTCAAGTCCTTTGCGGAAACCTCTTTGTTGATAAGAATAAATTTACACATTTTTGTAAATCTATCTAAAATTACCCAGCAGGAGTTATAACTCTTATGCACTGCAATTGGAAAACCTGTTACAAAGTTCATGTTAACTATTTCCCAAGGAGCTTTTGGTTGCTCAATTTTTTGTAACAAACCAGCTCTTTTGCCTGTCAATATTTTAGATTTTTGACTAGAATCACATGTCTCAACATATTTTTGAACATCATCAGACATGTTAATCCACCAAGCTGTATTTTCTACTCTGGTAAATGTTTTATGGAGGTCAAAATTAACTGCTAGTATAATATCATGAAATATACTTAACATTAACTCCTTCATTGAAGGGGGAATCACAATTACATTACTTAATTTCTTCCTGTAATATATAAAACCATCCTCAATGGAAAATTTACTATTTTCTAATGCTTCCTTATATTTTTGTAGTAATGTTTTTATTAAAAAACTCATTTAAGAATTAGATAGATCATTTGATATTGTAGTAAGTTTACTCAAATAATGATCTGAAGCGTAATTATCAAGATTTTATTGCATAAATTAACCCTCAAGATCTAAAATATAAATTACATAAATTTTAATAATCTCTGTTTTAGGAACATAATAAAGATTATCATCATTATAAGGTAAAGGTAATCTAGATAAAAGATCTACATTAGAGTTTAAAGTTCATGATCAATGTGTAATAGTTATCTGTCCTCTTTATTCTTGTACAGCCACTTTCAATCTGAACATATGACTATTAGTGGTTTTCATGTTTAAGAGTGAGTTAACTGCACTACATTCAGTTAATAACTCAAATTTTTAGACTTCAAGTTAATAATGTAGCTTCTCAAGAGCCCATACTACTTCCAAGCATTCAAGTTGAGTAGCAACATGATTTAATTCACTACTTATTAGAGTACATGAAATATAGCAAATTGCCACTTCTGACATTTTTCCTTCAATAAGTTATTTTTGATGCAAAGCAGCACCCAAACAAACAAAACTTGCATCAGTATAAAAGAAAAAAGGTAATTGGAAACTGGTAATCCCATGATGGGGGCTTTCATTAAATATTTTTTCAACTTATCAAAAGCCTATTGTCTTTCATTATTCCAAGTGAAAGCTTCTGATTTCTTTATCAGTGTGTTCAATGGTGCAGAAATTAATTGGTAGTTCCTTATACATTGTTTATAATAACCACACATACCAAGAGAAGATTGTACATCCTTTAACTTTTTAGGAATTCAAATATTCTTGATTTTAGCCACCTTATTTATGGTCTACACATATTTGTAAGCCAGATACAATATGACCAAGCACTTTTAAAGACTAAAACCCAAATTTACATTTTTTCAATGCAAGGGTCATTTTTATTTTATTCATCTTCTGAAACAACATCTTTAAATGGATTAGGTGTTCATCATATGACTTGGAGAACACTATGATGTAATCAATTTATACCATTAACCATCCTTCAATCATTTCATTATGGAATGTTATATCCATTAAATTCTGAAATACTGCAGGAGCATTTTTTTGTCCAAATGGCATCCTGAAATATTTATATATTCCCATATGTGTTGTTATAAACAAAAAGTTCTGTGAATTATTTTCAACAGGATTTTGATGGTACTCTTTATTTTCACCTGGGAAAATTATGTATTTAGCACCTTTAAGGGTAGCATGTATAGAGGCAATCCTTGGCAAGGGGTAAATATCATCTACTGTAAATATATTTAAAGCTCTATAATAATTGCACAGTCTTGCTTTATCTTATTCATAATAAATTAGAGCTGGTGATATCACACAATATTTTGGTTTAGCTTCAACCTTTTTAATAATTTTCATGTTTAAAAACATTCTAATATTATCCTCTATGTTTTTTCTCTTCACTGGTGAAGCAGGGAATAGTTTCTTTTTAAGACTAGTAGGAATAATATCCATTTCACAGGTTAAACTAATTTTCATCTCATGATCTTTTACTAGGCCAAGATTATTGATCCCATGTGCAAAAGCCATTTGAAATGCTTTAATTGAGTCCAAAATATTTTTTTTATCTGTTTCACTTATCTGAGTGCCAAATGATGCCTATGAAATTTCTGTCTCCAGAAGTTCCATCTCACTGGATTCTCTTCCTTCACATGGAATTTCTATTACTGACTCAATGTGTAAGACCATGTTAAAAGAATTTATTTTAAATTTTTTTTTACCATACATGCAAATTGTAATATTATTATTAGCAGGGTCTAATTTCACACCAAACCTTCTCAGATTGTCATTAACAATTATAAAACAGCTACTAAAATTAGTATTGTCCATTACTACCAAGTCACAAGTTATTATAAAATAACTGTGTTGATGTTTAAAGAAAAAAGAATCTCTGTAAATACCAATGGGTGTAGTACTGATCCAAAAACTCTCCAATTTTTACTTTGAAGGGGTTCAAGCTTTGAATTATAATCACTATCAATTTTCTTTAATGTACATGCAGAAACAACAGAACCAGAAGGTCATGTATCCCATATTACATTTACAGTTTCTCCAGAAATTATTTCTGGAACTGTGATAGGTGTCATTCTTAAATTGTCAGCTTGTATATCTGTAATGCTTTCAGCATCTTCAAAATTCATTAATGATACATTTAAGTCCATATTTAATATTGGATTTTCAAAGATGGACAATTCATCTTCCAACATACAGACCTCATTTTCATCACTATATGAGATATTACTGTCATAATTGCTTGAATCTTTACTTTTTTCTGTTTCATTTTCTGATTCTTGCTGATTTTCAACAATATTTATATTTTTCTCACTTTTATGACCTTTAACCTAAGGCTTATTACACTTATAACAAGTGTTAGTCTCATACCTTTTAGGTACTACAGGTGCAGTAGGTTTTTTCTGCC
Source organism: Hemileia vastatrix (assembly GCA_030280995.1). Classification (NCBI taxonomy): domain Eukaryota; kingdom Fungi; phylum Basidiomycota; class Pucciniomycetes; order Pucciniales; family Zaghouaniaceae; genus Hemileia; species Hemileia vastatrix. The sequence goes on along the minus strand of JASXTE010000009.1, from coordinate 15,660,600 downwards.
TTTCCTGAAGTGGTTTTGAATTCTAATTCTTTACAGGCTCATTATTTTGTTTATAAGTGGTGTACCTTTCTTCATACTTATGGTTTAATAATAGTTCACTAAAAATATTAATAAATTCAGAGTATTCATTAATCATTATTGTTCTAGCTACCAACAATGTCTCTAACAGATATAGGTTGTTTATATATTATTTTATCTTTCAATAAGCTAAAATCCATCTTTGGCTCAATGGATTTTAATATTTTATTTAAATTCATTAAAAATACCATAGATTTGTCACCATTCAATGGATTATCACTAGTTTTCTCATATAATCTTTGCTGAGCTAGTCTGAATTTAGAACCTCCAAATTTATTTTCAATCAGGTGTTTCCATTCAGCCCCATATCAATCTTTACCCTCACTTAATACAGCTTCAAACCATAATAAAGCAACATCCTTAAAAACTGAAGTTAGTTTCGCTGATATTTTGTCATCTGGTAACTTATATTAGAATTTTAAATTGTCAATTCTTTGAATAAAATTTTGCCAATCAGAGCTGGCTTCCCCATCATAAGTTGGGTACTGGTCAATTTTTGGCCAATTCTTCTGATTGGATTTAATCTCACTAATCCTGGGAAAATTCAATAACTCATTTACTTTAGATAAATTGTCTTGTATTTCCTCTTTTACTGATTTGTGACTCACATTTTTTCTTTCAGATTTGAAACTGCCACCAAAGGTTTTCATTTTTGGTGGAAATGGGAATGATTGAGGTTTGTTTTTTCAAATGAATGGATTATTATTATAATGTGTATACTTATGATTATCCTGATTCATTAGTAGATTTGAAATTTAAATCTCAGCCTTAGTTAATAACTGTAACAAATCTGAGACAATTTGGTTTGTTTGTTCAAAAGATAACTTTTTTCTTGATTCATATTTCAATAAATGTGCTTCATACAATTTTTCTAACTCACAGAACTTGTTTGAAAGGTCACTATATTTATTACTTAAGGAATCATATTTAAGAGTTAGAGCCAAATTATCTTTCTCTAATTCTTTATTTCTTGTAGCCAGCTGAGAAATATTCAATGTGAAGGACAAAATTGTGTCACTTGTGAGCTTAATTTCCTTTTCCTCACACTCAGTCATTCTATTTCATAATTCTGAAACAATTTTTTAAAAAGTTGGACTTTTCTTAAAATACTCAACATCTTCATTCTCACATTCTTCACTATTTTGTGAAGCTCTCAACTCACTAATAGGTGGTGGAAACTGAGGTTTAACTGTATCATTATCATAAATAGTACTATTGTTATTAACAAAAGATAAATCAGGTGTATATACATCAAAACTTAATTGTCATAAGTCCTCCTCAATTTTCTGAACAGATTTCACATCAATTATATTACCAGAAATGTAATAATCAGTATTGTGCGCAATATGAGTAGGAAATCTACTTACCAAGGGATAGGAGCAAGCCCTGATTTTTTGGCGCTTTTTCTTTGCCTTGTAGGGGTGAGTTGAAGTGGTCTGATGAGGGGGTGGATCCTTGTTTCAGTTTCGACTGGCCCACTGTTGGTGAAACCAATCCCATTTCCATTTATCTACCAAGATCATGTCCTGAGACTGACCTGATCCTCCTTAGATAGGGGGTGGCTGATTTAGCTGTACTCCCTTCAGCTCTGCCAGAGTTTGGTTTAAGTGCTGGAATCCTATCCTGCACTTGGTTTCCACCTTTTCCACATCCTTAATGATAGAAGATTTTGACTCTTCCAGCTTCAGAACTTGTTTTTACAATTGGGAAAGTTGATCCTGAAGAGGAAGTGATGTCTTATTTATAGATATCTTTTTTAGGAGAGTGTCCTTTTCCTCTATGCTCATTTTTTCTGGCTGTGGGTAGGACTGACATTCCATAGTGATGTCCTGGTAAATTGTTTTTAGCTTTAGACCTGGTATTAAAAGCAGTTTTATCACTTACATTGTCCAGTGGAGCACTAATTGTTTCTAAAATAACTAATTTATAAGCCAAAAACATAAAAACTTGTATGGTAATAAGTAGACAAAAAATTTTAGCAATATAAATACTATCAAAAGTTCTGGAGCTTACCCTGAATTTATATTTTTATTTATTTAAATAAAATATAATAAAAACTCAAAAAAATATGTTAAAAATAAAATAATAAGTCTAGATAGACCTTTATAAGGGTGAATAATTATCTTACCAATATTTAACCAAATACTAATTTAATTGAATGTTATATTGGTGACCAAATACCAAGTTAAATTGGGTTTATATTGGGTACAGTTACTACTGTAAATACCTAATTTTTATTTTAAAAAATTAGTAAAATTATTTTAAGCCTTCTTTTCCACAATCACTGAGATATTATGACCCACTAATTTTCTGGAGACCCAAATATTTGGTTTATATGAGCTATACTAGAGTAAAAATCATGTCCTAAGGCTTATGTTAAATAATAATTAATAATTAAGGAAAGACCCCTAATTGTCAATGTATGCTAGTATGTAACTATGATTTAATAGTAAATATTAATGTTACAACTACTTATTTAAAAATGCTTTTATGATTAATACTCAGGGGAAGACTAATAAAATGGTTATGCTCAGTTTTAACTCACAATATTTGGTTTGGTGCATGCTAGTGGTGAAAAATAGGTTAATAAAATATAGTTATAGCTAATATAAAGATAATATCAGTTTATAAATGATTTATAATATATTTATACATGATAATTACTGTTTTAAAATGTTTATCTGAGTTTCTTGTAAGTAAGTGATGTCCAATAAACTATCAAATCCTCCCTTACTTATACCAAAATCCATTGGAGTGCACAAACCTTCAATCCAGATGATGTCACTGCTCTCCCAAGAAATTACAGTACTTTGAGGGCCCATAAACTCCCCATGGTTTACACTACAAGAAGTTTCAACACCTAAACCTCCAGTAAAGACCCTCAATCACAATTAATGATATCATGAACGCATACCATAAAAGAGAAAACAGATAAAAATGGATACCATAAAGAAACAGGTAAAATAACTCATCCAAAGAGTATATAATAAAACACAGAGCATTTAAAGGAACCTAAAAAACTTTCCAAGCCCCCAATAACATCCCAAGCATCCATATTAACCCATTAATCATATTTCACACATAAATCCACAAAAATCAATCAAAGGAAGCAGATTCAGTTGTCCAAACTGGATATATGCACCTGAAAAAGGTGTATATGCTTGTGTAGGTGTTGTAGTTTATTGATTACATCCATATGACCTAAAATAGGAAGAATAATAAAGCTTATAGGCTAGTTAGAGGTTAAAACCTGCTTATAGACCTATATACACATAATATAACTACATATTTTATTGAATATGAGGTTTATGCATACATATAAGCTTATGTATGTCTATAATTACTAAATATAACTTAATATAATTATATTATGACTCCATTAGCACATAAATAAGTACTTTAGGGAAATGGATAAACAATTTAAACTTATATAAGTCAATTAAAAGTGTAATAAATATATATATAAGCATAATAACCATATATATAAGTATTATAACCATAATTTTTACTTATAAGCTTAATTTAATTAAGGTTATATTATTTTAAACCTAAGAAATAGTAAGTCCTGGGAATACCTAGGCTGAAAGTCCAAGTATCATATGATTCCATTTAGCTTTGTGATAAAAGAACAGACTTGGCGGCTTCTTTTTTGGTTCCAGAAATGGCTGCATTGTTTAAGGATGTCAGTCTAAACTCTGATACCAAGAAAAGTCCTGATGAATAAAGATGAAAGTTACCAATTTCATGGAAGAGAAAGGATCTGGTTTGCTGCTTTCCAGCCCTATACACAGGTATCTTGAATAAATTTCTTGCCCAGGCAAAATCAAATACCACCAAAGCTTCAGTCAAGAAAAAGTGGGATCAAAAATCAATCCTCTTTCAACCCATCCTCTTCCAAAAAACATGAAGCAGGGCCAAGTAACAAACCAATGAATGTGCCAGTTGAAGAATTTTTTCCCAATAATTTTTCTAAGTCATTTATTGAACCTCTATACTATAATACTTTTTCTGCAGTTGAACAGGCTCTCACTGATTCTGAGACTCAGGTTGATCTTAGTAAATTAGAAACAGCTATTGAGTTCTATTGCTGTAAGGGTCCAACTCCACTGACATATGAGAAGTCAAAGTTGTTAAAAAAAACTTATATACATTCTCAATTGTACTTCTGTTAAATATCTCTTAACTTTTAGAACTGGAATTTTTTTTATTTTGAATATAGTATGTAAAAGTCTATCCACTACAGTTAACTTGATGTTAGTATAACTTCTCCTATGTATATCTAATGTTATGAAACTTCATGAGAAAGTTAGCTTGTAAATGTACTCAAAAGTATAGTAAAATATTATATACAAGTTTAAATGAAATCAGATTTGTGAAAATGTATCAATTCTTTAATTTTTCTCTTATTTTTTTTGTGGCAACACTCATTCTGACTGAGAAGATTTAATATATATATATATATATATATATATATTATGACATGAAAACAATTCTCTACTTTTCAGTTCTCAGATGAGTATTTTAGGCTTTTTATATAAGTCAATTTATCATTGTAGTTGGTAAACTTTCAAATTTTATGAGCAGGAGTGATTTTTAAATTTTTAAGCATAAAACTATTTTGAAATTTGTGATCAATATCACTCATTGAAATTCACAAATATCAACACATGAGTTATGTACAATTGCTGATATTTTAAAATCAATGGTTGAAAAATTATAATTAATATAATAATGTATTGTAAAAAAAATAAGATAATGTAAGTGATGGCGGCTAAAGGGGATTACCCAAGCCCTTTTTATAGGAAAGGTGACCTCTGAAGCACCACAAATGAGTATATAAAAAATGGCAATAAGTTGAAACAAGAAAATAAAAGAATTTAACTAAAAGATAGATATTAAGAGAAAAACATGAAACAATAAACTAAACACACAAGTAAGTAACTATTTTTAAAACCATAATTTCCCAAACCAGTTAATTAAAATCATGAGTAACTAAGTAAGTCTGAAACATAAGAATTGTGATTAAATTAATCCCAAAAAGGCATTACAGTAAGAAGTAAGTGTTTTAATTGAAACAAATAAAATTAATTTGATGCAAAGATTCATGTAATCAATTTAACACATTAATAAAAAGAATTAATTAATTTTTTCAACTATTTAATTAATTAAATAACCAGTTTGAATGGAAAAAATAATTAATATAATAATATTGCTAATTTAAAGTGAGAGTCTCAATACACTTTTATTTAATAAGTGTTTTAACTTATTTAATAATTTTTCTGACAAAATTAAGGGTCAAAAAAGCGCCTAATATTTATAACTAATAATATATCAAAAGTTTTATTTAATATATACATTTTATTAATTAAGTTTTGATTAAATTATAAGTTAATTTTATCATTACACTGATAATATATATTTATTAATAATTAATTATTAATTTATAAATATTAAATACATAAAAATATGCCATGATTTATAGAATATAATATATATTATGTTTTACGTAATTATATAAATATATTACTTAATAATAAAATTAATATAATAATTATTTTACTTACTTATAAAATATTTATATAATTTCATTATTCAATAAAATATTTTATATAAGTACATATAATACATAATTTTATTCCCTCTTATGGTTCCAATAAATTATTATAAAAATTTACTTGGCTCCTGACACAGCCTGGCTGACACTCCCTAACTCTAAAAAACAATAAAAAATGATAAGATTTTTTTCTTTTTTTAGTTTTTTAACAGAGTAGGAAGGTTAGAAATTTCTTTTCCAGGTATCCGTGCATCATTTTCAGATGATTTGTTTTTATATCTCAATAAATATTCAATGCCCTTTTCAGAAGTGATAATTCTATCATTTAGAATTTTATCAATTTCTGCAGTCTCTATGACTTCCTGAGGATTTTTCTTAGGTCCCTCTTCTTTTGGGAAATAAGTCACTTTTGGAAGTATAAGGCTTAAGCAAGGAAATGAGGAAAACAGGATTTTTTTCTATCATATGTAGAATACAATTCAACTTCTACTGAAATATCTCCAACCATTCTTTTAACAACAAATGGTCCCAAAAAAGGATCTTTTAATTTGTTGTTTACTGGTAGATTGAAATGTAAAATAGATATAAACACTTCATCACCCTTGTTAAATGTGTATTCTTTATTGGATTTATCCCATTTTTTCTTTTCATATTCAAATTCCTTATCAATACAGCATTGAGCATGTTTTCAGCATAGCTGTTGCATTTGCATAAAAGACTTTACACCAGGGTGTAGTTCCAACTTTGGTAGTTTATTATTGAGAATATGAGAAGGAGTGTTTGGGACATAGCCTAGCCAAAGCTCAAAAGGGTTTTTCTCAGTAAAAGAATGAACAGTGCTATTATAAGCAAACTTAAGACCTTGTAATAGAGTAACCCAGTCATGAGTAAATCTGTAATTGTCTTTATATTCCAATCCAAAGTCACAATACCTTCTAATCATATCTTACAGAGTTTGAATCATTCTTTCAGCTAGACCATAAGTTTGTGGATGATGAGATGTAGATAATTTCAACTCACAGCCACATATATCCATCAAAGAAATCCAAAATTCAGATGTAAATTTTGGGTCACTTCCAGAAATAATGGCTTTTAGAAATCCAACAATATTAAACATGTATGACCACCATAAGAAAGCTAATTCTTTTGTGGATACATCTTTGTGGGTGGGAATAAATTTGCACATTTTAGTGAATCTATCCACCATTACCCAACAAGAGTAATAACTATCTTTACCTGATACAGGAAGACCAGTGACAAAATCCATGTTAATGATTTACCAAGGAGCATCAGGTGCTTCAATATGTTTCAACAATCCTTCTCTTTTACTTGTCAATCTTTTAAATTTTTGACAAGAATCACAAGATTCAACATATAATTTAGTGTCCTCAGACATATTAGCCCACAAAGCAGTGTTTTTAATTCTGATTATGGTTTTCTCAAGATAAAAATGTCCTACCAATATGTCATCAAGAAAAAACTTTAAGATGGTTTCTTTCATGGAAAGATGAATAACAATGACATTTGTAAGTTTTCTCCTGTAATAAATATAACCATCTTAAATGGAAAAATTTTCCTTACTCAAAGCCTTTTGGTATTTCAGAGGTAGAGTTTTTATCAATGCTTGTATAGAAGCATTCTTTTGATCATTCAAGATTAGAACTAATTTATTTAAATCAGAATCTTTATCATATTAATCCAGAATTAATTGCAAGAGTTACTCTTCCATATCAAAAATATATATACCATGTATATGTACTGTATCATCTTCAGGTGCTCAAACTGGATTGGATAAATCATTTGGAAGAGGTAATCTAGAAAAAATATCTACATTTGAATGAACAATTCCTGCCCTGTGAATAATAGTCATTCTACCTCTATATTATTGAACAGCAGGTTTACACCTAAAAATATGTCTATTTGGTGTCTTCAAGTTTAAGAGGGATTTTAAAGCACTTAAATCAGTAACTAATTCAAAATTTTGATCATCTAGGTAATAATGAAGCTTTTCTAAAGCCCACACAACTACTAAGCACTCCAATTGAGTGGCACAATACTTTAATTCACTCTTTCTCAAGGTTCTTGAAATATAACAAATTACTACTTCTGAAATTTTATCATTAATGATTTATTTTTGGTGTAGAGCAGCTCCAAGTCCAACAAAACTTGCATCTGTGTAGAGCAAAAAAGTCTTATTAGAATCTGGAAGGGCAAGTATTGAAGCTTTCATTAAACATTTCTTTAATGTATCAAAAGCTTTTTGAGTATCCTAATTCCATATATAAGCCACATACTTTCTAGTCAATTTGGTAACTAGTAGGGCAATGACTTGATAATTTTTAATTTATTGTCTATAGTAGCAAAACATTCCCAAAAAACTTTGTATTTCCCTTACAGAAGTTAGTTCTTTTACATTCTGGATAGCAGCAACTTTACCTTGTTCTACACATATTTGTAAGCCAGATACTACATGAAACAGGACTTTCAGGGATTGAAAACAAAATTTACACTTTCTCAAGGATAGAGTCATGTTAATTTCATCCATTTTCTGGAAGAATCTTCCTAAGTGTTGGATATTTTCATCAAAAGATTTAAAAAAAACTATGATATCATCAATATAAACCATTAACCATCCATCAATTATTTCCTGATGAAATTTGTTATCCATTACTGTTTGGAATACCAAACACCACACAATATGGGAGGCAGACTTGCTAGAAATTCTGAAACCTTGAACTCAAATTCATATCTAATTGAGCACACATTGAGGTGGTATTAAAACAATCATGAGGAAATATTGATTGTAATATGAACACAACTTGAAATTAATTCAAAAATTTAGTGAAGCACAGTTGATCATTAGAAAACAAAATCTTGATTTTTGACTTACTAGAAGTTTTGTAGGAATATTGAAGTAAGTGAACCCCACTACAAAAAAAAAAGTGGGCACATCAATAAGATTGTAAAAAATCATGTTTTTTGTTTTTTGTTTAAAAACATAAAAATTGTTATATAAATTGAAATATATCCCCTTTGAATACTTTTACAAGATTTTTACTAATCAATTTATAAAGGAATCTCCCAATACTATAAAAAGTTATTAAAGAAAAAAATTATTTAAATGATACTTTTCATCAAAATTTTATTAGTAAAAATTTCCAGAAGTATATATTTGCTCTCATTGTACAAGTATATATTCTTAAGTATTTCTCAAGCTTTAAAGTATTAGTAGAAGATAAATAAAGCTCAAAATTGATGGTAAAAATAATTTAGTTAATTGTACAATTCAAAAAATTAATATTTATACCATAAATTTAGATTTAGAAATTTTTTATTGTCACTATTTTTTCAAAAAAATAATTTAACATTACCTTCATTATAGAGAAAAAATGTGTGTCAAATTTCAACAAGAATGAAATATATGGCTAAAAAGTTTTGCACAATAGTTATAAGTTTTTTTTTTGTGCCATTTCATTTTCAAATCTCTATAATTTATTATATATGTATATTATTTATTATCTTTAAAAATTATCCTGCCTAATACTTCCCTCCCCTCTTTTTTGATTCACATATGATTCCCTTCACACATTCTCTCACTCTCTTATATTTAGTACTACTCTCCCCAGTCCTCTCCCCTCACCACCCCTTGTATTCCCCTTCTCCACCCCTCTCCCTACCACCTCACCTCACCTAAATCAATCTGTTACACATATCACCCCTTTTGATCCCTTATTCACCATTATATATCTCATATCTTTATGAATAACATTAACTGATATTATTCTCACCCCACTTCCTCTATATGGAAAAAAGGGGTGAAATGACAAGCCAAAGAGGTTAGGTGAGAAACAAAAGATCAAGATGATTTCAAGGTTAAATAGTTGATATGGGGAAGAAGAAGGTTGGATTTGGAAGTGAGATGTTTAGGATATCTTAAAAAGGGCTTGGTGGGCAAATGGGTGGAAAGGAAAGGTCAAGGTGGGAGGTAAAAGAAGTGGGGTGGGGTAGGGAGGAGTGAGAAAGGGGTGAGTATAGATGAGGAGGGAAGCAAGAGTAGTGTTGTGGGGTAAAAATTAAAAGAGGAGGGGCTGGGAGTGGTGAGGAGTATGTAAACTTACTCATGAATGTTCAATACTACAGTAAATGCCTTGGGATGTTTATCAAATAAAGAGATATGGGAATGAAGTTAGAAGGAATACAAAGGCAGAGAAAGGAATTTATAGAGCTCAAAAGGATGTGAAACGAGGTGGAAAAAAACTGAAGGTGGACTCTATCTTTTGGCCAAAGAACAGAGTTCATCCTGTCTGATTTTAGCACTCATTTTTACAATCAAAAACAACATGTAAAAGTGGCTTATTACTATTCATACCCCTCAACAATTACAAGCTATTGGTTTATTCAATGTTTGTAATAAGTACCAAAAATTGAGACTGAAGATCTACAGGAGTGTAAAAACTAGCCAATAAATACTATTTTGATTTTTTACAAAGTCTTTTACAGAATGTTTATTAAGAATTTACATGCAATAGAAAACCAATAAAATGGGTAAACTTTTGAAATAAGTTGGAAAAAGTAGAGAAGCCTATATTTAAATTTTGAGCTAATGCAATTTTTTTCTTTTGTTAGATGAATGTATAGAGCTTTTAATTTAGTTTGGGACAGTTTTACTGAGATGTATAATATTTTTAAATTCCAAAAAAAAAATTTAATTATATATTTAAAATGAAACACATTGATATATATAGTATAACTTTTGCTTTATTTTATGTTCTATGATTACTGTACATGAAATAATAATTAGTCATGATAACCATAAATTTAATAAAATTAGAATTTTAGCTTCCTAAATATTTTTTATATAATATATTAAATAAAATAAATAACTTTTGAGTCCTTTATTTACAAAAGTTATTTCATTTCAATGACTATATACATTTTCCAAAAATAATATATCTTAATTTTGGAGGAACTTAGATTGAACTCACAATGAGATCCTGTTTGGGACTGTGGCTCAAGCTAAGTAAAACTGTGAGAAAATTTATAATTTTTTAAAATTTTTATCAAATATATTTAAATGTAAACATAAGTATATTCTTATCTCAAAATGATTTATATTAAATACTTTAAATATCTGGAAACAAATACAAATGATAAATCATTACAGAGAAATTTTTTATAAAAATATTTTGATTTTGATTTTCTAATATTATGAAATTCTTCTTTTTTCTTCATTAAAGATTACTAAGATAACTAAAAATTATTTTAATAAAACTATAACATATAAAAAGGTATCAGACCTTCTTTTTATATTCATACTAACTCAAAAAAACAATTTGTTCATTTTAAGTAAAAATTATATAGATCCTTCAAAGCCTCACATTTTTTTCTTGATTTTCATGTGTAAATTAAAGGGAAATCTAATAGGGTAATAATGGTATCTTTTTTAAAATTTAAATAAATATATTTCAAATAAATATATATTGTTGTAAAAACTCAAAGTTTAACTTTAAGTTTCTTTTTTAAATGTGTACTTATGAGTTGAAATATTCTATATCCAAATTCATTTTCTTTAAATATATTCATTCAAGTATTTCTTATTTATAAGGCAAATTACAAGAAGATTTATAAAATCTTCTGTTTACATATAATTTCAAAGGGATTTTACTTTAAAGAATTAGAAATTTAATAGAAGAATAATATAATTTTAACCTATCAGTGTAAATATCATTTTTCTAATAAATGATTGATAAATTGTTAACTCATATATTCTATTTGAGAAGAATGTGTAAATTTTCAGTTGTGAATTAATCCTGTCAAAAACTTGTTTTCAATGACTAAAAAAGAAACCTTAAACTTTTTACTAAATTTTTTCATCAACAACATAGAATTGAAATGTTCTGTCTATTCATTAAAAATATGCATCTTTATTTATTTTAATTAAAATATAATCACTTTAAAGCTAGCTTTTTTATATGAGTAGAACTCAAAATAACTATTGTGTCTTTTTTACATAATAGCTATAATATGGTAGTTATTCAATAAGCAACTAATATAATGTTGAAAAATTACCACTTCTACCTATTAAGTTCAGTTCATGCACAATAATTTACTATGAAATTTGACCTGAACCACATTTTTTGACATGAGACCACTTTTGAAAAATCTATGGTGCTTATTTTAGGTGGACATAGCAATTATCCCACCATATAGCATGGAAGCACACTTAAGAATTAAAATTAAATTAAAAGAATTTTATGCTTTTTTGTTGTATTTTACCTTTAAAATTTTACTCCTAGTTTAAATTTAAGTTTTTCATATGGAGAATTCATTGAGTAGTGATTAATTATTTTAAATCATGAAATAACTCACCAACTGACAATATTTTCATAGAACTTTAATGAACTAAATCATGAAAAGTTCTGGAATCTCATATATTTATTATGTTAACTAAATGCTGATTGCAAAACTACTTAGTATTTGAAGAATAAACAAAATAAATAAAAGTTCAAAAATGAATTTCCTTTTGATTTCAATCATTGAATTGCATTTCAAAATTTCAAAAGCCGGATTAAAATCTACTATTGTAAGAGATATACCTTTTTCCAGAATTATAATCAAATAATTTCTCAAATATTAATGTTTAGTATACCAAATTTATTAGAGTACTTCATTTAGTCAGAGATTCAGAAAACACATTGATAATTATTTTTGTTTAGTTATATGTGGTTTAATGATATTCTAGAAGTAAAAATATAAGAGATTTGATGGCTCAATATTTTTTTTGATAACTCAAATGAATTGAAAATAATTATATTGAATGAACAAAAAATATAAAAATACATGAAATAAAGAATAAGAACATATGGATTAAAATTAAAAACCAAATCTTCAAAATCTGGGTTAAAAAGAGTTTTCAACAAAAAGAGTCGCATATATAATTTTATATTTTTTCTCAAAAAGTTAATAAACTCATTAGAAAGCTTAGAAGTAATAAATTTTTAATAAGTACTATGACTTTCAGTCTTTTTACTGATAAAGTGAGATTCAAAATTAGAATTAAATTGTGTTTTATTAAAAAATACTGTGGATTTATCAGAATCTTAAGCTCCCCAACTTTGTATTTCTATTAATTTTTCACTAAACTCTCAATATTATTTCATAACAGTATCCTTCATCCTTGGTTAAGAGCTCAATATGAGCTCAAAGTAAATTTCAGTATCAGTTCATTATAGGTTCAGTCTGAGTTCCATCTGTGTTCCATCTATATTCAAGTTGAGGACTTGCTAGAAAGCCCCCCCCCAAATATTGTGTGGCAAAAGGGGAATTTTTAGGGCCAAAGGGAATCCTAACATATTCATAAATTCCCATATGAGTTGCAATTATCAAAAACCTTTGAGAGGATTTTTAAACAGGTATTTGATGATAACTTTTATTACCATCCAGGCAGCTTATGAATGTTGCACCTTTCAAGGTAGCATGTATAGAGTTTATCCTGGGAAAAGGGTAAATATCATCTACAATATAGTTACTTAATGCTCTATAATCTCCACATAGCCTAGCTTTGTCTTTCTCATAGAAGATAAAAACTGGAGAGATGACACAATATTTAGTTGTACCATCCACTTTTTCAATAATATTCATACTTAAGAAGGTTGAGATATTATCCTCAATATCTTTTCTCTTTGTGGGAGAAGCAGGATAAGGTTTTAACTTAAGGCTAGGAGTTATTTCATTAAAATTAAAGGATAAAGAAATTTTAATTTCATCTTTAACAAATCCTAACACATGGTAACCATTAGAAAAATCCATAGGGAAAGAGGTAATGAAGGCAACTATTGAACCATTTTGATCACCATTTGATTGATAACCAAATGAAGCTGTGTCTATTTCAGACAATAATACATCCATTTCTTCTGTTTGTCTACCCTTAAAATGGATCAATGAATTAAAAGATTTTAATAAGGGTGAAGAATGATTTTTCAAGGAAGAAATTTTAAACTTTCTTTTCCGATTGAATCCCAAGGTAAAAAAATTGTTTTCAGCATCTAATTTTGTGACAAAAATGGTTAAAATGTCATTTCCCATAATAAAAAATTAGCTTAAATTGTCATTTTTCATTTCAACAAATTCACGAATAGCTCTATCAAAACTACCATTATACTTAAAGAACACAGTGGTCTTGTATTTTCTAATGGGACATAAATCAGAACCATAAACTTTCCATTTTTCAGATGTTATAGGTAACAATTTGCCTTGATATTCTTTATCCACTGAAGCTAGTGCTTTCTCAGACACTACACTTCCTCCAGAACCAGCTTCAAGAATAACCTCAACAATTTTACCATTTATGATAACTGGTGCTTTCAAGGGTGATATTAAAATTGAACAATCAGTAATATATTTAATGATTTCAGCATTTTCTACAGAAGATAAATCAACATCACAATTTTCAGACCAATTATCTAAATATTGGATATCTTTTTCTAAGACTATAACTTCTTGAGATAAATAATGGTCATAAGAGATATTAATATTTCAGTCACTTGACAAATCATCAAGATCAGCTTAGTTATTTTCAGATTCTTAAGTTTGTTAAACAAGATGAATTTTCTTGTCACAAACATGTCTTTTCTGCCATGATTTTTTAAATTTATAAAAGGTTTTTGTTGCATATTTCTTTGTTGCAACTGGGGAAGAGGGTTTACCAGTTCTTTCTTGAAGTTTTGTTGAAGGTTTCTTCTGGTCATGATAATATTTTAAAGGATAATTCCTTGTTTAATATCTATGATTAAGTAGAACTTCATTACAGATTTTAATAAAGGAATAATTTTCTCTTATATGCTCAGTCTTGCCACAATAAAATCTCTCAGAGAGCTTGGCAATTTATAGAGAATTTTGTCTCTTCAAATATCATAATACATTTTTGGATCCATTGCTCTAAGAATTTTTAATATTTTCATGAGGAAAAAAATAGGTTTTTCAGGAGAGGAGGACACATATTTAGAAGTCCCAAATAATCTCTGTTGAGAAAGTCTGAATTTTGAATTGCCGAATTGATTTTCAATAAATGTTTTCCACTCTTTTCAAGTATATTGTTGATTTTCCAATAAGACCAATTTATACCACATTAAGACTATATTGGAAAATTAAGAAATTAATTTAGAAACAATCACTTAATCTGGAAATTTATAGAGATTTTTTAGATTATCAATTCTTTTGACAAAGTGCTGCCAATCAGATGAAGAGTCACCATCTTATGTGGGATACTGATCCAGTTTAGGCCAATTTTTCTGGTTAATGGGATGGTCCACTTTTGATTAGATTTATTTAAGATTAATAATTCTTGAAATTTTGACAGGTGTTCAGAAATTTTCTTATTTACAGAAACATCTGGTTTATGGCTATTAAAATATTTTTTGCTAGTTGCAAAAGATTTCACAGACTCATTTTCAGGTTGTTTAATAGTTGAAATAGGAGCAAGAATGGAGCTTCTTTGTTCAGGCTCTTTTCCTTTATTTTTATTGAGCTTATGGGCAGAATTTTGATCCACACCATAATGATTCACAGCTAAGCTTGAGAAATCTTCCTCTAGGTCAGACAAATAATTTTTTATCTGTGGAATTTAAGAAATTTTGTCATTGATTTTTGCAAGGGATAAGATATTTCTGTCTTCATGAACTGAGTATTTGTTACTCAGAGCCTGGAAATCAATTTTCAGCTTTTTCAACTCATTGTGTAGAGACTTATTTTCACTTTTTAATGAAGAATCCTCATCAATAAGGGGTTTTAATTCATTTATAGTTTTTTGAAGATAAGGATTTTTATCTGAATTTAATAAAAAATTTTATTAAAAGAGAGAAAGAAAAATGTAATAATAGACTAATAATAATTCAACTAATATCAGAAATATATTTTATAATTTGATTCTAAAGAACGTTGAACCAAAGTAACCCCCCTTTAAATATTCTATTCTTCCTTGAACTGACCCATTAACCTACCAGCCACCATATTACTCACAGACTTATATAATCCACCAGAGTTCCCAGTTACCAATCATCTAACCTTATAACCCTTCTTTTCTGTTCCGATTTCCCAGACCCACAATTACCCCTTTTGAATATTGTCTTGACCTTAGTGCTAGACAGTGCATAGATTGCTTATGTTTTAAAAATATAAGTGTCTTTAATTTTAGGATATTTTTAAATTTTGAATAGCGCAGCTAATTTTAGAACACAATAGAATGTAATCTTCCAATGGTCACTTTTTGCGCATTGCTAGTCAAGCTAGAGCTTGAATAGTGGGGTAGTTGAGGTGCTTTTGCTTCAAGTGTCACATAACGCCTGACAGATCCCTGGGTATAAAAGGAAAGCTCTGTTGAGCATAGAACAGTTCATTTCATGACCTTATACTATCATCTCCTTATATTTTTCCTTATTTTTTTAAACTTCATCTATTTTAAATTTTAATGCCTGAACATACCAATCCAACCCCATACTCCTCCTCACCCTCAAGCTGATGGGATGATCCCCACTTGTAAACTCAAGATGCCCTGCACAGCTTGTGTGTCCATGGACTTATTTTTCATGGAGAGTATGGTGTCTTAAGGTCCTGAAAGAATTGGGAGTTTTGTCAATGGCATCAAGTGGCCTGTAACAACCTGGCTCTTAAAAATAATGCCACACCATTCACCACTACAAAGTCGTGGTCAATTTCCAACTCGAAGGCTGTTGTTAAAGACATATGGGACATTCCCACTACTAGCAATTCATCAGTGGATGCATTGGAAGGTTTAAGCTAGGAGGAGAGGTTGGAGATATCTGGCTGGGCTACAGATGTAGTCTTGGGGAAGGGAAGGATGAGAGAGGACAAATTAGGCAAGTATGTCAAAGGCGCTTGCTGAAGAACAAGCAGGGGAGAAAGCTTCCATGTCAAAGAGACAAAGACTGATCATCAAGGACAATGATGAAGAGGAAGTAGATGTGGTGGAGAGAAAAACATTGTTCCTTGAGGTTGACCCTGAATTTGAGTAAGTGATTTAATTAAAATTTTATTACTTCAATGTTTACTGATTTATTTATTTTTAGGGAGTGGAGACCACAGATCAGATTCCTGTAGTGATGACTAGTGGGCCAGTCCCTGAGGTTCCTACTGAGGTCAAATGGCAGTTTGAAAGTCGTCCATTGAATAACAAGGACACAGACTTATTGGTCAAAGCCTTGGATTTATTATGGTCCAAGACACCACACCAAGCTTGTCAAATATCATTTTTCAAGGATTTATATGACAAGGTTAGGAAAATTGTGGATTCGGCTTCATATGATATAGCCAAAGAATTCATGGATATTGAAGAGGTAGTGTTTGCTGAAGGTGATGAATTGCTTGAGAAGAGTTGAAAAGGAATTCAACAAGTCATGGAGAAGATGGAGGAGTTGATTCAAAGAAAATTAGAAGAAAAGATAGTTTAGGAAAAGAAGAAAAGGAAAAAAATAAAAGTAGAAAAAAGAAATTTTTTGTTTTGTATATAGTTTTATCTTGAATATTGGTTTATTTTGTTATTTGTTTTTTTTGATATATTATGTAAATAAAATAAAATAAAGAGAAAGAATTGTATTTTAAGAAAAAAAATTACAAGAGAAGAAAGAGAAAGATTATTTAAGAAAGAAAATTCATATAAAAGAAAATAAAAGAGATTTATAATTTAAAAGAAATTTGATTTGAGATTGATTGTTGAAGAAAGTTGTTTTGATGGTTTGAGTTTTGAGGAAACAGAAAATAAACAAAATAAAAGAGTTTGGATGTTGAAAGAAAAAAAAGAAAGAAAAGATTTTTGGAAAAGAATATGATAATGTAATATGAAAATAAATTTTAGAAGAAAGAGAAGAGAGAAAAGAAAAAAGTTTAATATATGTTTCAATTATTTTATTTTTTTTATTTTTCTTTTATTTGATTTGATTTGATTTTATTTAATTTTAATTTAATTTAATTTAATTTAATTTATTTTTTTTAATTTAATTTAATTTAATTTATTTATTTTTAATTTAATTTAATTTAATTTATTTTAATTTAATTTAATTTTATTTTTGTCACCGGACAACCTACGCACAAGGTCGAGGGTGTTCCTGGAAGTGAGATGGGGGGAGGAGTTTAGAAACTTCTTTGATGCACAGAGGAAATGTTCGAGGAAGTGATTCGAAGATGACCCAAAGGAAGAGCTACTTCTTCAAGATATGTTCGAGAAGAATTCTAATATAATTTAAAGGTAATGTTAAAATTCTTAAAATCTCACAAAGGGTTGGAAACTCAATAATCAAAGATTTAGGATTTAGAAATGATTACTGAGAAAATAAGTGAAGATACAATAATAATGATTTAATCTAAAGTTTTACCACTATTAATTATATATACATTTTATAATTTAATTCTAAAGGATGTTGAACCAAAAACCAAACCCCTTTATATATCCTTTACTCCTCCTCGCATTGACCTCATACCCATCCACTATCCCACACACCATTAAAAAATACACCCGTTACACCTGGACCCTCCTCATTAACATCCGTCAACCCTTTAATCCTCCACTAACCATTCTGTCCATGCTCACTACCCCTTTTAATAATTCACAGACATTTAATAAACCCTTTAGCGTACTATTAAATTGACTATTGCGCTGTGCGTCGCTTATGAAGGAAAAGACTGAGACACACTATTGAGAGATTGACTAATTTAGATTTAAAGTTTAGACTAGCGCGGTTGAATAGTGAGTACACAAAGGAAAGTTGCAGTTGCTATGTAGAATTGCTTTCTGCGCTTCGAGTATGGATTTAGACCTCTGTATTATTGATTTAATGAGCTGCTTTTGCCTCAAGTGTCACATGGTGCGTGACTGATTACCAGGTATAAAAACGCAAGCTCCGTTGAGCATGAGACATATACTTCCCACACTATTTTTGCTTTTATTTAATTCTTGTTTATTTTTATTATTATGTCAACTTGTCCAACTCTAGCTCCCACGCCTCCTCACCCTAAAGCGGACGGTGGGCTTTTTACCCAACAGTATTCCGAAGCATGCATGGCTTGTGAAACGATGGAATACTTCTGTGTTGAAAGCACAGCTACTCAAGGTCCTCGCCAGGAATGCGAGTTTTGCCGATGGAGACGGGTGGTGTGCGATGCTTTAGCAAAAAACTCTTACATCGAGCGAAGGTTTACCAAGATCAAATATTGGGTAATACAGAAGACCAAAGAAGTGGTCAAAGATATATGGGACGTGTCAATTGGTGATGATCAATCAGAAGCAGTTGAGGAGGAAACCGAGGACACCATGGCGACCTGGGTAACCCAAGCCACTGGTAAAAAGAAAAGGGTAGAAGAGGAGGTGGATGAATTGGTGGAGGAAGATGAGGAGGAAGTCCCCATTTCAAGGCAGAGGCCAAAGAAGCGGTGGATGATTGTCGAAGATGATAAAGAAGAAAAAGAAGTGGCGGTGGAAGCCACATTAAAGTTATTTCTAGAAGCTGACCCATTATTTGAAGTAAGTCCATTCTTCTGTTATTTTTAGAAACTTTTTTACTGATGATCTTGTTTTAGAATTCAGATGTCATTGCAGAAGTTACGATTGCGGAAGCTGAACCATTGCTGCCAGTTGAGGCAGATCAACCAGTGGTTGATTTGAGGGAGGACAACGAAGAGACTCTCGACCAGGTATGGTCAAAGAAACCTCGCCAAGGTGGACCAACTAGATTCATCAATAAGTTAAGCAGTGAAATCGATAAGATTGTCGATGCTTCCTCCTTGGACGTGGCCAAAAAATTACTGGAAATTGGGGAAGTGGTACCAGTAGGGGAGGAGGAGGTTTTTGAGAAATGTAGGAAGGAAATAAGGTTGGTTTTGGATAAGATGAAGGGATTGGTTTGAGAGAAAATAAAGGAGAAAATTTAAAATGGAAGGAAAAAGGAAAAGAAAGAAAGAGGAAAAGAAAAGTAGAAACAATTTGAGTATTTATTTATTTTATTTTGTTGTTTTAATTAAAATTTTAATATTTATTTTATAAGATTTTGAGAGAAAAAGAAAAGAAAAAAATAAGAAAGAAAAAGATTTGAATAAAATTTTTTGTTTTAAATTTTGAAAGAAGAAAAGAAAGAATATTTAATTGAAGGAATTTCAGTTTAAATTTTTGAAAAGAAAAATTTAAGTAAGAAAAAAAAAGAAATAGTTGATTGAAATAATTTTGTTTGACATGAAAATTTAATGAAAGAAAAAAAATTGTTATTTGTAAAAGCTCATTTATTGAAGTTTTGAGGAATTTTGGTTATTTGAAAAGAAAGAAGAAAAGAAGAGAAGAAAAGAATTTGAAAATAAAAAGTAATTTGTTCGAATAATTTTAAAAGAGAGATTTAAAGGTTGAAGTGAAGTTTGAGAAAGATTGTCGTATTGAGTTCGTGAAAAATTTCTATAGTTTGAAGATAAAGAAATAATGGAAAGAAGAAAAGTTTGAAATAAGAAAAGAAAATTTAAAGGAATCTATTGTTTTTTAAGATTTTTATTTTATTATTTTATTTTATTATTTTATTTTATTTTTAATTTAATTTATTTTATTTAAAAATTTTTTTTAATTTAATTTAATTTAATTTTAGTTTAATTTTTAATTTAATTTAATTTAATTTTATTTATTTTAAAAAAGGTTGAAAACTTTTGAAAGAAAAGAAAAAGAAGAAAGAAGAAAAGAAAAATAAGGAAATCTTTTAGAGGTAAAGATATTTTTGATTTTAAAGAGAAGAAGTTTTGGAATTTTAAGAAACAAAAAAGAAAAAAAAAGATAAAGATAAAGAAGAGAAAAAATAAAAGAGAGTTTTAAGGTTTTGGTTTTAAAGGATATTTAAGATGAAAAGATTTTAGGAGTTTAGGGGCATTAGAAACATTGATGGCTGGTTCCCAGGATGTTTTGTCTGAATCATCGAGGAAGGCTTCCCATTCCACGAGGTATTGAAGTTTCCCCTTGCGCATTCTTGAATCAAGTATACAGCTTACTTCCCACTCTAGATGGTCTTCTACTTTGAATGGTTCCGGAGGAGGTTGGTTCTTGCCCAGAAATGTTTCTCGAGCCAGTTCCAGAAGAGATATGTGGAAAACAAGGTGAATAGCCTTCCATTTAGGAGGTAGCTTGAGTCGAAATGCAGGTTTAGAGACTTCACAGTCAATTTCGAATGGTCCCAAACATTTTTCAGCCAGTTTCTTTGATGGTTGAGTTGTTTGAATGTTTCATGCGTTGAGCCATACTTTTTCGTCTGGTTTAAAAGATGGAGCAGATTGTCGATGTTTGTTGGCCTGTTCCTTGTACCTTCGAGTTGCTAATTCCAAATTTGATTTAAGTTCCTCTTGGAGTTGTGATATGGTTCAAAGATATTTTTCCGCAGGATGATTAGTTCCTACATGGATTGAGTTGAATTGAGGATGTCTTCCATAAACAGTTTCAAAAGGAGATTGTTGTGTCGAAGAATGAGTCAAGTTATTATAAGCAAATTTGGCCAATGGTAACCATGTGGTCCAATTGTCTTGTTGGTAACTGACATACATTCAAAGGTATTGTTTGAGGATTTGATTGACCCTTTCCGTTTTCCCATTGGTTTCAGGATGATAGGCCGTGGAGAGGTTCCTTGTGATATTGAGTTGTTGACACAGATGAGTCCAGAATGTGGATACAAACAATGAGCCTCTATCTGAAATAATATCATTAGGTAAGCCATGTTTGGAAAATACATATTCTAGAAACAATTTTGACAAATCTTCTGCTGTAGAAGTAGCAGTGGTTTTAATGAAAATAGACATCTTTGAAAATATATCTACTATTACTAATATAGCATCAAAATTTTTAGAAAGCGGAAGTTGAGAAATGAAATCCATTGATAAAGATTACCAAGGTTTAGAGGGAATAGGAAGCGGTTGAAGCAACCCATGCTTCCAGTGACGGCGAGCCTTATTCCTATTACATTCGTATAAAGCTCTTATATAGGCCTTGATTTCCCTGGTCATTCCTGGCGAGAAGAAATCCCTCGCTATTAACTGGTAGGTTAATCAACCCCAAAATGACCAGCTAATGGAGAATCATGTCAACTATTGAAAATCCATAATTTTATTTCATTGTTGTCAGGTATGACTACTCTACCTTTGAAAACTAATAGACCTGATTCAATACTAAATTTTTTGGCCCCTTTCTTCAAGAGTATTTTGTCTTTTAACCCTAAACAATAATTGTCTTTTGACTGAGCTTCGAGGATGTTGGATAGTGGATTTTGACAAGATTGAATTGTCATCAAATTAAGTTGATGAGTCGTTAACATTGATTTGTTGAAAATTGATTTCACATTTGCTGGGTTCTTGTCAGCAAATGCGTTTCCCCGCTGTGGGAAAACATCTTCCAGACGTGACAAGACATCTAAGACAATACAGTTCTTAACTGGGCGATAGGAAATAGAAAAAGGAAATTCAGACAGAAATTCAGCCCACCTGGCTTGACGCCTGGTTAAAACTTTGGAAGACATAAAGTATTTCAAAGCATTATGGTCTGTTAGAATTTTATAAGGACTATCTAGGCTGAAAAGAAAAGAGCACCATCTTTTATGACAATGGATAATAGCTAAAAGCTCTTTGTCATGAATTTCATAATTTAATTCTGCTGAAATGAGTTTGTGTGACTCAAAAGCAACAGGATGAAACAATTTTGTTTCAGGATTTAATTGAGAAATAACCCCTGCGATAGCATAATTACTAGCATCTGTCTCAACTATTGTCAAAGAAGAAGTATCAAAGTGTCAAAGAATTGGGGCCGTTGTGAACGCAGTCTTCAATGCTTCAAATTCCTTTTGTGCTGTAGAAGTAAAAACAAAAGGGATATCTTTTCTAAGAAGAGAAGTAAGATTGGAAATAGTTTTAGAGTAATCTTTAATAAATCCTCTATAGAAATTTGCAAAACCCAAAAATCCTTGGAGGGATTCAACGGTTTTGGGCTAAGGCCATTCCAGGACTTTTTGGACCTTTTTTTTGTCCATGACTAAACCATCAGTGGATAACGTAAAGTTTAAAAAATAAATTTATTTAAGATGGAATTTGCATTTATTATGCTTGGCGTAGAGACCGTGATCTAGAAGTCAATTTAGAACCTGTAAAAAATGATGAATATGTTCATCAAGTGTCTTCAAGAAAATTAAAATATCATCTAAATAGACAACAACAAATTGTTCAACAACATCCTGAAAGATGCCATTGACAATATTTTGAAAAGTCGATGGTGCGTTGCACAATCCAAAAGGCTTAACTAAATATTCAAAACTACCAAATCTAGTGCGCATTTCAGTCAGTGGTTCATGACCTTCCCCAATGAAAATAAGATTGTAAGCGCCTCTAAGATCAATTTTAGAAAAGAAATTAGCACCATTGAAAAGGGTAAGAAGCAATGACATAGGAGGAACAGGATATGCATTCTTCTTATTGACTGTGTTGAGATTTCTATAGTCAACACACAACCTAAGACTACCGCCCTTCTTTTTTACAAAGAGGACAGGGGAGCCGGTTGGAGATTTACTGGCTCTGATGAAACCTTTGGCTACATTCTCTGCAATGTAGTCTTGAAGAACTTGAGATTTGTCCTTCGATAAAGAATTGACAGGACCTGCCGGAGGTACTGGGCCTATTAACTCTAATTGATGGTTGTAGGGTCAATGAGATGGTAACTTATTGGCCTTGCAGATTGAGAAAACATTGAGTAAATCATGATAGATTTCCAGTAGAGTTGATCTAATGGCTTCAACCTTGATTTTGTCGTCCACATCATCTTTGAGAGAATCTGTTGAGGGAAGACCAGAATTGAGAGAGCATAATTTGATTACTTTGAGGCAATTTAAATCCTCTTTGAGTGAAGCCATCGAGCTAGAAGGGTTAGCCAATTGCTCATTTAGAGAAAGATCAGATGCTTGCAAGTAATCTGGCAGATATTTGTCCTCTAGCAGGACATTGTCAGGCAGGTTGTTTAACTCCCTTTGACCTGAATTGAAGAATCAAAAATATACTTAGTGCGTGGGGTAATCAATCCCCGGGACCAATCAATTTCAGGATTCCAATACGTTAAAAAGTCATGGCCAAGAATGGTATCGTCCATCCTTGGGGCGTCCAAGACTGATTATTCCCACTTGAAGGGGGGAAAGTTCGGAAAGTTGAAAACCCATAAAACTTTCTTACTTACCCAATATTTGGGTTCCTCTGATTCAACCAAGTAAATTGGAGCTCAATCGATATCTGTAAAGGCTAGTTGTAACTTCTTGGCAAAAGATAAACTAACAAAAGAAATTGAAGCTCTAGAGTCTATAAGACAACTGAAGGGGGTATCCTCCTTAAAAAGAATGAATCTCAAGCAGTTTAAGGCAAGTCCAGTCCTTAAGACATGGAGGTTCTTTGCACTGGGCAAGATAAGATAGTTTGCTTTGCACGCAAGTAAACTATCTACTAGTTTTTTGACTTCAAACTAGTACCTTCTCTTTCCTTCAAATTTACTAAATCTTCCAGCTTGTGCTTACCCCCACAATACATACATAACACATTATCCGCTCGTCTCTCCCTCTCAGCTTCTTTAAGTTTCCCTTTAGGATCCAGTATTTTGCTGATAACGCCTGGGGTCAAGCTTTTAGGTCTAGTTTTGTCCTTTCCCTTATTGGGTTTGGATTGAGTTGAGGAGGATTGAGTTGTCCTTGGGTGTTAAGAAGGTCCCAATTTAAAATTTAGGCCTTGAGATTTGTTGGTGTATCAATGATGTTGAAGTCGTCCTTGGTAAACACCGTCAAGTTCGAGGGTTCGATCCATTAAATCTGTTAAAGTAGTCATCTTCTGAACGTGAAGATTTAATTGATACAGAATCCTCAAAGGAAGTCCTTTTTTGAAATGATACTTAAGGGCAGCATCATTCCAACCTACTCGAGTTTGAAGTGCTCTGAAGTTCGAGATATATTCAGAGGCTTTACCATTATCGCTCATGCGAAGAAAATCAAGTTCAATTTCTGCGTTGTCCGTTTCATTAGGGTCCCCAAACAACGTCAAAAGTTGGTCTTTGAACTTTTCCCAATTATTGATAAGTAAGTGGGTTTCTGTCAAAGAAAGCATGAGCAGATAATAGTTCATGAAATTTCTTGAAGTTCATTTTTGTCTCTGACTCTTGGAAAAAAAACTCTCATCCTTCTTGCCTTGGTTTAATCTCATAATAATGGCGCTCATTGAGTTCATTTTTATATTTATTTTTTGGGTACCAAATCCCAAATTCATATTGACTACCATCCCTATTGCAGTGGGGAGTTTTACTGTCAGCCAGACTGTCTCAGGAGCCCATTAAAATGTTATTATACTTTATTGGAACCATAAGAGGGAATAAATTTATGTATTATATGTATTTAAAATAAAATATTTTATTGATAAGTAAAGTAATTATTATATTAATTTTATTATTAAGTAAATTATTTATATACCTACATAAATGATAATATATATTATATTCTATAAATCATGGTGCATTTATATGTATTTAATATTTATAAATTAATAATTAATTATTTATAAATATTTATTATAAGTTTAATGGTAAAATTAACTTATAATGTAATTAAAACTTAATTAATAAAATTACTATATTTTATAAAACTTTTCATATATTTTTATCCATAAATATTGGGTGTTCTTTGACCCTTAATTGTGTCAGAAAATTATTAAATAAGCTAAAACATTTACTTAATAAAATAAATTGAAATACTTATTTTGAATTAGTAATTCCTTAAATTAATTACTTCTTCACTTAATTTAGTTATTATTCAATGGGATATCTAAAACAAATTAGTAATTTCTGTTTTGGCCTTGAAATGATTATAAAAATAATTGTGTGAAATTTTCATAATTATTGTTTCAGTTCAAACACCTAAATCACTCATTGTAATACATGTTTCAAAATATATTACTACCAGTTCTAAGTTTACAATCTTTTTTAGCTACTCACTATTCTAATTAACTGGTTTGGGAATAGATGGTGGGAAAATTAGTTACTTACTCATAGGTTAATTAATTGTTTCATATTTTTCTCTAAATATCCAAGTTTCACTTATTTCTTTTTATTTCTTTTGTTTCAATTCATTACTATTTTCTATATGCTCATTTGTGGCACTTCAGATGTCCCCTTTCCTATGAAAAGGCCTTGGATAATCCCCTTTATCCCCATCAATTAAATTACTTATTACAATTTAAATATATTTTACTATTATTTTTGTGTGATGCTACAGTCCTCTTAAAAATATTATATAAATAATATGGTTTCTTTAAGATCTTTAGTAATTAGTAATTGGTATTTAAGAAGAGCAGAATAAAATACTTGCTGAATAAGAATATATATTAAACCAATGTCATTTATTATATCCGAATTCCTAAAATTGTCGTTGAACTCCCTTTAAATATTTTCCTTATTCTCTTCTTTTATTTCTTTACTTATTATTTAATTTAAGTTCTTCCCCCTTCTCCTTTCTTCTCCTTTCTTCTCCTTTCTTCTCCTTTTCCTCTCTTCTTCTTCTCCTTCTTCTAGACGACCAGCTGACAGTTACTGTATCCATTATCATTAATCCCTAAGGTCCATGTTGAGTTTCCAAAAAAAGAGTCCTCTTCCTCTTCCCAACCCAGTATACTTAACTTATTTTCCAATACATGTGCTTCCTCTTATAAATTCTTGGACAACAAATGAAAGAAAAATCTATAAAAAATTGATAATTGTTTTCTTGCTTGATCTCATTCAGCTTTTGTAATTCTTTCATTCACATATTTCACTAATACAGTCTATTAATGTTTTACTCATTGGAAAACATGAAAAAATATTTACTTAGATCAAGAGGAATCAAGCATCCAATCAAAATTCCATCAAAAAACATTACTCCACCTCCTTGTGGTCCATTAGATGAGACCACATGCTCCAAAATCTGAAGATCTCTCAAGGCTTTTCTTGTATTGTCAAGTTTATTGAGCTTTTCTAATTTCTTAAATGAGATTAATGATATAATTATTGGTCCTGAACCTCTTTTTTTGGGCTTGATGAAGTATGTTCCCTCATTCAGCTTCTTAAAAGCTTGTGAATTTAATGCTCCATACTGTGTCTTGTGTATTGATTTTACCTTCAATTGTCTACTATACATCAGATTGCCATCTATTATTCTTATTCACCATTATTCTTTTTCTTTACTTTCCATAATATTTTTTTTTCCATTTTTTTTTGGATTTATTTTCTTCTCTGCCCTTCTCCCTAAATTTTTTCTTTACCATCCTTTCTCAAGAAGTCTTCTTTTGAATCACAAATTGGTTACTCTACTAAAACTTTGATTCAGATATAAATTCATGGTAAGTATATGAAACTTCTCAATCAGTTAAATCACATTAATTAAATTTTTGAGCCAAAATAACATGATTCAGAGTCTAAGAAAGCAATAATGCTACAAAAATATGCTCTCTGCATTAAACCTCAATCATGTTAATTCATACTAATAAAAAACTAGACAATTTTTTTCTATCAAATGAAGATACTTTGACATTCGTTAATTTATTTCAATCCAAAACTTTTTAACCTCCTATTTGGTAACCAAAGAAAAAAAAGAACCAAAAAATAATTAAAACTCAAACAAAATTTTATAATTTTCAGTAAAAATTACATGAATGAGTGACTAAGAGGGCCAATTAGGCTCCAGCAAAATCCTAACTCAATTAGTCATCAATCACATAATATTTACTATTTCCACAACTTGGAGAACAATAACAAAAAAATACAAATACATTTTTAAATTTCCCAGTGGTTGTGTACAGAAAATAATCTGTAATACAAAAAAAATTAGCACAAAAAGGTATTACTAAAAACAATTACTACACCTGATAAATCTCTTGTCTAAATATTTGTGATTGAATGACTCTGAGCAACAATATTAAATTCACAAAATATTACTGCATCAGTCATTAATCATGTAATATATTACCCTGAATTACAAAATTAAATGTGGAAAACCTATGGTTACTTACATACTTTTTTTAAAAATTCTATGTAACCTTACTATAGTTGAACCTACATTAAACAAATGCCATCCAAAATTTTATAATTTTATTAAAAATATCCATTATTTTATGAAAATATGTCTTTTAAAAATTACATGATTGAGGGTACTAAGATGCAAAATAATTCTCTAACAACATGTTCTATGAATTAGCCCTAAACAATGTAATATTTTCCCATTATGACAAATATAAAATAATTAATTTAAAAATTACAGCCATTTACGTACCTTTTATACCATGCAGCTTCTTTTCCCAAATAAAAATGTGTAAAAGTGAGTTCAAAAAAATAGCAACATCTTTTATTTATTTAAAACATTTTTTGGTATAAATTACTTTACTGAGTTACTAATAGGTGAAATAACACTATAACAAAATGCTTGCTGCATTAAAACTCAAAAATGTAATGATACAACAAATTTAAAAAAAAAATTTGAGGGAAAAAAACAATTTTACAGACCTTTTTTTATGCAATTATACAATTTTGAAACAATAGGGGGTCTGAAACATTACCAAATACACCACAAAAACACAGCACAAAAAATGTACCGAACCTGCCATCAAAAAAATAAATACACCTGCCCTGGCAGGTGTTTCTTAACAGTTTATTTGTCTCCAAACATGTCTTCTTTTGGGTCAAACAAGTCATCAAAACACTTCCCTTCATCATCATAATTAGTCAGAGCTAGGTACAAAGATGCCAACACTAAGTACAAAAGTGCCAACACCTAGATTTTTTTTCACCTAATCCTTAAGGGAATATTAATATGAGCAAGTTATATGACTTACCAGAACTTAATCAATCCCATAATCATACACTCACCCTTAATCTTTACCACTGTATACTAACATATCATCCCACTTTCAGCCTGCCATCAACTTGAGATCACTTCTGCAGTTTTAGCTCTTGATCTAATGGTTAATTATGATACCAATTCTGATGCAGAACTTGATGGCTTTTATGTGCAACACATTGGAGAACTACTACATATTTATTTTTATAAAACCTTCCATACAACACAAACCTCAATATCACCTTGATGTTTTTGCGAACATTCCTGAAGCTAGCTTTAAACAGATGATTTGTAAAACATTTCCTGGATCACATATTTTACTTGAATTGATTCAAGATCATTATATTTTGAAAAATAATTCTCATTGCCCTCAAAGAGATCCAGCAATTCAAATATATGTGGCACTTTGCCATTTTGGCTTGAATGGTAATGGTCCAGCATAAGCCTGTCTTGTAAACCTCTTCTAGCTTAGTCAAGGAGCAGTTTACCTTTATACAAAGTAAGTCATAAGTGCAATTATTTCTCTTGAAGCTCAACTTTTGAAATTTCTCAATAAAAAATAAAGGTTGGAGAGCTCTCAGGTGAGGCAAAAAGTAGGTTTTCCTGGCTGCATTGGTTTTGTTGATGGTACCACAATACCCTTGAGTCAAAACCTTCAAGAGATGGAAATAGCTATTTTAAGAATCTGCCTATTCAAATGGTGTTTATATCATCCCTGATATTTGTGTGGCTGGTGATGAAGAAAGTGAAAAATAAAGATTTAATACTAGTCTAACAAAAAATTGTGTTAGGATTGAGCATGCAATAGGGATACCGAATGGCTTATTTGTTTCTCTACAACAAATAAGGACTCCAATCCATGAAAAAATAAAATAAATGTTACTGTAGACTGGATTACTGCTTTTCTTATATTACACAATCTTCTTGCTAACTTAAAAGAGGGAAGGAATGAGCTTTATGAAGATGAGATTCCTGATCCACCTTCACCAATAGAATCTATCAGTACTTCATCATCTCAACCCAGTTAAATTCCTGCTAAAATACTACCTTTCATCCTTTCTCACTTTGAGGGCCTGTCTTAACTGATTTACATTTTTTTTGTGTAATAATTTTTGGCTATGAAATTCCCCAGTTTCTCAGTTTTATTTGTTTTGGTTCAGCTCCCAGACTTGATATTGCATAACATTTGCAAATGCATAATATTTCTAAGATTCTGTCTCACTTAAATATTTCATCTTCTTTTCATCTCTAAATTCTATCATTCATTTTTGGTTCTGATACTTCTAAATTCACAGTCACAGCTCTCTATTTAAGTTACTTTCTCATTTCTTTAATTTAATTGCTAATTGAAATGTCTTTTTTCTTGTCTCTTTTTTTGTTTCTTTTTTTTAACATCTTTTTTTTCTTGATTGCTGGTTTATCTTTTCATATTTCCCTTTACCCCTTCCCCCTTTTTTCCTTTTATCTTGCTCTCTATCATTTTTATTCTTGATTTATTGACTATTTGGTGTTTTTGGTCAATTTTAGGCATTTTCACTTATTGTGCCTTTTTTATTGCTAAATTTTATTGGAATCATTCAAAAAAACTTCAGAAACGTTTGCCAAAAATTCACACTTACTTTGATGTGTTTTTGGCCTGTTTTTAATATTTTATATTGTTAAAACCATCCAGAGCATTTTCCAAGCATTTCTCAGTGAGTTTTAGGTGTTTTTGGGCTACTTTAGGTCAATTTTTTCGCTATATCAATTCCAAAACACTTCAAAACCTTTGTAAACCATTTATAAACATTTTCAAAGCATCTTAAAGTGTTTTTAAGTCATTTTGGCACTTTTCTAGAAATCTGTGAGGAGGTTAAGGGGATTTTCAAGACACTTTTTTGGAAACTTTTGGAAGACTTTTAGAAGACCTTTGTGAATATTTTTTGAAAATTTTTAGAACCCTTTTTGAGTACTTTTGGGACTCTTTTTTGGCAACTTTTAGGGCTCTTTTTTTGAACTTTTGGGACTCTTTTTTGGAAATTTTTGGGACTATTTCTTTCAGTTAGTATGAGGAGAGATTTTTAGGTAACTTTCATCCAAATTTGTTTAGTTTTTTCTATTAGATTAAATTTTTCTTTATTTTAGAAAATTTATTCTGAGAATCTACACTCATCTAAAAATAAAGAAATGTCTTCCTCAAACTCATACATTTCAATATCTTCTTTTTCTCTTTCTTCAGTTTCTTCAATATCATCTCTTTCAAAGCCTGGAAAAAGTAGAAATTACATAAGAGAATTTTTTTTCCAAATTTATTGGTAGTTCAACTAGATTTAGTTACTTCAAAACTAGATTATCCCAAAAAAAAGTTATCCAAAAAAACTACCTGAAAATACAAATTTTTTTCCTGAGCCTATAACTGATAAAAAATTAGAATTATGTAACAATAAAGAAGACAAGACTGAAAATAAAGAAAAATTGCTGTTGTTTCTAATTCTTTTAAACTTCAATTTTTTTTAAGATTTACTCATTTAAAGAAAATACAAATGAAACATTTCAAAATTTTTCAGATCTTATATTGACTTTGTATCAAATGGCCTTGGCTTTTCAAGCTTTATCAAACAGAAATATTCTTAGAGGTTTCATGTATGGTATTTTTTGGAGGCCAGGATATGAGATAGGTTTTTCATTTGGTAAGCATATTTATAGATGAATGAATATAAGAAAAATTTCTTCTTCTTTCTACAGGTATTTATTCTTTACTCAAAGATCTTACTTCCAAAGAAATGAAACAAGATTTAAAAAAATGAAAATCCTTGTCAGCATTCAAAAATTTTTCAGCTCATCAATTAAAGAATCTATGTCAAAATAATTTTGAATCTAAATATTAATTGGAAAAATGGTTTAGAATCCCTAATTAAACATATGAAGAATGGCTAAAACTTTTTAATGATGATATTTTAGCTTCTAATGTCATGGTAACCTTTGGTTGTTTTTATGAAAAAATTCACATGGATGAAAATGATCTCAACCTTCTCAGATCTGGAATATTCTCATATATTAATCCAAAAACTGTTCTTCCTATCCCCTTATCTTTCTCATCTAAAAAGGCCATGGTCTATACCTTCCTGACTATAAATTCATTATAGACTTTGGAACAAGAAATGGAATAATTAAAGTGATTTTGTATTCCAATCTTTATAAACACCAGACCACTAAAGCACCTCCTGGCTCAGAATCCTGTGAAGAATTCACACACTTTGGATTTTCTTTTTAAATTAATAGGGAGCTGTTCAATAAGATTGATAAGTTAAGAGAAAAAGGTGAGGTAAAACAAAAAAAATATTATGTAGAAAAAAAAGTATGGGGTGTAATATAGGTTGTCAAATTTTATTTTTATTTCACAAATTAACATTTTAAAAGTCATATATGATACTCTTCTTACCAAAATTAATGAGCCATCAGGCCATGTGTTTTATAATGGTAATCATGAGGAAATTTGTTTTTTCTCATGAGATTCACGTATACATTTGTGTTTGAATTCCTTGAATTTGGTCACAGAAAATTTACACTCACATTTATAATTAAATTTTAATTAATTTAGGCTTGTTGATTATCTTATAAAACTTATTTTCATGTTAATCTATAAAATGAACATAAATTTTGGCAATCTATGCCCCTACTTTAATAAAACACATGGGAGGGTATCACCATTTTTTGCCATATATTTTATTTTGACTTAGAAAAAAAAATGTTGTTCCCCACCCCCTTTTATGGTAAATAGAAGTGGAGGGTATTGTCAAAAAAAATTTTTTGACACAAATTTTTTTAACTTATAAATTATTTGGGGGGTCTGAAACTCATAATATAGTAAGTTTCATGTTAATTTGTTGCCAAAATAAACTTGCAAAATTTTCTTCCATAAATATTCTTGGTCTAATAAGATCCATTTTCTCTAAAAACCAAAGTATATTTCAAGTTTCATTTTATCCAGAATATTTTAAATGAGTACCTCATCTAGTATTGAAGAGTATTTTAACAAGTGTTATCAACTCACATATTGAACACTCTAAATCTTGCCCAAGATGCAAAAAATCTAATCACTATTGTGTTATGAATACAGTAGTTCAAGAAATAGTCAAAACATGTCAAAGATCTTATTGGCTTCATCTAAAATGTCATGTTCTTAAAGTGAAACATGAACCAAAATTACAATTTACAAACTTAAAATTTTGAATAATCCAAGATAAAAGATAGATTTTGTAAGAGTATTTCATTATATTTAATTATTAGAATAGATATATAAGACATGTATTATTTAAAATGAAATATATTAGGCCACTAAAGATAATTAAAAAAAATCACAAACCAGAAAAGATATTATTACTGATGAAGAATAAAATTCATACAAAACTTATTACTTAAGTGAGAAAACTGGTGATTTTGAAGAAATACTTTACAAATATAAAATTGTGACGCAATAAAAAAAAATTTTTTTAACTAGAAAGAAGTCACAGAAACTTCATTCTTCAAGTAGTAGATTGCATATAAAAAAGAAAAAGAATAGAATCAGTCAATGATGATAGTATTTGGGAACAAATAAAGAAAGTGTTAAATCTAAGAAAAAAGAAAAATTCCTAAATGTAATTGATGAAAAAATAAAAAGTGTGATTGATTGAGTATGATCTAGATTATAAGATAAAAGTAGTTTAGTTATAAAATTTTTTTTGAAGAGTTTAAAAATATAAGGAAGGAGATACATGAATTTTTGGAAGAATTTCATGTTGATATTAAAGAAGAAATTCAGAAAGAAATGTATTAATATTTACTTAATTTTAACTAAGTAAAGGAAAAAACTTTGTAAAATCAGAATATAAATTATTTTCATTAACATGGGCAAGTAGAAAAACTTTATTTCATGATTTTTAAGCATTGAGTTGCTTCATTTTTAATTCATCAGGTTGTGTCACCGGACAACCTACACACAAGTTTGAGGGTGTTTCTGGGAAAGTGAGATGGAGGAAGGAGTTTAGAGACTTTGTCACCGGACGACCTACGCACAAGGTCGAGGATGTTCCTGAAAGTGAGATGAGAGATTTAGAAACTTCTTCAAAGCACAGAGGAATGATTGGAGGAAGTGGTTCAAAGGTCACTCGAAGTATGAGCTACAGGATTGAGGTTCGTTCGAGAAGAATTATAAAATAGTTTCAAAGGTAATAGGAATTCTTAAGATCTCACGAAGGGTTGGAAATTCAATAATCAAAGATTTAGGATTTAGAAATGAATATTGAGAAAATAAAAGAAAGATACAATAACAATGATTTAACTTTAAAGATTTACCACTATTAATGTAAATACGATTTATAATTTAATTCTAAGGAATATAGAACCAAATACCCAACCCCTTTTATATCCTTTGTTCCTCCTCGCATTGACCTCCCTTCCATCGCACCATTCCCATTCCATTGACCATTACTAACATACACTTAGACCCTCTTCACTAAATATCTGTCCATGCTCAATTTACCCCTGTTTAATTAATTAACAAAACTTTAATGAAAAAAACTACTACTGTACTATTTCGTTGAACCTAGTGCTGTGCGTCGCTTATTGAAAAGGAGACTAAGGCACCCTATTGGGAGATTGACTAATTTAGATTTAGAGTTTAGGCTAGCGCAGTTAAATAGTAAGTACACAAAGGAAAATCGCAGTTGCTATGGAGAATTGCTTTCTGCGCTTCGAGTATAGATTTAGGACTCGATATTATTGATTTAATGAGCTTATTTCGCCTCGAGTGTCACGTGGCGTGTGAAAGATGCCCGGGTATAAGAATCGCGAACTCCGTTGAGCTTGAGCCATCTTCCCACACTAGTTTCCCTTCTTCTATAACTTTTTCCTCACTTATTAATTTCTCTTTTTATTATGAACTGCCCTACTCCCACACCTATGCCTCCACACCCTAAAGCAGATGGGGGAATGATTACGCTACAATTTTCACAAACTTGCACGGCTTGTGAAAGCATGGAATATTTTTGTGTTGAAAGTACGGCGACTCGAGGCCCTCGCCAGAAATGCGAGTTTTGCCGTTGACGACGAGTGGCGTGCAATGCATTGACGAAGAACGCAGAGATCGAACAACGGTTCACCAAGACCAAGTTTTGGGTAATACCTAAAACAAAAGAGGTGGTCAAAGACATTTGGGATGTCTCGATTGAAGATGAACAATCGGTGGGGAAAAATGATAAGGAGCTAAATAACGAGATCACGACCTGGGTAACCCAGGCCACAAGTTCGAAGCAAGGTGTCAAGGAAAAGGTCGACGAGTTGGTGGAGGAAGATGAAGATGAAGACCCTGTTCTAGGGCGGGCACCCAAGAAACGACGGGTGGTCATCGAAGACGACGAGGAGGAAAGAGAGGCAGAGGTTGAAGTGGCGCCAAGTTTATTCTTAGAGCCTGACCCCATCTTCAAGGTAAGTTTTCAATTGTTATTTTTTAAGGATGAAGTTACTGATGAGTTTTGTTTAGACATCAAATACCCTTGAAGACCTGATTGGGAAGCCTGCGCCGGTTTTACCAACTGAGGCAAACCCTCCGGTCACGGATGTAGTTGAAGAACCTGAAGACACACTGGACCAGGTGTGGTTGAAGAAACCTCGTCAAGGTCGACGAGTAAGGTTTGCGGAAGAGTTATGTGGGGAGGTCGACACAATTATCGACGCTGCTTCCTTCAACGTGGCAGAGGAACTCTTGGAGATTGGAGAGGTGGTTCCGGTAGGAGAGGAGGAGGTATTTGAAAAATGCAGGAAGGAGATAAGGGTAGTTTTGGAGAAAATGAAAAGATTGGTTCGAGAAAAATTAAAAGAAAAAATTTGAAATGAAAAAGAGATGTAAAGAAGTAGAAAAATTTGTATTTGTATTTTAGTTTTATTTTATTTTATTTTATTTTATTTTATTTTATTTTTTTTTATATTGTAGGTGAATATTATTAATTTTATAAGATTTGGGAGAGAGAGAAAAAAGGAAAAAAGAAAAAAGAAGTTTTAAATAAAAATTTTAGAATTTGAAAGAAGAAATTTAAAGAAAGAATAAAGTTGTTTAATTTGAAGGAAGTTTTAAGGTTTTAAAAGGAAAATTTTATGTAAGAGAAGAGATAGAAAAAGAAACGGTTGGTGATTGAGATGAGTTTGTTAAATTGAGAATTTAATGTTTTTTTTTTTTTTTTTTTTTTTTAGAAAATTTTAGTTGAAAAGAGAGGAAGAAGAAAGAAAAGAAAAAACAGAATTTAGAATTTAAAGAGAATTTGAAAAGAAGAATTATTTGTTCAAAGAATTATTATAGGGAGATTTAGAAGTTGAAGTTAAGTTCGAGGAAATGGTTGTGCCGTACAAGATTTGATGGTTCGAAGAAAAGAAAATTTTTTAAAGAGAGAATAAATTTTTAGAGAAGAAAATTTTTAAAGAGAATTTTAAATTTAAGAAAAGAATGTATTTTTAGAGAATTGAAAAGAGAAAAGAAAGAAAATATTTAGAGAGATTTAAGAGTTTTTTTTATTTTTTATTTTATTTTATTATTTATGTTTATTTTATTTATTTTATTTTATTATTTTTTTATTTTATTGTTTATGTTTATTCTATTTATTTTATTTTGTTTTTATTTCATTTTACTTTTGATTTTACTTTTAGTTGGTTTTTAGAGAAAATTTATATAGAAGTAGAAGAAAGAAAAAGAAGAGAGAGAAAAGAAAAAAAAAACAAGGCTAAGAAATTTAAGAGGTGTTTAGATTTTAAAGAAAGAAAGAAAAACAAATTTAAATTTAAATAAAAGATATTTTAAGGTTTTGGTTTTAAAGGATATTTCAAATGAAAAGATTTTAGGAGTTCAGGGGCGTTAGAAACATTGATGGCTGGTTCCCAGGATGTTTTGTCTGAGTCATTGAGGAAGCCTTCCCATTCCACGAGGTATTGAAGTTTCCCCTTGCGTATTCTTGAATCAAGGATATGACTTACTTCCCACTCTAGATGGTCTTCTACTTTGACCAGTTCCGGAGGGGGTTGGTTCTTGCCCGGGTATATTTCTCATGCCAGTTCCAGGAGAGATACATGGAAAACAGGGTGAATCGCCTGCCATTTAGGAGGTAACTTGAGTCGAAATTAAGTTTTAGAGACTTCAGAGTCGATTTCAAATGGTCCCAAGCGCTTTTCAGCCAGTTTCTTTGATGGTCGTGTTGTTCGAATGTTTCGTGCGTCGAGCCATACTTTGTCGCCTGGTTTAAAGGAAGGAGCAGATTGTCGATGTTTGTCGGCCTGTTCCTTGTATCTTCGAATCGCTGATTCCAAATTTGTTTTAAGTTCTTCTTGAAGTCGTGATATAGTTCGAAGATAATGTTCCGCAGGATGATTGGCTCCTACATGGATTGAATTGAATCGAGGATGTCGTCCATAAATGGTTTTGAAGGGAGATTGTTGTGTCGAAGAATGAGTCGAGTTATTATAAGCAAATTCGGCCAATGGTAACCATGTGGTCCAATCTTCTTGTTGGTAACTGACATACATTCGAAGATATTGTTTGAGGATTTGGTTAACTCTTTCTGTTTGACTGTCGGTTTCAGGGTGATAGGCCGTGGAGAGGTTCCTCGTGATATTGAGTTGTCGACAGAGTTGGGTCCAGAATGTGGATACAAACAATGAGCCTCTATCTGAAATAATATCATTTGGTAAGCCGTGTTTAGAAAATACATATTCTAGAAACAATTTTGACAAATCTTCTGCTGTAGCAGTAGTAGTGGTTTTAATGAAAATAGACATTTTTGAAAATCTATCTACTATTACTCATATAGCATCAAAATCATTAGAAATAGGAAGTTGAGAAATGAAATCTATAGATAAAGATTCCCAAGGTTTAGAGGGAATAGGAAGTGGTTGAAGCAACCCATGCTTCCGGTGACGGCGAGCCTTATTCCTATTACATTCGTAACAAGCTTTTATATAGGCCTTGATTTCCCTGGTCATACCTGGTCAGAAGATATCCCTCGCTATTAACTGGTAGGTTTTATCAACCCCAAAATGACCAGCTAATGGAGAATCATGTCGACTGTTGAAAATCCATAATTTTATCTCATTGTTGTCGCGTATGACTACTCTACCTTTGAAGACTAATAGACCTGATTCAATACTAAATCTTTTGGCCCCTTGCTTTGAGAGTATTTTGTCTTTTAACCCTAAACAATATTTGTCCTTTGACTGAGCTTCGAGGATGTTGGATAGTGGATTTCAAAAAGATTGAATTGTCATCAAATTAAGTTGATGAGTTGTTAAAATTGATTTGTTGAAGATTGATTGCACATTTGCTGGGTTCTTGTCAGCAAATGCGTACCCCCGCTGTGGGTAAACGTCGTCCCAACGTGACAAGATATCTGGGACAATGCAGTTTTTTCCTGGGCGATAGGAAATAGAGAAAGAAAAGTCAGACAAAAATTCAGCCCACCTGGCTTGACGCCTGGTCAACACTTTAGAAGACATGAAGTATTTCAAAGCATTATGATCTGTTAAAATTTGAAAAGGACTATCTAGGCTGAGAAGAAAAGAACGCCATTTTTTAAGATAATGGATAATAGCTAAAAGCTATTTGTCATGAATTTCATAATTTAATTCTGCGGCTATGAGTTTGCGTGACTCAAAAGCAACAGGATGAAACAAATTTGTTTCAGGGTTTAATTGGGAGATGACCCCTGCAATAGCATAATCGCTTGCATCTGTCTCAACTATTGTCGAGGCAGAAGGATCAAAATGTCAAAGAATTGGGGCTGTGGTGAACGCCATTTTTAGTGCTTCTAATTCCTTTTGTGCTGTAGAGGTAAAAACAAAAGTAATTTCTTTTCTAAGAAGAGAAGTAAGATTTGAAATAGTTTTAGAGTAATCTTTAATAAATCTTCTATAGAAGTTCGCAAAACCCAAAAATCCTTGGAGCGATTTAATGTTTTTGGGCTCAGGCCATTCCAGGATTTTCTGGACTTTTTTGTCATCCATGACTAAACCGTCAGTGGACAACGTAAAACCCAAAAAATCAATTGATTTGAGGTGGAATTCGCATTTATTATGCTTGGCATAGAGACCATGATCTCGAAGACAATTTAGGACCTGTCGAACATGATGAATATGTTCATCTAGTGTTTTCGAGAATATTAAAATATCATCTAAATAGACGACTACAAATTTTTCAACAACATCTTTAAAGATATCATTAACAAAAGTTTGAAAAGTTGAAGGTGCGTTACATAATCCAAAAGGCATAACTAAATATTCAAAACTACCAAATCTAGTGCGCATTGCAGTCAGTGGTTAATGACCTTCTGCAATGCAAATTAGATTGTAAGCGCCTCTAAGATCAATTTTAAAAAAGAAATTAGCACCATTGAAAAGGGTAAGAAGTAATGACATAGGAGGAACAGGATATGCATTCTTCTTTGTAACTGTGTTGAGCTTTCTATAGTCAAAACACAACCTAAGACTACCGCCCTTCTTTTTTACAAAGAGGACAGGGGAGCCGGTTGGAGATTTACTGGTTCTGATGAAACCTTTGGCTACATTCTCTGCAATGTAGTCTCGAAGAACTTGAGATTCGTCCTTCGATAAAGAATAGACAGGACCTGCCGGAGGTACTGGGCCTATTAACTCTATTTGATGGTCTTAGGGTCGATGAGGTGGTAACTTATCGGCCTTGCGCATTGAGAAAACATCGAGGAAATCGTGGTAGATTTCCGGTAGAGTTGATTTAATGGCTTCAACGTTGATTTGGTCGTCCTCTTTATCTTTGAGAGAATCTGTCAAGGGGATACCTGTATTGAGAGAGCAGAATTCGATTACTTTGAGGCAATTTAAATCCTCTTCGAGTGAAGTCATCGAGCTAGAAGGGTTAGCCAATTGCTCATTTAGAGAAGGATCAGATGCTTGCAAGTCATCTGGCAGAGACTTGTCCTCTAGCAGGACGTTGTCAGGCGGGTTGTTTAACTCCCTATTGACCTGCATTGAAGAATCAGAAATATACTTAGAGCGTGGGGTGATCAATCCCTTAGTCCAATCAATTTCGGGATTCCAATGCGTTAAAAATTCATGGCCAAGAATGGTATCGTCCATCCTTGGGGCGTCCAAGACTGATAATTCCCACTCGAAGGGGGGAAAGTTCGGAAAGTTGAAAACCCATAAAACTTTCTTACTTACCCAATATTTGGGTTCCTTTGATTCGACCAAATAGATTGGAGTTCGATCGATATCTGTAAATGTTAGTTGAAGCTTCTCGGAAAAAGATAAACTAACAAAAGAAATTGAAGCTCCAGAGTCTACAAGACAACTGAAGGGAATATCCTCCTTAAAAAGAATGAATCTCAAGCGGTTTAAGGCAACTCCAGTCCTTAAGACATGGAGGTTCTGTGCACTGGGAGAGATAATATAGTTTGCTTTGCACACAAGTAAACTATCTACTAGTTTTTTGACTTCGAACTAGTACCTTCTCTTTCCTTCAACTTTACACAGTCTTCCAACTTGTGCTTAACCCCACAATACATACATAACCCATTATCTGCTCGTCTCTTCCTCTCAGCTTCTTTAAGTTCCCCTTTAGGATCCAGTACTTTGCTGATATCGCCTGGGGTCGAGCCTTTTGGTCGAGGTTTATCCTTTCCCTTATTGGGTTTGGATTGAGTCGAGGAGGATTGATTTGGTCGTGGGTGTGAAGAAGGTCCCGATTTAAAATTTAGGCCTTGAGATTTGTTGGCATATCGACGATGTTGAAGTCGTCCTTGATAAATGCCGTCAAGTTTGAGGGTTCGATCCATTAAATCCGTTAAAGTAGTCATCTTCTGACCGTGAAGATTTAATTGATCCAGAATCCTCGAAGGGAGTCCTTTCTTGAAATGATACTTAAGGGCAGCATCATTCCAACCTACTCGAGTTTGAAGTGCTCTGAAGCTTGAGATATATTCAGAGGCTTTACCATTATCGCTCATGCGAAGAAAATCAAGTTCAATTTCTGCGTTGTCCGTTTCATTAGGGTCCCCAAACAACGTCAAAAGTTGGTCTTTGAACTTTTCCCAATTATTGATAAGTAAGTGGGTTTCTGTCGAAGAAAGCATGAGCAGATAAGGTTCGAACCATCTTGCTGCTTTCCTAGCTAGAAATGAAGAAGCGTAAAAAACCTTTGATTGGTCGCTGTTAAAGGTTCAAGGGTCATTATGGAACAGTAGCTTGCAGGTTTGCAAGAAGGGTCGCAATCTGTCGGGGTGATCTCCGTCAAATTTGTAAGGAGATTTCATAGAAGGAGTTTTGAACTTAGATCCCTCTGAAGACGTTGTATTTGAAAGGGTTTTCATGAAAAGTCTCATGAAATCTTCTAGAGAGTTAGATGGTCCAGGCTCTGCGGATTGACCAGAAGGGTGATTGGCTGGGGCGGATGGTGCCTCATGCATTGTATCCTCTCCTTCTTCTTAATCGCTAGAATCCTCAAAATCTTGTGGGATGTCTTCTACAGATTGAACTGAATGTTGCCATTCCCTAAGGTCGAGTGGTTCCAGAGAGTGAGTGCGGGAAACAGACCTTGTGGCTGTTGGCCTGCCCCTAGCGCGAGCTCTAGTAGTAGCGCCCGGAGGAGGAGTGCGTTGAACAGGTGCCATTTTAAAACTTTAAAAAACACCTAAAAGGACGTAGTAGTGCAAAGAATGAGAACTACGGAGAATTAAATTATACTGTCACCGGACGACCTACGCACAAGGTCGAGGATGTTCTTGAAAGTGAGATGAGAGATTTAGAAACTTCTTCAAAGCACAGAGGAATGATTCGAGGAAGTGGTTCGAAGGTCACTCGAAGTAAGAGCTACAGGTTTGAGGTTTGTTCGAGAAGAATTATAAAATAGTTTCAAAGGTAATAGGAATTCTTAAGATCTCACGAAGGGTTGGAAATTCAATAATCAAAGATTTAGGATTTAGAAATGAATATTGAGAAAATAAAAGAAAGATACAATAACAATGATTTAACTTCAAAGATTTACCACTATTAATGTAAATACGATTTATAATTTAATTCTAAGGAATATCGAACCAAATACCCAACCCCTTTTATATCCTTTGTTCCTCCTCGCATTGACCTCCCTCCCATCGCACCATTCCCATTCCAGTGACCATTACTAACATACACTTAGACCCTCTTCACTAAATATCTGTCCATGCTCAATTTACCCCTGTTTAATTAATTAACAAAACTTTAATGAAAAAAACTACTACTGTACTATTTCGTTGAACCTAGCGCTGTGCGTCGCTTATTGAAAAGGAGACTAAGGCTCCCTATTGGGAGATTGACTAATTTAGATTTAGAGTTTAGGCTAGCGCAGTTAAATAGTAAGTACACAAAGGAAAATCGCAGTTGCTATGAAGAATTTCTTTCTGCGCTTGGAGTATAGATTTAGGACTCGATATTATTGATTTAATGAGCTGCTTTCGCCTCGAGTGTCACGTGGCGCGTGACAGACTTCTTTGAAGTACAGAGGAAATACTCAAGGAAGTTATTTGAAGATGAGTCAAAAGAAAAGCTGCCTCTTTGAGTTACGTTTGATAACAATTTTAATATAATTTAAAGGTAATATTAATGTTCTTAGGATCTCACAAAGGGTTGAAAACTCAATAATCAAAGATTTAAGTTTTTAGAAATGATTACTGAGAAAATAAGGAAGTTTAAAATAATAATGATTTAACCTGAAGCTTTACCACTATTAACTATATACATATTTTATAATTTAATTTTAAAGAATGTTGAACCAAAATTTCATCCCTTTTATATCCACTACTCCTCCTTGCATTGACCTCATGCCCATCCATCATTCCACACACCACAGACCTCCCTATATCCTCACAGCCCCTCCTCACTAACACCTGTTATACCTGGACCCTCCTCACTAACATCCGTTAACCCCTTGACCCTCCACTAACCATTCCGTCCATGCTCACTACCCCTGTTAATAACCCACAAACACACAATAAACCTTTAGCAGAATATTGCATTGTCCATTGCGCTGTGAGTTGCCTATTGAAGAAAAAGACTGAACACACTATTGAGAGACTAACTACTTTAGATTTAAAGTTTTAGATTAGCCTGGTTGAATAGTGAGTACACAAAGGAAAGTTGCAGTTGCTATGTAAAATTGCTTCTGCGCTTCAAACATGGATTTAGACCTTGTTATTATAGATTTAAATGAGCTCGTGGCGTGTGACAGATTCCCTGGTATAAGAAGCGAGCTCTGTTGAGTGTGAGAAAACATTCTTCCCACACTATATTTTTTCTTCTACTTCTTCCTTTATAATTTTTTAATATGTCTAACTGCCCCACTCCTGTTCCCACTCCTCCACACCTCAAGGCTGATGGCGGTGTTGTTACTCGCCAGTATACCCACACTTTCACGGCTTGTGCATCGATGGAGTATTTCTGTGTGGAAAGAACGGCCACATGAGACCCTTGCCAGAAATACAAATTTTGATGCTGGAGACAGGTGGCCTGTGATGCCCTTGCAAAAATAGGGGATATTGAGAGGAAGTTTACGGGGACTAAGTACTGGGTGATTCCTAAGATTAAAGAGGTGGTCAAGGATATTTGGGACATATCGGTTGGGGATGATCAATTGGTGGAAGAAGAGGGAAATAAGGTTGAAGATACCATGGTGACTTTGGTAGCCCAGACAACAGGTCAAAAACAAGGGGTG
The DNA here is from genome assembly GCA_030280995.1 of Hemileia vastatrix. Classification (NCBI taxonomy): domain Eukaryota; kingdom Fungi; phylum Basidiomycota; class Pucciniomycetes; order Pucciniales; family Zaghouaniaceae; genus Hemileia; species Hemileia vastatrix. The sequence goes on along the minus strand of JASXTE010000009.1, from coordinate 15,617,354 downwards.
GAAGAAGAGTTAATTGAAATTGGAGAGGCAGTACCGGTAGGAGAGGAGGAGTTATTTGAAAAATTCAAAAATGAAATAAGGGTGGTGTTGGAGAAAATGAAGAAGTTGGTTTGGGAGAAAAGGCAGTAAAATATTTCAAATGGGTGGAGAAAAAAGAAAAGAGAGAAGTAAAAGAGAAAAAAAAGGTAGAAAGCAAATGTAAATTGTGTATTTATTTATTCTATTGGTTTTGTTGTTTTTATTAAAATTTTATTATATGTTTTATAAGATTTTGGAAGAGAAAAAAAAAAGAAAGAAAAAAATATTTGAATAAATTTTTTGTTTTAAATTTTGAAAGAAGAAAATTTGAATGAAAGAAGAAAATTTGAATGAAAGAAGAAAAGAAAGAATATTTAACTGAGGAAGGAAATTTTAGTTTAAATTTTGAAAAAAAAAATTTTAAAGTAAAAAAAAATAGTTGATTGAAAATTTTGGTTTTATGTTTTTAAATGAAAATTTAATGAGAAAAAAGAAAAAAAATGTTATTTGTGAAAATTTATTTGAGGTAAATTTTGAAGTTTTGAGGAATTTTGGTTATTTGAAGAGAAAGGAAAAAAATAGTTTTGAAAAAAAGAATTTGAAAGAAAAGAGTAATTTGTTTGAAGAATTTTAAAAGAGAGATTTAAAGTGTGAAGTGAAGTTTGAGAAAGGTTGTTGTATTGAGTTTGTGAAAAAATTTGATAATTTGAAGAAAAAGAAATAAGGAAATAAAAATTGTATTTTGAAGAAGAAAAAAAGTTTGAAAGGAGAAAAGAAGGAAAATTAAAGGAATAATTGATTTTTAAGATCTTATTTTAATGAATTTTTTAAGACTTTGTTTTTGTTATTTTATTTTTTTAATTTTAATTTAATTTTAATTTGATTTTATTTCATTTTGTTTTGTTTTATTCATTTTTAAAGAATTTTGAAAAAACTTTTTTGAAAGAGAAGAAGAAAAAAGAAAACAGAGTAAGGATTTTTAGAAGAGAAGAAGTTTTAGAATTTTAAGAAAAGAAAAGAGAAGAGAAGAGAAGAAAAAAGAAAAATAAAAGAGAGTTTATAAGTTTTGGTTTTAAAGGATATTTAAGATGAAAAGATTGTAGAAATTCAGGGACGTTAGAAACACTGATGGCTGGTTCCCAGGAAGTTTTGTCTGAGTCAATGAGGAAGCCTTCCCATTCCACAAGGTATTGATGTTTCCCCTTGCGCATTCTTGAATCAAGGATACGGCTTACTTCCCACTCTAGATGGTCTTCTACTTTGACCAGTTCTGGAGGAGGTTGGTTCCTGACCGGGTATGTTTCTCGAGCCAGTTCCAGGAGAGATACTTGGAAAACAGGGTGAATAGCCTGCCATTTAGGAGGTAGCTTGAGTCAAAATGCAGTTCTAGAGACTTCGGAGTCGATGTCTAATGGTCCCAAGCGCTTTTCGGCCAGTTTCTTAGATGGTCAAGTTGTTCAAATGTTTTGTGTGTCAAGCCATACTTTGTTGCCTGGTTTAAAGGAAGGAGCAGATTGTTGATGTTTGTCAGCCCATTTATTGTACCTTCGAATTGCTAATTCCAAATTTGATTTAAGTTCTTGAAGTCGTGATATGTTTTGAAGATAATGTTCCGCAGGATGACTTGTTCCTACATGGATTGAGTTGAATTGAGGATGTCTTCAATAAACAATTTCAAAAGGAGATTTTCGTGTTGAAGAATGAGTTGAGTTATTTTCAGCAAATTCGGCCAATGGTAACCAAGTGGTCCAATCTTCTTGTGGGTAACGGACATACATTCAGAGATATTTCTCAAGGATTTTATTGACCATTTCCGTTTTCCCATCCGTTTCAGGGTGATAGGCCATGGTGAGATTTCTCGTGATATTGAGTTGTTGACATGATTGAGTCCAGTATGTAGATACAAAAAGTGAGCCTCTATCTGAAATAAAATCATTAGGTATGCCATGTTTGGAAAATACGTGTTCTAGAAAGAATCTTGACAAATTTTCTGCTGTAGAAGTAGTAGTGGTTTTTATAAAAATAGACATTTTTGAAAATATATCTACTATTACTAATATAGCATCAAAATTATTAGAAAGAGGAAGTTGAGAAAAAAAATCCATTGATAAAGATTCCAAAGGTTTAGAGGGAATAGGAAGTGGTTGAAGCAACCCATGCTTCAGGTGACGGTGTAGGTAGACTCTTACAGTCGCCTTGCTGTAAGCAGAATCCGAAGGAGTTGGATAAACCATAGAAAACCCTGTCCTTCTAAGTAAAATAAGGGTTGCTTAAATAAATAAGCTTACTAGTCTACTTGAATTGATTTAAAATATAGATGAAACTCTGACTTTATGAACGCTTATTGAGATTTATAAGTAGAAGCTGTTGGAAAAGAAATACTGATGACAACAATTAAGGTGTACCAGTGAAAGATCTGAAAAGATAGACTTATATATTTTTATAAAGATTTTATTTTAATGAGTTAACAATAAAAACTAGTCCCTGAGATGGTGACCTTTCCAATGATACCCTATATGTGATTAAAATATAATTGTTGTATTTTATTTCAACAGTTTTATGAAAAATATAAATGCTATAAGGGTATTATAATTTGATTTAATTTTGTTGAGTAATGAAAAATATGAAGGTGGTTGTTAATAATCCAAAAAGACTCTCAATATCAAAACTAAAAGAAAAGAAACTTGTAGCAGACTAAGTTTCCCTCTTCTATCTGATTCTCCTACTCCAGACCTTTCCAACAATACCCTACATGCATAGTATCTACAATAAACTATTGATCTAACAAGCATAATAAATTCTAACCAAATTTTTCCACAATAGCCAAAATTTTTTGCAGTGACCAAACTTTGCACTGATGATCAGAATTTTCTAAAGTGACCAAACTTTGCACTGGTGATCAGACTTTTCTACAGTGACCAAACTTTACCACAGTGCCCAGACTTTTCTGTAGTGACCAAACTTTGCACTGGTGATCAGACTTTTGCATTGTGAGCAAATTTTGCCACAATGAGTTCTTTTTTCCATAATGAGCTAATTTTGCCATAATGAGCTAAATTGTCCAGAGTGAGCTAAATTTACCACAGTGAGTTAATCTTGTCACCATGACCAAACTTGGCCACAATGACAGAATTTTTCCAGTACACATTGCTTTTGCACCAGAAAATCACCAGAGAAAACCGGAGCACACCGGAGCCCACTGGAGAACTGGAGCTCAGTGGCCATTCCATCAGCACACCATATCCACCAAAAATACTATAAGTCACTAAATCAAGTAAAACACTAAGAAAACAGTAAAATATGATAAAAAATCATCAAGACATAAAAGATAGAGAAAAATCTGGGCTATCCAATGATAATAATCATTTTCCAAACTTCCAAATATCCAGCCTTATAATCCAGAAAATTGCTACTAATCTTCAAAAATAAACCTAAGTGGCATACCTAGATGTGAAATGCCACATCCTCCCTCCAATATGGAATGTCCTCATTCGTATCAAATATTTAATTGATATAAATTTTTTTTCACCTATTTTTTCATAGTCTTTGATAATGGTGTGGAAAGAGATCCAAGAAACATCTTTTCTGAAATTTTACTATTGGTGATTTTCAATCATTGTCCTTTTGCTGGTCTTCTATAAATTTACCTTTTTTGTCTTCTTCTCTGGCTCTTTATATAAATCATAATAAAAAAATAATAATAATAAAAATAATTTTGTGATGATTCTACTACTGAGAGCAAGGTTTGAATCCCTTCAGACTCCCATATACCAGTCTTCCATCTATGTCACAGCATGAGAGAGTGGATCTCCCTAATGAGCCAAATACTCTTGATTCCATTCTCATAGTCCCCCCCACTGAGCCAAATTCTATGATTCCAATCTTGCCATAAGGTCCTCCAAGCTTCACACCAAACAGCCTAACTGTCGGTCAGTCGTCTAGAAGAGGTAAGAAAAATAGGAGAAAAAGGAGGAGAGAAGGAGGAGGACAAAGGAAAATAAAGAAATAAACCAAAAATATATATATAATTTATTTGAGAGGGAGACAACGGTGAGCAACTTTGAGAGGTGACAAAAAACTTAGATTTTATTAATAATAATATTATTAAATGTAAGGGTACTGCGCGGCAAACAATTTTAATTACCAGTAGACTTAAAGCAACCTTTGATTTGTTGTATAGAATTTAAATTAGATTTGTATTACTAATAAAAAAAATATAAACGTAATAAAATGGTTATTTAATTTGTTGAGTGTGTAATAAGTGATGAGGCTACATGGGATTATCCAAGGCCCTTTTATAGGCAATGGGTCCTCTGAAGCGCTACTATATTTGTAAATACAATGATTAGAATGGAATAAAACAAATATATTAAAAGTGTAAATGAAACATAACAATATAGAGAAAATCATGAAACAATTAATTAAAACCCCAATTAAGAAACCAATTTTCCCGCCATTAATTCCCAAATCAGTAAGTGAAAATAGTGAATAACTAAACAAGATTGTAACATAGGAACTATGAGAAAAATAATTCCAAACAGATGGTACAATCTGATTAAAGGATATTTTAAGTGAAACAAAAAATACTTTGACGCAACAAATCATGTAATTAATCTCAATTTAGTATAAATTAATTTATTTGTTTTTTCTAACACAATTAAGGGTCAAAAGAAGCGTCATTAATTATTGTTTAGTATTATATGAGAGGTGTTATTTAATATATAAATTTAAATAATTAATTTAAATATATTATAAGTCAATTTTACACTTATAAATATAATATATGTTTTTTCAATTAATTAAATATAAATTTATTATCATTAAATACATAAAAATGCGCCATTATTTGTAGAATATATTACATTATGTTCAATTTAACTGTATATAAAAATATATATAACCCATAAATTTAATGTAACACTTGTATATAATAAAATACTTATATAATTTCATTATGCAATAAAATATTAAGTTATATTCATTAAATACAATTCTTACCCACTCTTTAAGGTTTTATAATTTATATTTCATTTACTGAACTCCTGGAATAGCCTGGCTGACACTCCCTCACTCTAAAAAAACAATATAAAAAAAATGCTAAGATTTTTTCTTTTTGTATTTTTTCAACAGAGCAGGCAGATTTGAAATTTCCTTGCCAGGTATCCATGCATCATGTTCAGATGATTTGTTCTTATATCTCAATAAATATTCAGTACCTCTCTCAGAAGTAATAATTCTATCATTGAGAATTTTATCAATTTCTGCTGTTTCTGTGACTTCCTGAGGGTTCTTCTTAGGTCTTCCTCTTCTTTTTGGAAATAAGTCACTGTTGGAAGTATAAGGTTTAAGCAAAGAAATGGGAAAGACAGGATGTTTCCTATCATATGGAGAATACAATACAACTTCCACTGCATTATCACCAACCATTCTTTTAACAACAAATGGTCCTACAAAAGGATCTTTTAATTTGTGGTTACCTTGTAAATTGAAATGGACAGTAGAGATCAACACTTCATCACCCTTGTTAAATGTGTATTCTTTATGGGATTTATCCCATCTTTTCTTTTCATATTCAAATGCTTTATCAATACAACTCTGAGCATGTTTTCTGCATAGCTGTTGCATTTGCATAAAAGATTTTACACCAGGGTGTAGTTCCAACTTAGGTAATTTATTATTGAGAATCTGAGCAGGAGTGTTTGGGACATAACCTAACCAAAGCTCAAAAGGCTTTTTCTCAGTGACAGAATGAACAGTGCTATTATATGCAAATTCAAGACCAGGCAAAAGAGTGACCCAATCATGAGTAAATCTGTCATTGTCTTTATATTCTAAACCAAAGGCACAATACCTTATAATCATATCTTCCAGAGTTTGAATCATTCTTTCAGCTAGACCATCAGTCTGAGGATGGTGAGCTGTAGACAATTTTAACTCACAGCCACAAATATCCATCAAAGAGGTCCAAAACTCAGAAGTGAATTTTGGATCCCTATCAGAGATAATGGCTTTTGGAAAACCAATAATATTAAACATGTAAGACCACCATAAGAAAGCTAATTCTTTGGTGGATACATCTTTGTGGGTTGGAATAAATTTGCACATTTTTGTGAATCTATCCACTATTACCCAACAAGAGTTAAAGCTGTCTTTACCTGCAACAGGAAGACCAGTGACAAAATCCATATTAATAATTTTCCAGGGAGCACTAGGTGCTTCAATATGTTGTAATAACCCTGCTCTCTTACCTGTTAACCTTTTAGATTTTTGGCAGGAATCACAAGATTCAACATATAATTTTGTGTCTTCAGACATATTAGCCCACCATGCAGTGTTTTTGATTCTAATCAATGTTTTTTCAAGATCAAAATGACCAGCTAATATGTCATCATGACAAAGTTTGAGGATAGTTTCTTTCATTGAAGGAGGAATAACAATTACATTGGTAAGCTTCCTTCTATAATATATATAACCATCTTCAATAGAAAACTTTCCTTTATTTAAAGCATTTTGGTACTTTTCAGGAAGAGTTTTTATTAATGCTTTAATTGAAGCATTCTTAGGATCATTCAAAATAGTAACTAATTTATTCAAATCAGAATCTTTATCATATGAATCCAGTATTAACTGTAATAACTCTTCTTCCATATCAACTATAAATATACCATGTATATGAACAGTATCATCTTCAGGTACATAAGCGGATTGGAGTCATTATTTGGCAGAGGCAATCTGGAGAGCATATCAACATTAGAGTGAACATTTCCAGCTCTATGGATAATAGTAATCCTTCCTCTGTATTCTTGAACAGCAAGTTGCCACCTGAACATATGTCTGTTAGGTGTCTTGAGGTTTAAGAGAGATTTCACAGCACCACAGTCAGTTACCAACTCAAATTTTTGGTCATCCAAGTAGTAATGAAGTTTCTCAAGGGCCCAAATAACTGCAAAGCACTCCAATTGAGTGGCACCATATTTCAATTCACTATTTCTTAAGGTTCTTGAAATATAACAAATTACCACCTCTGAGGATTTATCATTAATAATTTGCTTTTGGTGAAGGGCAGCACCCAGACCAATAAAGCTAGCATCTGTATAAAGGACAAATGGCTTGTTAAAATCTGGAAGAGCCAATATAGGTGCTGTCATTAAGCAACTTTTTAATGTATCAAAAGCTTTCTGACAGTCATTATTCCAGAGAAAAGCAACATCTTTTCTGGTTAGTTTTGTAAGAGGCAAGGCTATGACTTGATAATTTTTAATATATTGTCTATAATAGCCACACATACCCAAAAAACTTTGGATTTCTCTTACAGAAGTTGGTGCTTTCACATTTTGAATGGCAGCAACTTTATTATGGTCTACACAAATTTGTAAGCCTGACACAACATGGCCAAGGACTTTCAAAGATTGAAAACCAAATTTACACTTTTTTAAAGATAAGGTCATATTGATTTCATCAATTTTTTGGAAAACTCTATTCAAGTGAATCATATGTTCATCAAAAGTTTTAGAAAAAACAATAATATCATCAATATAAACCATGAGCCAACCTTCGATAATTTCTTGATGGAAAGTGTTATCCATGACTTTCTGGAAAACTGAAGGAGCATTTTTAGGGCCAAATGGCATCCTAACATACTTATATATTCCCATATGAGTAGCAATAAGCAAAAAATTTTGAGAATTTTTCTCAACTGGAACTTGATGATAACCTTTATTACCATCCAGACAACTAATAAATTTTGCACCTTGCAAGGTAGCATGTATTGAATTAATTCTGGGTAAAGGATAAATATCATCAACAGTATAAGTATTTAAAGCTCTGTAATCTCCACATAATCTAGCTTTATCTTTTTCATAAGAAATCAAGACTGGGGAGATGACACAATATTTAGGGGTGACATCCACTTTCTCAATGATATTCATTTTCAATAATGTTCCAATATTATCTTCAATATCTTTTCTTTTTGATGGAGAAGCAGGATATGGTTTTTTCTTAAGGGTAGGAGGAATATCACTCAAATTACAGGATAAGGTAATTTTCATTTCTTCCTGAAAAATTCCCAAGACATGAGAACCATGAGCAAAAGCCATAGGGAAAGAGGTAATAGAGGCAACAATAGAATCTTTTTGTTCACAAGTCAACTGATCACCAAAAGAAGCAGTATTTATTTCATGTAATAAATCATCCATTTCAGTTTTTGTTCTACCTTTACATTGGGTCAGTGAGTTACAAGATTTCAACAAATGCCCAGAAGGTCTAAGAGAGGAAATTTTGAATTTTCTTTTCCCATTCATTCCTAAGGTAAAGCAATTATTTGCTGGGTCCAGTTTCACACCAAACATGGTTAAAATATTATTTCCCATAATAAACCAATTGCTCAAATTATCATTTTTCATGACAACAAACTCACAAATAGCTCTGACAAAACCACCATTATATTTGAAGAATACAGAGGTTTTGTATTTGCCAATAGGAAATAAGGTAGAACCATAACCTCTCCATTTTTCAGAAGTTATTGGCAATAATTTACTCAAATATTCCTTATCCACTGAAGCCAAAGCTTTTTCAGATACTACACTTCCTCCAGCACCAGAATCAAGAACTACATCAACATTTTTACCATTAATGATAACAGGTGCCTTTAAAGGGGATATAGGAATAGAATTGTTAGTAATATCTTTAATTATCTCAGCATTTTCTACTGAAGATAAATTCAATACACAATCTTCAGATATATTATTTAAATAATGGACATCATGTTCCAACATTAAAACATCTTTAACAGATTCATTGTCATAGGAGATATTACTTTCACAGTCACTGGAAGAATTATTGACATCAAGTTCAACTTCATCAGTGTCTTCATTTTGTTCAACAAGATGAATTTTCTTGTCACAAACATGACCCTTCTGCCACGGTTTGTTACATTTATAACAAGTATTTGTTGCATAATTTTTAGGTGCAACTGGGGCAGAGGGTTTACCAGATTTTTCTGGGAGCTTTATAGAAGGTTTATTCTGATCATTATAAGATTTACTAAGGTAATTCTTTGGTTCATATCTATGGTTGAGCAGTACTTCATTACAGATATTAATGAAAGAAGAATTTTCCCTTACATGCTCAGTTCTAGCAACAATCAAATCCCTAAGAGAATTTGGTAATTTATACAAGATTTTATCTCTCCAAATATCATAATCCATCTTTGGATCAATTGCTCTAAGGATTTTAGTTATTTTCATCAGAAAAACAATGGGCTTTTCAACAGAGGAGGATACATATCTAGTATTCTCATACAGTCTCTGTTGAGCTAACCTGAATTTTGAACCACCAAACTGATTCTCAATCAAGGATTTCCAATCATTCCATGTATAATGATTGTTATCTAAGAGAACAGATTCATACCACATCAAGGCCACATTGGAAAATAAAGAAATTAGCTTAGAAACAATTTCCTCATCAGGTAGTTTATAAGATCTCTTTAAATTATCAATTCTTTGGATAAAGTGTTGCCAATCAGAGGAAGAATCACCATCAAAGGTAGGATATTGGTCTAACTTAGGCCAATTTTTCTGACTACTGGGATGGTCCACTTTTTGGTTTGAATTATTTATTATTAATAATTCCTGAAGTTTAGCCAGGTGCTCAGAAATTTCATTATTTACAGAAACAGCTGGTGCATGACCATCACAAGATTTTTTGCTAGTAGCAAAAGATTTTACAGACTCATTGTCAGTTTGTTTAATGGTTGAAATATGAGGAAGAAAGGATGAACTTTGCTCAGGTTTTTTCCCTTTATTTTTATGCAGCTTATTTACAGAAATCTCATTTAATTCATTATTGATGGTTAAGTTTGAGAACTTTTCCTGCAGGTCAGACACATAGCTTCTTATTCTTGGAATTTCAGACATCTGGTCATTTACTTTTGCAAGAGATAGAACATTTCTGTCCTCAGAAACTGAGTGTTTGGTACTTAGTGCATGGAAATCATTTTTTAGCTTCTTAAACTCATTTTGCAGAGATTTTATTTCATTCTTGAATGAATAATTTTCCTCAATAAGGGGTTTCAATTTACTCAAGGTCTTATGTAGACTGATATTTCTATCTGAGATAGCTCTATGGTCACTTCTTATTTGTTTTTGTTGACTAAGAACAATATTCAAGGTTTCTTTGATTTTTAAATAAGCTGTATCTTGTACATAAGAACTCACTTTACATTGCAAGTGTAAATTATTTAATCTATCATTTTCATGGATTAACACATCTCTCACATGTTTGTCTTTCACAATATTAAAATCAAGGGTATCTTTCAATATTTCCTCAGAAGTTTTTTCAATTAAGGTATAGATTTCAGGGGGAACAGAATCATTTTTAATTGCAAGAGAAGGATTAATTAAAGATGTAGAAGTTAAATGTAAAGGTTCATCAAATGACAATTTGCTAATTACATCAATAGGGCTACTAGTTACAGGAAGCTGTCTTTTAACAGGTTTAACTGTTCTTTCACCATGTTCAATAATATTACCTGCAGAAGAAGATTTATTAGAAAACATACCCAAGTGACTATCAACCAAATTACTTACCATGGCAGAGGAGGAAACTTCCCCTGGGACTGGGTTTGGGATTGTGCTTGGGCCTTCTTTCTCCTGCCTTGTTGGTAGGGATGAGGAGGTAGATGGAAATTGGGTGTTCTGGATGGGCCAGGCTGATGATGAGGAGGGTGTTGCACATTCTGTTGGTAGTGACTCATTAGATAATCCCATTTCCATTGCTCTACATCCATAGTATTTGGATTTTGGATGGTTGAGCTGGGTGGCTGTGAAGGTTGAGCCTGAAACTGAGGCTGATTGGGAGGCAACTGAGGAGGGGCCTGGGCCTGAATCTGGTTCCTGAGTTCTTGGACCTGATCCCACAAGGTGTCTACCTTTGCTTTGTACGTCATATTTTATGTCTTCAACTCTTTTATATGACTGGATAGGTTGCTGATTTTTTGTGGCAGAGGAAGCTTTTTTATTTTGAAGCCTTTTGGAAGACCTTCTTGAGGCACTAGAGGCTTTACTTCCTTTTGTGGTACTGGGGGAAGGGGGTTTGGTTTGTTTGAATTTCCTGTCATTTCCACATCCTGCAGTATTTGAATTCTTTGTGTCAGCATAAGATTTTTTATGACCAACTTTAGAAGAACTTACAGTGTCAGCATCATAGTCAATTTCTATTTCATCCACTTGCATGTTATCCATTTTTTCTGCCAAATTGTTGGACATACTAGTGGGAAGATTTTAATTTACTTCTTATTTTGTTAAAAAAATAATAAAAGTTAGTCAATAATTGCTCCAAATAATATTAAAAATTTTATTAATTAAATTATAGAAAAAAAAATTTTCAATATAAAGTAATAATTATAAAAAATTAATTTAAAAAAAATGGATTGCAAGGTTAAATTGGGAATAACAATCATGTTAATTCAACCAATTAATTACCAATATTAAATATGGCAATATATTTGGGACTAAGCACAATGTACTTTTAAGTCAACCAAAATTAACAATAATTAATAATAAAAAATAAATAAATTAATAATTCAATTTGTATTAATAAAAAATGTTAATTCTTCTAGGACTAAGAGGATTTAACACTCTATAATGGTCAACTAGGAAAAAAAATATTTAATAATTGAACACTTACACTCAGTGAATCAGCAATTAAGCCACAATCACTGTTATTGCAGTAAAAATATAGTAATATGAGTGAGAGGTGCAAAGGTGAACTTACTATAGTGATCGAAAAATCACTTCAAAATAATATAAAAATTAATATAATATATACCTAAGAAATCGAACCCAAGTTCGAAACACGGTCGCGGCAAAAGTTTCTTTTTTGCTAGGTGGTCCGTGCGTTTTGTCGTTCGTCGCCAGGCTTGATTGTCGTCATCGTTTGGAAAGGTCCCCAGTTGTCGGTCAGTCGTCTAGAAGAAGGTAAGAAAAAGAGGATAAAAGGAGGAGAGAAGGAGGAGAACAAGGAAAAAATAAAAGAAATAAATTACAATAATATATTTAATTTATTTAAGAGGGAAACAACGGCGAGCAACTTTGAGAGATGACAAAAACTTAGAATTTATTAATAATAATATTATTTAATGTAAGTGTTCTGCGCGGCAAACACTTTTAATTACTATCAGACTTAAAGCAACCTTTAATTTGTTTTATAGACTTTCAATTAGAATTGTATTTACTAATAAAAAAAATATAAACATAGTAAAATAGTATTTAATTTGTTGAGTGTATAATAAGTGATGATGCTACAGGGGATTATCCAAGGCCCTTTTATAGGCAATGGGTCCTCTGAAGCGCCACTATGTTTTTAAATACAATAGTTAGAATAGAATAAAACAAATATATCAAAGAGTAAATGAAACATAACAATGTAGAGAAAAACATGAAACAAATAATTAAAACCCCAATTAAGAATCCAATTTCCCCGCCATTAATTCCCAAATCAGTAAGTAAAAATAGTGAATAACTAAACAAGATTGGAACATAGGAACTATGAGAAAAATAATTCCAAACAGATGGTAAAGTCTTATTTAAGGATATTTTTAAGTGAAACAAAAAAATACTTTGACACAAAAAAACATGTAATTAATCTCAATTTAGTATAAATTAATTAATTGGTTTTTCCTGACACAATTAAGGGTCAAAAGAAGCGTCATTAATTATTGTTTAGTATTATATGAAAGGTGTTATTTAATTGATAAATTTAAATAATTAATTTAAATATATTATAAGTCAATTTTACACTTATAATTATAATATATGTTTTTCAATTAATTAAATATAAATTTATAATTATTAAATACATAAAAATGCGCCATTATTTGTAGAATATATTATATTATGTTCAAGTTAACTGTATATAAAAATTTATATAACCAATTAATTTAATGTAACACTTGTATATAATAAAATACTTATATAATTTTATTATGCAATAAAATATTAAGTTATATTCATTAAATACAATTCTTACCCACTCTTTCAGGTTTTATAAGTTACATATCATTTACTGGACTCCTGGAATAGCCTGGCTGACATTTCTTTTAATCTTCTCACATTCTTAGTGCACCCCTTAAATCAATCACTCCTGATTTGAAAAATCCTTCCCCCTCTGAAACTACTTCAAATTCTGAATTTTTGGACCCTTTCACTTGAAATATCCCTTCTTCTAACACCTCTAAAAAGGCACCCATTTAGCCATACCATTCCCAATCCATTCCTACTAAAGGAGATACTAACATGGATTACTTAAATATCTCTTCACAGCAAAAAACAGTCCTTAATGTACCAGCTGCTTCAGAAACTCCTTCCAGCTTGGCCCCATTAAAACCCTCTTTGCCTCCATCTTCTTCATCTTCCATCCCTTATTCCAGTGACCCTTCGCCAAATCTCCCTCCACCATCTCCCATCACTCCCACTCCCACCAGCTTTTCTGCCTCAGCTACAGCTACAGCTGATCCATCTTCCTGTGCTTCCTCAAAATCAAAACCACTATCAGTTTTAAGATTTTTTTCTCAAAATAATGACTCAGTTGGAGAGATTGACTTCAAGAATTCAGAAAAATTAAAAAATTTTCAATGGAAGAACATGAATAATATTTCATAAAATCTCTTAGAACATCAATTTAGTGTCAGGTCTGATTAGACAGAAAATATGGCTTTTCTTTCAAGAAATTTTGTTTTTAAGCAAGATGGATGCATTATTAGCAAGTGGGATCAACAGGTGTCAAATTTAGGAGAGATATTTTAACCTTCTTTACATAGTTAATTTTTACCAACTTAATTTTACAGCACCTTTTTTCCATCTTTTTTCTGAATCTGAGTTATAGTTTAGAACAGATATTTTAAGTTTTAAATTTTTTGCACTCTCAGTTAAAAAAATTTTATCCCTTTCTTTTAGCTTTGATGCAGCTAAATGAACCAACAACAGATCATATAGATCCTGCACAGGGAAAAAAGTGAAAACCAGATGTTGGTTTCAGCTTACATACTTGAGTTGAATCAGTTCAGTATGTGAACAGAATCCAACATCTGGTTGACATTTTTTCCCCTGTGCTGGGCTCATTTTATTATGGATGCCATAACATTCTCAGATTTATAAATCAGTTATTCAAAAGATCCTTCCACTAAAAAAATTATTGAAGATTCAATTCCTAAACTTTTATCTTATCTGGATGTATTGGAGGTCAATAAAGCTTCTCAGGAATTAAAAAAATATGATGCTGTTTCTATCAATGGAATTTTTTTTATTTTTTGCCTTTTTAAATTTTACAATAGAGTTCTTGAGATTATAAAGACATTAACAGTTCTTAATTTCACTAGGTACTATTAAGTTTCTTAGCTCTATTTTAATCTCAATAGAAGACATATATTTTTCATTTCAACCTGACTTCTTGGAGCATTTGTCAGTGGATGCTAGCAATAATAGTTTTTGATGGATCATAAAGAGTGAAAAAAATTCTCAGCCCCAAGAATTAAACTTTTAATTAAATTATTTTAACATAACTTGTTTTACAAAAAATTAAATAATACAATATTTTTAACTCTCTTACAAAATAAATATTATTATTTATTTTAATCCACTTACTACTAAGAAGATAAAAAAATAGCATACACTGAGTATTAAAATAAATACACTCATATAAATTTTGGAAATGAAAGTAAATTACTTTTAAATGCATACCTATGTTAATTTCAAAAATCAAAAGCTTCCAATATTAACACTCTTTTTGAGATTTAATGATTTTTTTTCAAAAAATTTAATGAAATAAATTCAATCTATAAATTATCAATATTTCATGTAATTATTTCTTAATTATAAAGCCTGATTTTTTGAAATATTATACAGAATAATGTATAGAGAATATTTTCAGTTTCTATTCACCGCAATAGTATATCAAAAATTATCATGATCTTCTACATTTTGCATGACATTCATAAACTTCAAGAAAGTTGTATTTTCTCAATTTTAACTTTTTCAATCACAAAATTGACTCAAGAATGTAATTAATTGCTGATAGTAAGTATTTTACTTTATTTTTATGTAAATATTATATTGATAGAAAAAAGAGATGATATGAAAGATCCTGAAGGTGTTTCTAATGGTTAATAAATTCAAAAAAATTCCCCTTCACCCTTCTAAAAAATTTCTGTAAAGATCCCTCCAGAAAAATCATCCTTACCACCCCAAGAACGTCCCACACAGGATCAACCACAGCCTCCTCTAGGAGAGAATACAAGTCCTCTCCCTGAGACAGATGTTTTTGCCCTTCTCTCTAAATAACTCAAATTAAATCTTTTGAGACTCATAAAAGCTGAAAAAAAGTGCTTTATTGTGACAGGTATTATTTTCAAAAAATTGGATTTTTCTTCAATTTGAAAATTACTAAAATAATATTTTTATTAGAGCCCAAAAAAAAGTAGCTTTGAAGGTTTCTTTGATCAACAATTGGTAGATGATGGTGATAAATTTTATTCCAATGAAAGTTTCTATGAAATTTAACAAATCTTACAATAGAAAAATCATTATTTGACCCAAAAACATACATTAAATGGTATCAGTACCACAAATTAAATTCCAAGGAGAAGAAAAATTGAAAATAATTTTAAAAAATGTGTATCTTCTTTGGAAAAATAAAGTTTATATTCCTTCAGACTCTTCTCCTTTATTTTTTTTCTGTTATTATTCATGAAAAATTATGTTTAGGAATAGATCTAAGTGTGAAAAACCTTCCTGTACCTCCCAGTAAAGAGCTCATTCAACAATTTCAAAATTCACATTCTGCTAGGGAGAAGGAGATTAATACTGTTACAAATAAGCCACTTCCAGTATTGAATTTTGCTTATAAAAATATATTAATGAAGTCAGAAACTTAAAAACCTATTTCTGATTTTAAGAATCTGAAATTTGTTTCAAATCCTGAACTCATGCTACCTCCTGCCTAAAATATAAATCTAAAATGGAAACACAAAGCTTAATCTCAATTATTTAAAACTGGAGTATCATACTTTTTTATGACTGAAATTCAAGTGACAAATCTGTTTGGAAATAAAAAGCTCTTTCTCAAATTTTCTTTTGATGGAGGGTATATTATATTTGAAAAGTTTTTCAGAATTTTCTGATTTCAGAACACAATTTGAGTGATAAATCTGTCTTGAGCATACTTCAAAGGTGTATATCTGCGCATTAAAAAAATTTCGAGGATAAATTCAAGAATAAACTATCTGATTAAGCTCTTTGAAAATAGCATGCTATTAAAAATATCAATCACTGGAATTATAAAATGAGAATAGAGGTAAGTTTCCTTATTATTTAATTTTTTAAATAAGATCAATAAATAAACTTTAGGTTCCATAATTTTACAATCTTCAAAGCAAAACAGAATCATCAGCTTTTATCCCTGAAAAATCTGGCCTATTTAAAGATTTTGATATACACTCTGATACTAAATATATCCTACTGGGAGAAGATTCTCAAATATATATCCTTAAAGGAGTGTATGTCTTGTTTGTTTTTGAGAGCACTGGATGAAGTTTGGATGAGTACAGAAACAATGAACACAAAATCATTTTAGGCTAGGAGAAAGTTCTAAAGGTATAGAAAGAATAGATAGGATGGGAGCCCGCAGCAAGGTAGGGAGGATGAAACATCCATAAAGTGGTCTAAGATGTGTTTATTAAAAATTGAGGATAAAAATGTCAGATAATAGGTGAATATTGACACATTAAAAGTCTAATAACTCAATTATTAGCAAAAATAATTGCAGAAGCTAATTGGGGTATAATGATTTTTATATGCAATTAATATAATTGTGGATCCCTTAACATTAATACCCCCTAATATCTAATAAAAAGGTAGGGAAATAGATAAGTGACCAAAGGAGCTCAATATCTCTCATGTTATGACACAAAAATCATCCCTCTTGTTATTCTTACTTTAAGGAAAAAAGAAACAGGAAAAGGAGTGATGCACAAAAAAAATCCAAGTGTTGTATGATGAGCAACTGATTGTGGAAATAAGTGACAAGAAATTGGGTGGGGCATTCACTCGAGCACATGTTTGTTTTGAAATGGGGTGCAACAATTATACAAAAGTTGTGCAACAGTTACAAAAAAAATTTTTTTTACTTCAGACTAGCTTAAGCCTCTCAAGTGCAAATAACCATTTTTACCTAACTGTTGTGTAAATGTTGTGCCACTTTTGCACTCCATGAAAAAACAAACATTTGTTGTAGTGATTCAGTGGCAAGAAATTAAACAAGCTAGTCAGCAGTGACAAGTGTCTATGTTACTATGCGGGAAAGTGATGTTGCAGGCTTTCCTGCAACAACCAATTGAAAGCCAATAACTGGCCTTGAAAATCAAAAAGCACATATAAAAATGTGCTGTTACAGCTAAATCTGTCTTTTGAAAGTGATAAGTGTTGCTGCACACCCCGAAAAAGGAAAAAGGAAAAAGGAAAAAGGAAAAAGGAAAAAGGAAAAAGGAAAAAAGGAAAAAGGAAAAAGGAAAAAGGAAAAAGGAAAAAGGAAAAAGGAAAAAGGAAAAAAGGAAAAAGGAAGAAAAGGAAAAAAGGAAAAAGGAAAAGGAAAAAGGAGAAAGGAAAAAGGAAAAAGGAAAAAGGAAAAGGAAAAAGGAAAAAGAAAAATGAAAAAGGAAAAATGAAAAAGGAAAAAGTAAAAAGTAAAAAGAAAAAGGAAAAAGGAAAAAGGAAAAAGGAAAAAGGAAAAAGGAAAAAAGGAAAAAAAGGAAAAAAGGAAAAAAGGAAAAAAGGAAAAAGGAAAAAAGAAAGGAAAAAAGGAAAAAAAGGAAAAAGGAAAAAGGAAAAAAGGAAAAAGGAAAAAGGAAAAAGGAAAAAGGAAAAAAGGAAAAAGGAAAAATGAAAAAGGAAAAAGGAAAAGGAAAAAGGAAAAAAGGAAAAAAAGGAAAAAGGAAAAAGGAAAAAGGAAAAAAAGGAAAAAGGAAAAAAGGAAAAAGGAAAAAAGGAAAAAGGAAAAAGGAAAAAAGGAAAAAGGAAAAAAGGAAAAAGGAAAAAAGGAAAAAAGGAAAAAAGGAAAAAAGGAAAAAGGAAAAAAGGAAAAAGGAAAAAGGAAAAAGGAAAAAAGGAAAAAAAGGAAAAAGGAAAAAGGAAAAAGGAAAAAGGAAAAAAAGGAAAAGGAAAAAAGGGAAAAAGAAAAAGGAAAAAAAAAGGAAAAAAGGAAAAAGGAAAAAGGAAAAAGGAAAAAAGGAAAAAAAGGGAAACAAGGAAAAAAGGAAAAAAAAGGAAAAAGGAAAAAGGAAAAAGGAAAAAAGGAAAAAGGAAAAAAGGAAAAAGGAAAAAGGAAAAAAGGAAAAAAGGAAAAAGGAAGAAAAGGAAAAAGGAAAAAGGAAAAGGAAAAAGGAAAAAAGGAAAAAGGAAAAAGGAAAAAAAGGAAAAAAAGGAAAAAAGGAAAAAGGAAAAAGGAAAAAAGGAAAAAGGGAAAAAGGAAAAAGGAAAAAAGGAAAAAAAGGAAAAAAGGAAAAGAAAAAGGAAAAAGGAAAAAAAGGAAAAAGGAAAAGAAAAAGGAAAAAAGGAAAAAGGAAAAAGGAAAAAGGAAAAAGGAAAAAGGAAAAAAGGAAAAAAGGAAAAAGGAAAAAGCGAAAAGGAAAAAGGAAAAAGGAAAAAGGAAAAAGGAAAAAGGAAAAAGGAAAAAGGAAAAAGGAAAAAGGAAAAAGGGAAAAATTAAAGAAACTAAAACTCAAAGTAAAAAGTAAAAAGTAAAAAGTAAAAAGTAAAAAGTAAAAAGTAAAAAGTAAAAATAAAAAGTAAAAAGTAAAAAGTAAAAAGTAAAAAGTAAAAAGTAAAAAGTAAAAAGTAAAAAGTAAAAAGTAAAAAGTAAAAAGTAAAAAGTAAAAAGTAAAAAGTAAAAAGTAAAAAGTAATAAATAAAAAGTAAAAAGTAGAAAGTAAAAGGTAAAAAATTAAAAGGGAAAAATGAAAAATGGAAAAGGAAAAAGGAAAAGGAAAATAAAATGTGGCAATATCATTCTTTTTTGCAAGCCACAAGTTACTTTCACTGGCCATTTTCATTTTTGAAAGTAGAAAGGCCTGTGCTGCAACATGCCTTAGTCAGATTTTCACAGGACAGTTTTTTTTTATTTCATACAATCTCACCCAACATGGGGCATGAAGGAAGGAAACACAATTATAGTATACTACAAATGAAGGGAAAATAGGATATAGTGGAGAAGCATAATAAGTGTTGGAAAAGGAGAGTAGATTAAGGGGGAACTATTCCCAAAGAGGGAGATTATAAGAAAATCTCCCTGTGTGTACTAAGTAAGTGGGAACCTCAGACATAATACATGAGGTGGAAAGAAGAGCAGAGGTATGAAATAGGATCTTATGTGATTTGTCTGACTTAATGAGTGCAAGCCAATGTTCTTTGTGGGAAGGGTAGAAAATTAGGAGGTTTTCTGGGGTATCCTTGTTGTTAACACTGCATTTGTTGCATTTGGGTGAATCTGTGGCTTTGAACCAAAACAGGTAATTATTGAGTGGGTAATTACCCAAGCATACTTGTGAAAAGGCAGTTGTGTGTGCCCTTGAGAAATTTGCAAGGTGATTGAACATTTTTAGAGGTTCAAAACGACCACAAATTTTTCTTAGAGAGTTGTGATGGGAAGGGGTGAGAAGTATTGATCAAGAATGGGATTTAAAGACTATTTTGAATGAGGAGGAGGAGGGAGGAGGGGGGAGAAATTGAGAAGGGATTTGGATGAGGCTTAGAATTGATGGTTTCCATTTGCTAAACTGTCTGAAATTTTGTTTCCTGCAATTCCTGCATGACCTGGGCACCATTGGAGAAGAAATTCTAGTTTGGGGTTGTTCTGGAGGAGGATTTCAATGGATTTAATGATGGAAAAGAAAGAAGTTGTGTTTGATGTGCGCAGGACATTAGATGAAAGGGCTTTGATCACAGCCTGGTTGTCCACTAGGATTATGAGGGTTTTTGCCTAGTAATGTATGGGGTTGGAAAGAAAGAGATTGAGACCCAGGAGGATCCCCATCAATTCTGCTTCAAAAACAGTGTAGAGAAAATGGTCCCTTAGGTAGGAAAAAAAGGGGAATGGTGTGCTAGGATCAAAAGCAGCAGAGTGAGTTCCAGAGGAGGATTTAGATCTGTTAGTGTAGATAAAATGAGAAGACATGGGGGAGGCAAAAATAGAGGAAGAGACTTCTCTGAGAGCTGTTTCTCTGTTTGGGGTTATTGAGGTTTTGAATAGAGGGGATGACCAAGGAGGGAGGAGAAACATGTTCTTAGTGTCTAAATTCTCTAGTGTGGTAGGTTGTGGGAATATGTGGTTTTTTGAAAGGTTTTAAAGTTGGTTTCAGTGTGTCTTTTGAGGTGGTGCAGAGACCAATTTGCTGGTCAGATGTGCCATGGGATTCTTGAAGGGTAGGGAGAGAAGACAAAGCCATGCCTTTTGGACTACTAGGTCTAGTCTCTGGAGGCAGGTTAGTGAGGTGGAGTCATGTAGAAGGGTACATACAGGGATAGACCTGAAAAAAACAAGCGCTTTTCTGATTGCCTTGTTGTTGACTACTTGTAACATACGGGTAGTACAGGAGTTTTTCTTAGGGAGGTGCCAAATTATTGCTTCGTAGTCAGTACGGGAGAGAATCAGTGAGGAGATGAGGAGTTTGTATTGCTTTAAGGGAATGTCCAATACTTATGAAGCCATGCGGTGAATGTTGGATGTGGCTTGTAGACCAATTGATGCTAATTTGATACTGTTTGCTTTGCAGGCCAGGAAAGTGTCTATGATCATACCCAGCCGATTGATGTTTTGGGAGGGGGGAATGATACAATTGTTGGAGAGAAGAGAGGGGGAGTTAGTCAAAATGGAGCATTTTTTGGATAAGATTAACCACTTAGTTTTGGCTTTTTCAAACAATGCTTCATATTTTTCACCCCATGCAAGAGCATCCATCCCAATTGAGGAGAGTTTCTCAATGATCCAGTCAGGCTTCTTTTTGGCAGCGAGGTATATGATGTCATCCATGTACCCCAGGGCTAAGAAGCTGGGGGAGATGGAGTGGAGGGAAAGAAGTTGGGAGTTGTATGTGATATAGAGAATAGGAGAGAGGGGGGAGCCTTGTGGGAGGCCTTTGGGGAGAAACATGGGGGGGGGGGAGAAGGAAATGCTTGTGGACCTATCAAGGAAAGGGCTGATAATTAGTATGACAAGGTTTCTGGTAAGGGGTAGGGAGAATAGAGTAGCTTTGAGTCTCTTGATGTTAACTGATGGGAAAGCACCCTTCACATCAAGTGAAAGATCCCCCACTACTTTACCATTGGACCATTGGTTCTTGACCCAGGTGGTGAAGTGAAGGAGAGCATCAGAGGTGGAATGGAGAGGGTGGCCTCCGTAGTGAGTTTCCAGAAGGAGTTTAGCGGATTCTAAAAGAAAGCAGAGGTGGGTGGTGAGCAGAGAGTCTAATAGATTTCCCATTGTGTTGAGGAGAGAAATGGGATGGTAAGTGTTGGCAACTGTGTAGTCTGGGCAGTTTGGTTTCAGGATGATGACGGTTTTTGCATCCATCCAACTTTTGGGATAGTGACCCAGGTCGAGGCAAGCTTGGAAAATGGGGAGAAGCAGGCAAGAAGAGTTTTGAGGATCTAGTTTGAGTAGGAAGTTGGGGATGCCATCTGGGCCTGGGGCTCATTTGGTTTTAGAGTTGCCCAAGGCGCTGATTACCTCTTGAAGGGTGAGTGGGGGGGAAGGGGGAAGAGGTTGGGAGTGAGGGGGGGGGGGGGGGGGGGAGGTTATCTAGGGAACAGGTAATGGAGGCGACTGATGTTCCTTCAAAAAGGAGGTGAGCTTTCTTTAGATTATCTAATATGGGGGAGCTGTCATGGCAGACTAAAGGGGGGTTAGCATGTAGAGGAGTTCGATGGACAGAAGTCAGAGTAAGTGAGGATAGGAAAGAATGCAATTTTGGCACAGAAGGCTTTTATTGCTGCTTTGAAGTCAGCTACAAGGTGAGGTGCTTGGGAGAACTTGAGACGTTTCTGGGCCTGGTAGCAAGTATGCTTGAGGGGATCCAGGATGCTTTGGTTCCACCATGCGTGACACTTTGAGCCGGGCTGCTGCAGTGGGATGAAGCCTTCTATTAGTTTGATAAGAGAGGAGGTAAGGTGTTTGGCAGCCAGATCAATCAGGTCTTGGGAAGAGATAGGAGGGTGGGGGGCAAAGGACAGTTTGCTACACTGTTTTCCATGTAGTGTGTGTGATTGGTTGTAACTGTTGCAACAAGTATTGGAATGTGTTGCTAACTCAAAATAGTTGGCAATTTGGAAAGCTCTAGTTAGAAGATTATGCTAAACCTCAAAATTAACTGATTTTTAAATTCATTTTTTGGCCAGCTATTTTAGTTTTAGCGCAACTTTTGTTGATGCTTTAAGTGCATATTTGTAATTGTTAATTTGCCAGATCTGACCCCCCCCCCTATCGAGACAAGAGTCTCATTATATAATCAGGATCTCTGTGCTCTATTGCTAGGGTCTGTGCACAAAATAATAAAATGAAAGAGAAAATCTATCTAGCAAACTCCCTATCCTTAAAATTGTCACTTCTTCCTTCTTTCCTAATCCATTAAATAAAACTGAGCTAAATTACTTATCAATTAAACCATTAATTTTTGAGCAATAAAAGTTCATATATGCTGCATTCAAATGATTTGAGGTTCTACAAAAGTTTGTGTAAAATTAGGAACTGAAGCCACTAAAAATAATTTTACGGATGAAGGCTTCAAAAAACAATGTGAAGACTTAAAAATATCCCGAAGGGTTTCTCGTTTGTAGACCCAAGGCTTTAACTTCTTTGAAGTTTTCAAGTTTCCAACTACTGTATTAAAAATATCTTAATTTTTAAGAGGCCATCACCATGAAAAAAAGTTGGCGCCTGCTAGCAGGTGCCACCCCCCAATTAAACTACCGCAGTTCTTTCAGGGATAGGAACCTGCTAGCAAGTGCCAGTTTTTTTTCTGGTGCATTGTTAATAATTTCAGATTATTTGATCCTTATTAGTAATTTTAATTCTATAATATTTACAAATATATTTTTCATTATAAGAATTTTTTCGCAATCAGCACTTTATAAATTTTCAGGACCTACAAGGTCTAAGCGCTCATCTTGGCCAGAAATTTCTCCCCCTTTGTTCATAAAAATATCCAATGTCATCCTGCTCTCTTGTAGAGGTTTTGCATATGTTGAGGTAAGCTGCACTCGTAAAAAATATGCATGGACACGAAAAAGTCCAAAATCAGAATAAAAAATGTTTTTCAATATTTCTAAAACTTTTATTCATTGAATTCCTTACCTTTAAACTGCTGTATTCGTAGCTATTTTCCGCCATAGATGGACCGTTTTCCATACTTTGAAGATTCTCGGTTGTATTTTCCGGAATTTTTGTACGATTGTCAACTCCAGTATGTACTGGGTTACCGTATCTTCCTGCTACATCCTCGGCTTGGGTCTTTTTTTCAACTTCCTGGCAGTATTTTTCGAAAAAGCTAGGATATAAGGGTTTTTGGAAGCGTTTAAAATCAACTGAATGTCCTGAAATGTTGAAGCAGGTGTCCCAAGAATCAGCGGGTAAATTTTTTGTATCGTGTTTGGTGAAAGCACTATAATCGTTTTTATTTCCTACTTGAATCCTTGGACAATGAATGGTGTTTTCCCCCAAAGCTGGTAAATTAGATATTCTGCTTTGTTCTGAAAATATGTCGTACGCTGGATTTTGATAAGTAGAGGTATAAGGAAACATTGTGGGAGTAAAGTTCAAGTCTCTCTCATTGCTTCCTTTAAATCGTTCTTCCTGGTAAGAGTTAGAGAATCCAGGTGAGTACGAAAGCTCTTTGAATATTTCGCTGGAATGGTTTGAACTCGAGTTTTTTTCTAGAGGTATTGAAGACCCATAGCTAGTCTTCTCTAAGAATGATGAATCAGCGAAATTAAGAGATAAGTTGGAGTCAAGCAAGTTTTGTGAGCCTTGGAGCGTCATAGGGTCCTTGCAATTCTCGATTTCATTATATCTGTTTTGCCATGGGGTTGGAACTTGGGTCTCTGTTGATGGGAAATAGCTTATTGAGTTAAAATATGAATTAGAGAGATAATTTTTCATGCTTGGATCACTCGCTACATTCGAATTGGCAGTTGAATTCGGGTTGAATATTAAATTTGGGATGGAGGCGCCACTAATTATTGAATTCTTTTCAGAAATTTCAAAGGATGAGTTAACCGCGTGTCCTAATTCAAAAATTCCATGATTTTTTTTTGTCTCTTCATAGAAACTGGGCTGAGCATTTGTATGACTACACGATACGTTTTCCTGTCTAGCATCAGAGCCAGTGGATGAAACCAGGTCCAAGGACAACCCGTTTGAAGTGAGATTAAGAGCTACGGAATTATCCATGGCAATTTCTTCAGTGTCATATTTCGGAACTCTAGTATAAGAGCTTTCTGGCGAATTAATTTTCAATTCGACACTAAAAGTTTGAAAAGAAGCACCTGAAAGATTGTCCCCGTGAATCACTTTTTAAATCAAACTTAAGTAGAACCCATGAAACTTACCGCCAACTTTCTCTTTCATATTCTCATATTCTTGAACCACTTTATATATCTCTCGCAACACTGCCATTCTTTCCTCGGGTATACGATGACAAACTTCAGCAGAAGCCACCTCAAGTCTCTCGGCTGATGCTTTCCCCGAGTTGAGAAGCGATAGCATAAGCTTGAGTACATCCGGTTTTTTCAAGTGGTCGGGTTCACAGTGCTTCACATCTCTTGGCCACCATTCTGGCTTACTTTCTTCACCATTTTGATAAGGATAACTTTGGTGAAATTTAAATATTAATAATCAAATTTTACTGTTCCATTGGCTGTAAAAACTTACTTCGTTTGTTTCTTAGGTTCCACAACCTTGATCCAAGCTTTGCAGACAATTTTGCTGGTCTTTTGGTGAAGATCCCCTAATTTTTTTTCAAGGAATGAAATAAAAGAGTCTTCTTCCGTGAATGTAATAATATTTGAATGTAGTGATCGATGGTCAGTAGTATAATCCAAACATTTCATGCTGAAAAAAGTCGTATTTTCGCAGTTTGGGGCCGGAATTCGATCTGAAATTTCTTTTTTGGTAAATAGTTTGGCTTTCTTGAATGGAGGAAACTGAATTCCTGCATCAAAACTTGATCTTTCTGTGAGTGCTGGATGGAAAGTAGAATTTGAATTCAAATTGCTTAGATACTTTTCACTCTGATTTTTGCACCTCTTCCGTCGAGTTTTCGAACCTTCATTTAGAGACCCCAAGGAATGTTTTTGGGAGTGAGTTCTTATCTCCAAATCTGATTCACACGTATTTTCCAGAGCTTTGAGATACCCTGAAGATATTTGACAATACTCGAAATTGGAGTAGGGCGTACCAGAGTCAAGGTTTGAGAACCTTTGTGAAGGAGAGTTATATAGAGGCTGTTCACCAGTCGAGGAAGCTCTCAATTCTAAGAAAATAAAACCCTTTTTCAGTTGGTTTATTATATACAGGCTTTTATGGAACTTTGAAGAGAGATCATATTTTACCTTCATTCAAATCGCTGGAAGTATTGCCTATTAGATCGTCAGGAAGTGACAAAACGTTGGGTGGGGTAAGGACCTTTTCTGCTTGCATATCTTCACCCTCTGTTCCATCATCAAAATCAAGTTCATGTTCCTGCTCAGCTCTATTTGATTGTAATCCATGTTTCAACTCTAACGCCGCGGCTTTTGAGGCTTCTACTGCTTTTTTAAGAACTTCTTCACCAAAAAGAGTAACCGAACTTGATTTGTGGTCGATTAACTTTTGAAGAGCTGGAGAAGCATGTGTCTCGGCTTTACCTCGTGGTGAGACCCACAAGATAGCATATTGTGAGCCATTGATGAAATTAGATCTTCCTATTTGACATATAAATAGAAATAAAACACGATTTAATATTTTAAGCATGAGTCACCAAACGCTGTGTAAAACAGTTAAAAAATAACCAACCCAAGGTGCGAAGGACCTGGGCGCGTTTGTTCTTGTAATGTCGATTTTGCCCTTCAGGACAATCATACGGTGTAGTTCGCGTGGGGATTCTGGGCATTATTATGAAAACCAACAAAGTATTCAGTGGGTATACGGATGTTAACTTGACTTGTGTCAATCAATAAGAAATTTAAAAATCTTTCTCTTAAAATAAATTGTGACTTTTTTTTGTTTCTAAAATTCAACCGACTCCGCAGAGACTACCATATCGAAAAATGGATCAAGACTGCGTTTTTGTAAACTGTGCAAAAAGAACTAAAGGTCTCGAGGATTTGTTATATAATGATTAGATGGGACATATGCTCATAAGTAATTTCTGCAAGATCAAGTACGCAAAAGGTAGGAGGATCCAGACAAGTTGGCGCTGCAGGACTTGAGATGAAGCGTTCAAAGAGCCGATTGTTAAAATTTAAAACTTTTACTTCAAAAATAGGTCCGTAGCATTGTGTAAGAATGTACTGGAATTTGTCTCGGGAGGCTACAAATATCTCCAATTTTGATGGCTTTACATTCTATGTCCTACCAATCCTAGTATCACTATATTTGCTATTACCAGGTCCGAAATATAGATGCTACCCGTATAAGGAATGGCTTGCACATTTATCTTTGCATTTTGAGCTTACACATACCCATCTTTCCTCACATTCTCTGAGTGTTTCGAGGAAAATGTGCCACAGTGGTTCCCCTGCATCCATGACTGGCGGTGAGGTTTGCGTTCAACTTGAATTCTTCCATTATGAAGAAATTTATCGTTGAAAAATTACTGGAATTTGCGACTTTAGCATAGGGTCAATCGCTGCAACTAGAGCATGGAAAGTTTTTCCAGAGTGTTGTGCGATGAACACTACAATCACACTGAGGCTCTACCAGAACAGTCTCATAATTTACAGCTGTATGACATAATGGAAGGCTAAATTTCATTTCTAGTAGGATTAAGCGTGCAGCTCATGTTGGTCAATATATGAGCTAAGAGCTTGACTAAGACTCAATAATTCGAACATATTAAACCCAATGATTTAAGTATTAAACGGCCACTATAATGTAGATTGTTAAAGTTTGAGTATCAGCGATTTAATCAATATCCATATTTGGATTGCACTCGGTAAAAAATTGTGTACGCAGCAGTTAGATAATTAATCAGTTTTCATATCAATAGCACACCCTTAAAGGTATTTAATTAAGCCTAGCTTTCCTACTGGAGCCAAACTCACAATTTCAGTTTTCAACCGAGACCTGTGGAAAGGATGTGAGACATGTGGGAAGAAAACATCAATCCACAGCTACATGCAATGGCCGAGATTGTGGCAAACACTTAACTTGAACCCCGGCACGCTCTAGGAATCTAAGTCTCTAATAGGGAAAAATTGTAGAGCAAGTAAATATTCATCAAGGTGAGATTCTAAATAAGAATAAACAACTGTATTTGTAAATCAATTTGGTAAGGGAGTTCAACAAACTCTTAAAGAAAGTTTCTGCGCCGGTGTGTATCTTCATTAATCTCTCTTAACGACGGAAACTGCACCCATAAACATGGATTATCCATCACTGTCACCGTAAAGAATTGCGGAAGAGTAGCTTTTTTCTGAATAAAAATTTCTATATCTTACTTCCTTCTCTGAAACTCTAGTCTCATTATAGGAGGCGGCAGAGTTAGAAACCTGAAATAATTTAAAAAGTGTTTTACAACACAAAAATATAGCCACAAACTTAGCTTTGATTATCAGTAAAAAGGTGTTTTTAGAGAAAGTCATGACATATATAAAGTAAAGATTATTATTTTTTTGGTTGAAAAAAGTGGGATTTTGAAATGGAAGATTTCTTACTCTAACAGCCCCTAATAAAATTCATTAGAAAAAAAAGTAATCCACATATCAAATTGGCAAGCTACATGTACAGAGGCTGACAACATGTCCTCGCACATGTCACTATCATTTAGTTATGCTCATCAAAATACGGTGAAAATTGGGGATCTGGCTAAACCAGACCCATAGATTTCAAATATGAAACCAGAAATAGCGAACAAACCCCGGGTTTTTTTAATTTCAAATTTTGAAAAAAAAGAGCTCAAAGACTAAATAGCTGGATAACTTCCTACTACCACCAAAAGATAGCCCAGAAGGCATAGTGACATTGGCCAAAACAATATAGAGAAGAAAAAAAAATTGAAAAAAATTGATTTTTTAGTGAGGGGGTCAGCGCTGGGTGGATCCACCAGATGCAGCAACACACGCCTGCATTTGGGATGGCATTGAAGCCACTAAATCTTCTAAAAAAATTTTATCACATTCATCCCATGAGTGCTGGATTAATTTAATCATTTCAGCCTTTGATTTAGGGTTTTTCTCTTGCACAGCGCGCTTCGTATAATGCCATAAGTTCTTTTTTGGATTCAAGTCTGGAGATTGGGGTGGCCAGTTCTCAATTTTTATGATGTGAACTGCAGCACAATATTTTTTGGAATGTTTAGCTGGATGAATGGGAACATTATTCTCCATTAAATTGAAACAAGTGTATCAATCGTGCTGTTCAAAGAAGGGAAGATGGCTAGCGAAATAAACATTTTCAATGAAGGCTGACACAGTTTGTTGTGTTGGTGGAATGAAAACAATTGGGAGCAAAGAATTAAACACAAAGGTGCCCTTGTCCATAACAGCAGTGCATCCACATCTAGAAGTTGCCTAGAGGAAATCATCTTGAAAGACTTCTGTTTCTTGATGCCATACAAATGTTAACTTGACTGACTTTCCCACTTCAAATGAAGACTCATCTGACCCAATGATTTTCTTCCAATCATCAATTGTCCAATGCAAATGTTCTTGAGAAAGAGAAGGCATTTTTCATGGTAAGTAGGGCTGATATAAGGTTTCTTTCTTGCCACATGACTAAAAAAACCAAGCTGGTGAGTGAGTTTGCAAGAAGTGAGAGGTGAAACATTTGTTGTCATGGAATTTGTGATTTTGGTCAATTTAGCAGTGCAGTTTTACTTAATAAAGGTTTTGAGCTCAATTAAGTCATTTGCGGTTGCTGTCATTGAACTGACCAGGATGCTGTAAATTATTTACTGTTCATTGCTTTTGGTACTGGTCCAGGATAGATTGATCTGTTGAGTAAGCAATGCCTGTATCACACAAAATAAGGCTTGTATTTGCTCCAGCACATGACACTCCAGCAATGATAGCCTTAAGTTCCAGTTAAATTTCAGTTGTTCCAGCACTAAGAGTCCCCATACTGAAAAAAACAGCCTAAAATTGTAAAATTTTCATCAAATTGAAATTGAGAGAAACTGAGATCATGAATGATATTTTTGCTTACTATTTGATAGCCAAGAAGTGAGAGAGCCAAAACAAAGTTTTGAATTGCTTGTATTGGAAACACTACCATCATTAATGGGAAAGGAACACAAGTCAAATATGCAAAATTTATGTGAGGACTTGTCTCCTGCCTTTGTACAGTGCCTGGAAAAATGTAAGTGATAGTTTTCAAATTCAAATAACTCTCCCAAAAACAATCAAATATGTCTCACACTTAATAGGGGGTATCAACATTAAGGGATCCACAATTAGGGATAATTAATTTTTTTCCCTGAATCAGACCTTATTAATTGTGGAAAATTCTTATGTACTATCCCAAGGGCTAGTGGATAAAGAATGTACAATAATGCATTATCTTGCCTCTTATACCCCTATTTCCATTCCTAATTCCTGATCCTTAACTCATCACATCCATGATTGATTTGTAAGAAAGTCACATGACATATAATTGTGGATGTCATCCTTATGTCACTCTTCACTCTAGGCCACTAAATTCTGGTAGCAAAGACTTAAGATTTTTTTCTATCTACACCCCCCCCCTGCTCATTTGGTGGAAAATTTCCACTTCCCTCATCACCTAAACCCTCAACCAACAACAATGAAGCATCTATCTACTAGGAAGCAAATTGCATCAACTATGAATGTTATTGCGTTATCTTTAATTCTGACTCTGATTCTGACTCTGATTTAGAAACCACTTTAGCTTATATTTTGATTCTCCCCAAAAATTGCTACATCAACCAAAGAGGGCCAAGTATTATTCATGATCCCTGATACAATCTATAGTAAATCACTTAAATTATTTTTTTATTTTTTTTGCATATTGACCTTGATTTTGAATTTTTTGTTAAAGTCTCTTTTTTCCAAGTCTCTATGTTTTCCTTCATCAACTCAACATGAAATCACATATTTTATGAAATTGCATGATTTTTCAGTCATTCATTTTCTTGCATCACTCATATACATTGCCTCCTCTCCTCTTGCATCCCTCAAATATTTGAAGTCAATTTTTTTCTCAACTCAACTCTCCTGGTAAGTAATTTTTTTTCTTTTTACTTATATGTTTTCTAATTATATTTTGTTTTGTTTTTTATTCTGTTTTTTTTTTGTATCTAAATTTATTTAAGTAGTTTTTTTTATTTTCAAGGTAAAATTAACATTTTTTCCTCTCCCTCTTTTCTTTTTTTTTTCTCTCCATCATCTTACTCTTAATCCCGCCTTGGCATGGTCCTTATCCCCCTTTCCCTTATTTCACTTTTTTTTGGTTTCATGTCTTTAAAAATATACATTGCACATTTTTTATTCATTTCACTTGCTCCATATTCAATCTCCCCTAAATTCCAACTTTAATCATTCTCACTCTATTTTTCCTACCTTTCAATCAAGGTAGGTTTCATCTCCTTTTTTTCATCCCTATATAATATCACTTTCTTTATATGAAAATTTCATACTTAAATATATGTAGAAATCTTATCTGTATAACAGTGGACTTATTCAACTCCTCTAGTTGTCATTTTTATTATCCCTTTTTAAGTTTTTGTGAAATTTCGAAAATAAGGGTTAAAGTTAGGGTTGAGCTTATTTAAATCTAATGTTCTTTTAATTAAAGATTCTCCTGAAGCCATTATTTCATTTCCCACAAACAGATTTGAATTTGGTTCAGTGGTTGCTGTGACATTGACCATTAAAGTTGAGCCTTTTTTTCTCAATTTCAATTTTTTATTACTTGTTTTTATATATCAAACTAGGCTTAAGTTTATTTGAATCACATGTACTTTTAGCTGAAGATTCTCCTGAAGCCTTTTTTTATTTCCCATAAACAGTTTTGAATTTGGTTCAGAAGGTGATGAGATATTGACCTTTAAAGTTGAGCCTTTTTTCAAATTTCCCTTTATTTATTTAATATTTTTATATTAACTAATTATAGAATAAGGCTTCTGAAACTCTTATATGTTGATTGTATAGGCTTTTAGCTCCTTCTTGTTTGAATTTTTATTTTCACTTTTCAAGTATAGGTGCAATTTTGAAAATTAGAGTCTGATTTAGGATTTGGTTAATTCAAATATAATAATATTTTAAAAAGATTCTCATGAAGTCTATATTTTATTTCCCACAAACAGATTTGAATTTAGTTTAGTTGTTACTGAGATATTGTCTTTAAAAGTGAAGCCTTTTTTCCCAATTTAATTTTTATTTATTTAATAATGCATTTGATAATTCATATCATAATGCTTACACCATGCATTCAGCATTCCAGACTCCTCCAAACAAACCCATTCCTTTAATTATTATCCTGCCCTTTCATCAAGGTGTTTTTTTAATTTTTCTTAACATTTTCATATGTCTATTCATTCACTTATTTTTAGTCCTCTTTTCAGATAAGTCAAAAGTCAATTCAAAAAATAAACAAGGCAAAAAAAGAAGGTAAAATCAATAAATTTAAAAAAACTTAATGTAGATTAAAAAAGTATGGGGATTTTTACAGTCATCAAATACTTATTATTCTTTCATAAATTTTTAATAGATAAAGATAATATTACAATTTAATAAAGTAAAGTAATGGGTCAAACACATTTGTGTTTTATAAATGGTAAGCATGACAACATTAATTTTTTTCATGGGGTTCCTCTAGACTATACCTATTGGCGGGTCCTCTAGAAGATGAAGGAAAAGAGGGACAAAAAAAGGAAGTAGAAGGGAAATATAAAGAAGAAGTTTGTAATAAAATTAAAATTTAATACAATTGAGTTTATGGAGAGGAATACAAAGACACTTTATAAATAATGACACTACAGTAGATTTAAATGGTATTTAATATTTTTAATAAGTAATATCTCAATGTGCGGCAATCATCTATTTATATTAATAAACTTATAGAAACCTTAGTATTATTTAAAATTTAAACTAGAACTTTAGTACTAATAAAAAAATAATAATTTGTATGATATTTAAAATATAATAAAGTATGAGTGTAAATTAAGTGATAGATAACAAAGAGGAATTACAAGATCCTTTTATATGCAAGGATACTTCTGAGGCGCTTCCAATTTATATACAAAAATAATAGTATGTGAAACAAAAAGACCAAAAGAACTTAATTAAAACATACACATTGAGAGAAAAAATGAAACAACAAATTAAACCTGTGAATAAGTTAATAATTTTCCCTTATTTAAGCTCCTGTCACCGGACGACCTACGCACAAGGTCGAGGATGTTCCTGTAAGTGAGATGAGGGATTTTAGAAACTTCTTCGAAGCACAGAGGAATGATTTGAGGAAATGATTCGAAGGTCACTCGAAGTAATAGCTATAGGTTCGAGGTTTGATCGAGAAGAATTATAAACTAGTTCCAAGGTATTAATAATTCTTAAAATCTCACGAAGGGTTGGAAACTCAATAATCAAAGATTTAGGATTTAGAAATGAATATTGAGAAGGTAAAAGAAAGATACAATAACAATGATTTAACTTTTAAGGATTTACCACTATTAATGTAAATACGATATTATAATTTAATTCTAAGTAATATCGAACCAAATACCCAACTCCTTTTATATCCTTTGTTCCTCCTCGCATTGACCTCCCTTCCATCGCAGCATTCCCATTCCATTGACCATTACTAACATACACTTAGACCCTCTCCACTAAATATCCGTCCATGCTCAATTTACCCCTTTTAATTAATTAACAAAACTTTAATGAAAAAAAAAACTACTACTATACTATTTCGTTGATCCTAGCGCTGTGCGTCGCTTATTGAAAAGGACTAAGGTACCCTATTGGGAGATTGACTAATTTAGATTTAGAGTTTAGGCTAGCGCAGTTAAATAGTAAGTACACAAAGGAAAATCGCAGTTGCTATGGAGAATTGCTTTCTGCGCTTCGAGTATAGATTTAGGACTCGATATTATTGATTTATTGAGTTAATTTTGCTTCGAGTGTCACGTGGCGCGTGACAGCTCCAAACAAGTAATTAATCTAATGAATAACTAAATAATCATGAGGCCATGTGAATGGTGAGAAAAAATATCCTAAAAAAGTACTATAATAAGATGTAAAGATTTTAATTAAAACAACTAGAATTATCTTCACGCAAAAATTTATGTAATCAATTTAGTTCAATTATAAAGAGAAATTAATTAATTGTTTTAACTACTTTCAGTAATTAATTTAATTGAAAAAATTATTAATTTAATTGTAACTTATTCAAAGTGAGAATTTAATATTAATATATTAAAGATGTATTTTAAATTATTTACTAATTCTATTGACACATTTAAGGGTCAAAAAAGCGCCCAATATTTATGGATAAAATTATATTATGAGTTAGATTAAATATCTATGTTACATTAAATTAATTGTAATTCCATTATAAGTTTGATATAATTAAGCTTATAATATAATAATTAATTTAATTAATTTTTTAGAAATATTGAATACATAGAAATTCCAAATGTTTTTATATAATATAATATTTGTTTATGTAATAAAACTTATTTAATAATAAAATTAAATATAGTAATTATTTTATTTATTCATAAAATATTTAAATTTTATTATTTAATAAAATAATTTATTGTAACTACATAGTGTTATTCCCTTACATGATTTCAGTAATTTATTATATAAATTACTGGGCTCCTGAGATAGCCTGGCTGACACTCCCTCACTCTAAAAAACAATAAAAGAATGCTAATATTTTTTCCTTCTATACTTTTTTAACAGATTAGGAAGATTTGAAATTTCTTTTCCAGGTATCCATGCATCATGTTCAGATGACTTGTTTTTATATCTCAATAAATATTCAACACCTCTTTCAGAAGTGATAATTCTATCATTGAGAATTTTTTCAATTTCTGCAGTTTCTGTGACTTCCTGAGGGTTTTTCATAGGTCTTCCCCTTCTCTTTGGAAATAAGTTACTTTTTGAAGTATAAGGTTTAAGCAAGGAAATGGGGAAAACAGGGTATTTCTTATCATTAGGAGAACACAATACAACTTCTACTGCATTATATCCAACCATTCTTTTAACAACAAATGTTCCCACAGAAGGATCTTTTAATTTTTTATTGCCTTGTAAATTGAAATGGACAGTAGATATCAACATTTCATCACCCTTGTTAAATGTGCATTATTTATGGGATTTATCCCATCTTTTCTTTTCATATTCAAATGCTTTATCAATACAGCTTTGAGCATGTTTTCTGTATAACTGTTGCATTTGCATTA
This sequence comes from Hemileia vastatrix, assembly GCA_030280995.1. Taxonomy (NCBI): domain Eukaryota; kingdom Fungi; phylum Basidiomycota; class Pucciniomycetes; order Pucciniales; family Zaghouaniaceae; genus Hemileia; species Hemileia vastatrix. Next base: position 15,582,667 of record JASXTE010000009.1, on the reverse strand, counting down.
AAGATTTTACACCAGGGTGTACTTACAACTTAGGTAATTTATTATTGAGAATCTGAGCAGGATTATTTGGGACGGAACCTAACTAAAGCTCAATGGGCTTTTTCTCAGTGACAGAATAAACAGTGCTATTATATGCAAATTCAAGACCAGGCAATAGAGTGACCCAATCATGAGTAAATCTGTCATTGTCTTTATATTCTAAAACAAAGGCACAATACCTTCTAATCATATCTTCTAGAGTTTGAATCATTCTTTCAGCTAAACCATCAGTCTGAGAATGGTGAGCTGTAGATAATTTCAACTCACAGCCACAAATATCCATCAAAGAGGTCCAAAACTCAGATGTAAATTTTGGATCTCTATCAGAGATAATGTATTTTGAAAATCCAACAATATTAAACATGCAAGACCACCATAAGAAAGCTAATTCTTTGGTGGATACATCTTTTTGGGTTGGAATAAATTTACACATTTTGGTGAATCTATCCACTATTACCCAATAAGAGTTATAATTGTCTTTACCTGCTACAGGAAAACCAGTGACAAAATCCATGTTAATGATTTTCCAAGGAGCATCAGGTGCTTCAATATGTTGTAATACTCCTGCTCTCTTACCAGTCAATCTCTTAGATTTCTGACAAGAATCACAAGATTCAACATACAATTTAGTGTCTTCAGACATATTAGCCCACCAAGCAGTGTTTTTAATTCTGATAATGGTTTTTTCAAGATCAAAATGTCCTGCTAATATGTCATCATGACATAGTTTTACGATGTTTTCTTTCATGGAAGGAGGAATAACAATGACATTGGTCAGTTTTCTCCTGTAGTAAATATAACCATCTTCAATGGAAAACTTTCCTTTACTCAAAGCACTCTGGTACTTTGGAGGAAGAGTTTTTATCAATGCTTGGATAGAAGCATTCTTTGGATAATTCAAGATTGTATCCAATTTATTTGAATTAGAATCTTTCTCATATGAATCCAGAATTAATTGTAACAGTTCCTCTTCCATATCGACAATGAATATACCATGTATATGCACTGTATCATCTTCAGGTACATATGCTGGATTGAATACATCATTTGGAAGAGGAAATCTGGACAACATATCAACATTTGAATGAACATTTACAGCCCTGTGAATAATAGTCATGCTACCTCTGTATTTATGAACAGCTAGTTGCCATCTAAACATATGTCTATTTAGTGTTTACAAGTTTAAGAGGGATTACACAGCACTGCAATCAGTAAATAATTCAAATTTTTGATCATCTAAGTAGTAATGAAGCTTTTCTAAAGCTCATACAACTGCTAAGCACTCCAATTGGGTGGCACCATATTTCAATTCACTTTTTCTTAAGGTTCTTGAAATATAACAAATTACTACTTCTGAAACTTTTTCATTCATAATTTGTTTTTGATGAAGAGAAGATCCAAGTCCAATAAAGCTTGCATCTGTATAAAGAACAAAAGGCTTATTAAAATCTGGAAGGGAAAGGATTGGTGATGTCATTAAACACTTCTTTAATGTATCAAAAGCTTTTTGGGCATCCTAATTCCATATATAAGCCACATCTTTTCTTGTTAGTTTGGTAAGTGGTAAGGCTATGACTTGATAATTTTTATATATTGTCTATAGTAGCCACACATTCCCAAGAAACTTTGTATTTCTTTTACAGAAGTTTGTGCTGACACATTTTGGATAGCAGCAACGTTTCCTTGGTCTACACAGATCTGTAAGCCAGACACAATATGACCCAGGACTTTCAAGGATTGAAAACCAAATTTACAATTTTTTAAGGATAAAGTCATGTTAATTTCATAAATTTTCTGGAATACTTTATTCAAGTGTTGTAAATGTTCATCAAATGTTTTAGAAAAAACCATGATGTCATCAATGTAAACCATTAACCAACCTTCAATTATTTCCTGATGAAATGTGTTATCCATCACTTTTTGGAATACAGAAGGGGCATTTTTAGGGCCAAAAGGCATCCTAACATATTTGTAAGTTCCCATATGGGTTGAAATTAGCAAATAATTTTGGGAAGACTGTTCTACAGGTATTTGATGGTAACCTTTATTACCATCCATCCAGATGATGAATTTGGCACCTTGTAAGGTAGCATGTATAGAGCTAATTCTGGGTAATGGGTAAATATAATCCACAGTATTAGTATTCAAAGCTCTATAATCTCCACGAAGTCTAGCTTTATCTTTCTCATAAGAAATTAAAACTGGAGAGATGACACAATATTTGGGTGTACATCCACTTTTTCAATAATTTTCATAGTTAGCAAAGTTGAGATATTATCTTCTATATCTTTTCTCTTTGTGGGAGAAGCAGGATAAAGTTTTTTTCTTAGGCTAGGAGGTATTTCATCCAATATGCAAGATAAAGAAATTTTTGTTTCATCTTTAACCAATCCTAACACATGGGAACCATGAGAAAAAGCCGTTGGGAAAGATGTAATTAAGGCCACTATTGAATCCTTTTGGTTATCAGTTAATTGATTACCAAATGAAGCTGTTTCAATTTCAGTCAATAATACATTCATTTCCTCTGTTTGTCTACCTTTACATAGGATCAAAGAATAACAAGATTTCAATAAGGGTGTAGAATGCTTTTTCAAAGAAGAAAATTTAAATTTTCTTTTCCCATTTATTCCCAAAGTAAAAAAATTGTTTTCAGGATCCAATTTAATGCAAAACATGGTTAAAATATCATTTCCCATAATAAACCATTTGCTTAAATTGTCTTTTTCATCACAACAAATTCACAAACAGCTCTGACAAAACCACCATTATATTTAAAGAATACAGTGGTTTTGTATTTGCCAATGGGAAAAAACACAGAACCATAAACTTTCCATTTTTCAGATGTTATAGGTAATAATTTGCATTGATAATCCTTATCTACAGAAGCCAGTGCTTTTTCAGACACTACACTTCCTCCAGCATCAGAGTCAAGAATAACTTCAACATTTTTACCATTAATGATAAAAGGTGCTCTCAAAGGTGATATTAAAAAAGAAATTTCAGTAATATCTCTAATTACTTCAGCATTTTCTACACAAGATAAGTCAATATCACAATTATCTGACCAATTATCCAAATATTGGATATATTTTTTTAAAACCAGAACTTCCTGAGAAGACTCATGCTCATAAGAGATATTTCTATCACAGTCACTTAAGGAATCATCAAGATCAGCTTTAGTATTTTAAGATTCCTCATTATGTTCAACAAGATGAATTTTCTTATCACAAATATGTCCTTTTGGCCATGGTTTGTTACATTTAAAACAAGTGCTATTTGCATATTTCTTTGGAGAAACTGGGGCAGAAGGTCTACAAGTTTTGTTTTGAATTTTTGTGGAAGGCTTTTGTTGGTCATGATAAGATTTAACAGGATAATTCCTTGGTTCATATCTATGAATTAGTAGGACTTCATTACAGATATTAATAAAGGAAGAATTCTCTCTTACATGCTCATTCCATTCCACAATCAAATCTCTAAAAGAATTTGGTAAGTTTTAGAGAATTTTATCTCTCCAAATATCATAATCCATTTTAGGATCTATGGCTCTAAGAATTTTTGTAATTTTTATAAGGAAAACAATAGGTTTTTCAGGGGAGGAGGTCAAATATTTAGCATTCTCATATAATCTCTGCTGGGCATGCCTGAATTTGGAACCACCAAATTGATTTTAAATCAAGGTTTTCCAAGCTTTCAAAGTATAATGTTGGTTGTCCAGTAAAAAAGATTAATACCACATTGAAGCTACATTGGAAAATAAAAAAAATTAATTTAAAGACAATTTCTTCTTCTGGAAATTTATAAGAGTTTTTCAGATTATCAATTCTCTGAACAAAGTGTTGCCAGTCAGATGAAGAGTCACCATCAAAAGTGGGATATTGATCAAGTTTAGGTCAACTTTTCTGGCCACTGGAATGGTCCATCTTTTGGTTTGAATTATTTAACAATAGTTATTCTTGAAGTTTAGCCACGTGTTCAGAAATTTTATTATTTACAGAAACAGCTAGTTCATGACCATTAAAAGATTTTTTACTAGTAGCAAAAGATTTTACAGACACATTGTCAGTTTGTTTAATGGCTGAGAAACAGGGAAGAAAAGAGTTGCTTAGTTCAGGCCCCATTCCTTTATTTCTATGCAATTTTTTTGCAGCATATTCATGTACACCATAATGATTGGCAGCTAAATCTGAGAATTTTTCTTGTAGGTCAGACACAGAATTTCTTATTCTTGGAATTTCTGACATCTGGTCATTTATTTTTGCAAGGGATAAAACGTTTCTGTCCTCAAAAACTGTGTATTTGGTACTCAGTGCTTGGAAATCATTTTTCAGCTCTTTCAACTCATTGTGTAGAGACTTAATTTCATGTTTCAATGAATAATTCTCTTCAATAAGGGGTTTTAACTCACTCAAAGTTTTATGCAGATGAATATTTTTATCTGAGGTAGCTCTATGATCACTTCTTATTTGTTTTTGTTGGATAAGAAGAATATTTAAAGTCTCTTTGATTTTAAAATAGGCTGTATCTTGCAAAGAAGATCTCACTTTACAATGTAAGTGCAAATTATTCAATCTATCACTCTCATGTAATAATACATCTCTTAAATTTTTGTCTTTTAAAACATTAAAATAAAGTGTATCTTTTATTATATCCTCAGAGGTCTTCTCAAGCAAGGTATAAACTTCAGGGGAAACAGAATAATTTTTAATTTCAAGAGAAGGATTAATTAAAGAAGTATAGGTTAAATGTAAAGAATAATCAAATGATAATTTACTAATTACATCATTAGGGCTACTCATTTAAAGAAGTTTTCCCTTAAGGGTTTAACTGTTCCTTCACAATTATCCACAATATTACCTGTGGGAGAAGATTTGTTATTATACATACCAACATGTTTATCAAACAGATTACTTACCATGGAAAGGGTGGAGATTCCCCCTGTGTCTTCTTTCTTCTGCCTCCCTGATAAGGATGGGCCTGAGAAGGTTGATGGTAGGTTTGTGTCCTGGATGTGCCAGGGTGATGATCTACTGGCTGCTGAACATTCTGTTGGTAATGGCTCATCAGGTAATCCGATTTCTACTGTTCCACTTTCAGAGTGTTTCGACTTTGAGTGTAAGAGCTGGGTGCCTGATGGGGCTGAGGCTGAAGCTGAGAGGCTGGGAAAGGAGGAGTTCAAACCTGCTTTTGATTTAAGAGCTCCTGCATCCGTTGCCAGAGCGTGTCTACTCTTGCCTTTTACTTCATGCTTTCTGCTTTCAGTTATTTTATATGGCTGGAAAGATTGTTTATTTGTTGAGTCAGAGGGATCTTTTTTATTTTTATACCTTTTAGAAGATTTTTCTGATTGATCTGAGGCTTTAATTTCTTCAGAGTAGTTTGGTGAGGGGGGTTTGCCACTTCTCCTGACATTTCTATGTCCTGAAGGTTATGAAGTTTTAATGTTAACTGAAGAATTCTTGTAATTTAATTTTGAAGAACCTACAGATTCATTATCTCCATCCATATCAATTTCATCCACATGAAGGTTATCCATGCTGTTTGCCAAACTACTGGAAATGGAACTATGAATAAAGATTCAAATTTTATTTAATTATTCAAATTTATATTTCAAAAAAAATAAATTATTTCTTGAAAAAATTAAATAAAATAATTAACAATAAAAGATGTAATACAAAAATATATAATTACAATTTATATTATTAATAATTACAATTCTTATTAAGAGAACAAACCAAAAAAGGTTTTAATAAGTAAACCAAAGTAATTTATACCAAAAAATATATCTTGGTAATATTGGGACTAAGTACTGAGTACTATTATGGTCAACCAATTTAAATCAAAAGAAAGATTTTCAATAGAATTAAATTAATAATTTATTTAAAATATTTTATAATGATCTTCTCCGACTAAGAGTTAAAACTCTATTATGGTCAACTAGGAGAAAAAAATAATTTTTTTTGAACACTTATACTCAGTGAATCAGCAATTAAGCCACAATCACTGTTATTGCAATAAAAATTTAATAATATAAATGAGAGGTGCAAAGCTTAAATAACTATAGTGATTGAGAAATTAACTCAAAAGTATGTATTATTTGATATATTATAAACCTAAAAGTTCGAACCCAAGTTTGAAACACGGTAGCAGCAAAATTTTGCTTTTTTGCTTAGGTTGTCTGTGCGCAGTGTCGTTTGTCACAAAAGGGTGTATCAACGTCTTCCTTTGGAAAGGCCTCCAATTATTGACGGGTCATCAAGAAGATGAAAGAAAAAAGGGACAAAAAAGGAAGTAGAAGAAAAATATAAAGAAGCACTTTGTAATAAAATGAAAATTTAATATAATTGAGTTTATGGAGAGGAATACAGCAGCACTTCATGAGTAATGACACTACAGTAGATTTAAATAGTATTTAATATTTTAAATTAGTTGTATCTCAATGCGCCACAATCAATTATTGTTATTAATAAACTTATAGCAACCTTAGTATTATTTAAAATCTAAACTAGACCTGTAGTACTAATAAAAATAATAATAATTTCTATGATATTTTAAATATAATAAAGAATTAGTGTAAATTAAGTGATAGATAACAAAGAGGATTTACAAGATCCTTTTATAGGAAAGGAAATTTCTGAGGCACTTCCAATGTATATACAAAAAAAATAGTATGTGAAACAAAAAGACCAAAAGAACTTAATTAAAACATACACGTTGAGGGAAAAAATGAAACAACAAATTAAACCTGTGAATAAGTTAATAACTTTCCCGTCTTAAAGCTCCAAACAAGTAATTAATCTAATAAAAAACGAAAAAAGTATGAGGCCATGAGAATTTTGAGAAAAAATATCCTAAACAAGTATTTTAATAAGATGTAAAGATTTTAATTAAAACAACTAGAATTATTTTCACACAAAAATTTATGTAATCAATTTAGTTCAATTATAAAGAGAAATTAATTAATTGTTTTAACTACTTTCAGTAATTAATATAATTGAAAAAAATAATTAATTTAATTGTAACTTATTTAAAGTTAGAATTTAATATTAATATATTAAAGATGTATTTTAAATTATTTACTAATTCTATTGACACATTTAAGGGTCAAAAAAGCGCCCAATATTTATGGATAAAATTATATGATAAGTTTGATTCAATATCTAAGTTATATTAAATTAATTTTAATTCCATTATAAGTTAAATTTAATTAAGCTTATAATATTATAATTAATTTAATTCATTTTTTAGAAATATTGAATACATAGAAATGCCCCATGTTTTTATAGAATATAATATTTGTTTATGTAATAAAACTTATTTAATAATAAAATTAAATATAGTAAGTAATTTATTTATTTATAAAATATTTATAACTTTATTATTTAATAAAATAATTTATTGTAACTACATAGTGTTATTCCCTTACATGATTCAGTAATTTATTATATAAATTACTGGGCTCCTGAGATAGCCTGGCTGACAATACCTGTGGAAATTCCCAAACTTAGTTTCTAGACTTGATCTGCATTTTGGAATGGGGATTTTCATTACCTCAAGACTTTTAAACTTGAAATATCTTATTTCTTTATTTAATAATTTATGTAGTTATATTAAATTTTGGTCATTTGCACACCTTAATTCAATCACTACGCAATATAGGGGGTGGACTTGCTAGCAAGTCCTCAACCTGAACTCAGATGGAACTCAGATGGAACTCAGACTGAACTCATACTGAACCCATACTGAACTCTACTTGAACACCCACCTAAAACTGTTCTGCTGAGTGGTGTTCATCCCTGATTGAATGGTTCCTTTATCAATAGCTCAATGTGTGTTCAATCTATGGTGAGTTTGGGTCCAAGGTTGCGGACTTGCTAGCAAGTCCGCCCCCCATATTGTGTGGTGAATATAATTCAGGGGAGGGTATTGTCGGTCAGTCGTCTAGAAGAAGGTAAGGAAAAGAGGAGAAAAGGAGGAGAAAAGGAGGAGGACAAGGGAAAAAATAAAAGAAATAAACTGTAATAGAGTATTTACTTTATTTAAATGGAAAAAAACGGCGAGTAGCTTGAGAGATGACAAAAACTTAGGATTTATTAATAATAATATTATTTAAGGTAAGGGTTCTGCGCGGCAAACACTTTTAATTACTATCAGACTTAAAGCAACCTTTAAATTTTTATATAGAATTTTAATTAGAATTGTATTACTAATAAAAGGAATATAAATGTAATAAAATTGTATTTAATTTGTTGAGTGTATAATAAGTGATGAGGCTACAGGGGATTATCCAAAGCCCTTTTATAGGCAATGGGTCCTCTGAAGCGCCACTATATTTGTAAATACAATAATTAGAATAGAATAAAACAAGTATATCAAAGAGTAAGTGAAACATAACAATGTAGAGAAAAATATGAAACAAATAATTAAAACCCCAATTAAGAATCCAATTTTCCCGCCATTAATTCCCAAATCAGTAAGTAAAAATAGTGAATAACTAAACAAGACTGGAACATAGGAACTATGAGAAAAATAATTCCAAACAGATGGTACAGTCTGATTTAAGGATATTTTAAGTGAAACAAAAAATACTTTGACGCAACGAATCATGTAATTAATCTCAATTTAGTATAAATTAATTAATTGGTTTTTCCTGACACAATTAAGGGTCAAAAGAAGCGTCATTAATTATTGTTTAGTATTATATGAAAGGTATTATTTAATATATAAATTCAAATAATTAATTTAATTATATTATAAGTCAATTTTACACTTATAATTATAATATATGTTCTTCAATTAATTTAATGTAAATTTATAATTATTAAATACATAAAAATGCGCCATTATTTGTAGAATATATTATATTATGTTCAATTTAAATGTATATAAAAATTTATATAACCAATAAAATTAATATAACACTTGTATATAATAAAATACTTATATAATTTTATTATGCAATAAAATATCAATTTATATTCATTAAATACATTTCTTACCCACTCTTTCAGGTTTTATAAGTTACATATCATTTACTGGACTCCTGGAATAGCCTGGCTGACAGGTATTGTCAAATTTTTACATCTGACATAAAATTGATGACTTAGAAAATTTTGGTGATACCCACCCCTTAACTCAATAAAATTCAGGGGAGGGAATTACCAAATTTTAAAAATAGAAATAGATTCTTGTTGAATTATCTCTGTTAAGAAATGTAAGTTTATTGACTTGAGTTATAAATCTGAAAAATTTGATATTAAAACACAAAAAAGTAGGAAATGGTGTCGGCTGGTTTGTCTAGAAGGAAAGGAAGAAGAGAGTGAAAAGGAAGAATAAGAGAGTAGAAGTGAAACAAAAGAAAAGAAGAAGGGAGTAAAATATGTTGGCACAATGAAATATTATATTTTTAACAAAAAAAATGACAAGGGGTGAACTGGTTATAATAGTAAGTATCTTATTTTTTCTCTCTGCTCAACTATCATCAAACTGACTATTAAAAATGTTAAAACAACCTTTATAATTTTATTAAATATTTAAGGAGACTAACGTGCCACACAAAAAAATAATAAATTCTAATGTAATGTTTAAAATATAATGAGTAAATAAGTGATGAGGCTACAGGGGATTATCCAAAGCCTTTTTATAGGCAAGGGGTCTTCTGATGCGCCACAACTGAGTAATTACATAATAGTAATAAGGTAAAGCAAGAATATAAAAGAATATAACTAAAAAATAGATATTGAGAGAAAAACATGATACAACTAATTAAACCCATTCGCAAGAGACTAATTTTTCCACCATAATTTCTCAAACCAGTTAATTAAAAAAATGAGTAACTAAATAAGACTGAAACATAATAACTGTGAGTAAAATAACACAAAACAGGTATTAAAATGTTTTGCTAAGGATTTTAATTGAAACAAATAGAATATTTTGTGGAAATTTTTTTTAAAATTAATTTGATTCAATTGTAAAAGAAAATTAATCATTTGTTTTAACTATTTTAGCAACTTAATAATTAATTCAGCTGGGACAAGTAATTAATTTAATCATTTTTTTAATTCAAAGTGAGGAGTTTAATAATATTATCTTAAATAAGTAGTTTAATTTATTTAATAATTTCCTGACAAAAATAAGGGTTAAAAAAAGCGCCCAATATCATTGTTTAATAAGATATTTAAGGCTTTATTTAATATATAAATTTAATTAATTAATTAAATTACATTATATGTTAATTTTACACTTATAATCATAATATATGTCTATAATCAATTAATTATTAATTTATATTTATTAAATACATAAAAATGCGCCATAATTTTTAGAATATAAAATATATCATGCTTAATTTAAATGTATATATAAATTATATAACAATAAAATTAATATAACCCTTATTTTATTTATATTTAATAAGATACTTATTTAATTTTATTATGCAATAAAAAATTAATTTATATACATAAAATGCATATTTTTATGCCCTCTTTTGGTTCCAGTAAATTTCATAACATTTACTGGGCTCCTAAGATAGCCTGGCTGACACTCACTCACTTTAAAAAAAATAAAAAAAAATGTTAAGATTTTTTCTTTTTATGCTTTTTTGACAGAATAGGTAGATTTGAAATTTCTTTTCCAGGTATCCATGCATAATGTTCAAAAAATTTTTTCTTCTATCTCAATAAATATTCAATGCCTCTTTCAGAAGTGATAATTCTATCATTGAGAATTTTATCAATTTCTGAAGTTTCTGTGACTTCCTGAGTGTTTTTCTTAGGTCTTCACCATATTTTGGAAAATAATTCACTGTTGGAAGTTTAAGGCTCAAGCAAGGAAATGGGAAAAACAGGATGTTTCCTATAATATGGAGAACACAATACAACTTCTACTGCATTATCTCCAACCATTTTTTTCACAACAAATGGTCCCAAAAAATGATCTTTTAATTTGTTGCTTCCTTGTTGATTAAAATGGACAGTAGATATCGACACTTCATCACCCTTGTTAAATGTGTATTCTTTATGGGACTTATCCCATCTTTTCTTTTCATATTCAAATACCTTATCAGTACAGCTTTGAACATGTTTTCTGCATAGCTGTTGCATTTGCATAAAAGATTTTACACCAGGATGTAGTTCCAACTTAGGTAATTTATTATTGAGAATTTGTGTGGGAGTGTTTGGACATAACTTAACAAAAGCTCAAAAGGCTTTTTCTCAGTGACAGAATGAACAGTGCTATTATATGCAAATTTAAGACCAGGCAATAGAGTGACCCAGTCATGAGTAAATCTGTCATTTTCTTTATATTCTAATCCAAAGGAACCATACCATCTAATCATATCTTCTAGAGTTTGAATCATTCTTTCAGAAGACTATGAGTCTGAGGATGGTGAGCTTTAGAAAATTTTAACTCACAGCCACAAATATCCATCAATGATGTCCAAAAATCAGATGTAAATTTTGGGTCTCTATCAGAGATAATGGCTTTTTGAAATCAAAAAATATTTAACATGTAAGACCACCATAAGAAAGCTAATTCTTTTGTGGAAACATCTTTGTGGGTGGGAATGAATTTTCACATTTTGGTGAATATATCCACTATTACCCAACAAGAGTTATAACTGTCTTTACCTGCTACAGGAAGACCAGTGACAAAATCCATGTTAATTATTTTCCAAGGATCATTAGGTGCTTCAATATGTTGCAACAATCCTTCTCTTTTACCTTTCAATCTTTTAGATTTTTTGAAAATAATCACAAGATTCAACATATAATTTAGTGTCTTCAGACATATTAGCCCACAAAGCAGTGTCTTTAATTCTGATAATGGTTTTCTCAACATCAAAATGTCCTGCTAATATTTCATCATGGCAAGGTTTTAAGATGGTCTCTTTAATGGAAGGAGAAATAACAATGACATTGGCAAGTTTTCTCTTGTAATGAATATAACCATCTTCAATGGAAAATTTTCCCTTACTCAAAGCACTCTGGTACTTTGGAGGAAGAGTTTATATCAATGCTTGAATAGAAGAATTCTTTGGATCATTCAAGATTGTAACCAATTTATTTAAATCAGAATACAGATCATATGAATCCAGAATTAATTGTAACAGTTCTTCTTCCATATCAACTATATATATACCATGTATATGAACAGTATCACTTTCAGGCCCATAGGCAGGATTGGAGTCATTATTTGGCAGAGGCAACCTTGACAGAATATCAACATTGGAGTGAAAATTTACAGCTCCATGGATAATTGTCATTCTTCCTCTGTACTCCTGAAAAGCAAGTTTCCACCTAAACATATGTTTATTTTGTATCTTTAGGTTCAAGAGGGATTTGAAAACACTAGAGTCAGTTACCAATTCAAATATTTAGTCATCAAGATAATAATAAAGCTTCTCAAGAGCCCAAAAAACTGCTAAACACTCCAATTGAGTGGCACCATATTTCAATTCACTTTTTCTCAAGTTTCTTGAAATATAACAAATTACAACTTCTGAGGATTCATAATTAATAATTTATTTTTGGTGAGGGGCAGCACCCATTCCAAAAAAGCTACCATCTGTGTAAAGGACAAAGCTTTTTTGAAATCTGGAAGAGCTAAGATAGGGAATTTCATTAAACAATTTTTCAATGTATAAAAAGCGTTTTGAAAAATATTATTCCAGTTAAAGGCAACATCTTTTTTGGTCTGTTTGGTAAGAGTTAAGGCTATGACCTGATAATTTTTAATATATTGTTTATAATAGCCACACATACCCAAAAAATTTTGGATTCCTCTTACAGAAGTAGGTGCTTTTACATTTTGAATTGCAGAAACTTTATTCTGGTCTACAAAAATCTGTAAACCTGACACAACATGGCCAAGGACTTTTAAAGATTGAAAACCAAACTTACACTTTTTCAAGGACAAGGTCATATTAATATCATCCATTTTTTGGAAAAATCTATTTAAGTGAATCATATGTTCATAAAAAGTTTTAGAAAAAACTATCATGTCATCTATATACACCATGATCCATCATTCAATTATCCCCTGATTGAAAGTGTTATCCATTACTTTCTGAAAAACTGAAGGTGCATTTTTAGGACCAAATTGAATCCTAAAATACTTATATATTCCCATATGAGTAGCAATAAGTAGAAAATTCTGTGAATTTTTCTCAACAAGTATATGATGATAACTTTTATTACCATCCAGACAACTGATAAATTTTGCACCTTTCAAGGTAGCATGTATTGAATTAATTCTGGGTAAAGGATACATATCATCAACAGTATAAGTGTTTAATGCTCTATCATCCACACATAATCTATCCCTATCTTTTTCATAAGAAATAAAAACTTGGGAGATAACACAATATTTTGGGGTGAAATCCACTTTCTCAATGATATTCATTTTTAATAAGGTGGAAATATTATTTTCAATATCCTTTCTCTTTGTTTGAGAAGCAGGATTTGGTTTTTTCTTAAGACTAGGAAGAATATCATTCAAATTACAGGATAAAGTAATTTTAATTTCATCCTTAACAACTCCTAAGACATGAGAACCATGAGCAAAAGCCATTGGGAAAAATGTAATTAAGGCTACTATTGAATCTTTTTGATCAACTGTTAATTGATCACCAAATGAAGCTGTTTCAATCTCTGACAACAATTCAATCATTTCCTCTGTTTGTCTTCCTTTACATTGGATCAAAGAGTGACAAGATTTTAATAAGGGTGTCGAATGCTTCTTAGAAGAAGAAATTTAAAATTTTCTTTTCCCATTCAAGCCCAAGGTAAAACAATTGTTTGCAGGATCCAACTTAATGCCAAAAATGGTTAAAATTTCATTTCCCATGATAAACTAATTGCTTAAATTGTCATTTTTCATCACAAAAAATTCACAAATAGCTCTGACAAAAACCCCATTATATTTAAAGAATACAGTGGTTTTGTATTTGCCAATGGGACATGACACAGAACCATAAGCTTTCTATTTTTCAGATTTTATAGGTAATAATTTGCATTGATAATCCTTTTCCACAGAAGCCAGTGCTTTCTCAGATACTACACTTTCTCCAGAACCAGAGTCAACAATAACTTCAACATTTTTTCCATTTATGATAACTGGTGCTCTCAAAGATGATATTAAAATGGAACTGTCAGTAATATCCCTAATTACTTCAGAATTTTCTACTGAAGGCAAGTCAATATCACAATTATCAGACCAATTATCTAACTATTGGATATCCTTTTTTTAAACAAGAACTTCTTTAGAAGGCTCACAGTTATAAGAAATATTGCTATTACAGTCACTGGAGGAATCCTCAAGATCAGCTTGAGTATTTTCAGATTCCTCAGATTATTCAAAAAGATGAATTTTCTTGTCGCAAATATGTCCTTTCTTCCATGGTTTGTTACATTTAAAAAAAGTGTTTGTTTCATATTTCTTTGGTGCAAATGGGGCAGAAGGTTTACCAGTTTTGTCCGGAAGTTTTGTGGAAGGCTTTTGTTGGTCATGATAAGATTTAACAGGATAATTCATTGGTTTATATCTATGGTTTAGCAGTACTTCATTACAGATACTAATGAAAGAAGAGTGTTCCATCACATGCTCAGTTCTAGACACAATCAAATCTCTAAGAGAATTTGGTAATTTATATAGAATTTTATCACTCCAAATATCATAATCCATCTTTGGATCAATTGCTCTCAGGATTTTTGTTAATTTAATAAGAAAAAAAATGGGTCTATTAACAGAGGAGGACATATATTTTGCATTTTCATACAGTTTTTGTTGAGCCAACCTGAATTTTGAACCACCAAACTGATTCTCAATCTAAGTTTTCCATTCATTCCATGTATAATAGTTGTTATCTAACAAAACAGATTCATACCACATCAAGGCTACATTGGAGAATAAAGAAATTAACTTAGAAACAATTTCCTCATCTGGAAATTTATATGATCTCTTTAAATTATCAATTCTTTGGATAAAGTGTTGCCAATCAGATGAAGAATCACCATCAAAGGTAGGATATTGGTCCAGCTTAGGCCAATTTTCATTACTACCAGGATGGTCAGTTTTATGGTTTGAACTACTCAAGGTAATAAATTCTTGAAGTCTTGAAAGGTGTTCAGATTTTTCATTATTCACAGAGGTAGATGGCTCATTTTGAGTATCAAATTCTTTTTTATTTGATGCAACATATCTCATAGACAAATTTTGAGCTGGAATAATTTGTACATTACAAGGGAGAGTAGAAACACCCTGTTTATTTTTATAATTAACAGCAGGTTGAGGAAGATTCCTCAACTCACCACAATGGTCATTATTAACAACTTGTATCACAGAAACTTTTTTCTCAAGATCAGACAATTTATTTCTTAAATCAGGAATATAAGATAGTTGATCATTAATCCTAGAAATAGATAGGAAATTTCTGTCCTCTTCTACTGAGCATTTATTACTTAAATTAAGGAAATCATTTTTCATTTTTCTTAATTCACTACGCAGAAGCATATTGTCATTTTTTAAAGAAGTATTTTCATCAAGAAGAGGCTTCAGATCATCAATAACCTTACGTAGATGATTATATTTGTCTGAGAGTGATCTGTTATCACTTTTAATAGAATTTTGCTGAGCAAGGACATTATTTAATGTTTCTTTTAATTTGAAATAAGCTGTGTCCTGAACAGAAGAACTCACTTTGAAATGTAAATTTAAATTATTTAATCTATCATTCTCATGGTTTAACAAATCTTTCAAAAGTTTGTCTCTTATAACACTAAAATCAGGAGAGTCTCTCAATATTTCCTCAGAGGTTTTTTCAAGTAGAAAATAAATTTCAGGAGCAACAGAATCATTCTTTAATGCAAGAGAAGGATTAACTAAAGAAGTAGAGTTTAAATGTAATGGCTCATCAAAAGAAATTTTACTCAGAACATCAATAGGGCTACTAGTTACAGGGAGCTGTCTTTTAATGGGTTTAACTGTTCTTTCATCATTCTCAATAAGATTACCTGTAGAAGAAGTTTTATTAGAAAACACTCCAAACTTTTTATCAACCAAACTACTCACCATGGAAGAGGAGGAAACTTCCCCTGGGTTTGAGACTGGATTTAGTCCTTCTTTCTCCTGCTTTGTTGGTAAGGATGAGGAGGAGGATAGAGATTGGGTGTTCTGGATGGTCCAGGCTGATGAGCAGGAGGATGTTGCACATTCTGTTGATAGTGGCTCATGAGATAATCCCATTTCCATTGTTCCACTTCCAGAGAATTTTGGTTTTTCAGGAAGGAGGTGGGCGTTTGAGGGGGCTGAGACTGAGACTGAGTTGATGACATGGGAGGAAGTTAAACCTGTTTTTAGATAGAAGCTCCTGCATCTGGGACCAAAGGGTGTCCACTCTTGCCTTGTATTTCATACTTTCTGCTCTCAGATCCATTATGTGGCTGTACAAATTGTTGACTTGCTGGTTTAGAGGAATCTTTTTTATTTTTATACCTCTTAGAGGATTTTACTGATTGAACAGAGGTTTGACCTCTCTCTGAATAGTTTGGTGAGCGGGGTTTGCCACTTCTCCTGACATTTCTACTTCCTGAAGGGTATGAAGGTTGTTTTTCAGCTGAAGATTTTCTGTAAGTTAATTTTGATGAACCTACAGATTCATTATCAACATCCACTTCAATAATATCCACATGCGGGTTATCCATGCTCTCAGTCAATTGTTTGACATGTAAGTGGAAAAAAAAAATTATATACTCCCTTTTAAACAAATAGATATGCCAGGTTAGAAGACAAAAAATATTTTTATATTAAAATATTATTTTAAAAATAAATACAATTATTTAAATTTACAGTAGTATTTAATATAATGAAAGAAAATTATATGTGATTTAAATAATTATTGGGACTTTACCAATAAAGGTTTAATTTCAACCAACAATAATTATACCAGAGTTTATATGGCAGTTACTGGGACTAAGTACAGAGTACTATTATAGTCAACCAAAATCAACACATTAATAATAATAAAAATTAATTTAACAATTCAAATATTAAAATTAAATTTGGGAAATCTTCTAGGACTAGAGGTATTAACACTCTATTATAGTTAACTAGGAAAAAAATTTAAATTTAAATGAACACTTACACTCAATGAATCAGCACTTAAGTCACAATCACTGTTATTACAATAAAAAAATTAATATAAGAGTTGATAAGAGAAAAGGTTTACTTTCAGTAGTGATTGTTAAATCACCTAAAAAATATATAACTTTTAAAAATATATAAACCTTAAATTTTGTTCCCCAGTTCAATTCAAGGTTGCTGGAAATGTTTCTTTTTGAGAAAGGTGGTCCATGCATTTGTTGTTTTGTAAAACAAGAATATAAAAGAATATAACTAAAAAATAGATATTGAGAGAAAAACATGTAACAACTAATTAAACCCATTAGCAAGAGACTAATTTTCCCACCATAGTTTCCCAAACCAGTTAATTAAAATAATGAGTAACTAAATAAGTCTGAAACATAATAACTGTGAGTAAAATAATACAAAAAAGGTATTACAATGTTTTTTTAAGGGTTTTATTGAAACAAATAGAATATTTTGAGGCAAAAAAATTTTGTAATTAATTTAATTCAATTGTAAAAGAAAATTAATCATTAGTTTTAACTATTTTAGTAACTTAATAATTAATTCAGTTGGAACAAGTAATTAATTTAACCATATTGTTAATTCAAAGTGAGGAGTTTAATATTATTATCTTAAATAAGTAGTTTAATTTATTTAATAATTTCCTGAAACAATTAAGGGTCAAAAAAAGCGCCCAATATTATTTTTTAATAAGATATGTAAGGCTTTATTTAATATATAAATTTAATTAATTAATTAAACTACATTATAAGTTAATTTTACACTTATAATCATAATATATGTTTATGATCAATTAATTATTAATTTATTTTTATTAAATACATAAAAATGCACCATAATTTTTAGAATATAAAATATATAATGCTTAATTTAAATGTATAAATAAATTATATAAAGATAAAAATAATATAACCCTTATTTTATTTATATTTAATAAGATACTTATATAATTTTATTATGCAATAAAATATTAATTTATATACATAAAATGCATATTTTTACGCCCTCTTATGTTTCTAGTAAATTTCATAACATTTACTGGGCTCCTGATATAGCCTGGCTGACAAATGGTGTGTCAAATTTTTTTATTGGGGCCAAATTAAAATTAATTCATTACATTTCTTTATATATTATTCAACTGATGATGGATAGAGTAATGAAATATGCAGGAAATTATGAAATACATTAATGTACATATAATTAAGAAAAATAGAAACGGGAAAGAAAACAAAAAAAACTACTAATCAAACAAACAAAAAAAGAAATAAATAAACTAGATACAAGAAAATAACTTACTGGAGTTAGATTGGGTTGGTTTATATCACTTTAAGGATCTATAGAAAAAATATCTTTATTTTTTGAATTAAAAAGAGGAAAGGCTTGAGTGGAGGAAGGGATTCAAAAATATCTCTCTCAATATTAGGTTCAAAGATTGCATCTTCTTCATCCCACATATTTTCAGCAATAGCATCGGCTTGCTCTCCAAATAAAAAATCCATCTGTTTATTGTAAAGAAATGAATAATAAAGCTTATCATCTATAGATTTGATGCCCTTACTGATATCAACATCAGTAATAACAAAACCAGTGGAAGATGAAAGAGTCTTATCCTTCTTGTATTTAGCTCAATAGTGCTTGAAGCGTTCAGAAATCTATTTTGGCAAAATATCAATCCTTCCCTTTGTCTTATTTCTTAATTTTTTGGATATTAGAAGATAGACATTGACTTTTAATGAGGGGGAGCATCCTAATTTAGGTTAATTCTCAGTACTAAAACAAGAATCATAATTAGTTTTAGTTTTTAGCCAGTTTATAAGTATGAGGTGGTAATCTTTTTAAATTTATTGGTCTTTGATTTTATAGCTGAGAAGGAGAAAAAGGGAGTAGTTGAATTTGAAGAAAAAGTTAAAGAAGGCTGACTTTGAGAAGATATGTGACAAATAGGCATGTTAAAGTTTTTGATGATGAAAAGGAGAAGAAATGGGCAGATGAGATGGGGAGGAATCTTCATGGATGGGAGAAACCACAAAGGTAGGGAGACTTTCACATGCAGAAATTTTTCCAAGATGTTGTTGTAAGAATTCAGGATGAAAATATCAGATAAGAGCTGAAAATCAACATGTAAAATGTCTAATAACCCAATTATTTTCAAAAATAATTGGGGTCTAAGGATTTTTATCTGCAATTAGTTTAATTTCAGATTAGCTAAAATTGATATCCCCTAATATTCAGACTCTCCAGTTTATTAATTCTGTTTTGGTAACACTAAATTAACATTTTGTAGTGCATATTATTTCTAATAATTTTTGTTTCAAAAAAGCAAACGTTTGATTTACCCCAACCAATGGTATAAAAATCCACCATATTTATCAGTTATTTAGCTCCATTTCATGAATTAATTTTTTTAAAAAAATAGAATTTTTTTTTTGGATTTTTTTTCCATTTTTCACCAATGGCAGAGTCCACTGTAATTTTTGATGACTTCCTCCATTTTTTGAGGGATTTATGCCACCAAAAACTCTAATAAAACATTGAAAATGTCAACCCAAGATTGTATCGTAGCTTTGTGAAGTTCCACAACTGTTCTAGACTGATATTTTTGAGATATGTTGCACTTGACTTAAGCCCACTAGTTTTCAATGGGATTCAAATAAGATGATTGAGGAGGAAGATCACTGATTTCTTAAAACTCAGTTGTCTTTTAATACTTTCAAGAAACCTTGGAAGTGTGCACAGGTGCATTTTCCTCCATCAACATCAGGTTTTTTTCAGGATCCACATCTTTGAGCCAAGGAATGAGGTTGGAGAAATGAACATTTTGAATTAAACTTGTTTCAGAGTAATTTTTTGTGATAAAAGCATGACAGGAAGTTTTTTCCATCAAAGAAGGCCCTTTAAAGTTATTATCAAAGAATTCCCAATTCAGAAATTAGGTTGAAGGAACAAATTATTTAATTTTTTATTATTTTTCCACCAAGTATTAACTTGAGCTGAAATCTTCCTTATCTCAAAATGGACTTTTCAATTCATATTATCCTCTTTCAGTCATTAAATCTTCAGTGAAGATAATTTTTAACTAAGGTGAGTTTTTTTTTTGATAAGAGGCTTCTTTGCATCCACCTGGTTTAAATACCTCAAATTTCAAGCTCCACTACAGATATTAAAAGCAGAAATAGGGGTTCTTAGGCAAGTTAAAATCACACTAAGAGTGACCTTTCAGTGTGCTTTGAAGTATGAACCTCATTTTCAGAAGTTCCAGGCTGAAGTTTTACAAGGGCATCCTGACTTTGGTGCATTGTGTACTGAACCAGTTTTTCAATATTTTTTCTCAATTTTGTGCACTATGGAGTAAGAAAGCTGCAGATTATAGGAAAAATGGGAATTTTTTTCAAAATAGCTGCTAATAAAACAATATCTGAACTTTCTTTGGGTGTTCATTGGGATTTCTGTGAGTGAGGAAATGGAATAGTTGCAGAAAATAGCTAAAAAAAAGTTGATATATTTTTCAGCAAGAAAAAAATAAAAAAAGATAAGATTTACAAAATTAGCTTAAAAGTATATAATTTAACAGGTGTAGAGACTTTTCACCTAAATTTTGAGGGAAAGAATAGATTATGACTGAGAGATAGAAGGTTAAAAATTACAAAAAAATATGCATAAAATTACTACTTACATTTGTCCAGGCACAGTACAGTGCTTTGTGAGCATTTTTTTAATGTACCTCATTCAATATTTCCCAAAAAAAACATAGCTTTTTATTCTGGTGAAAAAGAATTTTTCTAATCAATATAGCATACTAAAAATACAAAATAGCTGGAATAAAATAAGAAAAATTCAAAATTCAAAAAACAATCTTTAGCTACCCCTAAGAATTCTTGCAGATAAATGAAATAATTACCTTAAAATATCCCAAATATCACAGAATGACTGCTCAAAAGAACAGTTTGAAAAAAAATATTTAATAAGATGATATATGTTTTGTGTTGATTCCCCCTAAGTGCCATGGTTCACGAATTTCCCAATCATTCCAAGGGAATAATCAAATTTCATTCAAAGTTACTCTTGAAAAGCAAGGATGACCCAAAAATTATTTGTAGTAGAAATATCACTGAGGATTGGCAGATTTGAGGTAGGATAAGGGGTGGAGGAGAGTGTGTAAGGTGACTAAATTTTAGTTATATGCATTAAAGACTTTGTAAGTGTTTCCATGAAATTAAAAGATTTGGGTTTAATGCAAGAAGTTGTGATAAAGGTAGAAAGTAGAAAAAAAATTCTTGAGGAAAAAAAAGGATGAGGATTGGTGAATGGTTGTCATGAGAAGAAGGAGAGAATGGGGAAATGGAAGAAAATTTCAGTGTGGAATATGCAAAATGTATAAATATGATGTTCAAAGACTTCTGGTATGCCATGTTACAGTGCCCAGAAACATATTCTCAACACCAATTTAAATTTTTATTTCTCACAAAAAGACACAATATGTATACAGCTGGCTAACTTTCCTTTATTTAAACCATTACCATCTCAACACCATCCATTTTCTTCAGAATAACACCATTAAATCCAAAAGAAGAAATTCAATTGCTATTGAAATAGAAATTAAATGTTTACCTATTCAACTTACCTATCTGTGGCATCAGATTTCATCTTAAAATTTAGGATTCCTAACTTTAGTATTCAACTTAAACTTTTGGGGGAAAAGGATGTGAGAGTTTTATTTATTAGTTGGAAATGGTTATTTTGTGTTTTATATGAAAATATTATGTTAGAAAAATGGTTGGTAAAAGATGAAAATTTTTTACCCTCATATTCACAGTAAAGAATGAATATTATATCTAAATAAACTAATTTTGATAGATTAAAAGCTTTATTAAAAGACGATCCACTCTTTATGTTCCTTCAGTAATTTTTTTTACAATTTTTTAATTAGTTTTACAATTTATGATTTATTAAAAATTTGACTTAACTTTATTGATTTTTAATTCATCAATTAGGGCTACTCAGGCTAAAAAAATTAAATTGGTTTTTTTTAAACTCTAGGCTATCATCCATAATTATTTTAGAGTTTTTAGTGTTTTTCTGGATTTTATGTTGATTCCAGACATCTGTACAGGTTCTGGGAACTTTTAGAAGTAATTTTGGGAGTCAGGTGACTTAGATTTTTATGGTTAGTCTGAAACATTTTACTATACATATATATTATATGACAGAAAAATAGAGAATAACAAAAACATCAACTGCCATTAGTATATATACATATTTTTACATATTTTATCAACTATTTTACATAAACCTTTATAGATATATACTTCTAGGGTACCATTAGATAGCTCTCATCCTTGGGAATTAAGTTTCTAATTTTTATAATAAGATAAAAAAATACAAAACTGTATAAAATATTCTCATTTTTAGGATTTTTTTATTGGTGTAACTTTAGTTGCATTTCAGATATTTTTAACTTGACACAGGCCTAAAAAATTTCAAGTTCAGTAAATCAATGGATCATGAGCTCTTTTTCTTATCAAAAATAATTTTAACCTTCTTAATTGAACACTCACTTTTTACTTAAAGTGACAGGAGTTTCTTTTTCTTCTTAAGATTCTTCCTGCAGCAAGGTGACTTTCGGAGTCTTTCTACAATGAGACATGCCAAAATTCTGCTAAGAGCATCTACCAATGTTGAATTAACTTTTCAGTAGCAAAATAAAGAAATTCTGTGACATTGGTTATTTACTTCACCAACATCACCACCAAATGCACCCTCATTTACCACTAGCACATTAAATTAAACTTTTGACCACTGTTCACAACACTTATTGAGTAAAAAAAACTCATTGAAAATTTTTTAAATAGCACAGAAATAGCATCTTCTGACTTACTCTAGCTTATTTGGGTATGAAGTCTGTAAGAAATGGTGTGAAAATGTCAATAGTCCCAAGAAATATTGTTGTGTAGTGTCTGAGGTGATGTGAAGTGAAAATGAAAAATGTGAAAAGTGAAATGAGCTTATTAATGTGTGAAAGTGACTGAGAGCTGTAGATGGGTTAAAAAAATTTCCAGAGTGGGCACAAGGTACAGATGGTAGATCAGCATGGGTAAGTAAATTTTCATACAGGGTTGGATTATCTTCAAAAAATTTTAGTTAATAGGGGGTGTCAGTTCTGGAAAATCTGCACTTAACTTAAGTGCGGATTTCAAACTAAATCAGCAGGTTCCTGACTTAACAGTTACTTTTAATCTTATCAAAAATTGTTATATCATGAGATTCTGATTACACCATTTGTTCTGACTGGACTCTAAAATATTGCACTTTTGGAAGTTCAGATGGTAAAATAATACTTACACCTGTGCAAAAATACTAATCACCAACATTATTTTATCACCTCACAACCAATTTGAATTTCTAAATAAAGCTAATTCAACAAAATTCTATATTTTTTGAAAAAATTGGCAATACCCTACACTGAATTTTATTGAAGCAAGGGGTGGGTTTCACCAAATTTTTCCAAGTCATCAATTTTTCATGTCAGATTCGAAAAATTGGCAATACCCTCCCCTGAATTTTATTAAAGTAAGAGTTAAAAA
Source organism: Hemileia vastatrix (assembly GCA_030280995.1). Classification (NCBI taxonomy): domain Eukaryota; kingdom Fungi; phylum Basidiomycota; class Pucciniomycetes; order Pucciniales; family Zaghouaniaceae; genus Hemileia; species Hemileia vastatrix. The sequence goes on along the minus strand of JASXTE010000009.1, from coordinate 15,558,893 downwards.
TCACCAAAATTCAATATAATTACATAAATTAATTAATAAATAAATAAGATAAGTCAAATTCACTAGTTAAAAAAAATGAGAATTCCTCAAGACAAAATTCAGATCAAGTATAGAAACTTAGTTTGAAACTTTCCACAGATATAGGCTAGAGGAATCCCATATAAAAAATTTATGTTTTCATGATTACCATTTATACAACACAAGGTCATTGGCCCATTACTTTACTTTTGTAATTTTAAATATCATATTTATTTATTAAAAATCTATGAAAGAATAATAAATATTTGATGACTTTACAAATCCCAATACTTTTTTAATCTACCTATATAATTTTAAATATATTACTTTTATCTTCTTGTTTTACCTTGTTTATTTTTTGTACTAACCTTTGACTTATCTTATTATAGCAGCCAAAATCAGTCAAGGGTTAGACATCTAAAAATGGTAAGAAAAAGAAAAAACAAAACCTTGATGAAAGGGCAGAATAATAAGTAAAGTGAAAGGAGTTTAAGGAATCTTGAATGATAAATGCATGATGTAAATTTTTATAATATGAATTATGAAATAAATAAAAGTAAAATTGTGAGAAAAGGCTCAACTTTAAGGGTCAATATCTCAGCAACTGCTGAACTAAATTCAAATCTGTTTTTGGGAAATGTAAGATAGGCTTCAGAAGAATCTTCAGCTAAAATAAAAGTATATTTGAATAAGAATAACCCTAATTCAGACTCTGATTTTCAAAATTAAAAAAAACTTGAAATGTGATGATGAAAATTCCAACAAGAGGGAGATGAAATACTAGATAATCATCAGACAAGAGTCTCAAAAGCCTTATCCTCTGATTATGCAATATATAAGCAGAAACTAAATTAAGTGAAATTTGGAAAAAAAGGCTCAACTTTAAAAGTCAAAATCTCAGCAACAAATGAACCTAATCTAAACCCATTTATGAGAAATGAAAGATAGGAGTAAGGATAATCTGTGTTAAAAGACATGATATTTAAATAAATCTAACCCTAATTTGTTATATAAAAACATGAAATAAAAAAAGTCAATTTGAGAAAAAAAGGCTCAAATTTCAAGCTCAATATCTCAACAACCAGAGAACCAAATTACAAACTGTTTGTGTGAAATAAAAGATAGCCTTCTGAAGAATAATCATTTGAAAGGAAATTAGAATCTGATAAACCTAACTCAAATTAAGACTCTTATTAACAAAATTTTACAAAAACTTGAAAAGTGATAATGAAAATGACAAAAAGAGGAGTTGAATAAGTCCACTTGTATCCAGATAAGAGTCCTACATATATTTTAGTATGAAATTTTTATAAAAAGAAAGAGATATCATATAGACATGAAAAAAATGAGATGAAAGTTACCTTGATTGAAAGGTAGGAAATATAGAGTGAGAAAAAGTGAAGTTGGAATTTAGGGGAAAGTGAATATGGATCAAGTGAAATGCTTAAAGAATGTGCAATGTATGTGTTTCAATGACATGGAACCAAAAAAAGTGAAATAGGGGAAAAAGGGAATAATGACCAAGCCAAGGAGGGATGAAGAGTAGGATGATGGAGCTAAAAAAGAAAGGAAAGAGGGAGAGAATGAAAGGTTAAATTTACTGTTAAAATCAAAAAATATACACTTACTAAAAAATTTAGATACAAAAAAGAAATTAAAACAAAAAAAATTATGTAGCAAATATATAAGTAAAAATGAAAAAAATGAATTATCTGGAGAGATGAGGTGAGAAAACTATTGACTTCAAATTATTTGAGGGATGAAAGAGGAGAGGAGGAAATGGATATGAGTTATGAAAGAAAAAAAGATAGACTGAAAAATTATGCAATTGCAAAAAATACATGATTTCATGTTGAGTTGATGAAGGAAAACAAAGAGTCTTGAAAAAAAGAGACTATAACAAAAAATTCAAACAAAAAGTAGATATGAAAATAAAAACCTCCATTCTAAGGAAACATTCCAGTGAAGTCCTGAAAAACTGTCTAGAACTGGCTACAGATAGGTTAAAAAGTGTTTGGATGGTGTATTTGGGGGTATGAAGCTCTTGAGCTATTTTTGGAAGAAGGTATTATTTCCTGGCCACTTTTGATAAAAAAAGAAAATCTTCTTCAAGATCTGAATCAGAATAGCAATCAGAGTCCAAGAGGAGATCAAGAGCTGTGAAAGTCATTGCTTAATTTAGCTTATCATGATTTGAGAGCAAGGAAGGAATTGCTCTTATATGGTATAAAAATCTAGATTATGTATGATGTTTTTAGTTATAAAGTGTTATGCTGCAGAGTGCTGTGAATGAATGGGATGATGCTTGAAAATCAGTGAAATGAGACATGATGGTGAAATCAGCACTTTTGGTTGAGAAAGTGAAGATTTAAGTGAAATAATAGACTTATTTCATTTTGAAAGCCACCAGTGTTGGTAAGTGTCCATAGAAGTGTTATTAAAGGAATTTTAAGATAAAGTCTGGGGACAGACAAGATTTTATTTTAAGATGGTTATATATTTTTCAATCTTGGAAAGGCCAGACAATTGTGATAATGATGAATGGGTGGCTATCAAAAGGAAGTCACTGGCATTTTATATATCTGGTAGAAGATTGAGGAGGAGGTATCCAAATCCTCAAGTTGTTATTACTCCAATTAAAAGGCAAGAGTTGGTTATGTAATCACTGCATGAAGATCTTTGGAATAGAGGAGTTGGTGAATAATATACACAAACTTCTGATAGATTTTTATGGGCTGTCATAAATTTGGCTGTTAAAAATGGGTTCAGTTATACAATGAATGTCAAAGAAAGAGTTATTTAATGTTAAAGGAGCCTGGAAATGCAACTGGTGAAAACACTCTTTTTGGTAGGGTTAGTTTGGATGCTGTTCATATAAAAGAAGTGAGATGTAAATATTTATTAGTAGGCAGAGATTATTTATATGAATTGGTGGAGGTATTGCCTCTTATTAATCTGAATTCCAAAAAGGTGGAAGATTTTTTGATGAAGGATTGGGTATATAGGTATGGAGTGATGAAGTTAGTGATGGTTAATGGATGTTATGAATTTGGGACAGAGTTTAGGGAGGCTATATTGAAAGTTGGATCAAAGGATGGGGTAGCAACCCCTTGTTATCAAGAAGAATAAGGAATGGTAGAAAGAAGGCACAAAGTTATTAAGGATGCTTTAGTTAAGATGTGTGGAACAAATGTTGAAAATTTGAGGCACTATTTAACTTTATTATTATTTACTGAAAGAATCACTGCCAAAAAGATTAATGAATACTCACTATAAAAACTAGTTTTTGGTTAAAAAGCAGTTTTACCAGTTGATCTAGAGGCTGAATCATATCTTAGAGTAGAATGGGATACAGTAAATTCTACAAAGAATTATTATGTGCAAAAATGGTTCTGTTAGAAAAGAAAGAAGAGACCTTAGAGAAGGCATATTCTAGGATGATGAACATCCAAAATCATTCAGTAAGATGTTGGGATAAGAGGTTGGATCATAGTTTAAAGAAACCTTTGAAATCTGGAGATATGGTCTAGGTGTATAATAGGAGTTTGGATAGTCAATGAGGGAAGATGTTTGTGGTGTGGAAGCCCTAAAGATTACTACAGAACTAAGATTTATTTAAGAAGGATATTGGGAGATTTTATAAGATTGGGAAAGCCAATCTAATTTTATATAATTATATTTTGGAAGAAAGGATGTTATAAGCGGTTCAAAAAGGGTTAATTTAACAAGTATAGATTTAACAAATATTTAACCATCAAGAAATGCAAGTATAGGCCTAAAGTTTCCAGGCTGAGTTCAAGTAAATAGATGTAAATGGCTTGATTTTTGATTTGTCTAGAATATTTTAATTGCACTATATGATTAATGTAGTGAAAATCCAATAAGTATTATAAAATAACTCAATATAAGGGTCTCAGTAATTTTATTCTCACTAATTATAAATAGGTTAAAATATTATAGTTGGTATATAAATAGATGTAAAAATTCAGATACTATTGATATGTATTGTAATTGTATTGGCTATATATTTTGATTGTAATGATAAAGAATGTAAAAAATAAGATTGAAAACCCCCTCTATTTATACCCAATAATTCTCCAATGTACCCCCTTGATTTACCAGTATATTCCATGGCCAATGATGCCTCATTCTAGCTAATACAACTTTCCATCAACATATGAAATAATCAATAACAAAATTTGAATAATATCACCTTCCTAAATCCTGAAATCATAGGGATAATCCATCAAAAAAAAGAATTAGCAAAAAAAAGAGTATATATGTATAATACCTTAAAATAGAAGATTAAAAAAAGAAAGAATAACACTAAATAATACACAATATTAAGGGGCATCAAAAGTAAAAATGATGGGGCCAATTATGAAAATATACTACATGAAATTCCCATCCATAAATAACCAATATTGACTGAAAACCACTGAGAAACCCAAAAAAGAATGTGAGATATAAGGTAACTACATGCAGTCCTTGGAAGGAGCTTTCACAGGTAAATCCTTGAGTAGTTTAGGAAAATTTAAGCATGGTAGTGAATTTGTGAGCCTGGATATCCCCAGGACTGAGTAAAAAGTACTTATAAGTTATGTTTAACACATAGACTATACATGGGAGCAATAAATTAGAGTACACAAATAGTATACATAAGTAAATTTATGATAAAATACAAAATATGCCATTATAACACCTTATATACAATTATATATACACCTTTTATAAGTATTATTCACTTAATATTAAGTTGGGATATGCTAGGGTAATCTTAAGAACCCAAAATATAAGGCTACATAATTTTTAAGTGGACTTAAAGCTGTTGTTTTCATTGTTTTATGTGAAAAACAAGAAATGCGCTTTAAATCACTTAAAAGTTGAATATATGTGCTATAAATTTAATAACATTAAAAATTTTCTTTTAAAGAGAAATTTTTCTTAATTAGAGCTATTGATTTGGCTACTCAAATGCATAAAAATGACACTTTTAAAATTTGGTGTTTTTTACACCAGAAATGGCTTTTGTGTACTGGCCACATACTGCCTGAATTTTTCCTGTGTGAATAGCTTCATTTTTAGAAAATTTCGCTTTTTCACACTATAATTACCCCACATTCTATGCCCACTGTGGGGAAACATGATAAAATAGGCAGCAGGCTCTTATTTAGTGTCCTAGCTTAATTACAAATGCATTGACCTTCTTTATATGCACTTATTTCCTTAATAACCTCAATCACGGCACTTTAATTCACTACCACACTCAAATCTACCTAAATTAGTCAAGGATTTAACAATGAAAGCTCCTGCCAGAAACTGCATGCAGTTACCCCACATCTCACACTCTTTTTTGGGTTTTTAAGTGGTTTCTCAGTCATTTTTGGTTATTTGTGAATTGGGATTTCACGTAGTATAATGTGATTATTAGCCCAAAAATTTCTACTGTTAATCCCCCTTATTATTGTGTAATATTTAGTCTTAATTTTTCCTTTTTAGTCTTTTATTTTAATGTATAACATGCATATACTCTTTTTTTTGCTTATTCTTTTATTTTGATGGATTATCCCTATTACTACAGGATTTTGGCAGGTGATATCATTTTAATTATGTTACTGGTCACTCTTTATGTTGTTGGGAATGTCTATTAGCTGAAATGAGGCGTCATTAACTGTGTATAGGGTTGCTAAATCAATGGAGTCATTGGGGAAGCTATTGTGTATAAATGGAGGGGGTTTTTGGTCTTATTTTCTAAATTCTTTATCATTACAATTAAAACATATAACCAATACAATTAAAATACATATCAATAGCACTTATAAGGTCTTTGGAAAGTATCTGAATTTATTAAATCTATTTTTCTACCAACTATAAGATTGTAAGCCTGATATAATTACTGAGACCCTTATATTGAGTTATATTTTAATACTTATTGGACTTGTACTACAGTATTCATATAGGACCATTAAAATCTTATAGACAATTGACCATTCAAGCTAGTTCACATCTCTGTACTTGACCTCAGCTTGAGAATTCGGGGCCTTTCTTCAAGAATTTCGTTGGTTATCTTCCAGTAAGTAAAAATTCAAAAAAAGACTACAAGTAAATAAAATCCTTATTTAAATATTTGGATAATTACAACAGGTTAAGGTCACTTATATAGTGATTTCAGAAAAAGAAGCCCTGTTATATAATAAAATTGTGATATTGAATCAACAATTTTACCACTAATTTAACATAAAAATTTTTATTTGTGGGAGTCAGTCAATAGAGCAATTAATTTTGTGATATTTTCAGATAATAAACCAGTAAATAAAAACTGATTAATTGTTTTCTTTTAACAGGACTCTTAATCTCTTTTTATTGGTTTGTAAAATTTATTTCATATTTAGAAAAAATCTTACTGACAGATTTTCTTTTTTAAATATAAAAACACAGCTACATATTGTAGACCAGTAAAATCAAGTTACCACATAAAAGCATGTTTAACTTTTGTCAATTATAAATTTACTTAATACCTACAAGTAAGAAATAAAATTGTCTTCAGTATAATCAATTAATACTTGTAAAACTTCTTTTGAAGTTATAACATATCAAATTTGAATTCTTTGATTAAATTCTACGTAAAAGTGTGTGAAAACAATTATATTGTGAGTATTAAGGTAAAAACTTATAGCTTAAGACCTAGAGCTGAAAGACCTGTTACAGGAAATTTAAATGGAGGGCCAGGATTCTCCAACAAACAGCAAGACTTCACAAATGTCTCTGGTGGAAAGGGAAAAACTGTTAAAACAGGTATCAATAAAGAAAACAAGAAATACTTTACAAGAACAATTCACTCCCTATCAACTCTACTAAATACCCTAACAATAAGAGTCAACAACATAGTAGACTAGATAAAAATCTGGAGTAAAGAGCAACTCAGGGTTTTGTAGAAGTCAATCAATATCTAGTGGAAATAAAGTCTCAACCAACAACAGTTGCACCTAACAATTACACAGCCACACCTCCAGCTCAAGAGGAGGAGCAAAAGATTACTGTAAGCAAATGGAAGTGGGAATGGTATGCCCAAAACTACAACAAACCTCAAAAACAGGGCTCCAGCAGTCATCCTTACATGGGAAATCCAAGTAGAGGCAGGGGAAATGGAATAAGACCTTGGTAAGTCATCCATCTTCTCAGGATCTATTATATAATCCTAAGAATGAATTACTTATAGGTAATGAGATTGATAGAGAGTTACTGGATATAATTGATAAGTATTTAATAAATTATTCATTTAAAAATAACATGTTAAACTTTTCTTTAAATGATGACAATGTACATAGTTTTATTGACCACCAGGATAATGCCGTTAATATAAAAATGGACACATATGAATTAAATCTTGAACTTAATGATGAGTCTTCTGAATTGGACACAGAAAAAATTGAATATTTTCTAAAAGAAAATCCAATGGAATCAAAAATAATTAGCAAATTATTATTAAGAATTGAAAAATAGGAAGAATTCTCTAGAGAGTCAAACAATAATACAGAAAGTGTATTATTAAACCCCACACAATCATTGAGTACAACAGCCAATAGGTTAGAAATTATTGAGAATTCAAATAACAAATTAACCAATGAAAATAAAAGATTAAACTCTGAGATTAAGAATTTAGAAAAAAAATTGGAACATTCTCAGAATGTTATGGCTACCATAGAGGGACGTGTAAAAATGGTCTTTTTCATATTTGAATGATATCTTAACTCATTTACCTGTAATAAAAGATAGATTAAAAAGTGTAGAAGTTGAAATAGCTAAAATTTTGAAAATTACTGATAAAGTAAAAGATAATACCTCTTATGTGGAAAGAGCACCAGTTTTTATGAAACACTCAGATGATAAAACAATGATTAAACATGAAGATAGTTTCATGGGCTCTGAGAATATAAAATCAGTAAAGGATGAAATACATGATCATCTTTATAAGGTGAGTGAGTTACTCAATATTCCTCAGGTTAGGGAAGAAAAAACTAACCAAAAGAACTGGCCTAAGTTAGATCAGTACCCTTTTTTTGACGGGTATTCAAAATCTGATTGGCAAAGAATTGATAACTTCAAATTTTCATAACAATTACCTGATGAAGAAATTACATCAAAATTGATATCTTTATTTTCAGATGTGTCCTTATTATGGTTTGAATCTGTACTGAGTGAGGGAATTAACTACTCCTGGAATGAATGGAAGGCACTAATTGAAGGGAAATTTGGTGGCCCAAAATTAAGGATCACTCAACAAATATTGTATGAAAAATCCAGATATAATCCAAATGCTGGAGATAAACCCATGGAATTTTTAATAAATTTAATAAAAATCATGAAAGCCATGGATCCAAAAATGGATTATGATGAGTGGAAAGAAAATAATATATAAATTTCCTATATCAGTCAGAGACATTATTGTAGCTAGAGCTGAAACCATCAGAGATACTTCTGGGTTTACTAATATATGCAATGAAATATTATTGAACCACAAATATGAAACCAGGTATAATAATTACAATCAAATTGTTGAGGTAGTAAAACCTACTACAAATTAGTTACTAATGGAGAAGAGAAAACCTTCAGCTCCCCTTGTCCCTAAAAGACAAGAAAATAACACTTGCTACAAATGTAATGAACCTTGGACTAAAGGTCATACTTGTAAGAACAGAATAAATGTTATTAAAAACTCACAATATTCTGAACAAAGTAATCATGAAGATGAAAAGGAGGAATCTAGTGAGGATTGTAAAAGTAAAATTTCTTATAGTGATGATGAAAATGAGATATATGTATTAGAACAGGATATTATGTTCCTGAATGATACAATACCTCATACAGATAAATCTTTAACTTCCATTGAAGAAGCTGAAATTATCAAAGATGTATCTCATTATACTTACAAAATAACATCTATTAGAGCGCCTGTTATTATATGTGGAAAAGAAATGAAAGCCATTCTTGACACTGGGGCTGCAGTTAGTGTAGTTTCTATTAACACATAAATGAAAATTGATAGTAAGTATAAAGAAAATCTAGAAACTGTACAGACTAAGAACTGGAGTGGTTTTGGTTCAGTATTAAATCCAATTTGAAAGTGCAAAACTGCTTTATTCTTTAAATATCATAATGGATATGTAAGAGCAGTGTGTGAATTTATATTAATGGATAATAGTAATTTTAGTGATTTGTTTATTATTGGAAATAGCTTATTGACCAAATTTGGCATCAAACTAGATCATGAAAATAGTTGCTTCACTATAGAAGTAAATGGGAAAAAAAATTCAAGATTTGCTCTGAAAATTCAGTTTATTCCATTGCTTCTAAGGAAGAGCAACTTCAAGGTGGAAGAACAACCTTTTACGTGGTAGAATTGGAAAATGAAATCCAAAAAGACTCTTTCAGTCCTAAACTCTCAAAATTTGAAGAAAACAATATTTTGAGATTGATAAAATCTTATCCTATGGTATTTTCTCATGGTTCAAATTAACTAAAATTGTTCAAAAACCATGAGATAAAAATCTCTTTAAGTTGTGATCTGGATAATATTTCTAGCAGCTTGAAAAAGAAACCTTACCCAGCTTCTCCTGAAAAAAGAAAAGACATTGAATACAACATTAAAATGTTGTTAGAAATGCACCACACAATATTTGGAGGGGACTTGCTAGCAAGTCCTCAACTTGAATATAGATGGAACACAGATGGAACTCAGACTGAACCTATAATGAACTGATACTGAACTTTACTTTGAACTCACATTGAGCTCTTACCCAAGGATGAATTATACTGTGCTGAAATAATATTGAGAGTTTAATAAAAAATTAATAGAAATACAAAGTTGGGGAGCTTAAGAATATGATAAATCCACAGTCACCACAGAAAAAATTGGGGGGTATTGCTAGCAATACCCCTTGCTTGAACTCCGTTGAGCCACAAATCTATTCCTGAATTATGCACACATCATCACCATGTAGGAAATTTTTTGGCCTTAAATTTGGTCAGAGATTTGTCACAAATTGAGCTCAAGATGAACCTACATTGATCACCGTTTGATCTTGAAAAATTCTAATTTGATCATGAGTTGAACTCCCTTTGATCTCACTTTGATCTAACATAAGCTTTTGCATATCCAATATGTCAACTATTCACTTTCAAAAAGATTTGTAATGAATTTCACATGGAATATTAGAACCGAAACCATTAATTTTGAGTAAATGGCTCATCAAAATGATTAATCTTCAACAAAATACCATCAAAATTCAATCTGACTACTGAAAACTTTTGGTAAAATGACTAATAGATATTTAAATTGGAAAATAATATTCCACTTCTCAATGTCAAATTCAAAATATAAATCTTGTTTCAAATGTGAATTTTGTAGATTCCTTGCCTTCCTATATTATGAGTAATATTTGAGGTATTTTACACTTTTTAAATATGGTGATGTTCTGCTAGAAATTATCTCTGTTACAATTCAACTTTATTGAAGCTTGATTCCAGAATGATACATATTTTATAACTATTTTGAGAAAAAAGTCACTAGTAATGAATTTAGCCTTTTATCTGTCCTTTATTAAACCTCACTTAATCCTACTTAAATCCAAATTGACCCACAAAAAACTTATTTGGGATATTTTTTAGCCCAGGATGATTCAAAATTGGAGCAAAATATTATTTTAAATATCCAATATGCCTATTGATTAAATTTCTTCAAGTTTACTTAAAATTCACATTAACATTAACTTTCACAGGAAATATTAAACACAAATCTTGAAAATATAGTATTTAAAATCAAAATAAATATAATATAATATGCTTACAACAAAATTTTCTTTCTGGATTAATTGAAACAAAAAATTGTTCATTTGTAAAAATAGAAAAAATACTATCCATCCTGAATTTAGAATTCATTTTTAAAAATTCAATGCCCCCTCACTTTCAAGTTTATCATGTATTTCAAAAATTATATTTTTAATAATTTTGTGAATAGTACACCTGAGATATAAACTTGGGGATATCAAAAACTAAAACATCAGCAAATTGAAATGTTTTTTATTGTTATGAATGAAAATAATGATTGAAAAACACCATTAGAGCAAGTTTGATTTTGAATAATAGGCATACTTTCTCATGTAAATTTAAATAAAAATAATTTTTATTCTAACATAAGTTGCGGTGGATACATTTGAGCTCAAAAAGAATTAAAATTGACAAAATAAGACTTCTATAATTCATATTCAAAAATGAAATCACCCTTCATTATCTACCTGTAAACTATTTTAAATTAAATAATTTCAAAGTCAGTATATACTGATGTTTCTTCTAAAAAATTTATTATATAGATTAATAGTCATAAACAGTTGACATAGATGTTAACTTTATATAAGCAATCTTTAATGCATAAAATGATAAAACTATCTTTTATGTAAAAAGTGATGAAGGAAAAAAATATTATTAAATTTTTGATGCACTATCAATAAAATTGAAGATAGAGAATATCAAAAGTTTAAACTTAATTTCAATTTTGATATCATCATTTTATATTATTTTACTTGAGTAGAAAAAAGATTTTAAATCTCAATATAATTTTAAATCCCATTAGTTTGTAGATTTCAACATTTGAAACTATGAAATAAATATTTATGAAAGAATTTTACAATATTTGCCCTTCTAAAAACTCATAAATCCAACTTCAAATCTTCTAACCTTCACAAGTAACCACAATGCATTCTGAAAATACTCTATATTTAAATAATTAAAGGTAAATAAAATTATGTTTTTATTCTTTATTTCAATTTTTGATAAATAATATATATATATATATATATATATATATATATAATCTCTTAAAAAGTCTAAGAGAGAACTTAATAGTGGTTTTGCCATTAGATATATAGATTCAACTTTCAAAAAATTTGTTTGGAATAAATTACAAAGACAAAAAGGATATATTTTGATGAAAGAATACTGATTTAGGTTATCTTAAAATTTTATTAACCATTTTTATGGAATATCAATCCATGGTTATCATTATTTATGATATTATCATAGAATTTTTTCCTTTATTAATATAATGATTTTCTATTGTGTAGTATGTAGGTTAAGATAAGTTTAAAAGATTTATTGAAGATATATATACCAGAAACAGTATAATCTGTAGATTTATAACTATAACTTACTTTTCTGATGTTTTACATCATTGATAAGTAGCTCATGCATTACATAAGTAAATAATTATAGTCTCTGGAAATAATTCCTTGTGAATTTCAAATTTTTTGTTATTCTTAAAATCATTACTCAAATAAACTAAAAATTTTTTCAAATATTGATTGAAAGAAGGATTTACAAAATCTTATTTTGTAGGTATAAAAGTTTGAGTTATTTTTCATATTATCAAGTATAATGAACATTTGTAAATTTTAACTTGAAAACTAGTGATCATAGCAAAATAATACTGGAAGAATCAGATAAAAAGGTTGGAATAAAGTCATAGCACAACAGGGAATGATACAAAATTGTTGATTTTTGGCTCACAAAATTCAACATATTTTTAACATATTTTACCACCTTTAGATAATGTTTAGTGGATTTTAACATTATTATAACAAGCAAACTTAACCATGTTTTGATTTTTTTAACAAAAATAAATATTGTTAGATCATTTTTTTAAAAAATATGACTTATTTTTATGCTTTATCTACAATAGTTAGTAGTTTTTTTTGCAGAAATTACTTGTTTTGATATTCTGTTTTTGAATTTTTTAAGAGAGTTCATTGCATTAAAGTTTTGCACTAATTTTTCATTAAAGCATCATATTTTAAATCTAGAGATTTTGTTTTGAAATAATATATATTTTTATGTTAATTGACTCATTATTTTTGGATTGATAAATTATGTTAAAATTGGGATTGCTTATTTCTAGTGAGTGTACATCATAGTTGGTTTTCAAATCAAAGATTAATAAATGGTGAAATATTGTAAAATTCTAAATATCTTTTAAACCTTTTTGATTTAAATAATGTTTAATGTTATGTAATCATTATATAAGTAGAACACAGTTAAAATCTGATAATGGTACATTTCTTTCAATTTCTAATACTGAAATTCTATTCTACTTGAAACAATGTAAACTAAAGCTTGGTATCTCATAAGAAACTCAAAATTTTCAAAAATCATATTTCCCACTTTTTAAACATGATACACATTAAAATATATTTTTAGAATAATTTCCTAATTAGTTTCAAATACTAGAAAATAATGACCTCAATTTATTTTAATACTTAAACCATTCTGATGAGTGAATTTCACAATCCTCTAAGTAACATATGGTTACCATTTATACACATATGCATGATTTCTCCTTTTGTTTAATTTTAGCTGAGTCTAAAAAGTAAAATCACATGTTGAATATCATCTAAAGATAAACTTCTTATATTAGAAGCTAATATTTCATATGAGAAATTTGTTATTGAGTTTGGGAAACATTAATAAGTGTTGGGTATTATAATTGAGCCATTTATTCAAGTAAATAAAAAAGGATGACCTTTTTAATATTTCATATATATATATATATAATAAAAATTAATAATATAGTAGCATTTAACCATGGTTTTATACTAATTTCATATAAAAAAAGGGATTGAACTAAAAATTTCAGTAAAGAAAATAAAAATAAGATAAGTCAATATTCTTGTTAATATTCTCATATTTTTGAAATGGCTTACTTAAGGGAGAAAATTATTTGGTTTTAGAGTACAAGAATTTCTAGATAAAAATCTTGACAATATATTTTGACCCTCTCAAAAAGAAAATTCCTAAAATTTTACTATCACATTTTATATATTTGTTAAGTAATAGAAAATGGAGTTGTGTCTTTGACAATGAAGCTTTAGAAAATGAAATAAATGATTTAACTTTATAATATAATTTTTGAAACAATAAATCATGTATTCAAAAAAAATTATATATCTTACAATTAAGATAACAGTATTAATTAAGCAACTCTAACAACTTTGGAAAGAAAACAAGAAAAAAATAATTAGTAAAATGCATAAGTTATTTTTTGAATTTAAGGAAACTTAATAGCTCTACCTGTAAACTAGCCTTAAAACAGGCTTAGATTTAACATGTGGAAATTCATACATAGTACCCTTCCATCAGTAGAGCAGAATAAAATTTATGTAGTTTTATTTTATTAATTTATAATAGTATTTTTATTTTTGGCTTTTTCATTAGTATAACTATATATTTTTTAACTTTTTTGTTTTTCATAACATGAATCACTACTTCAAGATGAAACTCCATATAATGTAATAAATGAATGATATATTATAATGAATATTACTAGAGACTTTTCAAAAATGATGATTAAGAATTATTATTATAATTTTTTAATTTTTTATTATTATTCTATCTCTTGAAAGGAGATGGCCATATCTCAATTTAATTAGTTTTTCCTCAGAAAAAATTATTCTTGATCTAAATAAAATTGCATCGCTATTAACTAGATGTTATTATACAATTTTACCAATATTTTTATCTGAACATAGTTGAAAGTATGTATAAATTAAAGTGTTTCCACATATTCTTACTATTATCCCACCATATTTTTCACATTTAGATTTCATTATAACTGTAAAATAAGTTTTTCAATAATTTTAATAATACCTTAATATTTAATAATTTAGTTACATAGTAGATTTTTTATACTTTTTTTATATGAGGCTTATTATATAAACACCACTTTTAGATTTTTTCCATTTTGATGTCTGATAATTTAAATTTTCATTTAACTGCTCAAATTATATCAAAAAAATTTCAAAAGTATATTTTTTAATGTAATCTTTTTGATAAACTTATCATTTCTTATAGGTTATTCTTCAACTATTTATTGTAATTAATTACCCACTCATTTATGGTCTGTTATTGTTGTTAATTACATACAGACAAAATAAGGATACTCTCATATTATATTGGAGTTTTAAATTAAAAAGTAAATACTAGTGGCTGGTATTAAATATGAAGTTGTTATAACTAAGTTGAACAATAATTAATGATTAAATGGCATTGTATATTACAAATTTTATTGAATGTATATAAAAATAACACTCAATAAATATATATAAGATATATATATAACCATTGTATATCAAAAATGAAGTACTTATCAACATAATCTTTTTAAATGATTTTCAAATTTACTTAAAGAGACATTAATATTACCAATTAAAATTTTATATCAAATATAACAATATTATTATTTCATTTTTAATTATTTTACAAAAAATTTGAGTTACAAAGTAATTTAATTCAGTATTTAATGAATGTTTTTGAAAAATATTTTTAAAAATAGAAATAACCCCTCACAAAAAAAAATATAATTTTTTTTACTTACAATTTGCACCATATTTCTACCCGTAAATTATTGGTATTCTTCTAACAAAAATATTTTTTAAATAAATTTAAAATTTTTTTCATTATTCAATTACAAAATGTCAAATTTATAATTGATTTTACCTTACTAAAAAATTTAGTTGAAAATTTAATTTTGTATTTCCAAAAAATAAACTTAAATGTCAAAAATTAAAAAAACAAAACTATAAATATAATTATGAGAAAGAGGTAGATTAAATTTATAATATTCATATAAAAAAATTTCATATATTTTATGGTGTTTGAATTTTAAATTCAATGTATTAAAAAATAATTATTAAATAACCAAGCCAAATGAAATCGGCTTGGGTTTTTGGTATCACTAACACTTATTTTTTTTCTTATACTCACATTTTAATTTTTTTTTTCTAGATTTCTCATTTTTTTTTATGATTTTTAAGGTTTTAAGACTGAAGTTGCTTTCAAACAACTTCAGTCTAACTTATCTCTCACTTTCCCACCAGATTGCTCCTGGTAGGGAAATTTGCTTCCATTTTAGAGACCAAAGTCCCTTGCAGGGACTTTGGTTTCTCTGCGTGCATTGCACAGCCAGAAAAAAACTGGCTGTGCAATGCACTGCATGCAGCACATGCAACGTGCATTGCTTCTGCAAGTAATGCGCATTGCATGCAACGCGCGTTTCTGCTGCATGCAGCTCGCATTGCATGTGCTGCCCATATCTCATGCAGCTGATATCATGTCAGCTGCATGAGATATGGAAGCGATTGTGCAACGCGCGTTGCACACAATTTTGGCCACCTCCCACCCTAGTAAATTAGCTGGGAGGGTGGCGAACATTACAGCAAGCAATCAAAGTCGCTTTTAGCAACTTTGATTGCTTGAAAGAGACACTTCCAGCCAGGTTTCCCCTGGCTGGAGGTACTAAATTGCATTGTAAGGGACCCAAGCCAATTTTAAAGGCTTGGGTCATAAATAAAGGTTTCTAAAAAGCAGCCAGTATAAATCTGGCTGCAATAAAAAGTAATTTTTTTAAATAAAATACATAAAAAAATAAAAATGTGTTCAAATAAAATAGACAACACTCTTCAGCCGGTAAGAAACAGCCTTCCATTGTTACACATAGAAATAAAATCAAATGTTTCTTTCAGCAACATTGGTCATGTTTCAATATTTTGAACCAAGTAAGATCAGGAAAAAGGTCACGGCAAAAAAGTTGCATAATTATAAGTCTCCCAATTTAATATGGTGGGGAGGTTCATATTTTAGAAATAGGTGGTGCACATTATAGTTCCCTTTAAAAAAATTCAAAAATGAATTAATTTTGACGCAATGTAAATTTAAATGTGATGAGTGTATGGTTTTTAGCTACGTGAAACATGGTAGCTAGAATTATGTGGCGTCAATTTTTTTTAGATGTGAAATTCAGCGTTCCACAAATGTTCATCTGTACAACATGCAGCCAAGTAAATTCTAGCTAAAATTAGTATATGCATAGGAAAAAATGATCATGCTGTGTACAGTGCCTTGGCAACATCATTCTTGGAATTTAGATGAAGATTATCATATGACTTGGAGAGCTGCATTTTTTTGAAAATGAGATCAGTGAGAATTCATGATATCTACATCTGTTTGCCACCCAATTTCTTTTTCCTTTCTCTTTCTCACTTACCTTTTTCAAAAATTATCCATCAAATTTTTGATTTATCATTTTGAGTTATTGGTACTATTTTCTTGGCCTTATCTGATTACCGGTAAGCAAATTTTTCTTGCTATTGCATTTCATATCATTTTGGTTTGTTACTCTTTTTTACACTTTTGACAAGTTAATCTAATGATTCTAATTCTGAATTTATTTTTATGGTATCTTTTACTATACCCTTTTGATTCATTATAAAAAAATTCTTTTTCAGTTAACTTAAAGTTTTTTTATTTGTTTGTCAATTTACTTTTCTTTATTCCTTATCAAAAATGTTCAATTTATTTATCTAACCATTTATTTTTTAAAACAGTGATTATAAAATAAACTTTATAATTACTTTTGATCAATCAGCTACAAATGGAAGAAGATTTTATAGACATGTAAGTTCATGTTTTGCTTATCATTTTTCTATATTTCTTTAATACTTTCTCAACCATTATATTATTAATATGAAAAGTAAAACATCATCTCGTACTTGCTGAAAGCATACAGGATAATGTTTTGCTTTTCATAATAATAATTAGATTGTTTTTACTTTACCTTTAATTTATTGATTTTTAAGTTGTTTCAAAGTCTCGTACTTGCTGAAAGCATACAGGACAATTCTACAATTTAAAAATTAATAATTTATTGAAGTATAACTTTCTAAGTCAATATATTGGTCAGAGCAAGATTTTTCATTTTATATATGTGGATATGATAATTCTGTAAATTTTTTAATATTACTAGTGTATTGAAGTTATACTTTCATTATTTTATTAATATTTAATGGAAAAGCCAAATCTCGTACTTACTGAATGCATACAGGATAAAGATATACTCTTTATATGTATAATTTAATAAAGTATACCTTTGAAACACTTTTTTAATATTTGAAATAAAGAAAAAGTATATAAATTTACTAATATGTAGATATGCTGACTTTTGTATTTCTAATATTGAAGATATGATAAAGTTAAAGGTATCATTGACTGATAATTGAAATTATGTTACTATTTTCTAATTTTTGATTTTTTTCTATTTTAAATCAAAATAGAATTCTCTTAGGATTGAACCATCAATGAGTAACAATTTGAAAAAAAAAACAGCCAGGGAAGAACTCTACCAATAGGTGGGCGAAAGACATTGCTACTGGAATGAAACTTGTAAATGCTCTTGGAATGGTTACAAATGGGAAGAAGCCACATTTCTATGCACAATCTTATGCAAATAATATGACAGATTGCAATAATTATTACAATTTTTTTCCTGGATGTAGTATTTATAAACCAAAAGGTGTCTTAATACCTAATGTTCTTGTGCACACTTTTCAAATTCATGAGCTCAAAGAACTAGATATTTTAGAAGCTAAGTTGCAATGCATTAAGGATCTTTCTTACTGAGAACATGAAATTAAAAATAATGGTTATCATCGAAGAGCTGGTGGTTTTGGAAAAATGTTTGGTGGTGGCTTTATTTTAGATAGGAAGAAATCTTTATATATTCGTAAGTATCACTTTTTTTAATTTAAATACCCAATTTTTGAATTCTTTTCTTGCAGATGAATACACTGATGATATTGTAAAAATGGATGAATATAAAAAACGAATGAAGAAGATTGCAATGTACTTTGAATATTTTTTTAAAAAAATATCATATGTAAAGTACAACAAGGCAACTAATCTTTGTGCAAAACTTGGTATTCCTGGATTTTCAAAAGTTTCTAGTGAAGAAGAGGGTGTACCATTTGCTAGTAATTTAACTTGGAAATCTGGAGCGAATGGTAATGGGTTCTCCAATGAGGTTCATCTCGATAAGGATGCAAGTGAGTATACTTTAGGAATATTTTTTCCTAACGATACAGAAAACAATACCATTCATATGAAGTATGATAAGACCCAACCACGACAAACAGGTGGAGAACTTATGTTTCCCAAAATTCGAAGTAAAATCAACTTTGAAGCAACTAATGGAATAATAGTGACATTATGGCCTGCCAATTAACTAAGGCATTTTACCTCAAGATGTCACAAATTTCCTGGCTTCACTAGGATAGGATCTTCTATTCAAATCAGCACTAGACATTTTCATGCTATACAAAAGCTTAATGTTTTTGATATTGATATTTCAGAGTACTTGGAAATTAAAGAAGAAAAAGATAGGTATAAATATTTGATTAGTGCTTTGAGAGTTTTTTTGAAAAGAGATGACTTGATAGAGGAAGAAATAAATTCAGCAAAGTATTATTTATCTAATGTTAAGACAAATCTAAAAAATCAGGATATTTAAATATTAAAAATTTATATTATATATACACAACTTAATGCAAAATTAAACATGATAAATACTGGGAGTAGCTGTAACATTTTAAGTTTTGATAATTATAGTATTATCTATTTTTTTTATTTGTGAAATAAAATAATTTTTTTCATAATATTATAAGAAAATTTGCTTTCCTTTTGAGGAAATATATAAGTTGTGAAATCTTTAAATGTCATTTTTATTAAATTGGTAGCAAAGGTTCTAAAATAAAAAAACTATAATAATGAATTTGATATATATTAGCCATAAAAATGTGCTTTTAATGCTACCAAATTAACTGTATAGTATTTTAGGTCAAACAGGCTTATTAATAAAAAAGTTAATAATAAAGAGTTGATGAAAGAATTTTGAATCAATAATAGATTAAATTGTATTTTTTTAAGAATGTACTCATTTAATTATTTGAATTGTTCTACTTCTGATTAAAAATGTGACACTCAACGAAAATATTTGTAATAATTAATAGATTATATAATATTAAAGGTAAAGTAACAAAACTAGAGCAGTTATCATATTTTTATATAAAAAATAAAATATTTAAGAATTTAATACAAGTATTTGAAATCATATAAGTATATTTTAAAATCTTTGTTATTGCTGGACTTACAATAATTTTTTTTAATAATTAATTTAGAAAATCATGTCAAAGGTTTCTTAATAAATTTCAAAGATGGTCACATTTTTGACGTATTTGAAGGAAAATAACTTGAATTATTCAAGATAAATCATATAGACAGAACCTTATCTATCTAAATGTTGGAATATTAATTTATTGAAATGCTATGTTTAGCAAAATAAGGTGATACTGTCTGAATGGAGCTCCAGTGATTAAGAAAATCTGCAGAAATAGCCCTAGCAATTCCCGGAGGACTTGGGGTATCAAATTTTAAAGGAAATGGATCACACTTGTCTATAAAAGGTTTTATTAATGTTAAAATATAGTTATTTAAATTTTTCCAAATTATTTCTTCCGTCAAATGATTTTTTTTTTCATGTAAATTAAGAAACTTAACTTCTGATATTACCTCCAAGCAATCAGCTGCTGAAGCCAATCTATGATCTTGAGAGCTCAGAAATAAACCACGGACACCATTGATTATATAGAATGTGAAAGATTGATATCGGTGGTGGGAGTATTCAGAATTTATTTTGTTTAGTGCAGCCTTTTGTTTCTGTCTCATTATAGTCAGTTCAGTATTTTTGTTTTTCTCACTTGATTGTTGAGCTTCGCTAGTATTTCCACTTGATATTGTTGCAGCACAATATTTTGATTTAAGAATGATATTTGACATAATTATATCAATGATAATATTGCTGATTTGAAGAAGAGTTGACATTGATATATCACAGGTTTGAAGTGCAGTGGGAACAACTTCTAAGCCATCAGCAATCGGACTCTTCAGATTTGAAAGGTGAGCTAGAAGCTGAAGACCACGTTCAATTGGACAATCTGAGCTAATGTTTTGATGTGATGGAAGCTGCCCGAATTCAAGTGCGGTCAGATAAAGTGAAGATGATATAAGAGATACCCATGAAGAACGGCAGTGGTCACTTGGGATCATTAATCTCATGAGCATTTGGATAAGATTGGATTCAGGGTGATCCGTTTTCTTTGTTGAGGAAAGAATTTCAGTATTTAAACCATCAGGATCACATAAATCTTCCATTTTTTTGAAATCAATATTATCTAGTACCCATAGCTGTGAGCTATCAATCTCTAAATAAATATTTGATACAAAAGGAAAAAAAAATAAGTAAAAGAACAAAAGTCAAGACTAAAAATTATGGTAACTTACATAACTCAGTAAGTTTTGAAAGCCAATCTTCTCCACAAGATTTTTCCCAATGAAAAGTAAACATTGGAATATTTAACATGGGTTCTTGGGAAGAAGTACAAGAGCATAATTTGAGGAGAGTAACAATTTCAAACCATGAACTGAGGACCTTTGCTGTGCTAATTCTACCTTTATAAAAATTATGAATTTTACAGAATTCCTCCTGCAAATCAGAGTATTTTAGAACTGAGGGTGAATAAGTTAGAGGTTTTTTCAATATCTTGATTGGAGTTGATTTCATTGGTAGAGAAGCTTTCAAAGTGGTCAAAGTAGGTAATTTAGGAGGTGATGGGTATTGCTTCTTAGAAATGAAGGAATTCGGTGATGAGCTGTTTGAATCATCATCTTTATCAAACATATCGTCATGTCTTGAAGAAGATTTTAAATTTTGCTTTTTTTGATGAACAAGCATAGCTTCATATTCTGATAGTTAATCATCGCTATTTTCATTGCTCTTTTCATCATCTTCATCAGGGAGAGGGCGTTTATGGATGGAAAAATCTACAGCAGGTGAGTTTCTGGTACAAAATATTAAAAGAAAGATAAAAAGTACAATATGTAAGCAATAAAAGAGATATATGATTGAATTTTAAAGATAAAAGAATAACAATAAAAAAAAGGAAACAAGAATATACTCATTATCAAAGCCTTTTCTTTTTTTTGAGATTTATTATTTGATACATCGGAAAATTCATTAGCAGAAGCTGGTTTAATACGTCAAACAAAAGAGGAGCCTTGGGATAATCTCTTTTTCTTTGAGCGGATAACAGGTGTTTCAAGATTTTCCATAGAAGTTGAAGCATGAGTTAAATCTGATGGTTCATCTGCCTCATCATCATCCCTAATGACAATGATTTCATCAGGAGGAATCATACCCTCCTCGTAAGCTACAAATATATATGAAGAAAAAAAATATTAATAATCTTATCTACTAATTTAAAAGGAGACAAAAAAGGTGAAGAACATACATTTTTCAAGGCTTTTCACATATTGGAGTAAGTCATTACAAGAGTTAGATAAATATGAAGGAGAAGGATTATTGTTAAGGATCTTGACAAGTTCTTCTGTTTTATCTCTAGCCAATTCAAGTAAATTGCGATACTGAACTCTTGTTATTTCCTGCCTCTCATTGCTAAGTACAGGAGGGTTAGGTGCCATTCCATGTGGCAGACATGGTGCAAGCTCAAAAGCTTCAAAGCAAGTATCAATCAGAGAGTGGGATGAAACACATTCGGGTGCTGGAAAATCAATTTTTTGAAAAAAAAAGATATAGAACATAAGTGAAATATATAAATTAAGAGAGAGGAACATGATATACATACAAAGTGGAGGTGTAGGATTTTGTATACTAGACATATTGATTAATGAATATTAAAAAAAAGTATTTGATATCAAAAAATTATGATGTAATATGATGAATAATTATAAGAAACTCTATTCTAGAAAATTGAAGTTGATAATTTAATAGGATAAAAAATTGAATAAGATTAAAATTAAAGTGAGGATGAAAGAAACAGAAAACATAAAGAGGGGGATTTTATATTATTTGAGCTTTTTTTAACATGTATTATTCATAGTGGGGTAAACTGAGTAACATGATAAATCAAAATCTGTTTATATTGAAGCAAAATTTGATGTAGCTAACAGAAAATACTAGTAATTCTTTGGCGACTTTTAGTGTGAAAAACAAATAATAACAAATGTATATCCCATATGCAAATTGCCACGAGTAAATACAAAATATTTTAAATTAGAATTTACTCCTAAACAGTGGAGATACACTTAATTAGTATATTATATGAAAAAAAAGGATAATCCTTTATGAATATTTGTTAAATTTAATTTCAGATGACAATGAGAGATTCACATATATACTGATATTCCTCATCAAACAAGAAATGAATTATAAATATAAAATTGGTAACATTAAAATTTAAGATAAGAATTTGTTTTTTAAGTGACAGGAGGAGTGTCAGGCTAGGGTGTGGGCACCGTTACCAAACCATTGATAAACTTGGATACAACTAAGGGAAAAAAAAAATTGAATAGTTTTATTTTACAATATATCTTAGTCTGCACAAGATATTGCATTGTTGTCCCTAACTATACCAATATTGTTACTTTTCAAAAGTTATAGGACTACTAAGTTGATAAAATATTATTATGAATCACCCAATGAAAAAATACCTTAAGCAACATTCAAAATTATTAAAATAATAATATTCAATTTAAGATTTGGATTAGCTAATTTTTCACAACTTACCAAAGTTTTGATTAATATAATAAAACTTGAAAAAAATTGTTGAGATAACCTAGAAATGGGTGCAAGAAAATGTTGAAACATATGACTTGAAACTTAACTCATACACTATTGATAAACTTCATGGATCCTGATTAATTTCTATCAAAATTAATTTTGAGACTGGAATATTGAATTTTAGCTATGACCAAGTACTGTAAGTGCCATGGTTTGTATTCAATATATTGGTGTTGAAATTAATTTTGATAGGAATCAACAAGTATCATATGGCACCATGCATGAAACCCTGACAGAAACCACCAAATTTATGAGGCAATGAACCTCATAATTTTGATCGAAATTAATGTAGACCCCTGAATATTGAATATAAGCCATTTCACATGGACTACACAGACATAGATAAAATTCAACATGCATGGCTTAAAATTAATTTCAATCGAAATTAACCAAGGCATTAAAACATCAATTTTTATATGGTGTACTTGATCAAACCAGTTAATCTAACTGCTTAACTTACCTATAATTATAGGAATTTTATGCATAGTCCATGTCCATATTAATTTTGATCGAAATTAATGTTGACTAATACATAATGAATACATGCTATTCCACTTACACTTGCCAGGCATAGCTACCATTAAATATGCCAGTATCAAAAATTAATTTCGATTGAAATTAATGAGAATGATAATCATGAATTTCTGGAGTCAACTGCTTATTTTTATGCATGGTGCCTTGCCAACATTAATTTCGATTGAAATTACTTTTGATACTGGCATATTTCATTTAGCTATGCATGGAAAGTGTAAGTGGCATAGTGTGTATTCATTATGTATTGGTCAACATTAATTCCGATTGAATTTAATATTGACATTTGCATATTGAACCCAAGCCAGCAAACAACCGAAAAGATTCTTCATAAAACTTCCCATTAATTTCGATTGAATTTAAGGCTGACCATATACATATTGAATGGTAGTTATATCTGGTCTGAGTAAGCGGAGATGACTTATATTCAATATGTATTGGTCAACATTAATTTTGATCAAAATTAATGAGCATTTTGATGATGAACTTTTTCAGTCAGTTAGTTGTTTCAATGCATAATGGCATGCCAACATTAATTTTGATCAAAATTAATGTTGAAGTGATATAATGCTTTTTTGCATGACATGTAAAGGACAGCAAGTATTTTTAAGTATTGAAATTTACTATACATGTTGAGGGTAAATATAAAATTTACATATCCATATTAATTTCTATAAAAATTAATTTTGACCAATACATAATAAATAGTAAATATGCCTGGCTAGTGTAAGTGGAATAGCTTTTTTTCAATCTGCACTTGGCAAAATTAATTTTGATCAAAATTAAGGTTCATTATTATCATCAATTTATGCAGTCAGTTGCTTACTGTTATGCATGGTAACATGTCAACATTAATTTTAATAAAAATTGAATTTGACATACCACCAAGCATTTTTCTGTAAGATGAAAAGTAGGGCCCTCTATTCTTAAGTAAACACATTACAATGCATATTGAGCATGTATATATCATTTACACATTAATATTAATTTCAATCAAAATTAATGTTGACCAATAAACATTGAACACAAGCTTTACAACTTACACACACCAGATATAACTACCATTCAATATGTATATGGTCAACACTAATTACGATCAAAATTAATGAGCAGTTTTATGAAGAATTTTTTGGGTCGTTTGCTGGTTTGGGTTCAATATGCAAATGTCAATATTAAATTCTATTGAAATTAATGTTGACCAATACTTAATGAATACACACTATGCCACTTACACTTTCCAGGAATAGACACCATGCAATATGCCAGTATCAAAAGTAATTTTGATCGAAATTAATGTTGGCAAGGCACCATGCATAAAAATAAGCAGTTGACTCCAGAAATTCATGATTATCATGCTCATTAATTTTGATCGAAATTAATTTTAGATACTGGCATATTTAATGGTAGCTATGCCTGGCAAGTATAAGTTGCATAACGTGTATTCACTATGTATTGGTCAACATTAAATTCAATTGAAATTAATATGGATACATAAATGTGACATAAAGAGGTATGGACCATCAATTTGTTGAAAATAAATTTTTATATCTCATACATTATTTGTTTTTCTTAAATAAAATGTTACTCTCTCTCAATATCACTTTATAACATTTACCAAGCTGCTTTGAAAAAAAAAACAGAACACATAAAATTCAATATAAGATAGCTATATTACACAGAAGATCACCGTTATACCTAAGTTATGATGATGTTGATGCTCTATTAATTGATTCCCAAATCTTTACCAGATCAATATCAGCTCCCACCCCAAGTGACTCACTTTCATTCACAGATAATCCTTGCAAAAATGTTGCTGAATAGCAATTCTTGGGGAGGTATTCGGGAACATTGAATATACCATTTTGTGCAACTGTCCTTTCTGATGACCGT
The DNA here is from genome assembly GCA_030280995.1 of Hemileia vastatrix. Taxonomy (NCBI): domain Eukaryota; kingdom Fungi; phylum Basidiomycota; class Pucciniomycetes; order Pucciniales; family Zaghouaniaceae; genus Hemileia; species Hemileia vastatrix. Next base: position 15,532,882 of record JASXTE010000009.1, on the reverse strand, counting down.
GAATATGTTTTTAATGCTGATTTTTTTTGAGCTGGTGTATGGGCTAAGTCCTTTGCCATCTTATCCATTTTTTTAAACAAATCATTGAGTTCAGGATTTCACCATCCAGGAATAGCTCGGATAGGTGCAGTTGGGGCTGGTGCTGGGCCTTCCTCGATATCAGAGATTCACCTAGTATCATGAAAAAGCACAACAAAACCTGGCACATCACTGCAGAGATCTCTTGCTAACTTGTAGCGTGCACTAGCAATCTGAATTCTGACTAAATCAGCTTCATAATAACAAAAAGCAAAGTAAAATAAAAAACTTACCTTGGTCCGATAACGTTTTACTTGTTCCCTTGCCCTCTTTTCAATCTTTTCTCTTGCTACCCTTTCCTCTTCTTGCCCAAACATCCTTATCATCTCCTTCCCCTTATTAACTACCCATTTCTCCATAATACATTGATTGAACTGAAGCTTTGACTGATCGATTGTATTCAAGGTGGTGAGCCACCTGGTACAGTGGTTGCATACTATGCTTCCCATGACTTGATTCCAAGTTGATTCCGAAAAATCACGGCAAGTCCAATCAAAGGCAAATTTCCAAAAACCTTTTTCTTGCAATTCACGCTCTAAATTTCTTTTGACAGAAAGTGGGATCGGTGCTCCTCCTTTTAGTCCTCGAGGCTCAGGTGCTGGAAATAATTTGGGTAGTCAAATTTTGGATCGCAAGAAGGCTATAGAATTGGTTATCAGAAATTGTCAATCAGCTGCAGAATTGGCACTGTTAGAAGATTGGACTTGGGTTAGGACAGTTTGAATTGGCTCCAAGCTTTCCAATTTTCAATCTCCAAAGGTGTTGGGCTCGCAGGATATTTTGATATTTGTGTTGGTCCCCCAAGACAATACTTCAGAAAGTGGTAAATATTTCTATTTAGACTGTCCGAGCTCCTGGGAACATCATTCCTTCTAACTAAGCCTCTTACAGCCCTTAAACCCCGTTCTCGTTCATGAGACTCTGCTGAATTGAGTCTGTGGTAATCACTGATACCCATAATGATTGACGGATTCACTAACAATTCAAATAAGTTAATTAAATTGGTTATTTTTCAAAAAAAGAATACACTACAAATTTGACTTACCAGCTCCACTTGTGCTTGCTCCTTGGTTAGGCTGAGCAGATGATGATTGGTCTCCGAAAAATTCCCTCAATACTTCACTAGCCCAATCTCTTCCTAGCTGATCAACACTTTCAGGAGCAGAAGGATGATTGGGATTAAAATTTCTCAGTTCTGAATGAGACTCTTGGCCTAGATTGGGATTAGGTGGTGGGTTAGGATTAGGCGGTACAGATTGAGATGCATCTGGAGGTGGATCAGCAGCGGGTGGTGGTGGAGTATTTCCAGTATTAGTATGTTGAGGTGGAAAAAAATCAGAATCAGTTGGGTCAACAGACATCCCTTCAAAATTATCATCCATAATGAACTGTAATAAAATAAAATAAAATAAAAATAATCAGTTGTTAAAATTTATACCTATCAAAGCTAAAGTAAAAAAAGATACTATGTATATAGTCTTGTTAACGTGTATGTTCTCTTGTCAAAAAATAAAGTGAATAATATATAGCTATCAGCTAAAGTTGGAAGGTCAAACTGTTTATAGTAGATGAATGAGCAAGAAGATCATTCATTAAGTAAAATTTTTATCATATTTCTCATTATCATGATTTTCTTTCTTTCATTCTTACATATAAGATAAAAATGACTCATTGAAAGCATGGGTTCTCTTGCAATAAAAGCAACCAAAGTAATTGTTCACTGATTTATGATAAGGTAAGTTGGATGCATTGCATTTTTTAATCGAGCATTGAATTATTTCTTTCACCATTTACAAACATCACCAATCCTACAAATTTCCCAAATCCCAAATTAACACAAAGATGTTAGTCAACAGAAAATAAATTTGATTAATTTTTTCACTCACTACTGTCTGCAGTCCAATGGCAGTGACAACCTCGTCTTTTATTCCAAATATTCCTTTTTTGTGCTCGACAGTAGCTGCATGTCCAATTATTGCATCTTTCTTAATCACAATTTGAGTTGCTTTGGATACTCTTACTAACCAACAATGCACTTGTGGGAAAAGCTCATAGGGATCCTTTGATGTTTCTTCTGGACGGAGCTCTTTGAAAGGACTTACTATTAAATATATTTGATCATTCTCTTCCTTTGACCTGAAAAGATCATCAATTTTCCCAAACTGGCTATCTTTTCCATAGTAGAATTCAATTGTTGAATTAGCAATGTGTCAATGGTAACTAGTAAACCTCTTTCCATGTATCAATATGCTTGCTACATTTTCAACTACCCGATCCCCACTTTTCTCCGATGGTGTCAAAGTCTGTCTTGAAGTTTCTTTTCCCATTCGTGCCCTTACCCATTTAGTAAATAATGCCATACTTAGATGGATCCATTTGTTTTGTTTATCAAGATCAATATGGATTTTTTTAGTCTCACATTGATCATTATCTTCAGCTTCACCAAGATCTAATACCCTAGACTTCCGATACCAATGTTTGAGCATTGTTAGCAGTATCTCTCCTGTGGTAAATATTAATAAATTAGCACAGATGAGTTTTTAAATCATTGCTTACAAACATTACATATGTGGATGGTGATTGTTTGGAATTTCAGATAATATATGATTCACCCGCTCTCCAGACCAAGTAGCTGTACCTGATGGTGGACCAAGACGCTTTATCATTTCAGGATAATGTTGAGTGATATGTAGATTTGGATTTGCATTAATATTCTTCCAACCCTCTTCCAGGCACTCACGATACTCTAACAGAAATTGATCTAGATCTTTAAGCTCATTAGTCTGTATATTTTTTAATGTCAAAAATTGGTGATCAAGCATAATGTTACAAGTGACTTGAGAAGATAATATTCTCTTGATTTCTCAGCTGAGGAAGCTGAAGATTCAGATTATTTAAATTTTTCAAACCAAAGGGGTATAAGTGACAAAGGGAAGTAGAGAGTATACAGCATGTGCCATTCTGCTGCCTTGAGGGATCCTGCCATTTTAAATCCTACTGATTTTGAAACTCGTGTTAGCCAGGAAGGTCTTATTACTTGATCAATCATCTTCCATACAACCTGTAGCTCTTCTTCCGTGATTTGTGGATTACTACTACCTTCATTTTCTTTCTCCTTACCTTTCCTTTTATTTTCTTCATCTCTAGCTGTCTCATTTGATGAGTGAGATCCTTCACTCTGTGATATGCTAATGCTCCTTTGCCTTAAGTTATACAATGAATTCCTACTGTCACTGCTGTGAGACTGTATTGAGGCCAAATTGCTATATGGAGGAATAAATTTGGAGCTGGATGACCTACTCTGGCTTCTTGATTGATTTTTTCCCAATCTTTCATTATCTAGTCCATGATGACTTGATGACTGTCTTGAACTCGTACGTCTTTGCCGCTTGTGCTGTCTCCTGTGTCCTGTATCATCATCATTATTATTCGTGGTGCTTAAGCTACTTCTACGTTTTTTGGAATTTTTGTGCAGTGAAGTATCAGAAAATAAATCGTCATCTTCTTCTCTTACATGCCAATTTTTATCCTTTTCCAGCTTTCTTTCTAGACCTTTTGCTGCATTTTGGATTTGAAAATAGCTTAGACTGTGATCTTTTAGGTTTCCAAGCATATGTGAATGCATAACATCAATTGAGCAATATTCAGTTGGACGCCAATATTCAAGGTTATTCAGCTCACTCCATTGTACCCCATGATTCTGAACAATTGATACACGCTCCCAATGTGACTTAGAATTTTTCCACTTTGTTGCCCAGCACATATGATCCTCATGATTCCGTAATGAAAAATTTCCCACATTCTTTTCACTAATTTCATCTTTAGAGATATTAAAGAAAGAGCAGAAAATTTTTGCAGAGTGACTCAAAAAGCCAGACAATTTTTGTATTGCAGGAATGTCACCTATCAAAGAGAACAATGCAACTCTTAATTTCCGGCCTCGTGGATAAAGATGCGTCTTTTCAATCAATATACCATCCCATAGAGTTTGTAGATCATTAACAAGTGGTTTTAGAAGGTGATTAAGCTGTTCACTTGTGGGTTCTGTTGGTCCAGGTATAATAGCATACAAAAAAAGATTTTCCATTTTGTATCTATCTTCTTGAGGTAGGTTCATACACACCATCATAATATTTCCTACAGACTTCTGATGACCTCCAATCCTATTGCCACCAGGCCTAAACCAGTCGACATATAAAGTAAACATTATGTTGCCTTAAGTTATTGTATATTCATCACCATTGCTATCCAGAGCTGGAGTGGTAATGGGAAAGTTTTTCCAAATTGAACCATCACAAACATCCTTCATCAAATCACACTCTACATGTTCTGCCACAGGGGTTTTATTCTCAATCAGAAGCTCAAATTTGAACAGTTTGATCTTTTCCTTAAGCAAGTCAATAAAAGAATGGTGATGAAATTTTTTAAGAGATAAGTATTTTACATGTTCTTGATGTTCCTCCATCAAATACAGCCTTTCAGCACATTTAACTGCAATTTGTCTTGCTCCAAAAGTTTTTAAATAGCGCTTTGATGATGAAAGAAACGGTTGATTGCAACATAGTATAGATGGTTGAGATTCAGAGTTATACTCATAAAGAGCAAAGCATTTAGGACAGCATGTTTTAGTGAAAAATTAATGATTGAGCTTTAATCGACTAAAAACTGTATCTATTGAGCGTGGGAACAGGCGGACAATGCTATCAGAGTCCAGTATTCCACTATCACCTAGAAGTTTGAGCTTCTTAATTTCTTCATCCAAAAATTGAGTACAACCTTCTTTGCTCAAATGATGAATCAGAGAAAGCTTTGCTGCCTGCCACATAATTATTTGGCTATACTGTTCCCCAAGATTTGAGTTTCTAGAGACTGTTGAAGATACTTCTGCCCCCAATAGCAACTGCCCCTATGTAATAAATCATTGAAACATCATAAAGACTTTTATTCTCACATTGAAATATAGATATACAGCTTACTGTTTCTGTGGAGCGGGAACCTCCAATGTTAAGTGGATTGTTGGAAGAAATAACCATCTGGGCCTTCCTATTTCATTCCTCTTGATGTTTTGCGTAAGAATTAGAGCTTTTGAAAGCCATACCAACTTCAAAGGACCCAGAAGAAGCTTGATACTTTCTATTGACACATCCAAGATCTTGACATTGACATACATGAAAAAATAAAGGCATTGTAATTGTAATAATTGTAGGAATAAGTTAGCTATTGGAAGTTACCAATTGAAGGTACTCCTTTTTTTGAAAGGCACTAGCTAAGATAAGCTACATTTTTTTATCAAAAGAATTTGATGGAATATGTGTTGAAGTTATTTAAGTTTAAATGTTTAATTTTTAATCAGATAATTTATATATTAATTAAAAGTTATGCAGTCTACTTTATTTGTATTCTGTATACTCTCTGCATTTGTACAACAATGCATGCATGTTTATCAGAATATTTTCTATCATAGAAAAAATTCTATTGTACGCACAAGAATCTTTATTATTTTTCTATAAAATGCCTTCTGAGTTATATCTAACTACCCTATAATTATTTGATTTTGATAAAAATTCTTAGTTATGGACTATAAGAAAAGTAATCCATATTTTTAACATAATTATTTAAAAAATTACCCCAAAAATCAAAGTTAAACCCAAAAATAAGGTTAATATTTTGTAAAAAACAATCACAAACATATTTCTTTCACTTTGAAAATTGGTCTGTACTAGGTAGAATTTTCCACAAAGAAAAAATCAAAAATACTCAAATAATAGATGCTACAAAAGTGTACACCTTAAAGCATTACAAAAAATCTGAAACCTTGTATAAATTTTCATACATAAATGTGATGAAGTGACACTCTAGTCTATTTATTCAGGTTGAACAAAAATTACTCAATGGAATATGTATTACTATCATATTGGACCAAAAATAATTTTTTGGTAATCAAAAAATGAACATAGCCTCACATTTATCAAATTATTTTTGTGGAAGAATTTTTTGAAAAGAAAAAAAAAATCCGTTTCTCAAATGAGTCTGCTTTTATCAAATAATCATTCTCTTCATTTTATACCATTCCTTTTGAGTTCAAATTGCATATAAAAATATAATTTATGCATATTATAATGCCATAAAGTTGAAATATTTCTTATTCTTGATTTTTGTGATATTTCTCCTTAAATCAACTTTGATCATAAAGTTTTGGAGCTCAACAATTTATCCTTCCTCTTTGTTTAATTTAATTGAACACTTTCTAAATCTAATTCTTTATGAACCCTAGTAGCTCTTACTTTCCTCATGGAAACCTGCCCACAAACACACGAACACTTAATAGAATTTTTAATGAGACTTTGCCTCCATTCAATTCTAACTTTTGTAGATCTATACACAATTTTTTTCGTTCACTTTTGGATATGTCACCAGAATCAAATGGATGGAAACAAAACCCTACTGAAGAGCAATTAGACATATTTTCATCATTCGACATGAATTCTTGCAACATCGCCTTTGAACTACCTCATCCAGAATCAAATTCAGCAGTTTCGGAAAAATTTCCACCAATTTTCTGTGAATCTTTTATTGAGCACCTTCGCATGTGTGGTTTCCCAGGATCAACTTTCGCTTGGAACCTAGATTGGTTTGACAAATGGAACCAGGTCTTGGCAAATATTCTCATTAAACACTGGGACAATGCCTTAAAAACCAATAATTTGATTGCATATCCAATTGGCTCAACTTAAATTAGCTTCTCAAATCAAATGGTAGTTCTTCACCGTTGGTTTTTAGGTCATGCTGATAAATTAAGACTTGGCAAGGATTCTCATAGCTCTCAAGAAATAATCAAAGTGAGAAAGCATAAATATAGAATAAAAAAAAAGTATGAAAATCTCCTTTTTTTCAACCGTTTTTATTTATGACCTTTATTTCAAATAACAAAGATTCTTAGAATTCAGTTAACCAAACTAAACTTCTTAAACAACTTCCACATTGCAAAACTTATCACAACCTTTTCACAAACATCAAGTGTTGTTCAGACACCGAAATCGATAATGATGGATCGTTAAGACGTATCTTAATGCAATGGAGGTCTGAAGATTTTTCTAAAGTTGCACAATATCTTGACCAACAACACTTTGATATTTGAGATACTTAAACCTACTCTGGAAGTGTGCTAAAGGACTTAGCCTTGTACAAAAAAATCAGTTTGGTTTCAAAATTATCCCCTAACCTTAATCCTTCTCATGTCCCCAGGGGTTTGCCGAATGACTGTTATTCTCCCTTATATCTTGCATCTCTAAATCCTCAACAACTCAGACTTTTAAATCCTCAAAATCCCATAAATTTACCTGCTCTCCTTGAAATTCTTTTTTCCTCTAATGTGAGTTATTGATAAACTCCCTTAATAATAGGTTTGCACACTCATACTCCTCATTTCCACTGTTTGGGACACTAAGCCTTGAAAACAAAAACATAATTTTAATGATTACTATTATCATTAAAATTTATAGAAATGAAATTTGGCTTAAATTGTTAGCTCCATTTTTTTCCTTTGAATCTTATACATGCTGAATTCTATACTTCCTTGTACAAAATAATTCAAAACATTTACTTCATTTTGCTGCCCTATTCTATACAGCCAATCAACAGCCTGCTGCTCAACTGCTGGATTCCAATTTGGCTCCTATTTCAACATTGAACATATAAAAAATTTAATATTTTTGTTCTTAATATGAAATAAAAGACATTGAGCTCACCATTATATATACATTTTGAGCACACCTGAGATATATACCCACTCCTGCAGCCTGAATCACTCCAACCAAAACTTGGCAATTTTTATTAAAATGGAATTCATGCATATTTTTGTCTTGCTTTGTCCTGCTGAGTTCACCCATAAGCTGGGTATACCTAATATTGCGGTCATCTAAAGCCATTTTTATTCTATTTTGAAATATTAGAAAATTGTTTTTAATAAGCCAACACAATTTTGTAAAACAATTCATTATAGAATCACTTACATCTGCAAAAAGTCTGTAAAGTTGGAGAATATAACAGCTTTTGGAAAATTTATACCCCTTTCACCAGACAAAAAGTTTTTTAAGTGGCCTATAAGATGACAAATCTTTGCAGAATGCTGCCAGGTGAAATTAAAAGTTGGAGTTTCATCCAGATTTTTGTAGATTGTATGGTTTCAGAACTTTCTTAAAATCATCAGCTCTCTTAGAAACTCAGATGAGTCCCAAGGGATGTTAGTGCTTCTGGAGGGCCCATATCGCTCAGTGAATCCTTCTTGAAGCACATCAAGTTTAGACCTCCATGGATCTGCTAATTGAACCAATATCCCCCTTTGAATCTTTTTTGGAAGAGACAAAATTGCATCCTTTGTTCTACGTAGGCTTATGACTTTCATTAAGTGATTGATTGATTTAATAGAATTAGCCTTTCCTTTTTGCAAACCTGGAAAAAGGAAATTCTTCCATAACCAGTCTTCTTGCGACTTTTTGATTCTAAGAAAAAATATGAGACTTTGAAGGTCAGTGGGCCTGTTCTGAAGTGGAGTTCCAGTCAAGCATAGTCGGTGTTGGGATTCCAAGTCAAATATTGTTTGAGCCCTCTGCGAGTAAGGATTTTTAATGTAACTAAAAGAATATTTATAAAAATTGATTATAAAAATTAAGTTTTAAGTTTTAGATATAGAAATGGGCACTAACTGAGCTTCATCTAAAACAACTCTATACCAAAAGAGATTTTGAGTCACCGGTATCTTTTTTTGGCTTTGATTTGTTGACATTGTTGGGCTAGCTGTTTCATAGGTCATTAAAACAATAGCAGTGTCCTGTAGCTCATTGACATTAGTATTTTGACAATCCTTCCCATAAAGAACCTTGAAAGGAAGCACATTATCTTCAAAGTGCACACTTATTTCATTGATCCAATTCGATAGTGTTGCCAGGGGGCATGTAATCAGTGTGGCTGAACTCCGATTAATACCTTCTTGATTTTCTGATACCTGGAATTGTCTTGCTTCACTTTGAGTTGCACTTATAAGAGAAAGAGTTGAAAGCGCCTTTCCCAAACCCATATGATCAGCAAGTATTGACCCATTTCCTTCAGGGGTTAATTGATTTTTAGAAAACTGATCTTTATAGTCATTGAATCCAGTTCTAAGCCAATGGTTGTCCTGGTGCCTCCACATGATATCCAACTTTTCCTTTAACATTTGTTCATTGTCAATCATAAAATTTATTGCTTGAAGTTGATGTGTTTTGAGAACTTTTTTGATTCCTCGGATAAGTTGATCAGCTTTCCAATCTTGAGTACTCTGAGATATTTGGAAAGAGCCTTCAAAAATTACATGTGGGATATTAAAAAAGATAGTGGAGTCGTAGTTCAGTATCGGACATAAATCGATTTTAGCAGAAGAAAATGCTTCTTTAGCAAGACTGATTAGTGTACTTGAAGAAAAGAGGCATCCCCAAAGTTGATACTGATTACCAAAAACTGGAACCAAGTAAGCATGAAAATAGAAAGGCTTCATAGTATTCAAGGCACTTCTTTGGTTTAAATGATGAGATCCAGACCCAATGTCACCCAATAGTGGTCCAATGTGCTGACTCTGCACTTGAGAAAGATTACCGACAAGGGTTGGTTTTCTTTCTTCAAATAGTCCAAAAATATGAACATTCAAATGGCCTCGCTGTAAAATTGTGGGGGTTGGTGAGTTTTGAAATCTTGAAATTACATTCATATGAATTTGATCAATCCTTATTGAGAACTGTCCAACACATCTGAGACTTGACATATTAAGTAAGAATAGTATCTGAAGATAGTGGTTGTTAAAAGATGAATTGAAGCAAAAAATGAATAATCAGTTTTGAATAAAACGACAAAATAACTTTTTAGCATATGCTATGCTAAGCACATAATTCTTTCACATGTATTATTATTATCTTTTTAATAAATATTGGAAGTAAATCAATGATAACTAAAATGAATAATATGGCTTAAAAATAAATCTTGAGCCTATAGAGTAAATTTTGGTTTGTGGAGGAAGAAAAATTTTCTCAATAAAAATGTGCTTTATTGTTACATTATAATCACAAAATAGAATAATTTCACTCTTATTACACTTATTTATGTTTATGTCTATTAGTAAAATGCTTTAGATTTCAGTTCAAAATCCAAATTGAAACTACTACCTAGAACAATGTCTTGATACTAAAATACTTTTTGTAAGTCTTTGGACAGACACTTATGGTGATCTCAATAATATTAAAATTGATTTGAATTGTATGTTTTATCAAATATCTATGTAGTCTAGTGTAATAATTGAGATACTACAGTTTAACCTTCTGTTACCAAATTGGCAAGAAAATATATGTAGATATTCTTAGAACAAATATCAAATTTTGCTTTCCACAAGATGGGAAAGTGAATATTATGATATGTTAAGTGATATGTTCAAGCTTTGCTCAATCTATGCTCAGCTCAAAATCAAAGTAATCACCATGCTTCAAGAAACCTGTGATTGATTTCTGTTGAACCTAGGTCTAACTGATTACCAAATCTTTTTCCAATTAATTTAAATCTGGTTTCACAATGAACTCCCAACAGCCTTCCAACAGCTTTCCAACCACTTCCCAACATTTTTAAATGAGGGGTATTGCTAGCAATACCACCCCATTTTTTCTGTGGTGAGTATTTTTTAATAAAACAAAACTTAATTCTAATTTTGAATCTCACTTAATCAGTAAAAAGACTGAAAATCATAGTACTTATTAAAAAGTCATTACTTCTAAGCTTTCTAATGAGTTTATTAACTTTTTGATAAAAAATATAAAATTATATATGTGGCTTTTTTTGTTGAAATCTCTTTTTAACCCAGAATTTGAAGATTTGGTTTTTAATATTAATAATTATGTCCTGATTATTTATTTCATGTATTTTTATTTTTTTTGTTCATTCAATATAAATATTTTCAATTCAGTTGAGTTATCAAAAAAAATATTGAACCATCAAATCTCTTATATTTTTACTTCTAGAATACCATTAAACCACATATAACTAAACAAAAAGAATTATCAATGTGTTTTATCAATCTCTGACTAAATGAAGTACTCTAATAAATTCCTTATACACAACACTTATATTTGAGAAATTATTTTATTATAATTCTGTAAAAAAGTATATCTCTTATAATTGTAGATTTTAATCTGGCTTTTAAAATTTTCAAATGCAAGTCAATGATTAAAATCAAAAGGAAATTCATCTTTGAACTTTTATTTGTTCTGTTTATTCTTCAAATACTAAGTAGTTTTGCAATCAGCATTTAGTTAACATAATAAATATATGAGATTGCAGAACTTTTCATGATTTAGTTCATTAAAATTCTATGAAAATATTGTCAGTTGGTGAGTGATTTCATGAGTTTAAATAATTAATCACTACTCAATGAATTTTCCATATTAAAAACTGAAATTCAAACTAGGAGTAAAATTTTAAAGATAAAATACAACAAAAAAGGATAAAATTCTTTAAATTTAATATTGATGCTTAAGTGTTCTTCCATGCTATATGGTGGGATAATTGCTATGTCTACCTAGGAATAAACACCATAGATTTTAAAAAGAGGTCTCATGTCAAAAAATGTGGTTCAGGTCAAATTTCAGAGTAAATTATTGTGCAAGAACTGAACTTAATAGGTAGAAGTGGTAATTTTTCATCATTATATTAGTTGCTTATTGAATAACTACCATATTATAACATTTATGTAAAAAGAAACAATAGGTATTTTAAGTTACACTCATTTAAAAAAGCTAGTTTTAAAGTGATTATATTTTAATTAAAATAAATAATGATGCATATTTTAAATGAATAATCAGAATTTTCAATTCTATGTTGTTGATGAAAAAATTATGTGAAAAGTTTCAGGTTTCTTTTTTAGTCTTTGGAAAAAAGTTTTTGACAGGTTAATTCATAAATGAACACTTACACATACTTCTTAAATAGAATATATGAGTTAACAATTTATCAATAATTTATTAGAAAAATGATATTCACACTGATAGGTAAAAATTATATTATTCTGCTATTAAATTTCTAATTCTTTAAAGTAAAATTCCTTTGAAATTATATGTAAACAGAGTGTTTAATTTGTCTTATAAATAAGAAATATTAGAATGAATATATTAAAAAAATAAATTTGGATAGAGAATATTTTAACTCATCAGTACACATTTAAAACAGAAACTTAAGGTTAAACTATGATTTTTTACAGCAATATATATTTATTTGAAATATATTTATTTAAACTTTTAAAATGATACCATTTTTACCCTATGAGATTTCCCTTAAATTAACACAAGAAAATCAAGAAAAAAATGTGAGGCTTTGAAAGATCTATATAATTTATAGTTAAAATGAACAAATTGTTTTTTGAGTTATTGTGAATCTTAAAAGAAGATCTGATACCTTTTTTAAATGTTATAGTTGTATTAAAATAATATTTAGTTATCATCTTAATCTTTAATGAATAAAAATGAATAATTTCATAATATTAGATAATCAACATCCAAATATTTTTGATAAAAAATTTCTCTGAAATGATTCATTGTTTCTATTTGTTTCCAGAAATTTAAATTATTTAATATAAATCATTTTGAGATAAGAATATACTTATGTTTACATTTACATATATTTGATAAAAATTTTAAAAAATTATAAATTTTCACACAGTTTTACTTAGCTTGAACCACAGTCCAAAACAGGATCTCATTATGAGTTCAATCTAAGTTCCACCAAAATTAAGATATATTATTTTTGGAAAATGTAGATAGTCATTGAAATGAAAAATCATTTGTAAAAAAAGGACTGAAAAAGTTATTTCATATAGTTAATAGATCATAGAAAAGATATTGAATAAGCTAAAATTCTTATCTTATTAAATTTTTGGTTATCATGACTAATTATTATTTCATGTACAGTAATCACAGAACATAAAATAAAGCAAAAGGTTTACTATGTATATAAATGTGTTTCATTTTAAATATTTATTTAAATTTTATTTTTGAGTTTAAAAATATTATACATCCCACTAAAGTTGCTCCAAACTAAATTAAAAGCTCTATACATTCATCTAATAAAAGAAAAAAATTGCATTAGCTCAAAATTTAAATATAGGCTTTTCTACTTTTTCCAACTTGTTTCAAAATTTTACCCATTTGATTGTTTTTCTATTGTATGTAAACTCTTAATAAAAATTCTGTAAAAGACTTTGTAAAAAATAGAAATAGTATTTAATGGCTTGTTTTTACACTCCTGTAGATCTTCAGTCTCAATTTTTGGTACTTATTACAAACATTGAATAAACCAATAGCTTTTATGTGTTGAGGGGTATTAATAGTAATAAACCACTTTTACATGTTGTTTTTGATTGTGGAAAATGAGTGCTGAAATCAAACAGGGTGAACTCTGTTCTTTGGCCAAAATATAGAGTCCACATTCAGTTTTTTTCCACCTTTTTCACATCCTTTTGAGCTCTATACATTCCTTTCTCTACCTTTGTATTCCTTCTGACTTCATTCCCATATCTCTTCTTTTGATAAACATCCCAAGGCATTTACTGTAGTATCCAACATTCATGAGTAAGTTTTCATAATCCTCACCACTCCCCTCCCCTCCTCTTTTACTTTTCACCCCACAACACTACTCTTGCCTCCCTCCTCATCTACACTCAACCCTTTCTCACTCCTCCCTGCACCACTCCACCTCCTTCACCTCCCACCTTAACCTTTCCTTTCCACCCTTTAACCCACCAAGCCCTTTTTAAGATATCCTAAACATCTCGCTTCCAAATCCAACCTTCTTCATTCCCATCCCAATCATTTAACCTCGAAATCATCTTGATCCTTTTACTACTCACTCAACCTCTTTGGCTTGTCAATTCACCCCTTTTTTCCATATAGAGGAAGAGGTGTGAGAAGGAGATCAGTTAATTTTATTTATAAAGATATGAGATATATAATGGTTTATAAGGAATCAAAAGGGGTGATATGTGTAGCAAATTAATTTAGGTGAGTTGAGGTGGTAGGGAGAGGGGTGGTGAGGAGAGAGGACTGGGGAGAGTAGTACTAAGTTTAAGAGAGTGAGAGAATGTGTGAGGGGAACCATATGTGAAGCACAAAAGAGGGGAGGGAAGTATTTGGAAGGATAATTTTAAAAGAGAATAAATAATATACATATATAATAAATTATAGAGATTTGAAAATGAAATGGCACAAAACAAAAAAAAACTTATAACTATTGTGCAAAACTTTTTAGCCATATATTTTATTCTTGTTGAAATTTGACACATATTTTTTTTCTATAATGAGGGTAATGGTAAATTATTATTTTTTATAATAGTGACAATAAAATATTTTTAAATATAAAGTTATGGTATAAATATTAATTTTTTGAATTGTACAATTAACTAAATTATTTTTACCATCAATTTTGAACACAATGTAGCTTCTACTAATAATTTAAAGCTTGATAGATACTTAAGATTATATACTTGTACAAGGAGAGTAAATATACACTTCAGAAAATATTTACTAATAAAATTTTGATGAAAAGTATCATTTTAATAAGTTTTTTTCTTGAATAACTTTTTATAATATTGGGAGATTCCTTTATAAATTGATTATTAAAAAATCTTGTAAAAGCATGCAAAGGGGATTTAGTTCAATTTATACAACAATTTTTATATTTTTAAACAAAAAAAACATGATTTTTCACAATGTTATTGATGTGCCTACTTTTTTTTGGTAGTGGGGTTCACTTACTTCAATATTCCTACAAAAATTCTAGTAAGTCAAGCATCAAGATTTTTTTTTCAAATGATCAACTGTGCTTCACTAAATTTTTGAATGAATTTCAAGTTGTGTTCAAATTAAAATCAATATTTCCTCATGATTGTTTCAACACCACCTCAATGTGTGATCAATTAGATTTGAATTTGGGTTCAAGGTTGGGGACTTGCTAGCAAGTCCCCCTCCCATATTTTGTGGTGATGGGTATTGTTGAAAAAGTTGAAGCAACACCTAAGTATTGTGTTATTTCACCAGTTTTAATCTCTTATGAAAAAGATAAGGCAAGATTATGTGGTGATTACAGAGCTCTGAATACATACACTGTAGATGATATTTACCCTCTACCAAGGATAGCTTCTATCAATTCTACTTTACATGGAGCCAAATATTTATCCTGTCTGGATGGACACAAAGTTTGCTACCATATTCCTATAGAAAATAATTCTCAGGATTTCTTACTCATAACCACACACATGGGGATATATAATATGTGAGAATGACTTTTGGCCCAAAGAATGCACCTTCAGTCTTCCAAAAATTGATGGATAGTGTTTTTCATCAGGAAATGGTTGAAGGATGGCTTTTGCTCTATATTGATGACATCATAGTGTTTTCAAAAACATATGATGAGCATTTAAGTCACCTGAAAAGAGTATTTCAAAAGATAAATGAACTTAATATGAAAATTGCCTGAAAGAAATGTAAGTTTGGGTTTCAATACTTGAAAGTACTTGGAAATTTTGTATCTGGATTACAAATTTTTGTTGACCAGAACAAAGTGGAAGCAATAAAAATCATTAGTATACCTAAGAATGTGAAAGATCTTCAAAGTTTTTTAGGTATGTGTGGATATTATAGGAAGTATATAGAAAACTACCAATCCATTGAAGCCCCTTTAAAAGCATTAATCAGGATAACTGAGGCTTTCATTTGAAATAATGAAAGACAACATGCCTTTGATAAATTAAAGGAATTTTTAATGTTGGCTCCAATATTGGGACTGCAAGACTTTAACCGCCCATTTATCTTGTATACTGATGCAAGTTTACCAGGATTAAGTGCTGCTTTACAGCAGAAACAGATAATAAATGGGAAATTATCTGAAGTAGTTATCTTTTATATATCCAGAACCTTAATAAAGACAGAATTAATTTATGGTTCCACCCAACTGGAATGTTTAGCCATTTTGTGGGCCCTGCAAAAACTCAATTACTAGCTGGTAGACCAGAAGTTTGAATTAATAACAGATTTCAGTGCAATAGAATCATTACTAAACATGAAAACACCTAATAGGCACATGTTTAGATGGAAACTAGCTGTACAAGAGTATAGAGGAAGAATGAAAATCACTCATATAGCAGGAACATTGCATTTAAATGTGGATTTATTATCCAGAAGCCCTTTTCCAAATGATACTGACAACCCAGCATATGTACCTGAAAATGAGGTTATACAGGTGCACTCTTAATGAAAGAAGGAGTAGTAGTAGAATGCTTAATATTTAGAAGCAGTGAATTAGGAAGAAGTAATCTGGAAATTTTGATAATTAGGATGGAGAAGATAACCTGGATAGGAGGATAGAAAATGGAGAAAAGGGATAGTGGTGAATTTTTGGGCTCAAGGACAGAAGTAGGCAGTTGGAACTGATGGAATGTTTGGTCCACTATGACCCTAAACTGGAAATTACTTTCTCTTGGGTCCACCAAGACCTTAAACTGGAAATTCAATCTTTATATGGAAAATTTATGTGGGATTTGAAGAAGGGTAGTCAACTAAAACTATAAACTGGCAATCAATTAAAAGTTTGGTTCTCTAAGGTTTTCAATAGGGAATTTAAATATATTTTGATATTAAATTCAACCATTTTTTAATTTATCACAGGTCCATCAGTACTCATACTGATACTCACTGATTTGGAAAACTCAATCTTTGGTAGATATGGTGCACCTAACTTTAGGAAATGAAGATGTTAAATTTACCTATTTATTTTATGGTTAAAGAGAGGTGGAATTTCTAAAGGGTTTTTGGTAGAGATCTTAAAGACTGGAAATAAAGGTGCTATGAAAGTCTGGAAAATATGAAAAATTCTGACAAATATTTAGAGTGGTTTAAAGGGTTGGAAATTTATTTGAATGTTTTGATGCTGAATTTTTTGAATTTGGAAAGGAGCTGGAATATTAGTTGGTCTCATTGGTAGACTATTTAGGTGAAGCTTGAAGGACCTTATGGTGAGAATGGAATCAAAGTATTTTGCTTAGTGGGTGAGGAGCCCACTCTCTCATGCTGTGAAAAAAGTAGAGATTGGAAGGGGGAGTATGAATAGATTCAAAACTTACTCTCAGTAGTAGATTCATCAAGAAGAAAATACAGTTTATTTTAAGGCAATTTTCTTAAAGTCAGACAGAAAACTAAAATCACCCCAACATAATGTTTTATCAGCACTTAAAAATCAAAATTTTAAAGAAGAGGAGAGCAGTCAAACCATATAATCTCTTTGAAATCTTTCAAAATCAGTATTAAAACATTGAATTAGTATCCTTCTCTTCATAAGATCTTCAGTATTATTTACAGGGGTTTCCTGAAAATGTGTTTAAACATTTGCTTCATATTATTACAAAAGTCTAGAAAGAGATATCTATGAAAGACTGGATAATGATTAATGTTGTCAATCTGAACCTGGTCAAAATCATCAGTATTAGTGATTTCAATAGCTTAAAAGAAATTTAGGAGTTGGAAGAGAATTATGTAGATGGATTTGGAATTAGTAGGTGGATTATAAAGATTAAAATGAAGGACTAAATCTTAGAGCAAGGAAATAAAACCTCACAAAACTGAAGGGAGAAACTGGAAAGATAGGATTAGAATCTGGAGATGGGAGAGGAATCTCAAGATTAAATTTTTTAGAGGAAGAAGCTGTTTTGGCCTTTATGTTTCTGAGGAAGGTGGGGATTTTTAAAAATCTCTTTTTAGGAATGGTTTTATCAAATGGAGTTTTGGGGCCAGTATAGACATTGGTCCTGGAGGGAATAATTGGAAGATTAAATTTGATTTTCTTGAGACTTCAAAGATAAAAGGAAGTTCTTCCAGGAATACCAGGGTTTGAGATCAAACAAGGAACCTAATATTTGGTGCATAGCTCACTTGGGACAGCTAGATCCTTTGAAAAAATTTTATGACGATGATGAGGAAAAGATGAAGTGAATTATTTTATGGGTATTTTTTGAAGTGGATGGTTAAAAAGGCTGAAGAGAAAATGAATATGTGTTTGATAAAATATGCAAATTTTAGAATGGGGACATTCTTTATTGAAGGGAGGATGTGGAAGTCTAAATATTAGTATGGCTGGAACCCAGGATTAATTTTGAGAGGACTAGGATTTTTATTTTGGGAATTTGAAAAATTAATTTTGCTTAGAAATATTTATTATTATTATTATTATTATTAAAATAATGGATGGTTTAGTTGGGAAAAGGCTATTTATAAAAGTCAAGAATGAAAAATTATTTAATGGACAAGGAGTGCAAGTAGTGGTCTAAGAGCTAATGGAAGTAAAATCTAGGAGTCTAAAAAACTTTTGAAATTTTTCTCAGAATTTTTACTATTTTTCTCATATTTTTAATAATTTTATAAAGTATTTTTGATTATTTTTGATTTTTGATACTTTTATTAAGATGAATGATTTTTAGCTTAGTGAGTAGGGTTGCGTGGGTTACAAGAATTTAATGGGAGGTTTCCCAAATTTTACCCTATTATCTAAAATTTTTTTAGATTTCCTATTAAGTTTTTAAGGCTCTAATTGAGTCTGGAAGTCCCTGAAGGCTCCATAATGCTCCAGACAAGCTCTGTACAACCTCTGGTATTCTCTGGAAGAGCTCCAGGATGCTCCATTAAGACAAGTAGGGAACCTGACTTAACTATGCATATAAGGGCTGCATATTTGAATTAAAAGCATAAATACAACTTAACAATAACGCATATCTAACAACTACCATCCTCTTCAAATAAAATTTATATATATTTTTAATACCGATTTAAATATAACACTTTTACATAACATTTCATAATTTTATATTAAAACTCATAAATATATACTTGTAAGGTATCATTGTAAAGGCCTCATCTTCAGGAACTTGAATCTAACATCTGTTCACAAAAATAAAAATATTATAAAAACAAAAATATTCAATCATTTATATAACTTCTCTTAGTACAACTTCACTGTTGTATTTCTTCCCCTCATTATAAAGAACAAATATTCTACATCTCAAAACTGTTAAAAAAATTTTCAGCTATTCATCTTATATCAAGTAGAATTTTTAGCTAAGTTATTTTTGAACTCATACTTTACTTAATGGGGAAGGGATCTCTTTGGTTTATCCAACTCCCTTGTATTCTTCTTACAGAAAGGCAACTGTAAGAGTCTTTCTACAAAGCTACACCTATCTTTACATACTCTACACTTATTGAGATCTTTAGCTTCATAATAATTACTGTACTGCCTTCTATACTTATTATGGAATGTGCGCTTTCTGTGTGAGTATCCACTAACTGTGAAACCCTCAGTACTGAGTAAGTATCCTACCCTATCTAGAGTCTTACTTATATTTCCTGTTATTAAGCACTGCCTATTCACCCTGCTTGCTAATTTATCATTTTCTAGCGTCATTTTAGAGCTTCCCTACCAGTTTCTATTGACAATGGGTATCCGTAAACTTACATTCAAGTACCTTTTCAATTATCTAATTGTGAAACCTATAAAATTGCTTGACACTGCCTCCTAAATCCATATTATGTCTTTAAAGCCAGCCATTATTTTTTTAAGTATATACAAAACTCTTGTCCTATAGCCTAGTATACTCTTTCCTCTAAGTTCTACATTCTGCTGCCTATATACCCATACTGCACTAAAAAACTGTGTTCAGAGAGTCTCCTTCTCTGCACTTCTGAAAACCCCTTTGTTTTGTTTTTATAAACCAACCTTCATAGCAACCCCTTTTTTGTGCTTGATAAGAAATCCAAAATTTCTGAGTTACTGCAACATTTCTACCACACCACCAGGAATATATTGTAACGTTGTAGACAATCCTATAGTACTAGCTATAGGCCTTGACCAAGGGAGTTGGAGAAAAACCAGAGAGAAAATCCCCTGTCCCTTTAGAAAAATATAAGTGAGATTTACCTGCTACAGTAGATTGGTTCCTGTTTTTTAAAGCCCCTTTTTAAATACACTTGACTGCCTGATCAGCCAAGAAATTAGTCTCCAGACAGACTACTAAACCTAAAACTAAAATGTAGACCAATGTACATACCAGAGAAAGCAATGATACTTGATGTAGGTTGCAAATTCACACCAGAGACAGCAATAATACTTGATATAGCTTGCAAGACTACACCAGAGAAAACAGTTTCCAAAGTTGAGTTAAATGAAGAACTAAACTTGCAGCAAACACAGCCAATTGTGGCCAGAAAACAGTGAAAACTGAGTGAGGAACAAGGATATCACCTCCGGATGGTTGTATGATAATTAAGGTTGCCCCAAACTGTCTTATTCACTATATACACACAGACCACTCTCTAAGAGCCCATGCACACCAATGACTTTGGTGTTTCTGAGCGCCAAATTGCATAAAACGTCTCTAGAAACGCTTCCCAGTCTTCTAGCACCAAGGCTGGCGGTTGGCCCAACGTTGGGAGGCCTGTCTGAAGTGGCCGGAATTCCCTGAAGCCAAATAACCACCAAAAACCTCCAAAAACACCCAAAATACTTAGAAAAATAAACTAAAACTACTAAAACCTTTAAAACACATAATTAAGCTACATCAACATTGGGACATGAAACGTAGAGAAAAATTAGCCCATTCCAATGGTACTAAGAACTTAACCCTAAGAATTAAGGTTAGCATGTAAAATG
This sequence comes from Hemileia vastatrix, assembly GCA_030280995.1. Taxonomy (NCBI): domain Eukaryota; kingdom Fungi; phylum Basidiomycota; class Pucciniomycetes; order Pucciniales; family Zaghouaniaceae; genus Hemileia; species Hemileia vastatrix. The sequence goes on along the minus strand of JASXTE010000009.1, from coordinate 15,512,047 downwards.
TGAAAAACAAAATTAAACAGCTGTCTTTTAAAATGAAAAATGAGAAATAATCCCTCAAATACTTAGAATATGAAAAATGTCATCAAGACATAAAATATATAGAAAAACGGGGGCTATCCAATTGTAATAACTACATCCATGCAGTCCCAATATTTGTTGAATAATTCCAGAAAAACACTTAATTATTAAATAATTCCATTTAAGACATATCAAAACAACACCAAACAGACCAACAAAGGGCTCCACCAATGTTGGAAGACCACATCCTCCCTCCAATAGAGAATGTCCACATTCTCCTTCATCACAACCACCATGTTCAGCTTCCTCTCCAAATCTGCTACTGACATGGGTCCTTGCCAATACTGCATTGACAACAATCTCATCTGTACCATAACACCTCCAGCTCATCCCTTCAGAACCTCCTGTGATGCCTGTCACTCTAGGAAGAAGACTTGTTTCAGACCTGGTCCATTGTCCTCTTCAACATCTTCCTCTCCTCCACAACCTGATCCACCTTCCACCAGCACCAATAGATCCAGACCATCCATCCTGATCCCCAGACTGGTCAACAAATTACACCCTTCAAAAAATAGTGCCAACCCCGCTACAAACACTAGCTCTTCTATCCCTGGTCCTTTTGATGGTAAGCTCAATACTTCTTCATACTGAAATTCAATCTGATCAATTTCCAGTTCATTCCAATCCAGACAGTGATGATGAAAATGTGGGAACCCTTGAAGAACCCCCACCTAATCCATTGCCAACCATCAAAAACAACTTCCAACAACATTCTTCTCAACAGAAGCATCTCATCCTAGATTAATTCCAATCCACTCCTTCCAGGAACCCACAGGACCTTGAGAAAAGGAAGAACCTCATCCACCAGTTCAAAGCCAATGCTGAACATTTTGTTACATCTCTTGATTCTTTTCTTTAATTACTTCTTGCCTGAAAATCTTGATTTAGAAATAAAAATATATAAAAAAACACAAAATTTTAAGGTCTTGGGGGACTAATCCTCAATTTTAAGTCTTGGGGTACTAACAGCCCTCATTTCATAGACTTGGGGGACTCAAAAACCATCATTTTATAGTCTTGGGGGACTCAAAACCTGAATAAAAAAGACAGAACCAGAGATCAAAACATTAAAGACCAAAGAAACAAACTAACATTCTGGGGTAACTGCTCTACAGAGCAGCCAGCTCATCAGTTACCCTCACACATGCCTTAACAAAATTCAGAGACTCCCCCTTGGATGCCCTCTTCCAGAATCACACCAACTCCACATTATCAGTTTATAGTCCTGAAGGACTCAACCAACAACCATCCTCAGTTTATAGTCTTGGGGGACTGTACCATTTCTCAGTTTAAAGTCTTGATGGACTGCCAGTGTTAAGTTTAAAGTCTTGATGGACTAACACCCATTTTGCATATAAGGGTGGAGCCACCTCCATGCACAGTGCTCCACAGCCAATCTGCTGAGCTTTCACTCTTTCTTCATTATCTACACATCACTGACAAAATTTTCATTCATCTCTTTTCTCTTCATTATTTTTCCTTCACAGATCATGGCTGAATCTCCAGACTTTGACCCATTGGACCTTCCCTGCTTCACTGCTCCAAAGGACTTTGCTTGTAAACAGTGCATCCACATGTGCAGACCTTGTACCTTCACTCTTCCTACTCCTCAAGCCAAATTCTATAACAGAGCTTGTGATTCTAGCAACTCTAAAAAGAAAAGATGTGACAGAGACCCCAACTATCCAACACCTCTGCCTTCACCTTCACACAAGTATATTTCCAGATCTCCTACCAGGCCACTAGAGTTTGGGCCTACTTCTTCTTCTTTATCTTCTGCTCCTTCCAGAAGATCACACCGTTCTATTCCCAAATCACTCCCTAAAAGAACTGCTTTTATCTTAGCAAATTTGGCCAAATCAGCTTCAAAATCAGCTCCCAGGCTGCTAGACCCCGTCCAGGCCGCTCTCCTGATGTCAGGTGGCCCACCCGCCTTGTCAGAAAGTGAAAATCAGGCTCAAAACTCCCAAATTCAGCCAGATAACAGCCAAAAATACACCATTAAACAACAACAACTCTACAAAACCATCTCCTAGTGCTCCCAGAGCAATGCGTACACACCAAATTTCTTCCCCAGACATCCCCAAAAATTCCAACAACTCTAGAAAACCTATTAGAGGACCTTCTAAAAACACCAGAGCATGCAACGCTGCTTGCAAACACAAATCTCTGGTTACTTTAAGAAGAACTAACTACACCTCTCTTCTGGCCACCCATTATTCCTCTGATGGTTCCCTTTCTTCTAGATCTTCATCCAGCAAATCACAATCAGCTTCCAGGTTACCTTCTCCTGATCCTTCCTTCAACAACCCTGGTTCTCCACCACCAGTTTCCAACCAAACTGGGCCAAGCAATAATAATATCCACAACAAAAACAGCAGCCCTTCTGCTCCAACCAGGCCACAGGAACGCCCTTCTTCTCCTTCATCTTCTCAACACCATTTAGAGAATGATCATGAGAATCCATACCTCTATCTGGTTGATCCTCCTTCAACATCTATTCAGCTTTCATCAACAGCTCAAATCCCGGCCACTTACAAAATTGATGAGCTTCCAATCTGTAAGTACCAAATTAATAAATCCAATTTAATTAACAGAGAACAATTACTGATCTAATTCTTCTGGGTAGTTAGAACCCCGCCTCCTGAAACTACAATTGGGATTGGCCAACATCTAGAAACTACCTTAATGCTGGATTACACTGACATGAAACAACACCTAAGCATTATGTGTTAAAACATGCTTAAGGCATTTGCCCTCCACAGTCCGTTGAATGGCTTTGAAAAGAATCTGAGATAAAAGCACCTTGATGACCACTGGAAGATGTCTAGAATAATCAAGCACACCTTCCAACACTCCATTGCCGCTTCTTCCACTTCTTCCCAAAAATTACCTTCCACTCTGGTACCTGACTATTACAATCCATATACTCTTTTCAGCGGCCTGCACCACAAAGAACACAGTTCCTCTTCCAATTCTTACAAAAAGCAAAAATTTCACCATAATCCGGACCAACCGCCAGAGGCTTCTTCTTCCAGACATTAAAAAAAACAAGAAATAAATTAATAAGTCACTAAATAAAGAGAAAAATAATAATTAACAGAAATATATATATAAAATTTGTTTTATTTTTATTTTTATTTTATTATTTATTATTTTATTTTTATTTTATTTTATTTTATTTTTTTATTTTATTTCATTTTATTTATTTTATTTTTATTTTAAACTACTAACATACTAAAAAAAATTTTGAAAATAAATAACAAAATTAACCAAAAATATGTGAGTTGAAAAATTAAAATGAAATGAATAATAATAATAATATGAGACAAAAAATAGTTACTAATGGTATCCCCCAGCCAATTGATGAGCTGATCCCCTTATACCTTACCCACATCAAAGTGCACCTTGATGTGGATACACTTTTTGATAATTTTTAAATTAATTGAAATAAAAAAATAAAGATTAAATAATTAAAAACTGAGAGAATGAGAGAAAGAAAGAAAATATCATTGCCTGGCCAATTGATGAGCCTTTCCCAACCAATTCTTACCCACATCCAGGTGACCCTGATATGGTGACACTATATAATATAATTTTATGATTTTTCCCTCTTTATATCCTAATAACTCCCATAAAAAAATTAAAAGAAAAAAAGAGAAAAAAGAAAATAATCTAAAACTACTATCTAAACATAGACACAAAGAATTAAAGAAAAGAAAAAGAAAAAAAATCCAGCTCATAGAAAGTCCAGTCCAAGAAAATGATCACTGGGTGGGCTCCCTCCAATAAGTAAAAATGATTGGAGACCACCAGTGATCCACCAATAATCCAAAATTGCCAAAAGAAGCCTGTCCCAAGCCAGTAATCCAGTTTAAAGTCATAGTGGACTTGAAACCTGAATAAAAAAAACCAGAACTAGGATTCAACTAGGACAAACAAAAACACTTGAAAAAGAAATTCTGGGGTAACTGTTCTACAGAGCAGCCAGCTCATCAGTTACCCCCACACTTGACAAAATAAAATCTAGAAACCCCCCCCCTGGGAACATTCTAACAATACACAAAATCCAACGCATTAAACCAAAACCAATAATTGTGAAGAGTCCGGCACTTGAAGACCCAAAATAATTTCCAATTTAAAGTCATAGAGGACTAAAACCTGTGAAGAAAAAACAATACTAGGGTTCAACCAAATTAAGAGAAGGGGTTGGAAACAGATAATCTGGGGTAACTGTTGATAGAGCAGCCAGCCCATAAGTCACCCCCACACTTGCCAAAATAAAATCTAGAAGCCCCACCCGTGGGTACCTTCTAACAAAAAGTTTCCAACAAAACAGATGCACAGAATCACCAAAATCCAAAATTAAAGAATGGTCCATAGTTTATCCTCATTAAGGAGTCAATCTTCATCACTTTTTGTGCCTCTAGGATAAAATCACTTCACCTGATCTGCAGCCACTCTCTTCTTTAAGACTGCACCATCTAGCCCCTGCAAAACATAAGAACCTCCAGACACCTGAGATCTGACTCTGTAAGGTCCATTCCATCTGTCAGAAAACATCTTTCCCCACTGACTCTCCAAACTTCTATTATACACCAAAACCAAACAGCCAGGTTTTAAGGGATTCCTGAGTCTATGAGCCAACTTCTTGTCCCAGTATCTGACTGATTGATTTCTTATCCTCATCAATCTAGAGTATGCCTTCTCTTGACATTCCTCTCTACATTCCAACTGTTGCATCCTGGCACAGAGCAAATCTTCTGTTGAGCATATATCATCTCAATAAATTCCAAGATAAGAACCACTTCCAAGTCCACCAGTAGAACAGCTTTCTGCCCAAAAATTATTTCATAAGGGGAATAGCAAGTTGTCCTTTTTACAGTGACCATATCAGCAAATAACACCAAGGGTAAATAATGCCTCCATTTTTCAGCACTATCTCCACACATTTTCACCAACACATTTTTGATAACTTGATGGCCTCTTTCAACCATGCCTTCAGCCTCAGGATAATAAGATGTAGCCACTCTGACTTTAGCACCAATACTTGCCACAGCTTCTTTGGATTCAGCTCCAAACTCTGTCCCACCATCAACAGTCAACAACTTCATCAACCCATACCTAAATACCCATTCTTTCTTCAAAATTTCTGCCTTATTTTTTGAAGTCAAATTAATCAAAGGCGCTGCCTCAACCCAACCAGACAAATTATCCCTAGCAACAATCATGTATTTATACCTGCCCTCTTTGATATGGACAGAATCCAAACTGACTCTTCCAAACACAGTTGTTTCACCAGTAGGATGGCCAACCTCTTTAGGTTTAGAGTGACTTCTTCTTTGACATTCTTCACAAGATTGAATTCAACCCTGCACAGCCAACTTCATACCTGGCCACCAAAATCTATCTGCTACTCTTCTATAAGTCTCCCCTAAGCCTCTATGACCAAGGTCTTCATGCAAAGACTTCAAAACCAATTCTTGACCTTTCTTCTGAGTCACTAACACTTCAGGATTTAGATGTCTCCTCCTCATCAACCTCCTTCCTGACACATAAAAGCCAGGACTCTTCTTCTTGATTGCCACCCAAGTATCATCATCACAAATATCTGGCCTTTCTAAGGTTAACAGATATTAAACTGTAATAAAAAAAACCCCAATCTGAACCCAGGTCTCATCTTCGAAATCCAACAAACCAATATCCAAGGGTACAACCCTTTCATCAAAATATCCTGTGTACACATGCGCAACATGACAGAACCATCCAGGACACCAATCCCTAAACTTTGACACCTCCTTTTTCCTCCACTGAATCTTAAAAGAATCCAGTTCACCAACAAAAACACCATTCTACAATTTTGAGCCATCCCAAACAACAGCCCCATCCTCATCAACAAAAACATTCTGATCATCAGAATCAAGATAAGAACCATCCAGTTTAACCTCTTGGTGGAGGCAAGAACAATCATCCAGTTTAGCCTCTTGGGGGAGGAGAGATAAATCATCAGCACCCTTTTCACTAGCCCTAACCACTGGAACATCTTCATCAAATTCTTCAAAATCAGAATCATCATCTGTGGGTGGTCTTCTTGATAATCAATCTGGCTTTGTAAGCGTCTTACCTGGCTTTTGCACCAGGTCAAAAGAAAAATGTTTAATAAATTCCACCCACCTAGTCATTGGAGCATTTGGAAGACTAGGTGTGTTGATCATTTGAACCAGAGATTTAGCATCCACCTGCAGCTCAAAATGCTGCCACCACAAAATGGTTTTTAGCTTCTTCAAAATTTTTGTTACACCACACAATTCCAACTTTGGCTGAGAATACCTAGATTCCACCTCATTAAAAAATACAGACTCATACCTTACTGGCCTGAACTTTCTCAGCTTTATCTTCCTGAGACAAAACAGCACCAGCAGCAATATAACTTGAGTCTACCGCCAGATAAATTTTTCCAGCTTCCCTTCCATAATCCAACTTGTGAAGAATAATATCTTCACCTACAACCTTCATCAATTTCTGAAAAGCATCTTCACACTCTTCATTCCATTCCCACTCCGCATCTTTCCTGGTCAACCTTCTCAAGGGTGAAGCCAAAAAAGAAAAATCTTTAATAAAAACCCTGACATACACACAAACTCCCAAAGATCCCCTAACTTCAATAGTATTTTTGGGCCTTGGCCATAACTGAATTTTATTTACTTTCTTTGTTGCCATAATCCTTCCCTCCTTACATACGACATGACCCAGAATTTCCAGAGCAGGAACACAACAACAGAACTTTGACCCAGAAATGGTCAAACCAGCTTCTTCAATTCTAAACAATACTCTCTCTAGAGTAATTGCATATTCCCAAACAAATCTCCTTATTCTTGAATTCTCCTTCAGCACTTCATTTCCATAATCAGTGAAGGGTCCTTTAATTCCACGGTCATCAATAAAAATACCAGCATGAGTTGGAACCTCATCCTGTAAAATCCAAGCCAATTGAGCTTGATATACTGCTACTGAATTAGTTGCTCTTTGAGGCAACCTAGTGAGCTGAAATCTTCCAAGAGGAGTCTCAAACATTGTGAGTGGCCGTGAATCAGTGTGAAGTCCCCTTTCATCATAACCGCCCATAATATCTCCCAAACCATAACATACCCTTCCAGCAAAAGCTTCCACAAAATCCTCCGCACTTGGGGGCATCCCCACATCCTTGATAGTGACTCTATTCAAGGCCCTAAGATCATGCACCACCCTCAACTTCCCATTCTCTTTATTAACACAGAGAACAGGACTTGAGTAACTAGAAGTTGATTTTTCATACAATCCTGTCCTGACTCTTTCCCTAACAAGATCCACAAAATCATCCCTAATAGCAGCTGGGATTGGAATAGGTTTTATTCGCCAAGGCTCATGACAAACCACAGGAATCAAGTAAGGTTCCCCATAAGAGTGTTTCAACACACCCCTTTCCTCTTTAAAAAATTCCACCGCTTTCTCCCTGAGCACAATAACGTGCAACAACAACTTCTTTTCCTCATCATACAACCACCCATCAGGACCAAAATTAACGACTTTCAACCTTTCCACAGTCACCCGAGTGGTTTCCACAAAATCAGGAGGATTCTTCACCAGCGGAGAACAGTACAGATCTCTTGATAACAAAGGCCTCTTCAAAGGAGGATTCAGACCCACAGGCATAGGCTCATTGACAGGCCTAATCTTCTGCGCTACCTTCTTATATTTTGAGGATCCACAGTCAACTTGAGGGATCTTCAGGATGTCTTCACCACCAGACCTGAAACAAAAACCAAGGGTTTCCCCATTGCTCACATGTGTGGCCCAGGTAATGTTTTTGAATGGTGTAGAAGAAACCCTAGCGGTGTAAAATTGGGAGGACTTACGTTTAGACCCCAATCCCACCACTTCACAGATTTTCTGCAATTCCGCATCTTCATCCTCACTTCCATCTTCCAAATATTCAAATCTTGATTCATCTTCTGAATCACATCTTCTAAAATTATGCAGTTTATCCTCATGCCGGAGGCCCAAAAATTGATCTTGACAATCTTTATTCTTCAAATTTTTGTGCAGTTTAACCTCATGCTGGAGGCCCAAAAATTGATCTTGATGATCTTTACAAAAATAATTCTTTTCTTCTTTTTTAATTATCTTCAGATTTTTTTCTTGCTTTTCCTCAGTTATCTTGAAATTTTTATCTTCTTTTCTTGAGTTTTCTTCCATCCTACAAAAATAACCAGGGGTTTCCCCAATGCTCACAGACATGGCCAAGGTAATGTTTTTGAAAGGCATAGAAGAGACCCTAGTGGTGCACAATTGGGAGGACTTACTTTTAGACCTCAATCTCACTGCTCCAAAACTTTTCCACATATCTTTCAGTAAAGATATATAACCAATCTTCATTTTTGAACTTGAATTAAAAATAATTGAAAATCTTGAGAGAGAACAGATACTTGATAAAAAACATGAAGAATACTTGCAGAGAAGAGAAACATTAAAAAGAGAAAGTTGAAAATCCACTTGGTATATCTCTAAGGGAGCTGACCTACTACAACCTGGGATTTCCTCATCTTGCGTGAGGTTGTAGCGCTAGGGAAATCAGCTCCAATTACTCTAAAAAAGACAGACTCTCACTAGAGCCTGAGCCACACTCCAAAAAACCAGAGGCGGCACCTACTTCTTTTCTTCTCCTGCAACAATCCATGCACTGACACATTGAAGACAAGCCAGGCCTGGTCTCCCAACCATCATCTCCAGGAGATGAGAACCTCATGTGAAGCCTCCTCTCATCTTCACCGGTCAACTCCAAACTTATTCCCATGTCAAACTGATAACCGATTTTTTCCTGGAAATCCATCAAGAATGGTCCACCGAAAACAGCTTTTACACTACCTTTGGAAATGTAAAAATGAACTTTTCTGGAGGCTCCACCAACATCCAGCTTTACAAATTCGGCTGTCCCAATCAACTAATTGACAGGGCCACCAATTCCTGGCTTGATGGGGAGGCCCAGATGAGTAGCCTCAAACAAAGAGATTATGGTAATCTGAGAACCTGAATCCACCAATGCCCTTGCCTCCCTGCCATTCAGAGTGACATTTAGGTAACCCAGAGGAGCAATATATAGAGTTTCCAACCCCTCACCAAACTTCTCAGCAGAATTCCAGATGTATTCCACCTCCCCAGAAGAAACTCTTCTCATGGTCAACAATTTTTTTTGTCTATCAGCCAACCCAGGACTGATAGAATCCAATTCCCTATAAGAAAGAGAAACCTGACCCTGAACCATTCTTTCCAGAACCGAGTCCATAACATTAGATTGGCCAGAAACTACTGGCCTCTCAAAGTGAGCCCTTGGCTTTACTACCTTGGTCCTAGAAGTCTCCTGAGGACCAGAACCACCGACAGATTTTCCATCAACAGGAATCAAACCAGATCCCTCACCAACACCTCTAACTCAAGCAGGCTTTGGAAATGAAGCCAAAGGGACATCCTCCTCTGAGTCAGAATCAACATCAATTGGTATTAGCTCACCATTCATGTGCAATGCACCAAAACTGGGGGGGCCCATATCAGCAATCCCCTTCTGCATCTTGTACAGCTCCTCTTTGCTGTACTTCCTCCTGGCTTCACTCAGCTTAGGATCCACCTTGTAAGTCTTAGGCTTTGGTTGGCCTGAGAACTGCTCTTAGGCCTTCCCACCTTTCCTGCTTCAACATCATAGACACCAGCCAAGCATTCACCACTTTACTGTCCTCCGCAAGAATACAAGTCCAACCCACCAAAGGAAGTAGAAAAAGAGACTTTATTAACCTCCTTTCCTTTTCCCTTGACATCTTCATCTACCTTAGCAGAAGACATCCCCTGATCAGGGATCTCCTCAAGCCTTGGCCTCCTCTGATTGAGACCATTTCTTCTCCTGACCAAATAAACAGGAGCCTACCCCTCACTGGGCTTTATAAATGAACCATCAGGGAATTTGAACACCCTGCCTTAAAACTCCAGTTTTCCTTCTGACACATCTCTGTTCAGAGCCCAAAAATCATTGGACTTTTGCCCCCCCTGCTGAAATAAGAGCAGACCCAAGGGTCACTCCTACCAGCCCTCCTGTCAAAATCTCTAGGCTGAGAAGGAGCCCTATTTACCTTCTTAGCCTTCTGAACAAAGATATGTAGCTGTTTTGTCAGATCAGCCAGCTGCTCCACCACTGGGTCCCTCTCCTGCTTGGGAACCTCCACCATATTCTTCTCTTTCTTCTTCACCCTACTCTCCTCTTCAGCCAAAGCCTCACTGAATTTGCTGACATACTTGGCACACCCCTCTTGATAGGTGTCTACAGCCAATAGCTTCAAATGGGCCTCCACAGCCTCCTTCACCTTGTCCAAGGCAGGAAACTTCTGGTTTCCATTAGAAAGAGTCTTCATCAAGTCCTTCCTTGACAACTCCTTCAACTCATCCATCCTGACATCTCTAGCCAGGGCAGACCAAAAAACATCTTTGGCAGCATTTTCATGTGCCAGCTCCTCTACTTCCACCAAAAATTCTACCACAGGATCAAACTGTAGTAAAAACTTCCTGTAACTGAGTAAGTTACCAACACCACAATAAGACTTCCATTCACTGAAAACCTTGTTCAGATCCACAATAGTGAACCTGACACCCCATCTATCCACCATATACCTGCACAACAACTTCCAATCCCTCTTCTTGTAGCCAGACATGGCCACAATCTCCTTCTCCACTGCCCTATCACCAATGAAGAAAATGATATGCTTCACCATGTCCAGGTAAGAAGCACCATCCACACCAGCAGCAGTTTCATATTACTCCAGAAACCACTTCACATCATCTCCATTAAACTTGGTACCATCCCAAGTTTTAATCCTAACACACTCCCTAACCATCACAGCAGGAACACCTTCCCCCCCCACTGACAGTCACCACAGGAATAGATGAACCAGAAGCCATTCTTCCTGAAAAAAATTACCAAAAAAGACCAACCAAAGACAACAGAGATTCCAAAGAACTAGAAGGTCCTACCCCACGTTGGGTGCCAGAAATGTAAAAAATCCTATAGTACTAGCTATAGGCCTTGACCAAGGGAGTTGAAGAAAAACCAGAGAGAAAATCCCCTGTCCCTTTAGGAAAATATAAGTGAGATTTACCTGCTACAGTAGATTGGTTCCTGTTGTTTAAAGCCCCTTTTTAAATACACTTGACTGCCTGATCAGCCAAGAAAGTAGTCTTCAGACAGACTACTAAACCTAAAACTAAAATATAGACCAATGTCCACACCAGAGAAAGCAATGATACTTGATGTAGGTTGCAAATTCACACCAGAGACAGCAATAATACTTGATATAGCTTGCAAGACTACACCAGAGAACACAGTTGCCAAAGTTGAGTTAAATGAAGAACTAACCTTGCAACAAACACAGCCAATTGTGGCCAGAAAACAGTGAAAACTGAGTGAGGAACAAGGATATCACCTCCGGATGGTTGTATGATAATTAAGGTTTCCCCAAACTGTCTTATTCACTATATACACACAGACCACTCTCTAAGAGCCCATGCACACCAACGAATTTGGCATTTCTGAGCGCCAAATTGCATAAAACGCCTCTAGAAACGCTTCCCAGTCTTCTAGCACCAAGGCTGGCGGTCTGCCCGACGTTGGGAGGCCCACCTGAAGTGGCAGGAATGCTCTGAAGCCAAATAACCACCAAAAACCTCCAAAAACACCCAAAATACTTAGAAAAATAAACTACAACTACTAAAACCTTTAAAACACATAATTAAGCTACAAAAACATTGGGACATGAAACTTAGAGAAAAATTGGCCCATTCCAATGGTACTAAGAACTTAACCCTAAGGATTAAGGTTAGCATGTAAAACACAAAAAACAAAATTAAACAGCTGTCTTTTAAAATGAAAAATGAGAAATAATCCCTCAAATACTTAGAATATGAAAAATGTCATCAAGGCATAAAATATATAGAAAAACTGGGGCTATCCAATTGTAATAACCACATCCATTCAGTCCCAATATTTGTCTAATAATGCCAGAAAAACACCCAATAATTAAATAATGCCATTTAAGACATATTGAAACAACACCAAACAGACCAACAAAGGGCTCCACCAATGTTGGAAGACCACAACGTTTGACACCCATAATGTAAGAGTTTGATGCAACAGTGGTCAAAATATGGGGAAATGAACAGAAAGGTATGAATACCAACAAATTTTCCAATATTCTGGTAGATTCTCTAAACCTACACAATAAGGTGGCATATGGTTAACCCCTCCCATTTAACTCATACTTTTTCTCCTTTTTTCATCATAAATTTTAGTGATTTTCGTCTTTTTTATTTTTTTAATTTATTTTGGTTTTTTCTGGCTAATTACTCATTCTAGTCCTATATCTCTATGATACAACTTTTCCCTTTAGAAACTGAAGGTCTGACAGATTTTTAAAAGATGAAAAACTAATGAATTTTTTTTAAATTATGAATTTTAATGTCCCTATTTAATATTTAACAAAATTTGAATAAAATAAAATAAGATTGGTGGTAGTAATATAAAAAAAGAGTGTGACAAAAATATGCTTCTGGGCACTGTACAGTTGGTGATATTAAAATTTAGGAAATTTTTTTAAAATATTTAAACCTCAAAAATATAGCTTTAAAAACAAATCATTTCTCATTCCCATCATAAGTGCCTTTGAAAATTAGAATCTATATTTATAAATTCAAAATGTAAACTATTTATTTATATATAATTTTATTTGAAAAATACCCAATTTTTGACTTACAAAACAATGAGTAATTCAAATGAGACCTTAAACACCCAAAATCCCTTCAATAATAATGAAGATTCAGAAGAAATTAAATTTGAAACCATTAAGAAACACCTGGTACCTTCTATAAGGCTAAAATTTCTCAATAAATTACACCAGAAATTAAATCTAGCACCTCCTAGAAGGTTACAATCCCTGAATGAACTAGGGTAGTTCAATTGGGGGTAGTAACCTGCTAGCAGATTCCAAAATTTGTTTTCTGGTTTTAATATTTCAAGAATAATTCAGATTTAATTCCAGGTGAAATGGAACTCTCTGTTTTCAGTGAGTAGTTTTCTTAGAAAAATTAAAGTTGAGCTAAAAATGAATCAAATCAAGGATCATGATTGAAACCTGCTATCAGGTCCTCACATTTTTTTTCTGGTGTGAGAAATGACCAAAATGGAGAAAAACAAAGAGGAATAATTTTTTAAGTGGCAGGTAATACACTATATGCAGTTTCTGTGAATGCACTTAGCAGTGTTTTGGAGCTTTTCAAGGGATGAAAATTTGTCAAAATTTATTTTATAGTGAGGTTAGGTAGGCTGATATTTCTTTAATATTGGGCCACCTCTCTTGTGTACTTCTCTTTTTTTTAATAGTATTAATATGGTTATACTATTCCATTTTATAGGAGTAGAAAATTTCAGAGGTAAGCCAATTGGTTGAAAAAAACATTTTCACCAGCCTCTGAATAATTCAATTTTGAATATTTTAATAAACCAAGACTATAAGATAAAAGAGAGAAAGATAAAGAAAGAAAATGGGTATTATTTTTATTGGTTAAATGGTGGTTGAACAAAAGAAAGTTGAAGAAGTGTAAGAAATGCACATTATGCACATCTTTTCCAAAAATATACTATCTCTGATTTAACACTCCCTAAAAATTAGTTGTCACAATGTTTTAAAAATTTTATTAATCCCAAAAATGACTTAAATGACCTGAAAATTTTCACTTTGATAAATTAATAGCTGTAGATCCATAATTTTTTATCATAATTTTAAAATATTGAGTACTTTTAATGGCATCAAAATTCATAAAAAAATAAGAATGTGAACTTTAAAACCATTTTTTTAGAAAAATGAGACTACCATCATTGGAATAGAAAAATTAAAATTAGTCCTACTCTAAAAAGAAATTTTCAAAAAATATGTATTTTTGGTCAAAAAAATTTAAACGTTTACAATTTTTGTTACATTAATTGGTCATTTACCTAAAAATTCATAGAAATTAGAAAAAGAGCTCCAGAGAATGTCAACTATTTTTTCCAAAAATAAATATTATTTGAATATGACTGTATTTGGTTAGATTTTTGAGTTTTATAAATTAACACCACAAGAAATTTCTTGAAACCTGCTAGCAGGCACCAATCCCTCATTCCATTTGTGACTCAAGAATAACTCAGACTTAATGCCATGTGAGCTAGGATTATCAGGATCCAGTGTGTTGTCTTCTCAGATGAATTACAGCTGAGGTTGAGCTGAAAAAAATCACAGATATTGATTATCACCTGTTATCAAGTGCCCACATTATTTTCTGGTGTAATATATATAATTATAGCATTAAAATTTATTGGGGAAGATTTAACCTGATATATAGATGATGATGAAGAGACAACTAAAAGTTTCTGGATTTATGGAACATGGAAAACATTCAAACTGTGAGATGAAAATTATTCATGGACTATCTTAACTGAATTTTGTGATGATAATGTGAGGGTGACTTCCTAATTGAGTTATGCAGGGACAACACCCCACCCAGTTATTAAATTTATAGAACAAAACTTGTCAGTATAGTCTAGTATATAAGTATGATATAATAGTGTTTATTTATGGTCCTACTACTTATTGATAAATGATTTAGTGATTAAACCTCAGGGGAAGACTAATAAAATAGCTATACTCAAGTCAAACTCACAATATTTGGATTTAAGTGCGTGCTAGTGGTGGAAAATAGATGAATAAAATATAGTTATAGCTTTATATAAAGATAAAATCAATTTATAGTGGCTTTATAATATATTTCTAAATGTTAATAATTGTATAGTAGTGTTTTTTGGAGTTTTAGTAATTGAATGATGATAAATAACCGTCAAAATCCCTCCTTACTTATACCCAAATCCACTGAAGTGCACAGACCTTCAATCCAGATGATGTCACTGCTATCCCTGGCAATTACAGCACTTTGAGGGCCCATCACCTCCCCATGTCGTCCACTTCAAGCCGTTTCAACACCCAGACCTCCAGTAAGGACCCTCCATCACTATTAATAATAACACTGATCCATACCATAAATAGAAAACCCAGATAAAAGCGGATACCATAAAGAAACAGGTAAAATAAACAATCAAAAAGAGATTTAATGAAACTAAAATCATATAAAGGAAACAAATAAAATGTCCAAGCCCCCAATAACATCCCCAAGCATCCACATTAACCCAGAAACATCCTTCCAACCCATAAATCCATGAATAACCATCCAAGGAAGTAATTTTAGTTGTCCAAACTAGGTGTATGCGCCTGATATAGGTGTCTATGCTTCTGTAGGCGTTGTGAGTCCACTTATTTTGTCCATATGACCTAAAATAAGCAGAAAAACAAAGGTTATAGGCTATTAAGGGGCTAAAACCCACTTATATACCTAAATATACATAATATACTGCATATTTCACTGAATATGAGATTTATGTATACATATAAGCTTATGTATGTCAATAATTACTTCATATCACTTAAGATAAGTATATTATGACTCCATTAACACCTTAATAAATATTATTAGGCCATGGATAAGCTATTTAAACTATTATAAGTTATATAATAGAATAATAATTATATATATATATAATAAAATAATATATATTATTATTTTAACCTTATTTTTAAGATATAAGCTTAATCTACTTAAGTTTATCTTATTTTAAGCATAAGAAATACTCAGTCCTAAGGATATTTAGGCTGACAAAACTTCCAAAGTTTGAGTGAAATTACACAAATAAAAGCATTGAGCTCATTCTTAACATGTAATTTCATTGTGCACATCCCCTTCCCACATTTCTCTTCACTAATCTCTCCTCCACCTCCAAATTCTCTTGCTTACCAACGCAAACACTACCACTTCCATTGGTATTTTATAACTGCCCAATTAAAGTTAACACTGGTCCAATCATCCAGTGGGTGATATCTTGTACTTCACCCAGAAAAATGTAATAAACACCTTTTTTTATCATTTATCAGTCAATTTTAAATAGCATCAATTATTGTAGTTTCGTGCCCTTAAGGAAAGCAATCTTAAAATAAAAAATATAAAAAAAACAAATCCTCAATTTTCCTACCACCAACACCTTAATGATACTCAGTTACCACCATTTGATGGTTCCCAAGGAAGGTGGAGGTGTATTGGTGAGAAAGAGGATGTGATAGAGACAGTGATCAGGGAGATTTAGTGGTGATTAAGTAAGGTGGAAGAGGTGAAAGATGTGGAAGATGTTGAAGAGGTAGTGGAGGTGGTGGAGGTGGTGTGTGAGGCAAGGATGTGGAGGTGCAAAATGACCTCACACATGCAAAATGAACTCAATGTTTTGATTTTTACAATGTCTGGGGGACATTAGCTGTGTAAAATTGCTCAAATTTTGGTAGTTAAAACTAAGAAAAATTACATAATTTAATTTTTAAACACTTCAAAAGATCTAATTGTTGATGATAGTTGTCAAGGGCTTGTGATCTTGGTATTAATAATAGTTATAGTAAAATTTTCTTATATTTCAAAAGTCAAAATTTTAGTCAGCTATTTACTTATTGAATATATGTAAATGGAATGATTAAATTTTTTACTCCATAATTACTTAAAAATTATGGAATAAACAATAATATTAAATTTTTAATAGTTCTAGTTCATTAATTAATGTAAAATTTATATTCCTTTTTAATTTAATTCTATTTCAAAAAATTGAAATATTATACAAAAAAATTAATTAAGTTATTTTAGTTAAAATTAATTTTTAATTTCAGAAAATTTTTAGATCTAAGTCCACTGTCTTTTCTGGGACTCAGACTTTTCTTTAAGTTGGCTGGAGGGTGGCCAGGGAGAGCAAGAGAGGGTTTTTGGTATTTCTCTGGAACATTAAGGAAATAATTTTTATTTAATTAAGTCATTTCTTTTTTAATACTTTTATTTTGTCCTTATTTAATAAATTATGATTAATTAAATTTTTTTAAATTAACCATAAATATTTATAATTTAATTTATTTCTATCAATTTAAATAATTAAACTTTATATTTATTTCATTTTTTTCATTTATTGCACTTTATTGTTTAAGTTAATTTTATCATTTTAAATGAGTTTTTCTGAATTTAAAAAATTGATGTTGTAAAAAATTTTAGTATAAGAGATTTTCTTTTATTGCTGTTTCTTATTATCCTGCTCTTAATTTATTTTTAACAGTCAATTATATTCATTTAATTGAAATCTAATTTAAAATTTATGTATTATTTTATTTATAATTAAAATAATAGGGGGTATAAAAGTTGACTAATCCACAATTAGGGATCAGTAATTTTTTTTCCCAGGATCAGACATTATTATTTGCGGAAGATTCTTATCCACTAGCCCTGGGGCTAGTGGATAAAGAGTCCACAATAATGCATTATCCTGCCTCTTATACCCCAATTTCCATTCCTGATTCCTGATCCTAAACTAATCAAATCCATGATGGATTTTTAAGAAAGTCACATGACTTATAACTGCTGATTCCTTCTTTAAGTCTTTCCTCTCTCAATGCTACTTAATTTTGGTGGCAAAAACTTAAAGTTTTTTCTATCTACACACCTCAACTGCACATTTGGGGTGAATTCCCACTTCCTTCATCACATAAGCCTTCCACCAATAACTATGAAACACCTCTCTACTAGGAAGCTACTTCACTCAACTATGAATACTATTGCTTTACTTTTAGTTCTTTACTTTAAAACAGACTCTGATTTGGAAGATTCTTTAGCCTATATGTCTTTTCTTTCCAAAAAGTGTTACATAAACCCAAGGGGGCCTAATCTTCATCATGATCCCATATACAATCTCTGCTCAATTCTCAACATTCCTCAACTAAATTTCACTCAACTATTTTGAACATCTCCCGATTCTTTCTTCAAACTTTATCAACTCATCTCCAAACATCCTATATTTCATAATAATTCTCAAAATAAACAGTGTGATCCTGCTATTCAACTTGCTTTTGCACTATGTTGCTTTGGCTCAAATGGAAATGGTGCTGCTGTAAGACATTTGGAAAATCTCTTAATCATAGGATATGGAACAGTGATATTATACACAAAGTGCTGTATGATTGCCATCCTTTCCCTCAAGTCTCAAACACTTGCTTGGCCAACTCCACAACAGTGACTTGAATCCTCTTAATTAATGCAAGCTGAAGGTTTCCCTGGATGTGTAGGATTTGTTTATGGTACAACTATACCTTTGAGTCTAAGGCCTGCTTATGATGGCATCCATTATTTTGATTGCAAAAAAATTTTCTTCAAAATGTTCTCCAATTTCACATCTTTCATATACTGACTTTTTATCTTTTTTCTAGATACTCTATTACTGTTCAACTTGTATGGGATTTCAATAAAAAATTTATTGCTTTTCATAGTGTCTGCCCCAGCTCATGTCATGACTCTTCAATCTTCCAAAGAATAAGGATTACTCAAACTCCTGACTCATACTTTGAAAAATCTCAGTACCTCCTTGCAGACTCAGAATATGCAAGTGGAAGGTACATTATACCTGCTTTCCATGGCACAACTATAGAGAATGACCCCAAAACCACCTTTAATTATCACCTTTCTTAATAAAGAGTAAAGATTGAAAATGCTATTGGGATTTTAAAGGGAAGATTTTCTAGTCTCCTGGAAGTCAGAATCCAATTTCAAAAAAAATGAAAATAAAAACTGCAAATCACTAGATAATGACTTGTGTTATACTCCACAATATCTTAGCTGATTTAAAGGATGAGTGGAATGATCTTTATGAAGAAGAGAATCCTGAACCAGAACCTGCTCTCCCCTCCCTTGAATCACAAAACATTCATTCAACCAGCATACGCTCTGTCATTATTCCTATTACTCTCCGAAATTTCTCTTCACCACCCTTTTAAATTATTTTTTTGTACTCTCCCAATTTTCAACTTCCTTGATTTTTCACTTGTGTAATTTTCATGTTCCATTTTTAATTCACTTGTGTTAGTTATTTCTTTTGCATAACTACAATTTTGAATTTGCTTTCAATTCTCTTTTTTGGATGTCTCATTTGTTTCATTCCATCAGGTCAACATGAAATTGTATATTATCTGCAATCGCATAATTTTTCACTGTTTCATTTTTTCATTCATTCCTCATATCCATTTCCTCTTCTCCTCAAACATCCCTCAAAAATTTTCAATTCTTCTATTTTCTCATCTCATCTCTCCTGGTAAGTCATTTTTTTCTTCTTTTTGATTTTTTTACTTGCTAATAATTTATTTTTTATTTTTTTTTGTCCTGTAAGTGCTTTTTTTTGGTTTTCAAGGTTAGACTAATTTTGTTTTTTTTGTTTTATTTTTTTTTCTCTCTTTTTTCACCCTCCATCATCCCCCTTTTTCCCCTCCTTGTCTGCCTCCATACCCTCCTTTCTCCCCTTCTTTGCCACCTCAAGTCCCCCCCTTAACCCATTCATCATCCCCCTTTCCCTCCTTTTCTACCTCCATACCCCCCTTTCTCCCCTTCTTGGCCACCTCAACTCTCCCCCTTTACCCCCTCAATTCCCCTTTTAATCCCTCCTTGCCCACATCAACCCCCCCTTTACCCCCTCTTTACCCCCCTTTACTCCCCCCTTTACCCCCCTTTACCCCCCTTTACCCCCCTTTACCCCCCTTTACCCCCCTTTACCCCCCTTTACCCCCCTTTACCCCCCTTTACCCCCCTTTACCCCCCTTTACCCCCCTTTACCCCCCTTTACCCCCCTTTACCCCCCTTTACCCCCCTTTACCCCCCTTTACCCCCCTTTACCCCCCTTTACCCCCCTTTACCCCCCTTTACCCCCCTTCACCCCCCTTCACCCCCCCTTCACCCCCCTTCACCCCCCTTTATCCCCCCTTTACCCCCCTTTACCCCCTTTATCCCCTCTTTACCCCCCTTTACCCCCTCCATGCCTGCCTCAAGCCCCCCCTTTACCCCCTCAATCCCACCTCAAACCCCCCCTAAAACACCTATACACACCCCTTAGTACCTACTTATTGAATTATTAACAATTCAATAAGATAGGTGTAGGTGGTTTGATGGGGTAAAGGGTGGGTAAAGGGGGGGTAAAGGGAGGGTAAAGGGGGATTAAAGGGGGGGGTTGAGGCAGGTAAGGAGGGGTAAAGGGGAGGATTGAGTGGGTAAAGAGGGTGTAAAGGGGGGGTTTGAGGTGGGCAAGGAAGGGTTAAAGGGGGGTTTCAGGTTGGCAAGGAAGGGTTAGAGGCGGGGATTGAGGGGGTAAAGGGGGGGACTTTTTGGGGTCATTTTGAAGCAAGAAAAAAAAGACTAATCTCTGATTTTTATTTTTTTTACATAATTTATTTTTCTTTCCCTTAGTTTCTGGAAATTTCCCCCTGTTTCCAAAGTAAATCAGGTAATTTATTTTTTTTTGTGTTTGTTTTTGCAAATAATTAATTATTTTAAAATTTACTGAATTCATTTTTTTTAAATTTTATTTTAATAAATTGGATTGAAGGACATCAAGTGGTATTTCCAATTCCAGGTAACTAATTTTTATTTATTTTTTTGCAATTAAATTTACTGAATTTATTTTAATTTTTTTTTATTTACTCTTTTTTTTTTGGTCAATTTGTATGTTTTTTCAAGAACTTTTTCTGGTAGTTCAAAAACCATTCAGGATTTATTTTTATTTTTATTTTTTGAAATTTATTTAACAATTTTTTTTTTATAGAAATTTTTTTCTAGGATATTACCAGGTATTTCAATCATAATTCAGGTTTTCATTTAGAATTTTTATTTTATTCAAAAATTTTTACTGATTTTTTTGCAATTTTTTTTTTGTTTTTTTTACCAAATTTTTTTTTTATTTTCAATTATTTTACTGATAATTTTTTATTGTTGGTTTTTTTTATATATTTTATTTTTTTATTTTTTTTGTTTTATAATTTTTTTCCAGGCCATTTCTATGGAAAATTTAGCTCACTCATCTTCATTATCATCAATTTCTTCTGAATCATCTTTATCCTCTCTTTCTTCCTTGTCTTTGAATCTTGAAAGCTCCAAGAACAACCATCATAAATAATCAACTTGTTCTTCTTTATCTTTACTTTCTTCTATCTCTTCAATGTCTTTCAATTTTATTCTTTCTCCCAATCAATCTGAGCTTTCCTTACCAGAAAATAAAAAGCAGAAAATCATTGAACCAGCTAAAGAATCAGAAATTCAAAGACAAAATTTTATCAAAATATAAAATTGATTAGGATGAAGATGTTTTGCAAAAAATTCATTGGACATTTGGATGATCTCCAATTTTATAAGACTTTAATATCAAATCTTGAGAAATTATTTTTTATAAAAAAATTAAAAACCTTACAGAAGGCGGATAGATCTCATTTTTTCAGTTGTAAATAACAGATAAAAACCTCAATTCATCTTAGAAGTTCATTCATTTAATGGGAAAAAGGATGAAGTGTTTCGCCATATTTCTGATTTAATTTCTACTCTCTATCAAATGGCTTTGGTTCAACAACCCTTATCAGATAAAAATCTGATTTCTGGTGTCATGAAAGGTTTTGTTTGGCGGCCAGTATATGATCAAGGAGTCTCTTTTGGTGTGTAAATATTTTTTTATTATAAGTAACTTTTAATTTTATCATATATTTCAGGAATTTATTCTTTATTAAAAAATTTGAAACCAGAGCAAATGGAAGGAGTTCTGAAATGATGGAATTCTTTAGGATAATTTAATATTTTCTGGGAAAATCAATTTAAAAAATTATGTATTCAAGCTTTTCAAAAAAACTATCAACTTGCTTTAGAATCTGGTTTACCGAATTGGTTTTATTCTGAATGGGAAGAAGCAATAAATGCTTATGTTTTTTGCTCTAATGTTATCATCACTTATAAAGGATTCTACAATAATTTTCATCTAGATAAACATGATAAGAATTGTCTAAATTTTGGAATTTCCTCTTATATTAATCCAGAGACTTGTGTTCCTCTTCCATCACCCTCTTCTGATGAGGGACATGGCCTTTATTTTCCTGACCATAAATGTATTATTGATTTTTGTAGTACCAATGGAATATTTGAGGCTATATGGAATTCTTCTTAACATTGGAATCAAAAAACTAAAGCACCTCCAACTTTATTTTCTTGTGAAGAATTTACCCATTTTGGCTGTTCATTCCAAATAAATGAAGGTCTTATTAATTGTATTAATAATCAAAAAAATATTTTGATAAAAATATTGTTCTTAGTAGATCTGTCAAGTATGGTGACTAAAATATTATAAAAAATTTTCTATCATTAAATATTTTTGTCTATTTTTTTTCTTTTTTTTTCTCATTTATTAATTTTTTTCTTAATGTTCTTTTTTATCTTCTTTAATTTTTATAAATTTTACTTTTTATTTTACCTTTTTTCAATTTTATTTTTCATTTTTAATTTTTTTCATTTAATTTTGGATTTGTATCTTCCAATTATTTTTTACAGTTACACCAAGATAGATTACTGGTTTTATATAATGGTGCATCTGGCCTTAGGTTGCTCTAGTGGCTATTATAAAAAATAGGAAAAATTTATATGGACTGGTGAAAATAATTGGTTGTAGAAACATTCATTTTAATTTTTTTCATTTAATTTTGGATTTGTCTCTTCCAATTATTTTTAAAGTTACATCAAAATAGATTACTGGTTTTATATAATGGGGAATCTGGCCTTAGGTCATTCTACTGGGTATTATATAAAATAGGAAAACTTGATTGGGACTGTTGAAAATAATTGGTTGTAGAAATTTTCATTTTTAATTTTTTTTTTCCATTTGATTTCTTTGATTCAATAAATTTCAGGGGGGGTATTGCCAAATTTTTATATCAGACTTTATAAAAATTTTGACTTGAAAATTTGGTAATACCCTTCCCTCAATTCAATAAAATACAGGTGGGTTATTGCCAAATTTTCATATGAGACCTGCAAAAAAAATTGACTTGAAATTTTGGTGATACCCATCCCTTACTTCAATAAAATGCAGGGGGTAGCATGCCAAAATTTTATACAAGACTTGCAAAATTCTTTACTTAAAAGATGTTTGGTGATACCCACCCCTTATATCAATCAAATGCAGGGGTAGGATTGGAAAATTTTCAAATGTGACTTGAAAATTTTAACTAAAAAAGAATTTTTAACATTAAAAATTCTTTAAAATTCTATTTAAAAAAGATTTTATAACATTAAAATATGAAAATTCAACTAATTATTGATAGAGTAAAGAAATAAAGGAAATAAAGATGAAATTTTATGTGCAATTAATTATGAACAGTTGGAGTGTGAGAGAAATAAAACAAACTATTCATCAAATATTTTTTTAAATTTTCAATTTACTCAATTTATTTATTAGCTTTAACACATTCTATCAAGAAATCTTTCTTTTTGGAATTTTCTTTGCAATCAAGCTTATATTTCATCTGTTTCATGAGGTTTTTCTGCTTGAGTGTTTTCTCCTCTTTCTTTGATTTTTCAATACTTAAAGACAACTCTAATTTATTCTCCTCCAAGTCTTGTGCCCTATCATCCTTCTGTAAAGAGAGTTCATACTTTCTCTCCTCCTAGACTTGTGTCCTATCATCCCTCTGTAAAGAGATTTTGAACTTCTTCTCTTCCAAACCATGTACTCTGTCATCCCTCCTTAAAGAGAGCTCATATTTTTACTTTTCAAACTTTAGAGTCTCTTTAGAAACTTCCACTTGTTCTATAGTTATAAGAAATATTAACAAATATTAGAAGAAAAGCAGAGTAAAGTATTAAGAGGTTTGGTATCACTTACCAGCATCACCTTTCTCCAAAAATTCTTCAATAGAAGAAAAAGGGGTTTGAGATGAAGTATCACTTTTTCTTCTTCTTTGAGAGTGGAAATTTAGACTACTTGAAGCCCTTTGCTTTTTGTTCAAGGTCACAGGTTCCTCCTCATCATTGATGCTGGCTTCTAACTCAGTTGATTGTGGCTCCTGAGTTTGCTCTTCAGCATATTTAGAAATAAGAAAATTTAAATATTAAAAAATAATTGGAAAGATAAAAGAAAAAAACATACTTGAGTTAAATCAGGTTGGTTTATACTGCCATAAGGATCTATTTAAATGATAACTTGATTTGTGGAAGTTAAATGAGGAGAGGCTTGAGTAGAATAAGAAGGAAAAATATTTCTTTTGACATCATGTTCAGAGATAGCATCTTCACCATCCAACATGTTTGCAGGATTATGTCACCGGACAACCTACGCAAAAGGTCAAGGGTGTTCCTGGAAGTGAGATGGAGGGAGGAGTTTAGAAACTTCTTTGAGGCACAGAGGAAATGTTTGAGGAAGTGATTCAAAGATGACTTGAAGGAAGAACTATTGCTTCGAGATATGTTTGAGAAGAATTCTAATATAATTTAAAGATAATATTCATATTCTTAAAATCTCACAAAGGGTTGGAAACTCAATAATCAAAGATTTAGGATTTAGAAATGATTACTGAGAAAATAAGGAAAGATACAATAATAATGATTTAACCTAAAGATTTACCACTATTAAATATATATACGTTTTATAATTTAATTCTAAAGAATGTTGAACCAAAAACCCAACCCCTTTTATATCCTTTACTCCTCCTTGCATTGACCTCATACCCATCCACTATTCCGCACACCACAGACCATTAAAAAATACACCTGTTACACATGGAACCTCCTCACTAACATCCATCAACCCTTTAATCCTCCACTAATCATTCTGTCCATGCTCACTACCCCTTTTAATAATTCACAGACACTTAATAAGCCTTTTAGCATACTATTACATTGACTATTGCGCTGTGCCTCCCTTATTGAGGAAAAGACTGAGACACACTTTTGAGAGATTGACTAATTTAGATTTAGAGTTTAGACTAGCGCAGTTGAATAGTGAGTACACAGAGGAAAGTCGCAGTTGCTACATAGAATGGCTTTCTGAGCTTTGAGTATGGATTTAGACCTCTGTGTTATTGATTTAATGAGCTTCTTTTGCCTCGAGTGTCACGTGGTGCGTGACAGATGCCCGGGTATAGAAACAAGAGCTCTGTTGAGCATGAGACATATACTTCCCACACTATTTTCCCTTTATTTAATTCTTGCTTATTATTATTATGTCAGCTTGCCCGACTCCAACTCCCACGCCTCCTCACCCCAAAGCAGATGGTGGGCTTGTTACCCAACAGTACTCCCAAGCATACACCTCTTGTGAAACTATGAAATAATTCTGTGTTGAAAGCACAGCTACTTGAGGTCCTTTCCAGAAATGCGAGTTTTGCCGATGGAGACGGGTGGTGTGCGATGCTTTAGCTAAAAATTCTGAAATTGAACAAAGGTTTACCAAGACCAAATATTGGGTAATAACAAAGACCAAGGAGGTGGTCAAAGATATATGGGATGTGTTGATCGGGGATGATCAGTCAGAAGCAGTTGAGGAGGAAGTTGAGGACACCATGGCAACCTGGGTAACCCAAGCCACGGGTAAAAAAACAAAGAGTAGAAGAGGAGGGGGACAAATTGGTGGAGGAAGATGAGGAGGAAGTCTCCATCTCAAGGCGGATGCCAAAGAAGCAGCAGATGGTCATTGAAGATGACAAAGAAGAAAAAGGAATAAGGGAAAAGAAGAAAATTTTTGAAAAGAGAAAAGAAAATTTAAATGAATTTATTGATTTTTTAAGATTTTAATTTTAATGAATTTTAAGATTTTTATTTTATTTTATTTTTATTTTTTTTATTTTTAATTAAATTTTAATTTTAGTTTATTTTATTTTATTTTAATTTTATTTATTTTAAAGAAGGTTGAAAAACTTTTGAAAGAAAAAAGAAGAAAGAAGAAAAGATAACAAAGAATAAGGAAATTTTTTAGAGGTAAAGATATTTTAGATTTTAAAGAGAAGAAGTTTTAGAATTTTAAGAAAAGAAAAAGAAAAGGAAAAGAGAAAGAAGAGAAAAAAATAAAAGAGAGTTCTTAGGTTTTGGTTTTAAAGGATATTTAAGATGAAAAGATTTTAGGAGTTCAGGGGCGTTAGAAACATTGATGGCTGGTTCCCAGGATGTTTTGTCTGAGTCATCGAGTAAGCCTTCCCATTCCACGAGGTATTGAATTCTCCCCTTGAGCATTCTTGAATCAAGGATACGGCTTACCTCCCACTCTAGATGGTCTTCTACTTTGACTGGTTCTGGAGGAGGTTGGTTCCTGCCTGGGTATGTTTCTCAAGCCAGTTCCAGGAGAGATACGTGGAAAACAGGGTGAATAGCCTGCCATTTAGGAGGTAGCTTGAGTCGAAATGCTGTTTTAGAGACATCGGAGTCGATTTTGAATGGTCCCAAGCCTTTTTCAGCCAGTTTCTTTGATGTTTGAGTCGTTCAAATGTTTTGTGTATAGAGCCATACTTTGTCGCCCAATTTAAAAGAAGGAGCAGATTGTCAATGTTTGCCGGCCTGTTCCTTGTACCTTCAAATTGCTAATTCCAAATTTGATTTAAGTTCCGCTTGGAGTCGCAATATGGTTTGAAGATAATTTTCAGCAGGATGACTAGTTCCTACATGGATTTTGTTGAATCAAGGATGTCTTCCATAAACAGTTTCGAAAGGAGATTGTCGTGTCAAATAATGAGTCAAGTTATTATAAGCAAATTTGGCCAATGGTAACCATGTGGTCCAATCGTCTTGTTGGTAACTGACATACATTTGAAGGTAATGTTTGAGGATTTGGTTGACCCTTTTCTTTTGCCCATCAGATTCAGGATGATAGGCCATGGAGAGATTCCTTGTGATATTGATTTGTCGACACAATTGAGTCCAGAATGTGGATAAAAACAACAAGCCTCTATCTGAAATAATATCATTAGGTAAGCCATTTTTGGAAAAAACATATTCTAGAAACAATTTTGACAAATCTTCTGCTGTAGAAGTAGTAGTGGTTTTAATTAAAATAGACATCTTTGAAAATCTATCTACTATTACTAATATAGCATCAAAATTATTAGAAAGAGGAAGTTGAGAAATGAAATCCATCGATAAAGATTCCCAAGGTTTAGAGGGAATAGGAAGTGGTTGAAGCAACCCATGCTTCTGTTGACGGGGATCCTTATTCCTATTACATTTGTAACAAGCTCTTATATAGGCCTTGATTTCTCTGGTCATTCCTGGCCAGAAGAAATCCCTTGCTATTAACTGGTAGGTTTTATCAACCCCAAAATGACCAGCTAATGGAGAATCATGTCAAGTATTGAAAATCCATAATTTTATTTCATTGTTGTCGGGTATGACTACTCTACCTTCGAAAACTAATAGACCTGATTCAATAATAAATCTTTTGGCCCCTTGCTTTGAGAGTATTTTGTCTTTTAACCCTAAACAATAATTGTCCTTTGACTGAGCTTCAAGGATGTTGAATAGTGGATTTTGAAAAGATTTAATTGTCATTGAATTAAGTTAATGAGTGGTTAACATTGATTTGTTGAAAATTTATTTCACATTTGCTGGGTTCTGGTCAGAAAATGTGTCCCCCCGCTGTGGGTAAATGTCGTCCTGACATGACAAGATATCTGGGACAATGCAGTTCTTACCTGGGCGATTGGAAATAGAAAAAGGAAATTCAGACAGAAATTCAGCCCACCTGGCTTGACGCCTGGTTAACACTTTGGAAGAAATAAAGTATTTCAAAGCATTATGGTCTGTTAGAATTTCAAAAGGACTATCTAAGCTGAGAAGAAAAGAGTGCCATTTTTTAAGACAATGAATAATAGCTAAAAGCTCTTTGTCATGTATTTCATAATTTAATTCTTCTGCAATGAGTTTGAGTTACTCAAAAGCAACAGGATGAAACAATTTTGTTTCAGAGTTTAATTGAGAAATGACCCCTGCAATAGCATAATTGCTTGCATCTGTCTTGACTATTGTTGAAGCAGAATGATCAAATTTTAAAAGAATTGGAGCTGTGGTGAATGCAGTCTTCAATGCTTCAAATTCCTTTTGTGCTTTAGAAGTAAAAACAAAAGGAATATCTTTTCTAAGAAGAGAAGTAAGATTGGAAATAGTTTTAGAGTAATCTTTAATAAATCTTCTATAGATATTGGTGAAACCCAAAAATCCTTGGAGGTATTTAACAGTTTTGGGCTCAGGCCATTCCAGGACTTTTTGGACCTTTTTGTTGTCCATGACTAAAACATCAGTGGATAACGTAAAACCCAAAAAATCAATAGATTTAAGATAGAATTTGCATTTATTGTGTTTGGCGTAGAGACCGTGATCTCAAAGTCAATTTAGAACCTGTCAAACATGATGAATATGTTTATCCAGTGTCTTAGAGAAAATTAAAATATTGTCTAAGTAGACGAAAAGAAATTGTTCAACAACATCTTGAAAGATGTCATTGACAAAAGTTTGAAAAGTTGATGGTGCGTTACACAATCCAAAAGGCATAACTAAATATTCAAAACTACCAAGTCTAGTGCGCATTGCAGTCAGTGGTTAATGACCTTCCGCAATGCAAATAAGATTGTAAGCGCCTCTAAGATAAATTTTAGAAAGAAATTAGCACCATTGAAAAGGGTAAGAAGCAATGACATAGGAGGAACAGGAAATGTGTTCTTCTTAGTGACTGTGTTGAGTTTTCTATAGTCAACACACAACCTAAGGCTAACATCCTTTTTCTTTACAAAAAGAACAGGGGAGCCGGTTGGAGATTTACTGGCTCTGATGAAACCTTTGGCTACATTCTCTGAAATGAAGTCTTGAAGAACTTGAGATTTGTCCTTTGACAAAGAATAGACAGGACCTGCCGGAGGTACTGGACCTATTAACTCTACTTGATGGTCGTAGGGTCAATGAGGTGGTAACTTATTGGCCTTGCAGATTGAGAAAACATCAAGGAAATCATGATAGATTTCCAATACAGTTGATTCAATGGCTTCAAAATTGATTTGGTACTCCTCATCATCTTTGAGAGAATCTGTCGAGGGAAGACCAGAATCAAGAGAGCATAATTTGATTACTTTGAGGCAATTTAAATCCTCTTTGAGTGAAGTCATTGAGCTAGAAGGGTTAGCCAATTGCTCATTTAGAGAAAGATCAGATGCTTGCAAGTCATCTAGCAGAGACTTGTCCTCTAGCAGGACATTGTCAGGCGGGTTGTTTAACTCCCTATTGACCTGCATTGAAGAATCAGAAATATACTTAGTGCATGGGGTGATCAATCCCTGTGTCCAATCTATTTCAGGATTCCAATGCGTTAAAAAGTCATGGCCAAGAATTTTATTGTCCATTCTTGGGGCATCCAAGACTGATAATTCCCACTCAAAGAGGGGAAAGTTCGGAAAGTTGAAAACCCATAAAACGTTCCTACTTACCCAATATTTGGGTTCCTCTGATTCGACCAAGTAAATTGGAGTTTGGTCGATATCTGTAAATGTCAGTTGTAACTTCTCGGCAAAAGATAAACTAACAAAAGAAATTGAAGCTCCAGAGTCTGTAAGACAACTGAAGGGGGTATCCTCCTTGAAAAGAATGAATCTCAAGCGTTTTAAGGCAACTCCAGTCCTTAAGACATGGAGGTTCTGTGCACTGGGCGAGATAAGATAGTTTGCTTTGCACATAAGTAAACTATCTACTAGTTTTTTGACTTCAAACTAGTAACTTCTCTTTCCTTCAACTTTAAACAATCTTCCAGCTTGTGCTTACCCCCACAATACATACATAACCCATTATCCGCTTGTCTCTTCCTCTAAGCTTTTTTAAGTTCCCCTTTAGGGTCCAGTACTTTGCTGATATACCTGGGGTCAAGCTTTTTGGTCGAGGATTGTCCTTTCCCTTATTGGATTTGGATTGAGTTGAGGAGGATTGAGTTGTCCGTGGGTGTAAAGAAGGTCCCGATTTAAAATTTAGGCCTTGAGATTTGTTGGCGTATCATCGATGTTGTAGTTGTCTTTGTAAAACGCCGTCAAATTCAAGGGTTCAATCCATTAAATCCGTTAAAGTAGTCATCTTCTGACCCTGAAGATTTAATTGATCCAGAATCCTCGAAGGAAGTCCTTTTTTGAAATGATACTTGAGGGCAGCATCATTCCAACCTACTCTAGTTTGAAGTGCTCTGAAGTTTGAAATATATTCAGAGGCTTTACCATTATCACTTATGCGAAGAAAATCAAGTTAAATTTCTGCATTGTCAGTTGCATTAGGGTCACCGAACAATGTGAAGAGTTGGTCTTCAAACTTTTCCCAGTTATTAATAAGTAAGTGGGTTTCTGTTGAAGAGAGCATGAGAAAATAAGTTTCAAACCATGTTGCTGCTTTTCCGGCTAGGAATGAAGAAGCGTAAACAACCTTCAATCAGTCGTTATTGAAGGTTTGAGGGTCATTATGGAACAGGAGCTTGCAGGTTTGCAAGAAGGGCTGCAATCTGTCTGGATGTTCTCCATCAAATTTATCAGGAGATTTCATGGAAGGAGTTTTGAATTTAGATCCCTCCAAAGACATTGAATTGGAGAGGGTTTTCATGAAAAGTCTCATGAAGACCTCCAGCAAATTAGATGGTCCAGGTTCCGAAGGTTGACCAGAAGGGTGAGTAGCAGGGGCGGATGGTGCCTCATGCATTGTATCCTCTCCTTCTTCTACCTTGCTAGAATCATCAAAATCCTGAGGGATGTCTTCTACAGATTGGACGTAATGTCCCCGTTCTCTAAGGTTGAGAGGTTCCAAGGAGTGAGTGCAGGAAACAGGCCATGTGGCTGTTGGCCTGCCTCTGGCGCTAGCTCTAGTAGTAGCGCCTGTAGGAGGAGTGCGTTGAACAAGTGCCATTTTATGAATTTAGAAAACACCTGATAAAGGACATAGTAGTGCAAAGAATGAGAACTACGGAGAATTAAATTATACTGTCACCGGACAACCTACGCACAAGGTTGAGGGTATTCCTGGAAGTGAGATGGAGGGAAAAGTTTAGAAACTTCTTTGAGGCACAGAGGAAATGTTCAAGGAAGTGATTCAAAGGAGACTCGAAGGAAGAACTACTGCTTTGAGATATGTTTGAGAATAATTCTAATATAATTTAAAGATAATATTCATATTCTTAAAATCTCACAAAGGGTTGGAAACTCAATAATCAAAGATTTAGGATTCAGAAATGATTACTTAGAAAATAAGGAAAGATACAATAATAATGATTTAACCTAAAGATTTACCACTATTAACTATATATAATTTTTATAATTTAATTCTAAAGAATTTCGAACCAAAAACTTAACCCCTTTTATATCCTTTACTCTTCCTTGCATTGACCTCATACCCATCCACTATTCCGCACACCACAGACCATTAAAAAATACACCCGTTACACCTGGACCCTCCTCACTAACATCCGTAAACCCTTTAATCCTCCACTAACCATTCCATCCATGCTCACTACCCCTTTTAATAATTCACAGACACTTAATAAGCCTTTTAGCAAACTATTACATTGACTATTGTGCTGTGCAACACTTATTGAGGAAAAGACTGAGACACACAATTGAGAGATTGACTAATTTAGATTTAGAGTTTAGACTAGCGCTGTTGAATAGTGAGTACACAAAGGATGTTGCAGTTGCTATGTAGAATTGCTTTCTGTGCTTCAAGTATGGATTTAGACCTCTGTGTTATTGATTTAATGAGCTGCTTTTTCCTCAAGTGTCACGTGGCGTGTGACAGATTAACATCAGCTTGCTCTCAAAAAATAGAATCCTTCTCTTAAAGTAAGGGCATAAAGAATCAAGTTTATTGTCTATAGATTTGATTCCCTTACTGATATCAATGTCAGTAATATCAAAACCAGTAGAAGATAAAAGAGTCCTTGCCTTCTTGTATTTGGCTCAATAATGCTTGAAGCATTCAAACATCTTTTTAGGTAAAAGATCTATATTTCCCTTGGTCTTATTCCATAATTTGATGGACATCAGAAGATAACCTTTAACTTTTGATGTGGGGGGCTGTCCTACTTTAGTTGCATTTTCAGTACCATAACAAGAATCATAGTTAGATTTAGTTTTCAGCCAGTTGATAAGGATGAGATGATCATCTTTTTTAATCAAACAGTATTTGATTTCTTGGCTGAGAAGGGGAGAGAGGGATTAGTACTATTTGAAGAAAAACTGGGGGGAAGCTTCCTTTGAGAAGATCTATGATGATAAGGCATTTTAAAATAATTGAAGATGAATAGGAGTAAAAACAAGTAGATGAGAAAGCGAGGTGTTCTGAATGGAGAGAATAGACAGTATAAGATGAGAATGGGAGTGCGCAGAAACGTTGAAGGCATATTCAGAGATTAGTCAAAGATGTGGTTATGAATGAAAGTAGTCCAAGATGTGGGTATGAAAAATTGAGTAGAAAAATGTTGGATAAGAGGTAAAATTTGACACATAAAATGTCTAATAACCCAATTATTAGAAAAAATAATTGCTGAAGATAATTGGGATATAAGGATTTTTATCCACAATTAATTTAATTGTGGATCAGTCAAATTTGATACTCCCTAATATTCTATTTAAAAAAATAAAAAAATATAGTATTTTGAAATCTGATAAAAGGATAAATTATTAAATGAAAATCATTATTAAACACAATTAGTTATATAAGATAAAACTTTTAGTATATTTATTTTCTCTTAAACTATTTTAAATCCTTTAAACCCCACCTTATCCACCATACAAACAAATGCAAACAATCCTATAGTACTAGATATAGGCCTTGACCAAGGGATTTGGAGAAAAAATTGAGATAAACACACTGTCCCCTTGGAAAATTACAGGTGAGATTAATTTGCTCCAGAAAATTGAAGAATTTTACAATAACCCTTCTAACAAACTTCTTGACCTCTTAAAAAGTCAATAGAAAATCCAATAGCCAATAATAGACCACTTAAAACCAATAAACCTGAAATTCAGAAGAATCTAGACCAGAAACTAGAGACCAGTGCACTTGTTGCACAGAAAACAGCATTAATACTTGATGGAGGTTTCAAAGATACACCAGAGAAAAAATTTACAAGATTTGAGATCCAATTAAGAGTTAAAAATTCTTAAACAGAGCTAATTGAGGCCAAAAAATAGTGTTCTATTTACCAGATGGTTGTATGATAAATAGAGTTTCCCCAAACTTTCTTATTCAGTATGTACACACAGACCACCACTAAACTGCTTAATTAAATCTCTAAATTTCTTAAAAACCATGTTAAACTAATTAAATCCTGTGGAAATATATATTACCACCTGCATGTGGGTCTGCATTAGAGCCGAGATATCCAAATATTACCACTAAAGACCAGAAAACTCTGAAAAATCCTTAAAACAATAAAATATGCCAAATTATCATCAATACATGAAATAGAGAGAATGTTTAGGTGTATCAAATGGTACTAAGCACTTAATTAAAATACTTAATTTTAGTCCAAAAAATGCAAAAATCAAAAATCAACATTTATTGTTAGCAGAGTTGTCTAGAAGGTAAGGAAAAGAAGGAGAAAAAGTAATATGAAAAGAAGAAGAGGAAGAAGGGGGAAGGAATGAAAAAAGGAAATAAAGAAAAAAAACTAAATTAAGTATAATAATGAAAAATAAAAGAGTATGGTTAACAACAGCAATGACAACAACAACAACAAAAATAATAATATCAGGTAATAGACTCTTAAATACACAGGATTTCACAGGGAAGTTCAATAATTGATAAGTGAGTAAATTTATTCTCTCTGCTATCAAACTCTCAAATAATAAATATTATATTCTCTTTTATAACCTTAGAATTTAATTAATTTTCATTTCAAAGGGCAAAAAAAGTGCCACATATAAAAATAAAAGTTATATATATATATCTTGTTAATAAAAAAAGTAATGAAAGTGGTGAGGCTACAGGTGGTTACCCAAAGCCTTTATATAGGCAAGGGTCCCTCTGAAGCATCACAATAAAGTATATAAAAAGTTTAATGAAACCATAATAACAAATAACTAATGTTTGAGTATATGTAAGGGGAAGATATGACACAATTCACTAAGACACATGAGTTAGAACCCAAGTATCCACCAATTTAAACCCAAACAGTTACCATAAAATAAGTGAGTAATTAAATAAGTTTGAAACACATAAAAAAACTAATTTAATTTAAAAAATCTCTTATAACTTTTAATCACTAACCAATTTAAGTGGAACATGAAAAATAGACAATTCTAACACTAAAAAATAGTGAAATTAATTAATTTAGTATAAAAAATGAGTAATTAATTATTTTAACTATTTTTATTAGTGTAATAATTATTTTAAGTCAAAAAATGTATTTATTTTATTAAAATAACTAATTTTTAGAATAAAACATTAATAATTTATTTAATAAAGTGTTTTAACTTGTTTGACACTTTTATGACAAAATTATGGGTCAAAAAAGCGCCTAATATTTATTTTTCATAAGATATTAAAGGTATTATTTAATATATAAATTCAATTAATTAATTTAATTACATTATAAGCCAGCTCTATACTTATAATTTTAATAAGGGGTATCAAAGTTGGAAATTTGTAATTATTTATAAGAAATTTCACAGCACAAAAAGAAAGCCACAAGCATGACATTGATTCTCAGTAAAAAGATGTGTTGGGGGCACAAGATGGCATACCTTAAAAAATAATCATGGTTGATTTGGTGGAAAGAAGAGGTATTTTGAAATGGAAGATTTCTAACTTTGATACCCCCTAATATATGTCTATAATTAATTAATTATTAATTTATAATTATTAAATACATAAAAATGTGCCATAGTTTATAGAATATAACATTTATTATTCTTAATTTAAATTTATATATAATTTATTTAATAATAAAATTAATATAATACTTATTTTAATTATATTTAATAAGATACTTATATAATTTTATTATGCAATATAATATTAAGTTATATAAATAATATGCATAATTTCATGCTCTCTTTTAGTTCCAGTAAAGTAACATAATATTTACTGGGTTCCTGATACAACCTGGCTGACAGTTATAGTAAAAAGTGAAAAATTACCAAAAGAGCCCTTGAAACTAAGAGAATGAAAAATGTCTTTAACACATAAGATATAGAGAAACCCATGGCTACTCACTGATTTTAGCCACATCACAAGGATGCAAAAATTGATCCCAGGAATTTTGAAAAATAATAATTAAAATAAAACTGCCTCAAAAGACATCACAAAACAGCACAAAACATCAGTGCAAAGGCCAATTGATATTTTGGATGACCACATCAACAATTGCAGTGTTGATTTTAATAAATCTAAAAAAATATATATATCTTTTAATTATATTTGGTTTTTATTAATCATTACATCAGAAGGAATTAAAGAATAAGACAATGATTAAATTGTTGATTTATTTAAAAAAAGATGCTTCATCTATCAAAAGTCCTTCCTCTCTTTTATAGAAAAAAATTTAGTAAGTACATGAACATTTGGCAATCACATGCAGTAAAAGAAAACAATTAAATAGAAAATGTAGATAAAAATTGTAAATTATATACAGGATTGAATTATTAATGATATTTAAATCTGTAAGATGTATAATTTCAACTATATAGATTAGAAGATTATATTTAATCTCCACCCCATGATTATTTTTACAGATTTTAATATTTATACATTATAATATTATTGTGATTCCAACCACAATTATCTATGAAATTTATATTAACAACATTACTCTCATATCTTTCTAAAAAGTGATTATATTTTTCTGATAATTTTAAGTAGCAAATAAACATTTTATGATACTTATGAGGCTTCAATAACCTATATCACTATGTAATATAGGGGGTGGACTTGCTAGCAAGTCCTCAACCTGAACTCAGATGGAACTCAGATGGAACTCAGACTGAACTCATACTGAACCCATACTGAACTCTACTTGAACACCCACCTAAAACTGTTCTTCCAAGTGGTGATCATCCCTGATTGTATGGTTCCTTTATCAATGGCTCAATGTGGGTTCAATCTGTGGTGAGTTTGGGTCCAAGTTAGCAGACTTGCTAGCAATTTAGCCCCCCATATTGTGTGGTGTATACTTTCCCATTCAGATGAAGTAGCTTCTCAAAGACATTTATCTCACCACCCAGTGTGGGAGGAAGACTTGCTAGCCATTCCACAACATTGAGCCCAAATTTATATCTAGTTGAGCACACATTGATGTGGTGTTGAAACAATCATGAGGAAATATTGATTTCAATTTGAACACAACTTGAAATTAATTCAAACATTTAGTGAAGCACAGTTGATAATTAGAAAAACAAATCTTGATTCTTGACTTACTAGAATTTTTGTAGGAATATTGAAGTAAGTGAACCCCACTACCAAAAAAAAGTGGGCACATGAATAAGATTGTGAAAAATCTTATTTATTTTTTGGTTAAAAATATAAAAATTGTTGTATAAATTGAACTAAATCCCCTTTGTATGCTTTTACAAGATTTTTTACTAATCAATTTCTAAAGGAATCTCCCAATACTATAAAAAGTTATTCAAGAAAAAAAATTATTAAAATGATACTTTTCATAAAAATTTTATTAGTAAATATTTCCTGAAGTATATATTTGCTCTCATTGTACGAGTATATATTCTTAAGTATTTCTCAAGCTTTAAAGTATTAGTAGAAGCTACATAAAATTCAAAATTGTTAATAAAAATAATTTAGTTAATTGTACAATTCAAAAAATTAATATTCATACCATAACTTTATATTTAAAAATATTTTATTTTCACCATTTTTTTAAAAAAATAATTTACCATTATCTTCATTATAGAAAAAAATTATGTGTCAAATTTCAACAAGAATAAAATATATGGCTAAAAAGTTTTGCACAATAGTTATAAGTTTTTTTTTTAATTTGTGCCATTTTATTTTTAAATCTCTATAATATATTATATATGTATATTATCTATTCTCTTTAAAAATTATCCTTCCTAATACTACCCTTCCCTCTTTTGTGCTTCACATATGGTTCCCCTCACACATCCTCTCACTCTCTTAAATTTAGTACTACTCTCCCCAGTCCTCTCCCTACCACCTCACCTCACCTAAATCAATTTGTTACACATATCACCCCTTTTGATCCCTTTTTCACCCTTATATATCTCATATCTTTATAAATAAGATTAACTGATCTTGTTCTCACCCCTCTTCCTCTACATGAAAAAAATGGGTTGAATTTAAAAGCCAAAGAGGTTGGGTGAGCAGCAAAAGGATCAAGATGATTTCGAGGTTAAATGGTTGGGATGGGGAAGAAGAAGGTTGTATTTGGAAGAGAGATGTTTAGGATATCTTAAAAAGGGCTTGGTGGGCTAAAGGGTGGAGAGGAGAGGTCGAGGTGGGGTGGGGTAGGGAGGAGTGAGAAAGGGTTGAGTATAGATGAGGAGCGAAGCAAGAGTAGTGTTGTGGGGTAAAAAGTAAAAGAGGAGGGGAGGGGAGTGGTGAGTAGTATGGAAACTTACTCATGAATGTTGGATACTACAGTAAATTCCTTGGGATGTTTATCAAAAGAAGAGATATTGGAATGAAGTCAGAAGGAATACAAAGGTAGAGAAAGGAATGTATAGAGCTCAAAAGGATGTGAAGCAAGGTGGAAAAAAATTGAATGTGGACTCTATATTTTGGCCAAAGAACAGAGTTCACCCTGTCTGATTTCAGCACTCATTTTCCACAATCAAAAAGAACATGTAAAAGTGGTTTATTACTATTCATATCCATGAGCACATACAAGCTATTGTTTTATTCAATGTTTGTAATAAGTACCAAAAATTGAGACTGAAGATCTACAGGAGTGTAAAAACTAGCCATTAAATAATATTTTAATTTTTTACAAAGTCTTTTACAGAATATTTATTAAGAATTTACATACAATAGAACACCAAAAAAATGGGTAAAATTTTGAAACAAGTTGCAAAAAGTAGAAAAGCCTATATATAGGTTTTGAGCTAATGCAATTTTTTTCTTTTATTAGATGAATGTATAGAGCTTTTAATTTAGTTTGGAACAACTTTTGTGAGATTTATAATATTTTTAAATTCAAAAAAAAAATTTAAATAAATATTTAAAATGAAACACATTGATATATACAGTAAACCTTTTGCTTTATTTTATGTTCTATGATTCCTATACATGAAATAATAATTAGTCATGATAACCAAAAATTTAATAAAGTGAGAATTTTAGCTTCCTCAATATCTTTTCTATAATCTATTAAATAAAAGAAATAACTTTTAGAGTCCTTTTTTTACAAAAGTTTTTTCATTTCAATGACTATCTAAATTTTCCAAAAATAATATATCTTAATTTTGGTGGAACTTAGATTGAACTCACAATGAGATCCTGTTTCAGACTGTGACTCAAGCTTAGTAAAACTGTGAGGAAATTTATAATTTTTTAAAAAATTTATCAAATATATTTAAATGTAAAAATAAGTATATTCTTATCTCAAAATAATTTATATTAAATACTTTGAATTTCTGGAAACAAATACAAATGATGAATCATTTCAGAGAAATTTTTTATTAAAAATATTTGGATGTTGAATTTCTAATATTATGAAATTATTCTTTTTTCTTCGTTAAAGATTAAGAAGATAACTAAAAATTATTTTAATACAACTATAACGTATAAAAAAAGTTATCAGATCTTCTTTTTAGATTCATACTAACTCAAAAAAAAGTTGTTCATTTTAAGTACAAATTATATAGATCCTTCAAAGCCTCACATTTTTTTCTTGATTTTCATGTGTAAATTAAAGGGAAATATTGTAGGGTAAAAATGGTATCTTTTTAAAAATTTATATAAATATATTTTAAATAAATATATATTGTTGTAAAAAATCAAAGTTTAACCTTAAGTTTCTGTTTTAAATGTGTATTGATGAGTTAAAATATTCTATATCCAAATTCATTTTTTAAATATATTCATTCTGGTATTTCTTATTTATAAAACAAATTACACTCTCTGTTTACATATAATTTCAAAGGGATTTTACTTTAAAGAAATAGAAGTTTAATAGCAGAATAATATAATTTTTAACTATCAGTGTTAATATCATTTTTATAATAAATGATTGATAAATTGTTAACTTATATATTCTATTTAAGAAGTATGTGTAAATGTTCAGTTATTAATTAAACTGTCAAAAACTTTTTTCCAAAGACTAAAAAAGAAACCTGAAACTTTTTACTTGATTTTTTCATCAACAACATAGAATTGAAAATTCTATCTATTCATTTAAAATATGCATCATTATTTATTTTAATTAAAATATAATCACTTTAAACCCAGCTTTTTTATATGAGTATAACTCAAAATACCTATTGTGTCTTTTTTACATAATAGTTATAATATGGTAGTTATTCAATAAGCAACTAATATAATGATGAAAAATTACCACTTCTACCTATTAAGTTCAGTTCTTGCACAATGATTTACTCTGAAATTTGACCTGAACCACATTTTTTGACATGAGACCACTTTTGAAAATCTATGGTGCTTATTCCTAGGTAGACATAGCAACTATCACACCATATTGCATGGAAGCACACTTAAGAATTAATATTAAATTTAGAGAATTTTATGCTTTTTCATTGTATTTTATCTTTAAAATTTTACCTTAGTTTGAATTTCAGATTTTCATATGGAAAATTCATTGAGTAGTGATTAATTATTTTAACTCATGAAATCACTCACCAACTGACAATATTTTCATAGAATTTTAATGAACTAAATCATGAAAAGTTCTGCAATCTCATATATTTATTATGTTAACTAAATGCTGATTGCAAAACTACTTATTATTTGAAAATAAACAGAACAAATAAAAGTTCAAAAATGAATTTTCTTTTGATATTAATCATTGAATTGCATTTGAAAATTTCAAAAGTGGGATTAAAATCTACTATTATAAGAGATATACTTTTTTACAGAATTATAATCAAATAATTTTTCAAATATTAGTGTTGAGTATAAGGAATTTATTAGAGTACTTCACCTAGTCAGAGATTGAGAAAACACATTTAGTATTCTTTGTGTTTAGTTATATGTGGTTTAATGGTATTCTAGAAGTAAAAATATAAGATATTTGATGATTCAATATTAATTTTGATAACTCAACTGAATTGAAAATAATTATATTGAATGAACAAAAAAATATAAAAATACATGAATTAAAGAATCAGGACATATGGTTTAAAATTAAAAACCAAATCTTCAAATTTGGGGTTAAAAAGAGTTTTCAGCAAAAAGGTCACATATATAATTTTATATTTTTTCTCAAAAATCTAACTAACTCATTTGAATGCTTAGAAGTAATAATTTTTTAATAAGTACTATGATTTTCAGTCTTTTTACTGCTAAAGTGAGATTCAAAATTAGAATTAAATTTTTTTTTATTAAAAAATACTGTGGATTTATCACATTCTTAAGCTCCCCAACTTTGTATTTCTATTAATTTTTCATTAAACTCTCAATATTATTTCAGCACAGTATCATTCATCCTTGGTTAAGAGCTCAATATGAGTTAAAAGTAAAGTTCAGTATCAGTTCATTATAGGTTCAGTCTGAGTTCCATCTGTGTTCCATCTATATTCAAGTTGAGGACTTGCTAGCAAGTCCCTCCCAAATATTGTGTGGTGTCTATTCTACTATTTATAAATATCTTTTTTAATTTATTTAGCTGCTCATTTATTTTGTTAGCTTTATTGTTTTTATTATCTTTTATATATTTTAAATATTAACTTTTATTTGAATTATTCTATATATGATTTAATGCTTCACTACTTGCTTCTTAGCTAAAAGGAGGGACTACATTAATCTAAGAAGACTTTCTTTAGTCTTTCTAAATGGAAAACTAAACCTTACCTCTCCTACTGCTAGCAAGCATCTTACTAGCAGGAGAAGGAAGCTTTCATGCTACAGTTGATCCATGTGTGAGTTTGTAATGCAAACTTGTGCATGGACCACACCTCACAAGCTTGGAAAGAAAAGGAAGGCTGTCCTAGCTTTCAAGGGGTAGTCAATGTCATGTTTTGAACAAAAGCTCCCCCATCATCACACAATATGGGGGGCAGACTTGCTAGTGGGTCCAGAACCTTTGACCCAAACTCACCACAGATTGAAAACACATTGAGCAATTGATAAAGGAACCATACAATCAGGAATGAACACCACTCAGCAGAACAGTTGTAGGTGAATGTTCAAGTAGATTTCAGTTTGGGTTCAGTATGATTTCAGTCTGAGTTCCATCTGAGTTCCATCTCAGTTAAGGTTGAGGACTTGCTAGCACGTCCACCCCCTAAACTGTGTAGTGCATGAACCACATTTAGCTTTCAAGATTTCTCCTCCTTCTGGAAAGCATGATGTTGGTGGGTTGTCTGGAAGAAGGAGAAGAAGGCAAAGAAAATAAAATTAGAGAAAGGGTAATAGAAGAAAGGAGAAATGAAGATAATAAAAAAATAAAGTAAATAAATTTAGTGAAAATACAATGAAAATTTATGAGAAATAACACAATGTTGAGATTTAATTTAAGTGATAAAATTTTGAGTCAGGTAAGCAATTTCTTCTCTGCGCAGCAAACAAATTTTATTATTAATTACCTTAAAGCAACCTTAGTTTAATTATTGAGTATGTAAATTAGAATTGTAATTCTGGTAAAAATATAATTAATGTATTTTAAGTTTGTAAAATGTATATAATGTAAGTTATAATCAACAAAGAGGAATTACAAGATCCTTTTATAGGCAAGGATACTTCTGAGGCGCTTCCAAAGTATATACAAAAGTGATAGTATG
Source organism: Hemileia vastatrix (assembly GCA_030280995.1). NCBI lineage: Eukaryota > Fungi > Basidiomycota > Pucciniomycetes > Pucciniales > Zaghouaniaceae > Hemileia > Hemileia vastatrix. The sequence continues at coordinate 15,470,021 of JASXTE010000009.1, read as the reverse complement.
TGAAACAAAAGATCAAAGGAATTTAATTAAAACATACACTTTGAGGGAAAAAATGAAACAACAAATTAAAACCGTGAATAAATAATAACTCTCCCATCTTAAAGCTCCAAACAAGTAATTAATATAATGAATAACTAAATAATTATGAGAGCATGAGAACTGTGAGAAAAAATATCCTAAACAAGTATTGTAATAAGATGTAAAGATTTTAATTAGGACAACTAGAATTATTTTCAAGCCAAAATTTATGTAATCAATTTAATTCAGTTATAAAGAGAAATTAATTAATCGTTTTAACTACTTTCAGCAATTAATTTATTTGAAACAAATAATTAATTTAATTGTAACTTTTTTTAAAGTGAGAATTTAATATTAATATATTAAATATGTGTTTTAAGTTATTTAGTAATTTTACTCACACAGTTAAGGGTCAAAAATGTGCCCGATATTTATGGATAGTATTATATGATGAGTTGGATTTAATATCTAAGTTATATTGATTTATTTCTAATTCCATTTTAAGTTAAGTATAATTAAGCTTATAATATCATAATTAATTTAATTAATTTTTTAGAAAGAGTAAATACCTATAAATGCACCATGTTTTTATAGAATATAATATTTGTTTATGTAATAAAAACTTATTTAATAATAAAATTAAATATGGTAATTATTTTATTTATTCATATAATATTTATAATTTTATTATTTAATAAAATAATTTATTGTAAGTAAATAATGTTTTTCCTTACATGATTTCAGTAACTTATTATATAAATTACTGTGCTCATGAGATAGCCTGGCTGACACATGCCCACTAGCAGGAGGCAAAAAAAGTTTATAGTATTCCATGCAGGGAGACTGTAAGAAGTCCTACTGACGATATAATCCCTCCTTCTAGCTAACCAGAAAGCAGTAAAGGATCAAAGATATTAAAATAATTCAAAAATAAAAATATAAAAAATAAAAATATAAAAATATAAAAATATAAAAATATAAAAATATAAAAATATAAAAATATAAAAAAATAAAAATATAAAAATATAAAAATATAAAAATATAAAAATATAAAAATATAAAAATATAAAAATATAAAAATATAAAAATATAAAAATATAAAAATATAAAAATATAAAAATATAAAAATATAAAAATATAAAAATATAAAAATATAATAATATAAAAAAATAAAAATATAAAAAAATAAAAATATAAAAATATAAAAATATAAAAATATAAAAATATAAAAATATAAAAATATAAAAATATAAAAATACAAAAATATAAAAATATAAAAATATAAAAATATAAAAATATAAAAATATAAAAATATAAAAATATAAAAATATAAAAATATAAAAATATAAAAATATAAAAATATAAAAATATAAAAATATAAAAATATAAAAATATAATAATATAAAAATATAAAAATATAAAAATATAAAAATATAAAAATATAAAAATATAAAAATATAAAAATATAAAAATATAAAAATATAAAAATATAAAAATATAAAAATATAAAAATATAAAAATATAAAAATATAAAAATATAAAAATATAAAAATATAAATATATAAAAATATAAAAATATAAAAATATAAAAATATAAAAATATAAAAATATAAAAATATAAAAATACAAAAATATAAAAATATAAAAATATAAAAATATAAAAATATAAAAATATAAATATATAAAAATATAAAAATATAAAAATATAAAAATATAAAAATATAAAAATATAAAAATATAAAAATATAAAAATATAAAAATACAAAAATATAAAAATATAAAAATATAAAAATATAAAAATATAAAAATATAAAAATATAAAAATATAAAAATATAAAAATATAAAAATATAAAAATATAAAAATATAAAAATATAAAAATATAAAAATATAAAAATATAAAAATATAAAAATATAAAAATATAAAAATATAAAAATATAAAAATATAAAAATATAAAAATATAAAAATATAAAAATATAAAAATATAAAAATATAAAAATATAAAAATATAAAAATATAAAAATATAAAAATATAAAAATATAAAAATATAAAAATATAAAAATATAAAAATATAAAAATATAAAAATATAAAAATATAAAAATATAAAAATATAAAAATATAAAAATATAAAAATATAAAAATATAAAAATATAAAAATATAAAAATATAAAAATATAAAAATATAAAAATATAAAAATATAAAAATATAAAAATATAAAAATATAAAAATATAAAAATATAAAAATATAAAAATATAAAAATATAAAAATATAAAAATATAAAAATATAAAAATATAAAAATATAAAAATATAAAAATATAAAAATATAAAAATATAAAAATATAAAAATATAAAAATATAAAAATATAAAAATATAAAAATATAAAAATATAAAAATATAAAAATATAAAAATATAAAAATATAAAAATATAAAAATATAAAAATATAAAAATATAAAAATATAAAAATGTAAAAATGTAAAAATTTTAAAATATTAAAATATAAAAATATTAAAATATTTAAATATAAAAATAAAAAATATTCAAATATTAAAATATTAAAATAATAAAATATTAAACTAATTTAATAAATGTAAAAAGTAAAAGTAAAATTAAAAAAGTGAAGAAATAAAAAATAAAAGATTGAACAGGTAAATAAATGAATAATGAAAATTGAAAAATATAAAATTAAAATAGATAAAATTTAGAGTTTGGCAAGGTTTAAATTTTTCTGTCTTTTTTTTTACTAATACTAAGTAATTAATCAATTAAGTGATAACTGTTTCTCAGAAGGCAGAAATTCTATATTGATTTAAATTTTTTGATTATATTTCATTTTGATACAAATTAAGGTTCAACATCACCAAATAATGAATAATTTGAAGATTCTCTTAATAGATTTTGAAGGGATACCCACATCTGAAAAAAATATCTGTATCAGTCATTACACACTTATTTTATTTTGATAAAATCAGCCATTAAGCATAATGTATTTGGTTGAATTGATGTCAAAATATTTCTTAATTAGTTTATCCAATGATATTTCTTACAAGGCTTTAATTACTATTAAAAATTTTGATTAACATTTTTATTATAATTTATAAAAAAAAATTTCCTTAAATAAAAGTGAAGAAAAAAGACAAAAAATAGAAAAAATTAATAAAATTAATAAAAATGATTTATAAAGCATTTAAAATACTTAGAAGGAAATAACCACTATTATTTATACAGGAGATGTCATTCTAGATATTCCCAGGAGAAAGTATTTTTTATTCTTAAAGTAAGATAACCTTAATTAAATTAAGCATTTAAGTAAAAATTATGGTTATAATACTTATATATATTGTTATTATCCTTATATTTATATTTATTACACTATTAAATGACTTATATAAGATTGGATAGCTTTTCCATAGCCCTATAATACTTTTTAAGGCTCTAATGGATTCATAATATAACTATCTTAAGTGATATTAAGTAATTATACACATACATAAGCTTATATATATGCATAAACCTCATATTAAGTGAAATATGTAGTTATATTATGTCAGGCTAAGGTCAAGTAAAAGGACGTGAACTAGCTTGAATAGTCAGTTGTCTAGAAGATTTTAATGGTCCTATATGAATACTGTAGTATTAATCCACTAAATTGTATAATAAAATCAAATATAAAGGTCTCAGTAATATAATTCTCACTATTCTTATATATGGCTTACAATCTTTGTAGTTGGTAGAAAAATAGATTATATAAATTCAGATACTATTAAAAAGTCTTATAAAAGTACTAATTTATATGTATTGTAATTGATTTGGTTATATTGGTTAAATTGTAATGATAAAGAATGTAGAAACAAGACCCAAAAACCTCCTCCTTTTATACACACTGAGCTCCCCAATAAATCTCTTGATATACCATCCAATACACAGTTAATGACGCCTCAAAACAACTAATAGACCTTCCCATAAACATCCCTAGTGACCTATGACATAATTAGACAAGTAACAACCGCCAAAATACTGCAATAATAAGGGAGATCCATCAAAATTAAAGAAAAAGACAAAAAGAGAGTATATGCGTATAAAACAATGATATAAAAGACTAAAAGGGGACTCTTTAAGGTTAATAATAGCTTAATAATAAGGGGGATTTACTGTAGAAATAATGGGGCTAATCCTGACATTATACTACGTGAAATTCCCATTCAAAAATAACCGAAATTGACTGAGAAACCACCCAAAAACTTAAAAAAGAGCGTGAGATGTGGGGTAACTACATGCAGTTCTTGGCAGGCGCTTGCACGGGTAAATCCTTGACTAAAATTAGGCAAATTCAAGCGTGGTGATGAAATAAAGTGCCAAGAGTGAGGTTATTAATGAAATTAGTGCATATAAACAAGGTCAATGCATTATTAATTAAGCTAGGACACTAAATAAGCGCCTGTCGCCTATTTTAGTGTGTTTCTCCACAGTGGGCGTAGAATGTGGGGTAATTATAGTGTGAAAAAGCTAACTTTGCTAAAAATGAAGCTATTCACACAGGAAAAAAGCAGGCAGTATGTGGCCAGTACACAGAAGCCATTTCTGGCATAAAAAACACCAAATTTGAAAAAGTGTTATTTTTATGCATTTAAATAGCCAAATCAATAGTTCTAAATGAGCCCAATTGATCTGTCAAAGCGAAATTTTGATATCCTCAATTTTATAGCGCATATAGTCAACTTTTAAGTGAAATAAAGCGCATTTCTTGTTTTTTGCATAAAACAATGAATATAACAGCTTTAAGTGTACTTAAAAATTATGTAGCATTATACTTAAGGTTCTTAAGATTACCCTAACATATTCCAACTTAATATTAAGTACCTAAGACCTATAAAAGGTGGATATATGCGTGTATATAAGGTGTTATAATGGCATTTTTTGTGTATTATCATAATTTTACTTATGTATACTATTTGTGTACTCTTATTTATTGTTCCCATGTATAGTTCATGTGTTTAACATAACTTATAATCACTTTTTACTCAGTCCTGGAGATATACAGGCTGACATATTATGTATATATAGGTCTAGAGGCAGGTTTTAACCTCTAACTAGCCTATAAGATTTATTTTTATGCTTTATTTAGGTTATATGGACATATTCAATGGACTCACAACACTTTTTCAAGCATATACACCTTTTTCAGGCACATATATCCAGTTTGGACAACTTAATCTGCTTCATTTGATGGATTTTCACAGATTAATGGTTGGGATATGATTACTGGGTTAATGTGGATGCTTGGGGATCTTATTGTGGACTTTAAAAGTTGATTTGGCTCCTTTATATTCTTTGAAATTCATTCTATACTCTTTGGATGAGTTTTTTACCTGTTTCTTTAAGGTATCTGCTTATATCTGTTTTCTCTATTTATGGTATGGGTTTATGATATTATTAATTGTGATGGAGTATCCTTACTGGAGGTCTAGGTGTTAAAACTTCTTGAATTGGACGCCATGGGGAGGTTATGGGCCCTCAAAGTGCTGTAATTTCTGGGGAGACCAGTGACATCATCTGGATTGAAGGTCTGTGCACTCCAGTGGATTTCGGTATAAGTAAGGGAGGATTTGATTGGCTATTGGACATCACTCACTTACTAAAATTTAAATAAACATTATAAAAAAATTATTATCATATATAAATATATGTTAATTCATTTATAAATTGATATTATCTTTATATTAGCTATAACTGTAATTCATTAACCTATTTTCCACCACTAGCACGCACAAATCCAAATATTGTGAGTTAATTTTGAGCATAACTATTTTATTAGTCTTCCCCTGAGATTTTATCACTAAATCATTTTTAAATAAGTTGTAGGAAAATTTATATTTACTATTAAGTCATACTTAGATTCTAGCATATGCTGAAAATCTGGTGTCTTTCCTTAATTATTACTTATTATTTAGTATAAGCCTTGGGACCTGAATTTTACTCTATCATAGCACATATAAACCAAAGATTTGATTCTGAAGCACATTAATGGGTCATCATAACTCAGTGATTATTAAAAAGAATCCTTATAGTAATCTTACTATTTTTTTAAATTAAATTTAGGTATTTACAGAAGTAACTGTACACAATATAAACCTAATTTCAATTGGTATTTGGTCACCAACATAACCCCCAATTAAATGAGTATTTAGTTAAAGGCTGGTGAGCTAATAATTTATCCTTATAAAGGTCTAGTTAAACTTATTATTTTATTTTTTACATATTTTTTTGATTTTTTATTATATTTTATTTAATTATATAAGAATATAAATTCAGGGTAAGATCCAGCGCTTTTATTAGTATTTATATTACCAATATTTTAGACTACTGATTACCATACAGGTTTTCCCTTTTTTAGGTATAAAGAATAGTTATTTCAGATATGATGAGCTCTCCACAGGACAATGTAAATGATAAACCTGCTTTTAATACCAGCTCTAGAGCTAAAAACAATGTACCAGGACATCACTATGGAAGGCCAGTCTTACGTCAGCCAGAAAAAATGATCATAGAAGAAAAGGATGCCCTCCTAAAAAGGCTAACTATAGAAAAAACATCACCTCCTTTTAAGGATCAACTGTCCCACTTGGCAAAATAAGTTCTGAATCTGGAGGAGTCAAAATATTATATCATAAAAGAGGTGGAAAACAACTGCAGGAAAGGATTCCAGAAACTAGACCAAACTCTGGAAGAGCTGAAGGGAGTTCAGCTAAGCCAGCTATCTCCTATCCAAGAAGGATCAGGTCAGTCTCAGGAGAAGATATTGGTAGAGAAATAGAAATGGGATTTGTTTCACCTACAGTGGGCCAGTAACAATTGCAACAGGGATCCACCCCCTCACTAGGCCACTTCAACTCACCCTTAAAAGCCAAAGAAAAAGTGCCAAAATAAGGGCTTGCTACTATCCCTTTGTAAGTGAATTTCCTTCTCATATTGCACACAATACTTATTATTACAATGCATGTAATATAATTGATGTGAAATCTGTCCAGAAAATTTAGGAGGACTGGAGAAAATTGGGTTTTGATGTAGGTACACCTGATTTATCTTTTTTCAATAACAATAGCACTATTTATAATAATAATACAGTTAACCCTCAGCTTCCAACAATTATTAGTGGCTTGATATATTCGCAGAGTAGTTAAGAATGTGAGAAGGAAGATGTTGAGTATTTTAATAAAAATCCAACTATTCATTGAATTTTTTCAGAATTATGGAATAGAATGACTGAGTTTGAGGAACAGGCAATTAAGCTTGCAAGTGACACAATTTTGTCCTTAAAATTTAATATTTCCTAACTGGGAACAAGAAATAAAGAATTAGAGAAATAATAATTGTCTCTAACTCTTAAATATGATTCCTTAAGTAATAAATATAGTGACCTTTCAAACAAATTCTGTGAGTTAGAAAAATTGTATGAAGCACATTTATTAAATTATGAATCAAGAACAAAGTTATCTTTTACAAAAACAAATCAAAGTGTCTCTGATGTTTTAAAAAGATTAACCAAAGTTGAGATTGAAAGTTCTAATCTACTAATGAATCAGAATAATCATAAGTATACACAGTTTAATAATAATCCTTTCATTTGCAAAAATGAATCTCAATTATTCCCATTTCCACTAAAAATGGAAACATCTGGCCAAAGTCTCAAATCTGAAAAAACTAATGTAAGTAAAAAATCAGTACAAGAGGAATTAAAAGACCATTTATCTAAGGTAAATGAGTTATTGAATTTACCCAATATTAGTGAGATTAAATCCAATCAGAAGAACTGGACAAAAATAGATCAATACCCAACTTATGATTGGGAAGCCAGCTCTTATTGGCATTACTTTATTCAAAGAATCGACAATCTATAATTCTCATATAAGTTATTAGATGAATAAATAACATAAAAACTAATTTCATTAATTAAGGATGTTGCTTTATTATGGCTTGAAGCTATATTAAGTGAGTTTAAAGATTACTCTTGGCCTGAATAGAAACAAATAATTGAAAAACAATTTGGAGGTTCTAAATTCAGACAAACTCAGTAAATATTATATGAGAAAACAAGGTATAATCCGTTGAATGGTGACAAACCTATGGTATTTTTAATTAATTAAATAAAATATTAAAAGCCATTGAGCCAGATATGGATTTTAACTTATGGAGAGATAAAAGAATATATAAATTAACTATATCTGTCAGAGACATTATTATAGCTAAAAAAATAATTTTTAATGAATACTCTGAATATATTAATATTTTTAATTAAATACTATTAAACCATAAGTATGAAGCAAGATATACCACTTATAAACAAAATAATGAACCTGTGATAAATCAGAATTCAAAACCACAGCAGGAAAATGAGAAAAAATATACTGCACCTGTAGTACCAAAAAAGTATGAAACAAATACTTCTTATAAGTGTAATAAACCTTGGGTTAAGGGTCAAAAATTTGAGAAAAATATAAATATTGTTGAAAATCAGCAAGAATCTGAAAATTAAACAGGAAAAAGTAAAGATTCAAGTGATTATGACAGTAATATCTCTTATAGTGATGAAAATGAGGTCTGTATGTTGGAAGATGATTTTTCCATCTTTGAAAATCCAATATTAAGTATGGACTCAAATGAATCTTTAATGAACTTTGAGGATGCTTAAATAATTAAATATATACAATCTGATTGCTTAAAAATGACACCTATCACAGTTCCAGCTATGATTTCTGCAGAAAATGTAAATATAGTATTGGACACAAGAGCTTCTGGTTCTGTTGTTTCTGCAGGTACATTAAGGATAAATGATATTGATTATAAGTCAAAGTTTGAACCCCTTCATAGTAAAAATTGGAGAGGTTTCAAATCAGTACTACATCCCATTAGTAGATACAAAGCTGATTTTTTATTTAAACATCAACATTGTTATGTTAGAGTAACTTGTGACTTTGTAGTAATGGATAATACTAATTGTAGTAGCTGTTTTAACATTGGAAATGACATTCTGACTAAGTTTGGTGGGAAATTAGACCCTTCTAATAATAATTTTACAATTGGCATGAATGGTAAAAGAAAATTTAAAATAAATTCTTTTAACACAGTCTTAAACATTGAGTCATTAATAGATATTCCTTGCAAAGAGAATTCAATGAGATGGAACTTCTGGAAACAGAAATTTTAAAAGCATCATTTGGCACTCAGATAAGTGAAACTGAGAAAACAAATATTTTGAACTTAATTAAAGCATTTCCAATGTCCTTTGCACATGGGACCAATGAACTTGGACTTATAAAAGATCATGAGATGAAGATTGGTTTAACCTGTGATATGGATAATATTCCTGCTAGTCTTAAAAAGAAACCATACCCTGCTTCACCAATGAAGAGGAAAGACATAGAGGAAAATATTAAGATGTTTTTAAAGATGAAAATTATTGAAAAGGTTGAAACTACACCAAAATATTGTGTGATATCACCAGTGCTAATTTCTTATGAACAAGATAAAGCAAGACTGTCCAGTGATTATAGAGCATTAAATACATTTACAGTAGATGATATTTACCCCTTTCCAAGGATTTCCTCTATACATGCTACCCTTAAAGATGCTAAATACATAATTTGACTAGATGAAAATAAAGGGTACCATCAAAATCCTGTTAAAAAGAATTGACAGAACTTTTTGGTGATAACAACACATATGGGAATATATAAATATGTAAGGATGCCATTTGGACCAAAATAATTCCCCATCAGTATTTCAGAAGCTAATGGTTATAAAATTCCATAATGAAATGATTGAGGGATATTTAATGGTATATATTGATGATATTATAGTGTTCTCTAAGACATATGATGAAAACTTAATCCATTTTGAGAAGGTCTCTCAGAAGATGGATTAAATTAAAATGACCCTTGCATTGAAGAAATGTAAATTTGTGTTTGAGTCTTTACAAAGGCTTGGTCATATTTTATCTGGCTTACAAATATGTGTAGACCAAAAAAAGGTGGCTGCAATCAAATATGTTGAAATTCCTCAAAATTTAAAGGATGTACAATCTTTTCTTGGTATGTGTGGTTATTATAGAAAATATATAAAGAACTACCAATTAATTGCTGCACCATTGGCCACACTGATAAAGAAATCAGAAGCTTTCATTTGGAACAATGAAAGAAGGCTTTTGATAATTCAAAAGAATTTTTGATGACAGCTCCTATCTTGGGATTAAAAGATTATCAATTACCTTTTGTCTTGTATACTGATGCAAGTTTTACTGTTTTGGGTGCTGCTTTGCATTAAAAACAACTTATTGAAGGAAAAATGTCAGAAGTAGTAATTTTCTATATTTCACATACTCTAAGAAGTAGTGAATTGAAATATGGTGCTACTAAACTTGAATTCTTGGCAGTAGTATGGGCTCCTGAGAAGCTACATTATTACCTTGAAGACCAAAAATTTGAGTTGATAACTGACTGTAGTGCAGTTAAGTCACTGTTAAACATGAAAAATCCTAATGGGAATATTTTTAGATGGAAATTAGCTGTACAAGAGTACAGAGGATGGATGACTATTACACATAGAGCAGCAACTTTACACTCTAATGTAGATCAGTTATCTAGAGTAACTCTACCTAATAATAATTATAATCCATCTTTTGTTCCTGAAAAAGAGATTAACAAAATTAATCACCACAAAAAATCACCTGGCACCTTTTAGAAGGTGCTAATCCCTAAATTCTATTTTGACTCAAGAGTAACTCTGATTTGATGCTGCATGAAGTAGCATTCCCATTGTTCAGTGCACAGTCTTTCCAGAAGAGTTACTACTGAGCTAAAACTGAATTAAATCAAAGATAGGGATCGGCACATGCTATCAGGTGCCCACATATTTTTTCTGGTGTATGGCATATATATTGCAGATCTTGAGGATGAATTTATGCAATCAATTTTTGAAAATTATTCTTCAGATCCTGAATTGAGTAAACATACTACAATTTTAAATGATCTATCTAATGCTTCAATGAGTGTTTTAATAAAAAATTAACACAAAAATAAAAGGAAGCATTAGAAAAAGGAAAATTTTCCATTGAGGATAATTTTATATATTACAGGGCAAAATTAAGCAATGTAATTGTAATTCTTCCTTCAATGAAGGAGTTAATTTTAAGTATATGTGATGATTATATACTAGCAAGTCATTTTGAATTCCATAAAACATTAACCAGAGTAAAAAATACAGCTTGGTGGATTAACATGTCTGATGATGCTCAAAAATATGTTGAGACATGTGATTCTTGTCAAAAATCTAAAAGATTAACAGGCAAAAGAGGTGGTTTGTTACAACAAATTAAGAAAGCATAAGCTCCATGGGAAATGTTTAACATGGACTTTGTAACAGGTGTTCCAATAGCAGGGCATAAGAGTTAAAACTCCTTCTGGGTAATTGTAGATAGATTTACAAAAATGTGTAAATTTATTCCTACCCAAAAAGAGGTTTCTGGAAAGTACTTAGCTTTTTTATGGTGGAAAAAAATTTTAAATATAGCAGGATTCCCCAAAGAAATAGTTTCAGACAGATATCCAAAATTTACTTCTGAGTTCTGGACATCACTTAAAGATGTTTCAGGATGTCAATTAAAACTTTCTACAGCACACCATCCACAAACTGATGGGCTAGAAGAAAGAATGATACAATCCTTAGATGATATAATAAGAAAATATTGTGATTTTGGTCTTGACTTTAAATACAATGACAAATTCACTCATGATTGGGTAACCCTTATCCCAGGTTTAGAATTTGCATAAAATAGTACAATACATTATGTCACTGGCAAAAATCCATTTGAGTTATGGTTGGGTTATGTACCTAATACCCCTTCTAAAACTCTTAATAAATTACCAAGATATGATATCCATCCAGGTACAAAATTTTTTCTTCAAATGCAACAATTAGGCAGAAAGGATGCTCAAGAATTTATAATTAATCCATTTGAGTATAAGAAGAAAGATGGGATAAATCCCATAAAGAGAAAATGTTCAAAGAGGGTGATGAATTCCTTATTTCTACACTAAATTTCAATTTAAATTGTAATGTTAAATTAAAAGATCCATTCATTGTACTATTTGTAGTAAAAAAGATGGTTGGTAACAATGCTGTTGAAGTTATATTATATGCACCATATGATAGAAAACATCCAGTATTTCCTATTTCTCTTATAAAACCATACAATTCTAATGATACTTCTCTATTTCCAAGAAGATCAGGAATGAAAAACAGCAACCTGAAGAAATCATTGAAAAAGAAGAAATTGAAAAGATACTTAAAAAGAGACAACTTACTAAAGAAAAGGAAGTTGAGTATCTATTAAGGTTTAAAAATAAATCTAGTGAATATTACCAGTGGATTCCTGAAAATAAAATCTCTGGTCTTAAAAATCTCTTGAAAAGATTCAAAACCAAAAAATACTGTTAAAAATTCAGTATATGCATTACAGAAAAATAAAAAATTATTTTTCTATCCACTCCTTACTTATTAATTAAAATGTCTTAACATTTTTTATTTTTTTTGGGGAGGGAGTGTCAGCCTAGGTATCCCCAGTACTTAGTATCTACTATGCTTAAAAATAGATAACCTCAATTACATTAAGCTTTTAAGTAAAAATTATGGTTATAATACTTATATATATGGTTATTATACTTATATATATATTTATTACACTAATAAAAGACTTATATAAGTTTAAATAGCTTATCCATAGACCTATAATACTTATTGAGTGTTAATGGAGTCATTATATACTTATCTTAAGTGATATTAGGTAATTATAGACATAAATAAGCTTATATGTATACATAAACCTCATATTATGTGAAATATGTAGTTATATTATGTATATTTACGTCTATAAGTGGGTTTTAACCTCTTATTAGCCTATAAACTTTATTTTTCTGCTTATTTTAGGTCATATGGACGTATTCAGTGGACTCACAAGTCCTACACAAGAATAAACACCTTTCTCAGGCGCATATATCCAGTTTCGACAACTTAATCTGCTTTCTTTGATGGTTTTTCACAGATTTATGGGTTGGGATATGATTAATGGATTAATATGGATTCTTGGGGATGTTATTGGGGGCTTTGAAAGCTGATTTGTTTCCTTAATATTCTTTGGGCTTCATTCTATACTCTTTGGATGAGTTTTTTACCTGTTTCTTTATGGTATCTGCTTTTATCTGTTTTCTCTATTTATGGTATGGGTTTATGATATTATTAATTGTGATGCACGGTCCATACTGGAGGTCTAGGTGTTAAAACTGCTTGAAGTGGACTCCATGGGGAGGTGATGGGACCTCACAGTGCTTTAATTTCCGAGGAAAGAAATGACATCATCTGATTGAAGGTCTGGGCACTCCAGTGGATTTTGATATAAGGGATGGTTTGATGGGTTATTGGACATCACTTACTTACTACAATTCAAATAAACATTATAAAACAATTATTATAATATATAAATATATTTTAATCCATTTATAAATTGGTATTATCTTTATATTAGCTATAACTATATTTTATTAACCTATTTTTCACCACTAGCATGCACCAATTTAAATATTGTGAGTTAATATTGAGAATAACTACTCTATTAGTCTTCCCCTGAGGGTTAATCACTAAATCATTTATAAATAAGTAGTAGGACCATTAATATTTACTATTAAATCATACTTAGTTACTAGCATACACTGACAGGAGAAGAGGTGACACTTATTATTGCTCCAGGAAATCAAATAAAATGAGTAGTTAAAAACTCATTTTAAATTAAAGAAATTAAAAATAAAATTCAATGAGAATGAAATTTAAAAATTAAGAATTATAAAAAAAAACTTACCATAAATCAAATGTTTATTTGGAGAAATCTATGAGGAAAACTATCTTGAGGTGAGTCAATTGAAAAAATAGTGAGGGATTGGAGAGTAAAAATAGGTATGGAAACGGAATGGGTGGCATAATAGGATAATTAATCAGATCTGGTTGGGAAAAAAGCAGGTGAAAGTATAGAAAAATAACCTATTTCAAAATATGTCTGTAATCAGGAAGCTGACAGCTGGGATCATCTGTTGGCTTCTTAATTTGGTAATTTAAAAAATTAGAGGAAAGAAAAAAATTAGCAAATTATTTCTCAAATTCATTGAGACTGACTGTCAAATCTGTATCAATTTTCAAACTATATCATCTATTCCATTCCTAGTAAAACATAAACTTTAGATTTGAGAGCAAAATTCTTTGTGGTAATGAGGAAGAATTATATTTATATAAAATGACTAGATCTAATGCACACAATTTTAGAAGGAAAAAAAGGCAAAATTCAGTGCATAGAGAATTGAAGTATGAAAACCTTATTATCTGAATAACTATGGGATTAAAATATTGTGCATCTTTAAAATTTGTGAGGGGAGGCTGGTTTGAGAGTGGGAAAGGAAAGTATAAACGTGCAATGGAAAAAAGGATTAAGGGGATTTTTTTACTCATAAGTGACTCACAGAAAGATGCTTGATAGAAACCTTTGGTTCCAGTGGTTCAGGTAAAGATTCACTTGTTCCTGCATATGTTTACATATGGTTTTGATGGTATTTTTCAACCTAGATACCCCAAATACTGAGTAAAACAAGCATAGAATATATGCTAGAAAAACGTTTTACACAGGGGGACAATAAGTGAATGTATACTATATGTATACATATGTGAAATAAGTCAGTTATTACAATATTTGCCATTATAATCCTTTAAACTCATGCATATATCTACTTTATATAGGCATTATGTATTTTATATTAAGTTGTTATATGTTAAAGTAATCTTAAGAGCCTTATAAATAAGGTCAAATAATTATTAAGTGGACTTTAAGCTGTTATTTTCATTATTATGGTGAAATAATGAATAAATGTGCTTCAAATCACTTAAAGTTGAATATACGTGCTATAAATTTTATAATATTAAAATTGCGCTTTGAAAGATCAACTAGTCTTATTTAGTACTATTGATTTGGCTACTTAAATGTATAAAAATAAAAAATCTTAAAATTGATATTTTTTTATGCTAGAAATGGCTTCTGTGCACTGGCCTCATGCTTCCTGCATTCAGACCACTTGCTTAGCTTCATTATTAAAAAAGTTAGTAATTTCTCACTATAATTACCCCACATTGTATGCTCCATATATGTAAACATGCTAAAATAAGCAAGAGGTGCTTATTTAGTGTCCTAAATTCATTATTAGTGCATTGGCCTCATTAGGGGGTATCTAAGTTAGAAATCTTTCATTTCAAAATACCTCTTTTTTCCACCAAATCAACTATGACTATTTTTTAAAATATGACATATTGTGCCCAAAAACACCTTTTTGTTGAGAGTTAATGTCAAGTTTGTGGCTTTCTTTTTGTGTTGTGAAATGCCTTTTAAATAATTGCAGATTTCTAACTTTGATACCCCCTATTATATGCACTAATTTCATTGATAAACTCAAGATTGTAACTCTGATTTCACTACCACACTTAAGATCGCCTATATAGTCAAGGATTAACCTGTGCAAGCATCTGCCAAGATTCTGCATTCTGTCACCCCAGCTTTCACATCTTATTTTGGGTTTCTCAATGGTTTCTCAGGCTATATTGAGCATTTTTAAAAGGGGATTTCATGTATAAATTTTAAATAATTAAGATACTCATTTCTACTGTTAATACCCCTTAATAAGACATTATATTTAGGTCTTTTCTTTCCTTATTTATTCTTTTAAATTAAGAGTCTCGCACATATACTTTTATTTTGAATATTGCTTTATTTTAATGTATTAATCCCTGCTTTTTTTGTATTTAGGCATGTGATATGATTTTCTTTTGTTATTGCTTGATCCTTAGGCTTATGGGCATGTGTAACTTTTAGTTTGGGATATCATTAGCCATGTAAAGAATTTTTAAATCAATGGGGAACATTGGGAAGCTCATGGGTATAAAAGGACAAGATTTTGGGCTTATATCCTATATTTTTTTACATCAATTCGCAAATATATAACCAAACTAATACAACACATATTCATTAGTGCTGTTAAAGTCTTTTAAATATTGTTTTAAAGCATTTGTTCTTTTTTTCTACCAACTGTAAGCTGTATACCATTTATAGTTACTGAGATTAAATTTCTGAGACCATTACATTGAATTATATTTTATTACTTAATTGTATTTGGAAATCACTATTCATACTGGACCATTAAAATCTTCAGGACAACTGAATAATGAAGCTATTCACATCTCTGTACCTGAACTAAGCCTGAAATTATTCCAATAAATATATTCCAATTAAATATCTTGTGATTTAGGGAGTGAATTATGTGTTACCAAAATTAAAATTAATGAGAAGGCTATATGTGATGTAGAAAGTGGATGATTTAATACCAAAAAAAAAAAATACAAGAAATTATGTGATGTTGGGAGTGGACCTTTATATGTGAAAAGAGATGAAATGTTACTTAGAGTTAAGAAAAGGTACTGGATGATTGCTGTTCAAATACTGTTCAAACACTAAGTCAAATGATTTTCATATTCTGGTCAAATTCAGAACAAGTTCTGGGAAGTATCTGTGTGAGTATTTTTTGAACTCTAGACTTTTATGCAGGGCCCCCCCTGATTTTTCTGGTTATATTTTGTGGTGATAAAAACCCCTCCTCAAAATTTTTTCCCTCACCTTTCTAATGAAATTTTATTTTAAGTATCAAAAAGATTAATATGTAAACATGAATCTAATGAGATATTTGGACTTATATTTGAAGAAAAATTAACCAATGGATATCCATTTCAATCTAAAAAATGTTTTATACTAGTAAGTGCCATATTTCACTCAAATTTTTAGTGAAGAATAAAAAAGATAATGGTTCTCATAAATTTGGGAGGAAGAAAAAAATTTGAGCATAAGGGCATTGAGGTGAAAGTGTGGGGGAAGTGAGGTGAAAGTGAGGTGAAAGTGAGGGGAAGGTGAGGGGAAGGTGAGGGAAAAGTGAGGGAAAAGTGAGGGAAAAGTGAGGGGAAAGTGATGGAAAAGTGAGGGAAAAGTGAGGGAAAAGTGAGGGGAAAGTGAGGGGAAAGTAAGGGGAAAGTGAGGGGAAAGTGAGGGGAAAGTGAGGGGAAAGTGAGGGGAAAGTGAGGGGAAAGTGAGGGGAAAGTGAGGGGAAAGTGAGGGGAAAGTGAGGGGAAAGTGAGGGGAAAGTGAGGGGAAAGTGAGGGGAAAGTGAGGGGAAAGTGAGGGGAAAGTGAGGGGAAAGTGAGGGGAAAGTGAGGGGAAAGTGAGGGGAAAGTGAGGGGAAAGTGAGGGGAAAGTAAAGGGAGAGTGAGGAGAGTTGGGGTTAGTAGGAAGGGAGTGGGAAAGGAGTGAGGAGGTAGTAAGAGAGGAGTGGTAGTAAGAGAGGAGTGGTAGTAAGTGAGGAGTGGTAGTAAGAGGGGAGGGGTAGTAAGAGGGGAGGGGTAGTAAGAGGGGAGGGGTAGTAAGAGGGGAGTGGTAGTAAGAGGGGAGTGGTAGTAAGAGGGGAGTGGTAGGAAGAGGGGAGTGGTAGGAAGAGGGGAGTGGTAGTAAGAGGGGAGTATTAGTTATAGGGGAGTGGTAGGAAGAGGGGAGTGGTAGGAAGAGGGGAGTGGTAGGAAGAGGGGAGTGGTAGTGGGAGGAAGGAAAGAAAAAATTTAAAAAATTTAAAATAGGAAACTAATACTAGCAAGATATTTGAAATTCTAGCTTTCCCCAACATGCTTATATAATTTGAGAAAGTAAAAACAAATGAGTGAGTAAGAGGGAAAGAGAGCTAGTTGGAGGGGAGGGAGAGTTTCTTAAGAATTATTTCTTTGTGAAGCCAGCACTTTTGGTTTGATAGAGTAAAAATTTGAGTGAAATAAGCACCTGAAAAAAATCTGAGCACCTTTCAACATTTGAATATACAATGAATGCAATTAACAAATGGAAATGAGGAGTTAATCACATAAGTCTATTTCTTATATCTCAATGCTAATTTGAATAACTAGTTTTTTATTTTATTTCAAAAGGTTTTCTATATATGACTAAGTTAGAAAGGGTAAAAAGAACTGATAAAAAAATCTATAACTCTGTCTTTATATAACAAAATAATAATATGAGTAATGATGAACTTCAGGGGGATTAGCCAAGGGGCCCTCTTAAGAGCTACAAATATCTATCTACAACAATAATAATAATAATAGAAAGTAAAACAATGAAATTTAATAACTTTAAGAGGAACCCATGAGACACTTAACTAAGAAAAATGAGTAAGAACCCAAAAATGACCAAACTAGTTCCAAACATTACATTAATCATTAGTGGGTCATTAATTAAGATTGAAACATGGGAAAATATTTATTTTAGATGAAAAAAACAGTGAAACAGGTATTAAATTTTAGCAAAGTAATTAAGTTAAACTGAAACATTAAATATTCATTAAAATAATTTGATTTACTAATATAATTTTTTCTGACTCATTTAAGAGCCAGAAAAAGCACTCCATACTTATATATTAGATGATATTATATGTATTATTATATATAATTAAATTAATTATTAATTAAACTTGAGGGTCTCAAACGTTACCAAATACGCCACATAAACACCCAACAAAAAAGGTACCAAACCTGCCATCAAAAAATGAAATTTACCTGCCCTGTACAGGTGTATTTCAACAGCGTATTTGTCCCCAAACACAACTTCTTTTGGGTAAAAAAAGTCATCAAAACACTTCAATTCATCATCATGATTATTCAGAACTAGGTACAAAGATTCCAACACTAGGTAAAAAAGTGCCAACCACTAGATTTTTTTCACCTAATCCTTAAGGGCTTATTCATATGAGCAAGGTATTTGACTTAACAGAGCTTAATCAATCCCATAATCATACACTTACTCTTAATTTTTACAACTGTTCACTAAAATAACATGTCACTTTCAGTCCACCATCAACTTGAGATAACTGCTGCAGATTCTCATTTTGAGGGCCTAGTGTAACTGATTTACAATTTTTTTTTGTGTAATGATTTTTGCCAATGAAATTCCCCAGTTTCTCAGTTTCATTCATTTTGGTTCAGCTCATAGACTTGAAATGGCATAACATTCCTAAGATTCTGTCTCACTAAGATATTTCATCTTCTCTTCATCTCTAAATTCTATCATTCATTTTTGGTTCTGATACTTCTCACTTCATAGCACTCAAAGTAAGTCACTTTCTTATTTTTTTAAATTTAATTGCTAATTGAAAGTCTGTTTTCTTGTCTCTTTTTTTGTTTTTTTTATCATCTTTTTGGTTTTGATTGCTGATTTATCTGTAATTATTTCCCTTTCCCTCCTTTATTTTCCTTTTATTCTTGTTCTCTATCATTTTTATTCTTGATTTATTGACTTTTTGGTGTTTTTTAGTCATTTTTAGGCATTTTCACTTTTTTGGCCTTTCTCTTTGCTAAATTACTTTGGGATCATTTAGAAACAATTTGGTAACCTTTTCTGAGAAATTTCCGCTTACTTTGAATTGTTTTTTGCCTGTTTTTGGTATTTTATTGTTAAAACCTTTCAGAAGCATTTCCCAAGCATTTCTCAGTGAATTCTAGGTGTTTTTGGACTATCATAGGTCTATTTTTTCACTAAATCTATTAGAAAATGCTTATATCCCTTTGGAAACATTCAGAAACATTTTAAAATAGTTTGAAAGTGCTTTTAAGTTGTTTGGGAACTTTTTTTGGAAAATATTTGAAACTTTTTTTGGCACTTTTTGTCACGTTTTGGCAATTTTCTGGTTATTTTTAGGGAGTTTTAAGGAGACTTTTAAGACTCTTTTTGGAAACTTTTGGAAAACATTTTGGGTACTTTTGGGACTCTTTCTTGGAAAGTTTTGGGGCTCTTTTGTTGAACTTTTGGGAGTCTTTTTTGGCAATTTTTGGGACTATTTCTTTCAGGTAGTTTGAGGAGAGCTTTTTAAGTAAGTTTAATCCAATTTTGAGACATCTAAAGCACTACCTGGCTTAGTATCCTATGAATAATTCACTGGCTTTGGCTGTTATTTTCAAATCAATAAGATTGATAACATAAGAGAAAAAGGTGAGGTAAAACAAAAAACATTAGGTAGAAAACAAAGAATGGGGTGCAATACAGGTTGCCAAATTTTATTTTTATTTCATGAATTAACATTTTATGAGTCATATATGATACTCTACTTTCCTAAATAAATGAGCCATCAGGCCATGTGTTGTATAATGGTAATCATGAGGAAATTTGCTTTTCTCATCAGGTTCATGTATATATTTGTGTTTTATTTTGTTGACTTCAGTCAAAGACAATTTCCACTCACATTTTTACTTGAAATTTAATTAGTTTAGGTTTGTTAATTTTCTTATAAGACTTTTTTACATGTTAATTTATGCAATGAACATAAATTTTGGAAATCAATGCCCCTACTTCAAGAAAACACAGGGGAGGGTATTGCCAAAAAAAGTTTTTGACATAAATCATTTTTAATTCATTGACTTGTAACTGGATTTTGGCATTTTCTAATTGAAATTGGTTATTTTTGAATTTTTCATCATCCTCTCTTTGAATCCTAACATTCTCCCTCTTTAAATCTTAACAATCTTTCTAAATTTCTAAAAAAAATTCTTCCTTTGATTGTGATTAAAACCACTTCTTTTCCTCAAAAAGAAGTTGATATTCTGCAGTTGTTTCATGGGACTCCAACTTCATGACTTCGATTTGTGCTTGTTCTTTTTCTGCAACAAGTTTAACTTTTAAGAGTAAGAGAAATAATTTAAGAAAAATTCTTTAGTCAAAACAAAAATAAGAAATATAACCTTGTTTTTATTAATTAACAATTTCCCCATAAGCAGAAAAAAAAGCTTTTGAGGGTTGACATTTGGCCTTTGTCCAAATCATTCATTCATATGATCATAAAGAGGACACATAGAGTTTAGTTTTTCAGAAAATGATGTGATTCCATGCTTTTCATAATCTTCAGAAACTAAAAAACCATTTGAAGAAGAAGCCATCTTTGCTATCTTGTATTTTGTTTGATAGTTTTTGAATCTTTCCCTCATTTGCTTTGTTTTCAAATCCATCTTACCTTTAGTTTTTGATTTTAACTCCACCGCCATTTGATTAAAACTACTCAATTTTGATGCAGGGGGATGACCAACTTAAGTGGACTTTTCACAGCTAAAACACTTAAAAAAATTAGATTTAATTTTCAGCCAGTTAATTACAATCTGTAGGTCAGAGGGTTTTGATTGAGTTAATTTTTTGAGAATTAGATTTTGGGAAAAGCATGATAAATTAACACAAAAAAAAGAAATTAATGAAAAAATATAATTTTTTTGAAGAAAAGGAGATACTAAAAAAGATTTTAGATATTTGTGATGCCTTGTATAAAAGAAAGAATCTGGGAGTATAGAAATTTGAGCAGGAAAATTTTCAAAAAAACAAAATGATATGTAATAGAATTACTGTGGTGTGAAAGAGAAAAATTTTATTTGGAAATAAACTGGGAAAAAAGAGTTGTGTTGTGGAGTATATGTGTCAGCCAGGCTATCTCAGGAGCCCAGTAAACTGTATAATAAATTACTGCAATCATTTAAGGTAATAATACTTTGCATTTTATGTAGTTACAATAAAATATCTTATTGAATAATAAAATTATATAAATATTTTATAAGTAAAATAATTATTATATTTATTTTATTATTGAGAAAATGTTTATTAGGGGGTGTCAGTTCTGGCAAATCCGCACTTAACTTAAGTGCGGATTTCAAACCAAATCAGCACTTACAAATCAGCACTTAAATTTTGCAAAAAAGTCACTTATTTCAAAAAAGGGTGTCAGTTATGACCTCAAATCAGCACTTTTTTCCCGTTTTTTTTCACAACCACATTTTGGCCACAAAACATCCCTTCCTTTCTTACCCCATCCCTGTCACATGTGACACACTGACCTTCCTTGCTACCTACCCATCAATCCTCGGCACACACCCTTTCCTGACATTTTCAATATTTTGACCAGGCATGTTTACATTCTTTTTTACTTATTTCTTCTACTTCTTAATCTTTTTTCTATGGGTGTCAGTTCTGACCTCAAATCAGCGCTTTTTTTGTGATTTTTTTTTCAAAACCACATGTTGGCCACATCATCCCTTTCTTTCCCATACCATTTTGTACTCTCCAAATGTCCTCTTTGTGTACTTCATTCACTTGGGTTGGTATTTTGGTTTGTTGCATAATCATTTTTTTTGAAATTTACGGTGAAAATTTGTTTTTTGGATGGCTCATTGGTTTTCTTTCACCAGCTCAACATGAAATCGCATATTTTGTCAGTGTTTTTTTTTCATTCATCCCTCATATCCTTTTCCTATTCTCCTCCAACATCCCTCAAACAATTTGGTTTCGTTCATTTTGTCATCTCATCTCTCCAGGTAAGTCACTTTATTCTTTTTTTTTGATTTTTTGATTACTAATTATAATTTTTTTTGTTTTTTTCTGTTTATTTTATTTTTTTTATCTAAATTTTTTTTGTAAGTGGTTATTTTGGATTTCAATGGTATAATTAACCTTTTTTTTCTTGTACTCTTTACTTTCTTTTTTAGCTCCATCACCCTACTCTTCATCCCTCCTTGGCATGGTCATTATCCCCCCTTTCCCTTATTTCACTTTTTTTGGCTCCATTTCATTGAAACACATACATTGCACATTCTTTATGCATTTCACTTACTCCATATTCAATTTCCCCACAATTCCAACATCAATCTTTCTCACTCTATTTTTCCTACTTTTCAATCAAGGTAAGTTTCATCTCCTTTTTTTCATGCCTATATGATATCTCATTCCTTTTATGAAAACTTCATACTTAAATATATGTATGACTCTTATCTGGATAACAGTGAACTTATAAAACTCCTTTTGATCTCATCTTCATTACCTTTTTTCAAGTTTTTGTAAAATTTTGAAAATCAGACTCAGAATTAGGGTTAGGTTTATTCAAATCTAATGTTCTTTTTACTGAAGATCCTCCTGAAGGCTACCTTTCATTTACCACAAACAGATTTGAATTTGATTCAGTGGTTGCTGAGATATTGACCGTTAAAGTTGAGCCTTTTTTTTCCCAATTTAAATTTTTATTTCATTTTTTATGTAACAAATTAGGGTTAGGTTTATTTAAATCACATGTCCTTTAACTGAAGATTATAATAAAGCATATCTTTCATTTCCCTCAAACAGGTTTGAATTAGGTTCAGTGGTTGCTGAGATTTTGACCTTTGAAGTTGAGCCTTTTTTCCAAATTTCACTTGTCTTATTTCACATTTTTATATTGCATATTTAGAGGATAAGGATTCTGAAACTCTTATATGATTATTATCTAGGCATTTCAATCATATAGGCATATATTCTTTGCTCAAGAATATCACTAAAGCTCAAAATAATGAAGATTTTCGCTTATGGGACACTCTACCTTCCTTTAACTCTTTTCTTGCTCTTCGACTCAAAAAGCACTGTAATAAAGAATTTGAAAAAAATCATGAACTTGAAACCAAAGTTGGAATACCGAATCAGTGTGACTCCAAATGGGAAGATATCAGCCACGAATATCTTTTATTTTCTAATGTTATTATCACTCATTCTGGATTTCACAATAAAATTCACACCAATACCAATGACACCAATTTTCTTACTTTTGGTATATTCTCATATATCAAACCAATTACTGGCCAACCAATACCATCTCCAGCTAAAATCAAATGACATGATTTATATTTTCCAGTCCACTGGTGCATCATTGATTTTGGTTTGGGGAATTGTATCATCGAAACTATTTGGAATTCTTCTAAGTATAATCATCAAACGACCAAAGCTCCTCCTGGTTTGGAATCCTGTCAAGATTTAACACATTTTGGTTGCTCATTTCAAATCAGTCATAAGTTGATTCAAAGAATCAATAAGGTAATGAAAGAAGGTAAAGTTAATCGATTTAAAAAAAAAATTTTTAGATCCAAAAAGTATGGGGATTAGAGTTGTCATCGAAAATTTTATATTTTTTCTTAAATTTTTAATAAATATTTTTTATGTATCAATTTCCTCAACAAAAGTAGTGGGCCAACGACCTTTTGTTTTATAAATGGTAATCATGATAACATTTATTTGTTTCATGGGGTTCCTCTAGCCTATACCTGTGGAAAGTCCCAAACTTTTGTTTTTAGACTTGGTCTGCATTTTCGTTCGAGGGATTGTCATTACTTTAAACTAGGGAAATTGATATATATTAGATATTTATTTAATAATTTATGTAATTCTATTAAATTTAGATGACTTCCACCACTTACTTCAATAAAATGCAGGGGGGGGTATTGCCAAATTTTCAAATCTGACATGTGAAATAGATGACTTAGAAAAATTTTGGTGATATCCACCCCTTGCTTCAATAAAATGCAGGGGAGAGTATTGCCAATTTTTTAAAACAGATATAGAATTTTTTTGACTTGTAAATATTTTGGTGAAAATTTTTGATGAGAATGTGAAAGTAATTGTTTCCACCTTGAGCAGGTTTCTGGCTCAAAGGAATAGCAGTACCAACAACAAAACCAATACATGCTGGGAAGCCCTCTGCTTGCATAACCTGAGATGATTCAAGTCGCTCTTCTTTTGTTGGCCAAGTGAGAAGTTGAGATTACAAGGAGTTGATGGCTGTTATACATCATTTGGTATAAGTGTTAACTGAACCATACCCTATATCAAAGACATTTTCTAAATGTTTCAAAGCGGCTCCATTACCATTTGAACCCAAATGACATAGTGTGATGGCCAATTGAATTGAAGGATGTTGTTGTTCTTTTTGAGAATTATTGTGAAATATGGGATGATCCTGAATAAGCTCAAGCAATTTAAGGAAACATTCCTGAGAAGTCCTGAACAGCTGTCTAAAACTGGGTGTAGATAGTTTAAGAGGTGTTTGGATGGTGTACTTGGGGTTATGAAGTACTTGAGGCTTTCTGGGAAGAAGGTAACGTTTTGTGGCCATTTTTGATAAAAAAAAAAATTTTCTTCTAGATCAGAATCAGAATCGCAATCAGAGTCCAAGAGCATTTCAAGAGCCATGAAAGTCATTGCTTTATGTAATTTATCACGATTTGAAAGTGAGGAAGGCATGACTCTTATATGATATGATATGAAAATGTAAATGATGTAGGATGTTTTGAGTTATGAAGTGTTATGCTGTGGAGTGCTGCGTATGAATGGGATGATGCTGAAAAATCAGTGAAATGGAACTTGATGGTTAAATCAGCACTTTTGGTTGAGAAAGTGCGGATTTGAGTGAAATAAGTGACTTATTTCATTTTGAAATCCACCAGTATTGGGGCTAGTGTGTTTTGTAAATCCGCACTTATTTAAGTGCGGATTTGCCAGAACTGACACCCCCTATTACATAAAAGGATTTTATATTTTATAACATCATGGTGCATTTTTTATGTATTTAATATTTCTAAATTATAAATTAATTATTTAAATTTAAATTATAAGTGTAATAATAAATTTAACTTATAATGTAATTACAAATTAAATAATAAAATTTATATAGACTAAATACAACTTATCATATAATATTATCCATAAATATTGGGCGCTTCCTTGACCCTTAAGTGTGTCACTAAAATTACTAAATAAATTAAAATACTTAATTGATATAATAAATTTAAATTCTCACTCTAAATAAGGTATGTTATTAAATTAATTAATTGTTTCAATTAAATTAATAATTAAATTACTTGAAATAGCTAAAACAATTAATTTAAATTTCTTTATACTGAATTAAAAATTATTATATACATTAAGGCATGAAAATAATTTATTTGGTTTTAATTAAACCCTTTCCATCTATTTGTACTACCTGTTTTGGATTTTCTTTCTCACAGTTATCAGGTTTCACACTCACTTATTACACATTCACTTAATTGTTTTGTTTTTGGGATTTTATGGTGGGAAAATAGTTCCTTATTCATGGGTATAATTTACTATTTCATTTTTCCCCTTATTTTTTTATTTTTCAATTAAATTAAATTATTTGGTTGTTTCACATTACTATACTCTTTGTAAATACAATGGAAAGGCCCCAGATGGTCATCTTGCCTATAAAATATGCTTTAGAATCCTCTCTGGTAAACATCACTTACATTACACATATTTAAATATTTACAATATGTTACTTTTATTTTTATTAGTATCACAACTCTAATATAAATACTCAATAATAAATTTAAGGTTCCTGTAAGTTTTTTAATAATAATTATTGTTAGCCACACAGAGAGGACAGTAATTACTTAATTAAATAGTTACAAATAAACCATTTCTCACTGTGGTGTTCCTGTTTCATTTCTCTCTTCTTTAATTTAATTATTTTATAAATTCTACTCTTTTTATTTCTCTTACAATCTTTTGTTATTCCACCTTTAGTTCTTCCTTTTCCTCCTCTTCATTTTCTTCTTCTTCTTCTTCTCCTTCTTCTAGACAACCTGCCAACAATATGGGTGAGGATGGAAGGAAGGTGATGCACAGCTGATTGGGAGGATGTGGGTACTTTTGGGCTGAGTTGTGGTTAAGAAAATTGTACAAAAGTAGGACTTATTTTACCCCATTTTTGAGACCCCAAGTACCAAATTAGCCATGTTTCACAGCGTTTTTGTGTGAATTTCTTCTAATGAAACACACTAGGCATGTTTGGTAATTTTTGAGGCCCCCTATTATAAGTTAATATTTTGTCTTATAATTATATCATAATATTATATGTAATATAATTATTTAAATATAAATATTAAATACATAAAATACATAAAAAAGAACTCATTTTTTATAGATAATAATATAAAATCATGTATTTATTCAAATTTTTATATAGTAATATTATAATAAAATTATCTGAATATTTATTTAACTAATTTTAATAAAATATACATAATTATATTATGAAATTATAATACATTAAATACATAAATTTTTGCCCTCTTCCAGGTCCAGTA
The DNA here is from genome assembly GCA_030280995.1 of Hemileia vastatrix. Taxonomy (NCBI): domain Eukaryota; kingdom Fungi; phylum Basidiomycota; class Pucciniomycetes; order Pucciniales; family Zaghouaniaceae; genus Hemileia; species Hemileia vastatrix. Next base: position 15,442,901 of record JASXTE010000009.1, on the reverse strand, counting down.
AGTTATTATAAAATTTACTGGACTTCTGGTACAGCCTGGCTGACAGCACCTGATCACAGGTACCAATCCCTATCTTTCATTTTATTTGGCTATAGCTCAGCTTTAATTCTTCTGGCAAGACCATGCACTGAGCACTGAGCATGCTAGCTTGTTTGGAATTAAATCTGAGTTATTCTTGTGTCAAAAATGGATTGAGAGATTGGCACCTGCTAGCAGGTTCCAGTTTTTTTTTTGGTGAAGTTACTTATTTTGATTTTTAAATACACCAGTTTTGGGGTAGATGTGGTTTAGAAAGCTTCACTTAGATGAGTGCAAATATTTAAGTGTGGATTCAGCAACTCTTACACCCCCCAATGTTAGTAATATTCAAACTGGGAACACTCCCAAACAGCTCTATTTCTACAATAAAATAAAAAAAAGCTTGTTGCAGTCTTAGGGAAAGAATGAAGAAACAAAAAAATGAATTATTTAGAATAAACCACTAAAAAAATTACAAAATTTCATTAGATAAGCTCTATAAAAATGAGGAATTAAGATTTTTTCAAATTACAAGTAGTAAACTGACTCCATATAAGGGATGTGTCAGCCTAGGTATCCCCAGGACTAAGTAATTCTTATGTTTAAGATAAGATAACCATAATGAAATTAAGCTTATAACTTAAAAATAAGGTTAAAATACTTATATATATGGTTATAATACATATATATATATAATTTTAACACTATTATATGACTTATAGTAGTTTAAATAGCTTTTGCATAGCCTAATAACACTTATTAAGGTGTTAATGGAGTCATTATATACTTATCTTAGATGATATTAAGTAATTATAGACCTAAATAATCTTATATGTATACATAAACCTCATATTCAGTGAAATATGTGGTTATATTATGTATATTTAGGTCTAAAAGTGGGTTTTAACCTCTTAATAGCCTAAAACCTATATTTTTCTACTTATTTTAGGTCACATGGATGTATTCAGTAGACTCAAAACTCCAACACAAGCATATACACCTTTTTCAGGCACATATATCCAGTTTGGACAACTTAATCTGATTTCTTTGATGCATTTTCACAGATTTATGGGTTAGGATATGATTAATGGGTTAATATCAATGCTTTGTGATGTTATTGAGGGCTTGGAAAGTTAATTTTGTTCCTTTAAATGCTTTGGGTTTCATTATATACTCTTCAATGAGTTATTTTACCTGTTTCTTTATGGTATCCACTTTGATCTGTTTATTCTATTTATGGTATGGGTCTGTTGTATCATTAATTGTGATGGAGGGTACTTACTGAAGTTCTGGGTGTTGAAACTACTTTAAGTGGAAATCATAGGGAGGTGATAGTCCCTCACAGTGCTGTAGTTGTGGGGGATAGAAGTGACATTATCTGGATTGAAGGTCTGTGCACTTCAGTGGATTTTGGTATAAGTAAGGGAGGATTTGACAGGTTATTGGACATCACTTCCTTACTACACATCAAATAAAAACTATAACACAATTAATATCATATATAAATATATTATAAAGCATTTAAAAATTGATGTTATCTTTATATAAGCTATAACTATATTTTATTTATCTTTTTTCCACCACTAGCATGCATAAAATTTCAATTATTGTGAGTTTATATTGATAATAACTATTTTATTAGTCTTCTTCTGAGGTTTAATCACTAAATCATTTATCAATAAGTAGTAGTACCATTAATATTTACTTTTAAATCATACTTGGATACTAGCACACACTTACAGGATGCATCTTGTATTTTAGCAACAAAAGGCACTTGTAATATACAATTAGCTTTTGAAAACATATATCAATGAGGGTGGATTCTCTTTGCAATGTCTTAAAACTCCCATTAATTTTTGAATTCATAATTTTAGAATGTTGAAATTTTTTTCAAATGTTGTGTGTAGCTGTTTTTTAAGCATATAAGTTAGTTGATTTTTGGATGATATTTTCTTAGCATTAATAGGGGGTATCAATGTTGACCGATCCTCAATTAAATTAATTGCAGAGAAAAATCATTATACCTTAATTATCTTCTGAAATTATTTCTGCTAATAATTGGATTATTAGACAATTTACGTGTCAATTTTCACCTCTATTAAAATTTTTTTTCTCAATTTTTCATAACCACATCTTGGATAACTTTCTGGATGTGTCAGTCTCCCTACCTTTCTGCACACTCCCATCCTGTCTACTCATTTCCTTTCAAAAACCTTCCCCATCTCATCTGTTTTTTTTCTCTTTTTCATTTTCAAATATCTTAACATGCCTTGTCATCATAGATCTTCTGAAAGACAGCCTTCCCCCAGGTGTTCTTCAAATCCTATTACTCCCTCTTTCCAGGCTCAGCTGAGAAATCAAAGACTGTTCAACTAAAAAAAGATGATCATCTCATACTTATTAACGGGCTAAAAATAAAAACTAATTATGATTCTTGTTTTGGTACTGAGAAAGCAACTAAAGTAGGACAGCCCCCTGCATTAAAAGTCAATGGCTATCTTCTAATGGCCAATGAATTACAAATTAAGACAAAGGGAAGGATTGATCTTTTTCCTAAACAGATTTCTGAAAGTTTCAAGCATTACCAAGCTAAATACAAGAAGTAAAATACTCTTTCATCTTCTACTTTTTTTGGTATTACCAACATCAATATCAGTAAGGGCATAAAATCCATATATAATAAAATTGAATCTCTATGTCCATACTTTAAAGAGACTTTTGCTATTTTTGGATAGAAAGCTGATTTTAATCCTGACAACATGTTGGATAGTGAAGATTCTATCTCCAAACATGATGTTGAAACAAATTTTTTCCCATCCTCTTCCTCCACATAAGCCTCCCCTGTTCTAAATAGAAAAAATCTAGACAGCTTTCCAATAGATTCTTATGGTTATATAAACCAAAATTATCACACTCCAATAAGCTTTTATTTATTTTCTAGTTTTTTTTTAATTCTAAAAAGGCTAGTGAACAAACCTAGGATCCTCAAGCAAGTCAGTCTGAAGCTAGAATCAATGATAAAGAGGAAAATGTTACCTCCATAAAAAAGGAAAGACCATCAACTACTTTGAATTTCAACAGTCAAAGAAATTAAAACAGAGATTGTTTTGCCCAAACTCCTTTTTCTTCCATTGATGATTTTCTGGAGAAAATTGAATCTGGTAAGTGATAGCATACCTCATAATAATTAAGTGAAATTTTCTTTTCTTTTTTTAAAATTCCTTTTCACTCTAGGTAAAGTTGAAGTTGCAAGAGATACTCTAAAATTTCAAAAGAAAAAATACAGCTCTAATTTGAGCTTTCTTTACAGAGGGATGGGAGGGGAAAAGACTTGGAGGAGAAGAAATTGGAGATTTCTTTAAAGAGGGATGAGAGGGAACATGACTTGGAGGAGAAGAAATTCAAGATAAAGAAGGAGGAGAAGGCTCTTGAGTAAAATTTTCTTTTGGATCAAATGAAACTCAAGTATCAACTTGAAAATGGTTCAAAAAAGGAAGATTTCTTGAGAGAATGTATTAAAGCGAATAAATCTATTGAGGAAATTGAACGCTTAATGAAAATTTTTGATAACTAGTTTTTTTTTATTTCTTTTACAAACTTTTATTTATAGAATGCATTAAAGCTAATAATCAATCCTTGGCACACACTCCTCACTGAGATTTGAAACTTTTTATTGCAAAATTTTAGATTATTTTTTATTTGATTAAACTAATTTTGTTATATTTCTTTTTAGTAATAGTTTCATATGTGCTGACTTTTTAAAGGTCTTGATTCTAGATAATTTTTTTTTCAAAAATTTGAAAAACTCATACATTTTTTCTTCTTTACATTCAAAAAATTAAATTTACTTGTCTAAATACAGCTAATTCAACAAAACTCAATATCTGGTTTAAAATTTTGCAAATACCCTCCCCTGCATTTTATTGAAGAAAGGGATAGGTATCACCAAAATCTTTCTAAGTCATCAATTTCACATGTCAGATTTGAAAATTTGGAAATACCCTCCCCTGCATTTTATTGAAGTAAGGGGTGAAAATCACCAAAATTTAATATGATTCCATAAATTAATAAATAAATAAATAAGATATCTCAAATTTACTAGTTTTAAAATAATGAAAATTCCTCAAGCCAAAATGCAGACCAAGTCTAGAGACTAAGTTTGGAACTTTTCACAGGTATAGGCAAGATGAAGCCTTTGAAACAAATTAATGTTATCATGATTACCTTTTATACTACACAAGGTTGTTGGCCCATTACTATAGTTTAGTAAATTGAAATATCAGATTTAATTATTAAAAATTTATGAAAGAATATAAAATATTTGATGACTTTATTAATCCTTATACTTTTTTGATCTACTTAAAGTCTTAATAAATTTATAACTTTTACCTTCTTTTTTTACCTTGTCAATTTTTTTGATTATTTTTTGACTAATTTGGAAGGAGCAGCCAAAATGAGTAAAGTCGTGACAAGATTTATTGGCCGGTCGTCTAGAAGAAGAGGAGAAAGAAGGGGAAATGGAGAGGAGGAAAAAAGATAATATAAAGGGAATTGAAATAACAAAAATCAAGTAGTATAATTATTTTAAAAGGGAGGCAAAGAGTAGAATCTAGGGACTTTATAAGAAAGTGAGGTTTTAATAAATTTTAATATAATTATTTAATAAATAGTTATTTTCAATGTGGGGTAAACACTATTATTATTATTAGACCTATTTCAACCTGTAGTTATTTATATAAAATTTAAATTAGATTTATAATACTAATAAAAATGATAATAAATGTGTATATATTAGGGGGTGTCAGTTCTGGCAAATCCGCACTTACAAATCCGCACTTAAATTTGACCAAATCCGCACTTAAATAAGTGCCGATTTCCAAAACACACTAGCCCCAATACTGGTGGATTTCAAAATGAAATAAGTCACTTATTTCACTCAAATCCGCACTTTCTCAACCAAAAGTGCTGATTTCACCATCAAGTCCCATTTCACTGATTTGTCAGCATCATCCCATTCATACGCAGCACTCCGCAGCATAACACTTCATAACTCAAAACATCGTACATCACTTACATCTTAATATCATATCATATAAGAGTCATGCCTTCCTCACTTTCAAATCGTGATAAATTACATAAAGCAATGACTTTCATGGCGCTTGAACTGCTCTTGGACTCTGATTCCAATTCTGATCTAGAAGAAGATTTTGTTGTTTTATCAAAAATGGCCAGGAAACGTTACCTTCTTCCCAGAAAGCCTCAAGTACTTCATACCCCCAAGTACACCATCCAAACACTTCTTAACCTATCTACACCCAGTTTTAGACAGCTGTTCAGGACTTCTCAGGAATGTTTCCTTAAATTGCTTGAGCTTATTCAGGATCATCCCATATTTCACAATAATTCTCAAAAAGAACAACGACATCCTTCAATTCAATTGGCCATCACACTATGTCGTTTGGGTTCAAATGGTAATGGAGCCACTTTGAAATGTTTAGAAAATGTCTTTGATTTAGGGTATGGTTCAGTTAACACTTATACCAAACGATGTATCACTGAAGACAGTCAAAATGCCAAATTCAACAATCATTTGGCAAAGTCAAGAGTCCGTATTGAACATTCTATTGGAATCTTGAAAGGCCGTTTTTCTAGTTTAAGGGAATTAAGAAGTCCTCTTAGAAATAAATCTGAAATGGAGGTGGTGATCAACTGGATTCTGTGTTGCACTATACTTCATAACCTACTTGCTGACCTCAAAGATCAATCGTTAGAGCTGTATGAAGATGAACAAGTTGATTCACCTCCAACTATATCCAGCACTTCTATTTCTCAATCAACTAGTATAAGGGCGAAAATCCTTCCAATAACACTCCAACATTTTTCAACGCAATTTTAATTTTTTTCTCTTTCTCTTCAAATTATCAATTTGCATGTATTATTCACTGAGAATGGTAAATTTTTTTGCATATTTTTTTGGTTTTTGAATTTGCTGTTAAAGTCTTATTTTTTTTTCTCTCTGTGTTTTCTTTCATCAACTCAACATGAAATCGCATATTTTCAGCAAACACCACGCAATATAGGGGGAGGACTTGCTAGCAAGTCTGCAACTTGAAGTCAGATGGAAATCAGATGGAACTCAGACTGAAGTAATACTGAACTTTCACTTGAAGTATCACACAAATAACAATGGATCTATATTGAAAACATAGTGAAAGTGTGAGGATAACTGAATGGAAGCCAGAAAAAATCATTCCATGAGTCTACTCAATGCAAAGTATTTTTTGAAACAGCTTATTAAAATAATACTTTATTAAATTAATTTGATCAATAAAAATTGATTGACAATATTGCAATTCTTAAATACAATAATTTTATTAAAAAATTTCAGATTACATATAAAAAAAATCAGTGACTTTTTCTATTACTTACAACTGTTTTTACAGAATTGAAAACTATGTTTCAGCTAATATTTTATGGAAGTGAACTCTGTTCTTCGCCCGAAGAACAGAGTTCATCCTCCTATTTTCACACTCTGTTTGCACCAATCTCCATCCCTTTCAATTCTATCAACACATGCTTGTCTTCCCTTCCCATGCCTTTCGCTATCCTCCCAGCCCCATTGTATGCCATCCTCTTTTGATCCCCATTTCACCCGTCTCAACCTCTCCCAGACCCTTTTCTTCATTTAAAATGCCTCGGAACCCTTAATCTTCCCTTCCAACTCTTTCCCAACCTTTTCGCTACCCCATACACCCTTCCAATTAAATTTAAATAAATAAATAAATGAGTTAATGATTAAGATATATAGTAAACAAAACTTACTTATATCTTTTTTTTCAAAATAATCCTCAAGGGAGCCAAATGAGCTTGTTGAAGTATTACCACGTTTTAATAGATGGTTCAAGTTCATTGAAGTTGAGGCTCGACGCTTTAGTTTGGAGTTTGAACAAGAGGCTTCAGGAAGTTCTTCTAAAGCAGCTTCTAAAGAGGTATTCACATTTCCAGAATTGAGATAATTTAATGGAGATTGAGTTTGAGTAGGAGGAGACTAGAAAGAAAGAGAAATTCAGAGAAGAATTGAAGAAAAAACAAAAAGTAAACATACATTTAAATTTTGGGCCTCTGAGGATTCAGATCTTCTGCGATATAATTGTTCTGCTTGATAGTTGGGATCATCTTCAGCTGAACTATGGTTAGAAGGTGGAGGGGATTGATCTTCTTCAAGTAAAGGTGTGTTGGGAGGATTATAGGAAGGTTTGGATCCAGAAGGTATATGCTTAGTAGTATCGTGTAGAAACCAAGGGTTTACATCAACTCGGGTGCCAAAAAGATTATCCATTTCCTCATAGAAAGGACACATGACATTGAGCTTTTCGGAAACAGTAGTAATTCCAATCTCCAAATCATCATCGTCAATACCAAAGCCAGTTTCATTTACAGCATGATGAGTCTTTTTATATTTTGAATGGTAACTCTTAAATCTCTCCTTTATTTGTTTAGGATTGATATCGATTCTCCCCCTTGTTTTCTTCCTTACTTCATTGGCCATCAACAAGTAGCCATTAACCTTTGAAGAAGGTGGACGTCCAATACGAGTGGACTTTTCACATCCAAAACATGCTTCAAAATTTGATTTTATTTTAAGGAAGTTGATTATGATGAGATAATCATCCTTTTTAAGCTGACCTGAACCTGCCTTTGATTTTTCAGGTGTAGGGCTTGCTTTACGAGGAGACTTTTGTGACGAAGCAGATTTTTGAGTTACCTTTTGAGATTTGGAATGTCTGGGAGGCATTATGAAACTGGCACATAACAAGAAAAAAGATTAAAAAGTAGAAGAAATAAGTAAAAAAGAATGTAAACATGCCTGGTCAAAATATTGAAAATGTCAGGAAGGGGTGTGTGCCGAGGATTGATGTGTAGGTAGCGAGGAAGGTCAGTGTGTCACATGTTACAGGGATGGGGTAAGAAAGGAAGGGATGTTTTGTGGCCAAAATGTGTTTGTGAAAAAAAATGGGAAAAAAGTGCTGATTTGAGGTCATAACTGACACCCTTTTTTGAAATAAGTGACTTTTTTGCAAAATTTAAGTGCTGATTTGGTTTGAAATCCGCACTTAATTTAAGTGCGGATTTGCCAGAACTGACACCCCCTATTAAAAGTATGTTCAAGTTTGAGTGTAAAGTAAGTGAAAGATCTACAGGGGGTTCCCCAAGGCCCTTATATAGGCAAGGGGCCCTCTGAAGTTCAACAAAAAATTTTATTCTATAAAAAATAAAATAAGAAATAATTAATAATTAAAATTAAGTGTACCAAAGCTTTAAGGGGGAAAATATAAAACAATTAATTAAAAAATAAGAAAGAGCCCAAAAAATCTACCAATTTTACCCCAAACAAATCTTTAAAATAAGTGAATAATTAAATAAGATTGAAACACTTGAAGATTTAACTAATTCAATTTATAACATGTTTGATAATAGCCAATTTTAAGTGAAACATAAAAATTAAACTATTTTAATATAATAATTAGTGTAATAAATTAATTAAGTCTGAAACATAAGATATTAATTAATATAACCCATTTTATTAGTGTAAGAATCAAATTAAGTTAAAACAATTTATTAATTTAATATTATTACTAAATTTTAGAATAAAACATTTTTAATTAATTAAATAAAATGTTTTAACTATTTTAATACCTTAATGACATAATTATGAGTCAAAAAAGTGCTCAATATTCATAATTGATACAATATAAAAGCTTTATATAATACTTTAATTTTATTTATTTATTTAATTATATTATAAGTTAATATTTTGATTTTTTAGCTATATTATATTTAATAAATTAATTAATAATTTATAAGTATTAAATACATGAAAAATTTGCCAATATTTTATAGAATATAAAGTGTTTTATGAGTTTTAATTGTATCTATAATTTATTTAATAATAAATTTAATATAACCCTTATTTTAGTTATGTTATAATACAATTGTTATATAATTTTATAATGCAATATAATATTAATTTATACACATAAAATGCATAATTTTTCGCCCTCATTAAGCTCTAATAGATTAACATACAATTTACTGGGCTCCTGGTATAGCTTGGCTGACAAGATTCAAAAACAGGGGGAGATTTTGTTGTTATGTGATTATCCTTAGAAGAGTTACAAATTTTTTGGATCACGCCATTTCCCAAACCAAAATCAGTCATGCACTGATGGTCTGAAAAATATAAACCATGTCCTTTGATTTTAGCTGGAGATGGTATTGGTTGGCCAGTTATTGGATTAATATAAGAGAAAATCTTCAAAGTAAAATAATTGGCATTATTCTTATTGGTATGAATCTTGTTATGAAAACCAGAATTAGTAATTATAACATTAGAGAATAATAGATAATCACTGCTAATCTCTTCCCACTTGGAGTCACCCAAATTTGGAATCCCAACTGTGGTTGCAAATTCATGATTGGATTCAAAGGCTTTGTTACTGAGTTTTTTGAGTCAAAGAGCCAGAAAAGAATTAAAGGAAGGTAAGGAGTCCCATAATTGAAAATAATCATTTTTTCCATTTTTTATGAATTTATAAGTAACAAATAGATGCCTTTAGAATTAAAATGAGTGAAAAATATTAAGAATGAAACCAAAAAAATTATTTGACGTACCAAGAGAATAACCTTCAATAAATCCCGGTCTCCATCCAAAACGGATCATGATACCACCCAACAAATTCTTATTTTTAATTGGTAATCAAACCAAAGCCATCTTATATAGTATAGAGGTGAGATCAGATAGTTGATTAAAGGCTTCATCATTCACTCCATCAAATGAATGATTTTAATAAATAATTTGAGATTTAAAAGTATTACTGATTACTACCTTAACTCCATCACCTCCTAATTTGGTTAGATATCAAATATCTTCTGATAACTTCCTGGGATATTGTCTTTTTAATTTACTTTAGTTTTGAAATACTTGATGTTTGATATATGGCCAAATAAAATATCCATGTGAATTTTCTTTTTGAAATATCCTATACATTGATAAGATTTTTCAGGCTGAGTTCAAGTACAAAGACGTGAACTAGCTTGAATGGTCAGTTTTCTAGAATATTTTAATGGTCCTATATGAATACTGTAGTACAAATCCAATAAGTATTAAAATATAACTCAATATATGGGTCTCAGTAATTCTAATCTCACTAATTATATATGGCTTACAATCTTTATAGTTGGTAGAAAATAAATTTAATAAATTCAGATACTATTCAAATACTTTATAAGTACTATTGATATGTATTGTAATTGTATTGGTTATATTTTTAAATTGTAATGATAAAGAGTGCAGAAAATAAGACCAAAAACCCCCCTCCTTTTATACACAATTACTTCCCCAATGACCCCTATGATTTTCCAGCTCAATAAACAATTAATGATGCCTCATTCTAGCAAATATACATGTTCAGAACCAAAAAGAGTGATTAGTAACATAATTATAATTATATCAACTTCCAAAATCCTGTAGTAATAGGGATAATCCATCAAAAATAAAGAATAAGCAAAAAAGAGAGTATATGTGTATTATACATTAATATAGAAGGCCAAAAAAGGGAAAATTAAGACTAATTAAGACTTAATAATAAGAGGGATTAAATTTAGAAATTTTAGGGTAATAATGACATTATACTACATGAAATCCCCATTCAAAAATAACCAAAATTGACTGAAAAACTACCAAAAAACCCAAAAAAGGGCATGAGATGTGGAGTAACTACATGCAGTCCTTGGAAGGCGCTTGCATGGGTAAATCATTGACTAATTTAGGCAAATTTAAGCGTGGTAGTGAATTAAAGTGCCAAGAATGAGGTTATTAATGAAATTAGTGCATATAAAGAGGGTCAATGCATTTATAATTAAGCCAGGACACTAAATAAGCACCTGTCACCTATTTTAGTGTGTTTCCCCACAGTGGGCATAGAATGTGGGGTAATTATAGTGTGAAAAAGCTAACTTTGCTAAAAATGAAGCTATTCACACAGGAAAAAAGCAGGCAGTATGTGGCCAGTACACAGAAGCCATTTCTAGCATAAAAAACACCAAATTTGAAAAGTGTTATTTTTATGCATTTGAGTAGCCAAATCAATAGTCCTAATTGAGACAAATTGATCTTTCAAAGCTCATTTTTAATATTACTAAATTTATAGCACATATAATCAACTTTTAAGTGATTTAAAGTGCATTCCTTGTTTTTTACATAAAACAATGAAAATAACAGCTTTAAGTGTACTTAAAAATTATGTAGCCTTATATTTAAGGTTCTTAAAATTATCCTAACATATTCCAACTTAATATTAAGTACATAAGACTTATAAAAGGTGGATATATGCATGTATATAAGGTGTTATAATGGCATTTTTTGTATATTATCCTCATTTTACTTATGTATACTATTTTTGTACTTTAATTTATTGCTCCCATGTATAGTCCATGTGTTTAACATAACTTATAAGTACTTTTTACTCAGTTGTGGGAATATTCAGGCTGACAAGATTGATCATCATTTATTTATTGTTAGAGGTTTGAAGAAGAATGAAAAGAAGTTGAAATCAAACAAGATGATAAAGAAGATAAAGATGAAGATAGATGTATAAGGCTTAAATCAGAAGTAAGAGACATTTTTTTTCTGAAATTTTGTTCAATGAATTTTCCTTTTTTGACAGTTTTTCTGAATTTTTTTTATTATTGAAATGAATTTGAAATCAAAGAAGATGATAAAGAATATAATGATGAAGATAGAGGTGTAAGGCTTGAATCAGAATAAAGAGACATTTGTTTTCTGAAAAAAAAATTACAGGTCAAAAAAACGTCAAAAATATTTTTTAAAAAATAATTAAAAACTCACACAATTTAAATTAAATAACCATAAAGATTTTCATCAGATAATAAATAAGAATAATTATTACTTTAATTCAATTGGACAAGTTTTTTTTGTAAATTCTGGAAAAAAAAAGAAAAAAAATTAAAAATTAATTAAATTTTTCTTTCCATTTTTTAATTGCACCCTCATTGGTCCCTGTAAAAATTTTCTCTTATTTTTTTCAAATCTCCCTCTTTAGTCCCCTTTCTCCCCTTAAAATAATTCTCTAAATCCCATTCCAAACTCCCTCCAAACCCTTCCAAATTCTCACCAAGACCCCCAAAATAACCCCCAAACCCTCTCCAAACACCCCAAAAATACCCCCCAAACCCTTTCCAAAATCCCCCAAACCCTCTCCAAACCACTTCAAAACACCACCCAAAACCCTCTCCGAAACCCCATTAATCCCCCCCTATAACCCCCTTGATTCCCCCCCTCAATCCCCACCTACACACACTTCAAAACCCCTCCTGAAACCCCCCTCCAAATCCCCCTTACCCCCTGGGATTACCATTTGGGGAAGTGTCACACGCCACGTGACACTCGAGGCAAAAGTAACTCATTAAATCAATAAAATAGAAGGCTAAATCCGTACTCGAAGCGCAGAAAGCAATTCTACATAGCAACTGCGACTTTCCTTTGTGTACTCCCTATTCAACCACGCTAGTCTAAACTCTAAATCTAAATTAGTCAATCTCTCTATAGTGTGTCTCATTCTTTTCCTCAATAAGCGATGCATAGCGCAATAGTCAATGTAATGGTGCACTAAAAGGTTTATTAAATGTCTGTGAATTATTAAAAGGTGTAGTGATCATGGAAGGAATGGATAGTGGAGGATTAAAGGGTTAACGGATGTTTGTGAGGAGGGTCCAGGTGTAATGGATGTATTTTTTAATGGTCTGTGGTGTGCGGAATAGTGGATGGGTATGAGGTCAATGCAAGGAGGAGTAAAGGATATAAAAGGGTTTGGATTTTGGTTCGACATTCTTTAGAATTAAATTATAAAACCTATATATAGTTAATAGTGGTAAAGCTTTAGGTTAAATCATTATTATTGTATCTTTCCTTATTTTCTAAATAATCATTTCTAAATCCTAAATCTTTGATTATTGAGTTTTTAACCCTTCGTGAGATTTTAAGAATTTTAATATTATCTTTAAATTATATTAGAATTCTCCTCAAACATATCTCGAAGCAGTAGTTCTTCCTTCGAATCATCTTTGAATCACTTCCTTGAACATTTCCTCTGTGTCTCAACAAAGTTTCTAAACTCCTTTCTCCATCTCACTTCCACAAACACCCTTGACCTTGTGGGTAGGTCGTCCGGTGACAGTATAATTTAATTCTCCGTAGTGCTCATTCTTTTTACTACTACGTCCCTTTTCAGGTGTTTTCTAAATTCTTAAAATGGAACCTTTTCAATGCACTCCTTCTACGGGTGCTACTACTAGAGCTCACGCAGGAGACAGGCAAACAGCTACACGGCCTGTTTCCTGCACTCACTCCTTGGAGCCACTTGACCTAATAGAACGGCAACATTCAGTCCAATATGTAGAAGACATCCCACAAGATTTTGATGACTCTAGTGATGATGAAGAAGGAGAGGATACAATGCACAAGGCACCATCTGCCCCTGCTACTCACCCTTCTGGTCAACCTTCGGAACCTGGACCATCAAATTCTCTGGAAGATTTCATGAGACTTTTCATGAAGACCCTTGCAAATGCAACGTCTTCAGAGGGATCTAAATTCAAAACTCCTTCCATGAAATCTCCTGATAAATTTGATGGAGAACATCCAGAAACATTGCGGCCCTTCTTGCAAACCTGCAAGCTCCTGTTCCATAATGACCCTCAAACCTTCAGTAACAACCAATCAAAAGATGTTTACGCTTCTTCATTCCTAGCCAGGAAAGAAGCAAAATGGTTTGAGCCTTATCTTCTCATGCTCTCTTTGACAGAAACCTACTTACTTTTTAATAACTGGGAAAAGTTAGAAGACCAACTCTTCACGCTGTTTGGTGACCCTAATGAAACTGACAATGCAGAAATTGAACTTGATTTTCTTTGCATGAGTGATAATGGTAAAGCCTCTGAATATATCTCAAACTTCAGAGCACTTCAAACTCGAGTTGGTTGGAATGATGCTGCCCTCAAGTATCTTTTCAAAAAAGGACTTCCTTCGAGGATTCTTGATCAGTTAAATCTTCAGGGTCAGAAGATGACTACTTTAACAGATTTAATGGATCCAACCCTCGAACTTGACGGCGTTTACCAAGGACGACTTCAACATTTTTGATATGCCAACAAATCTCATAGCATAAATTTTAAATTGGGACCTTCTTCACACCCACGGACAACACAATCCTCCTCGACTCAATCCAAACCCAATAAGGGAAAGGACAAACCTTGACCTAAAAGCTTGACCCCAGGCGATATCAGCAAAATACTGGATCTTAAAGGGGAACTTAAAGAAGATGAGAGGAAGAGACAAGCGGATAATGGGTTATGTATATATTGTGGGGGTAAGCACAAGCTGGAAGATTGTGTAAAGTTGAAGGAAAGAGAAGGTACTAGTTCGAAGTCAAAAAACTAGTAGATAGTTTACTTGTGTTCAAAGCAAACTATCTTATCTCGCCCAGTGCACAGAACCTCCATGTCTTAAGGACTGGAGTAGCCTTAAACCACTTGATATTCATTCTTTTTAAGGAGGATACCCCCTTCAGTTGTCTTATAGACTCTGGAGCTTCAATTTCTTTTGTTAGTTTATCTTTTGCCAAAAAGTTACAACTAACATTTACAGATATCGATCGAATTCCAATTTATTTGGTCGAATCAGAGGAACCCAAATACTGGGTAAGTAAGAAAGTTTTATGGGTTTTCAACGTTCCGAACTTTCCCCCCTTTGAGTGGGAATTATCAGTCTTGGACGCCCCAAGGATGGATGATACCATTCTTGGCCATGACTTTTTAATGCATTGGAATCCTGAAATTGATTGTTCCCGGGGATTGATCACCCCATGCACTAAGTATATTTCTGACTCTTCAATGCAGGTCAATAGGGAATTAAACAACCCGCCTGACAATGTCCTGCTAGAGGACAAATCTCAGCCAGATGACTTGAAAGCATCTGATCTTTCTCTAAATGAGCAATTGGCTAACCCTTCTAGCTCAATGACTTCACTCAAAGAGGATTTAAATTGCCTTGAAGTAATCAAATTATGCTCTCTCAATTCTGGTCTTCCCTCGACAGATTCTCTCAAAGGTGTAGAGGAGGACCAATTCAACTTTGAAGCCATTGAATCAACTCTACTGGAAATCTATCATGATTTCCTCAATGTTTTCTCAATCTTCAAGGCCAATAAGTTACCACCTCATCAACCCTACAACCATCAAATAGAGTTAATAGGTCCAGTACCTCCGGCAGGTCCTGTATATTCTTTGTCAAAGGGCGAATCTCAAGTTATTCAAGACTACATTTCAGAGAATGTAGCCAAAGGTTTCATCAGAGCCAGTAAATCTCCAACCGGCTCCCCTGTTCTTTTTGTAAAGAAAAAGGACGGTAGTCTTAGGTTGTGTGTTGACTATAGAAAGCTCAACACAGTCACTAAGAAGAATGCATATCCTGTTCCTCCTATGTCATTTCTTCTTACCATTTTCAATGGTGCTAATTTCTTTTCTAAAATTGATCTTAGAAGCGCTTACAATCTTATTCGCATTGCGGAAGGTCATGAACCACTGACTGCAATGCGCACTAGATTTGGTAGTTTTGAATATTTAGTTATGCCTTTTGGATTGTGTAATGCACCATTGACTTTTCAAACCTTTGTCAATGACATCTTTCAAGATGTTGTCGTCTATTTAGATGATATTTTAATTTTCTCAAAGACACTGGATAAACAGATTCATCATGTTTGACAGGTTCTAAATCGACTTCAAGATCATGGTCTCTACACCAAGCACAATAAATGCAAATTTCACCTTAAATCAATTGATTTTTTGGGTTTTACGTTATCCACTGATGGTTCATTCATGGACAACAAAAAGGTCCAAAAAGTCCTGGAATGGCCTGAGCCTAAAACCGTTAAATCCCTCCAAGGATTTTTGGGTTTTGAAAATTTCTATAGAAGATTTATTAAAGATTACTCTAAAACTATTTCCAATCTTACTTCTCTTCTTAGAAAAGATATTACTTTTGTTTTTACTTTTACAGCAAAAAGGAATTTGAAGCATTGAAGACTGCATTTACTACAGCTCCAATTCTTCGACACTTTGATCCTTCTGCTTCGACAATAGTGGAGACAGATGCGAGCAATTATGCTATCGCAGGGGTCATTTCTCAATTAAATCCTGAAACAAAATTGTTTCATCCTGTTGCTTTTGAGTCATGTAAACTCATTGCAGCAGAATTAAATTATGAAATTCATGACAAAGAGCTTTTAGCTATTATTCATTGTCTTAAAAAATGGCACTCTTTAATTCTCAGCCTAAATAGTCCTTTTCAAATTCTAACTTACCATAATGCTTTGAAATACTTTATGTCTTCCAAATTGTTAACCAGGCATCAAGCCAGGTGGGCTGAATTTCTGTCTGAATTTCCTTTTTCTATTTCCTATTGCCCAGGTAAGAACTGCATTGTCCCAGATATCTTGTCACGTCGGGACAACGTTTACCCACAGCGGGGGACACATTTTCTGACAAGAACCCAGCAAATGTGAAATCAATTTTCAATGAATCAATGTTAACGACTCATCAACTTAATTTGATGACAATTCAATCTTTTCAAAATCCATTGTCCAACATCCTTGAATCTCAATCAAAGGACAATTATTGTTTAGGGTTAAAAGACAAAATACTCTCAAAGCAAGGGGCAAAAGATTTAGTATTGAATCAGGTCTATTAGTTTTTGAAGGTAGAGTAGTCATACCCAACAACAATGAAACAAAATTATGGATTTTCAATAGTCAACATGATTTTCCATTAGCTGGTCATTTTGGGGTTTATAAAACCTACCAGTTAATAGCGAGGGATTTCTTCTGGCCAGGAATGACCAGAGAAATCAGGGCCTATATAAGAGCTTGTTACAAATGTAATAGGAATAAGGCTCCCCGTCACCAGAAGCATGGGTTGCTTCAACCGCTTCCTATTCCCTCTAAACCTTGGGAATCTTTATCAATGGATTTTATTTCTCAAATTCCTCTTTCTAATAATTTTGATGCTATATTAGTAATAGTAGATAGATTTTCAAAGATGTCTATTTTTATTAAAACCACTACTACTTCTACAGCAGAAGATTTGTCAAAATTGTTTCTAGAATATGTATTTTCCAAACATGGCTTACCTAATGATATTATTTCAGATAGAGGCTCGTTGTTTTTATCCACATTCTGGACTCAACTGTGTCAACAACTCAATATAACTGTCAGTATAGTCTAGTATATAAGTATGATATAATAGTGTTATTTTATAGTCTTAATACTTATTAATAAATGATTTAGTGATTAAACCTCAGGGGAAGACTAATAGAATAGTTATACTCAAATAAAACTCACAATACTTGGATTTTAATGCGTGCTAGTGGTGGAAAATAGAAGAATAAAATATAGTTATAGATATTATAAAGATAATATCAATTTATAAGGGCTTTTATAATATATTTCTGAATACTAATAATTGTATTGTAGTGTTTGTATGAAGTGTAGTAATTGAATTATGATAATAAACCGTCAAACTCCCTTCTTACTTATACCCAAATCCACTGGAGTGCACAGACCTTCAATCCAGATGATGTCACTGCTATCCCCGGCAATTACAGCACTGTGAGGGCCCATCACCTCCCCATGGCGTCCACTTCAAGCAGTTTCAACACCCAGACCTCCAGTAAGGACCCTCCATCACTATTAATAATAACACAGAGTCATACCATAAATAGAAAACCCAGATAAAAGCGGATACCATAAAGAAACAGGTAAAATAAATGATCAAAAAGAGATTTAATGAAACTAAAAGCATATAAAGGAAACAAATAAAATTTCCAAGCCCCCAATAACATCCCCAAGCATCCACATTAACCCAAAAACATCTTTCCAACCCATAAATCCGTGAATAACCATCCAAGGAAGTAATTTTAGTTGTCCAAACTGGGTGTATGCGCCTGATATAGGTGTCTATGCTTCTGTAGGCGTTGTGAGTCCACTGATTTCGTCCATATGACCTAAAATAAGCAGAAAAACAAATGTTATAGGCTATTAAGGGGCTAAAACCCACTTATATACCTAAATATACATAATATACTGCATATTTCACTGAATATGAGATTTATGTATACATATAAGCTTATGTATGTCAATAATTACTTCATATCACTTAAGATAAGTATATTATGACTCCATTAACACCTTAATAAGTATTATTAGGCCATGGATAAGCTATTTAAACTATTATAAATTATATAATAGAATAATAATTATATATATATATAATAAAATAATATATATTATTAGTTTAACTTTATTTTTAAGATATAAGCTTAATCTAGTTAAGGTTATCTTATTTTAAGCATAAGAAATACTCAGTCCTAAGGATATTTAGGCTGACACTCCCTCACCCCAAAAAAAACAATAAAAAAAATGTTAAGACATTTTAATTAATCTTAAGGAATGAAATAATAAAATAAAAAAATAATTTTTATAATACATATACTGAATGAACAGTATTATTTAGATTTAAATTTTTTCAAGAGATTTTTAAGATCAGAGATTTCATTTTCTGGAATCCACTGGTCATATTCACTTGATTTATTTTTAAATCTTAATAGATACTCAACTCCCTTTTCTTTAGTAAGGTGTCTCTTTTTAAGTATCTTTTCAATTTTTGCTTTTTCCACTATTTCTTCAGGTTGCTGCTTATGCCTTCCTGATCTTCTTGGAAAGAGAGCAGTATCATTAGAATGGTATGGTTTTATAAGAGAAATAGGAAATACTGGATGTTTTCTATCATAAGGTGCATATAGAATAACCTCAACAGCATTATTACCAACCATCTTTTTAACTACAAATGGTCCAATGAATGGATCCTTCAATTTAACATTACCATTTAAATTGAAATGTAGCGTTGAAATAAGGACTTCATCACCCTCTTTGAACATTTGTTCTTTATGGGCTTTATCCCATCTTTTCTTTTCATACTCAAAAGCCTTATTTATACATTCTTGAGCATGTTTTCTGCATAATTCCTGCATCTGAAGAAAAGATTTAGTACCTGGATGAATATCCAATCTAGGTAACTTATTAAGAGTTTTATCAGGGGTATTAGGTACATAACCCAACCATAACTCAAATGGCTTTTTGCCAGTGACAGAATGTACTGTACTATTATATGCAAATTCTAAACCTGGGATAAGGGTTACCCAATCATGCGTGAATTTGTCATTGTCTTTAAAATTAAGACCAAAAGCACAGTATCTTCTTATCATATCTTCTAAGGTTTGTATCATTCTTTCTGCTAGCCCATCAGTTTGTGGATGGTGTGCTGTAGAAAGTTTTAATTGACACCCTGAAACATCCATAAGTGACGTCCAGAACTCAGAAGTAAATTTAGGATCTCTGTCAGAAACTATTGCTTTGGGGAAACCTGCTGTATTTAACATTTGTGTCCACCATAAAAAAGCTAAGTCCTTTGCAGAAACCTCTTTGTGGGTAGGAATAAATTTACACATCTTTGTAAATCTATCGACAATTACCCAGCAGGAGTTATAACTCTTATGCCCTGCTATTGGCAAACCTGTTACAAAGTCCATGTTAATGATTTCCCATGGAGCTTTTGGTTGCTCAATTTGTTGTAATAAACCAGCTCTTTTTCCTGTTAATTTTTTAGATTTTTGACAAGAATCACATGTTTCAACATATTTTTGAACATCCTCAGACATGTTAATCCACCAAGCTGTGTTTTTTACTCTGGTTAATGTTTTATGGTAGTCAAAATGACCTGCTAATATATCATCATGACATATACTTAACATTAACTCCTTCATTGAAGGGGGAATTACAATTACATTACTTAATTTTTTCCTGTAATATATAAAACCATCCTCAATGGAAAATTTTCCTTTCTCTAATGCCTCTTTATACTTATTTGGTAATGTTTTTATTAAAACATTCATTGAAGCATTAGATGGATCATTTAATATTGTAGTTAATTTACTTAAGTCAGGATCTGAATTATAATTATCAAGAATTGATTGCATAAATTCATCCTCAAGATCTACAATATAAATGCCATAAATGTTAATAATCTCTGATTCAGGAACATAAGCAGGATTATCATCATTATTAGGCAGAGGTACTCTAGATAACAGATCTACATTAGAGTGCAAGGTTCCAGCTCTATGTGTAATAGTCATCCGTCCTCTGTATTCTTGTACAGCTAATTGCCATCTTAACATGTGTCTATTAGGAGTTTTCATGTTTAAGAGTGACTTAACTGCACTACAGTCAGTTATTAACTCAAATTTTTGGTCTTCAAGGTAATAATGTAGCTTTTCAAGAGCCCATACTACTGCCAAACATTCAAGTTGAGTAGCACCATATTTCAATTCACCACTTCTCAGAGTACGTGAAATATAGCAGATTACTACTTCTGACATTTTACCTTCAATAAGTTGTTTTTGATGCAAAGCAGCACCCAGTCCAATAAAACTTGCATCTGTATATAATACAAAAGGTAATTGGAAATCTGGTAATCCCAAGATAGGAGCTGTCATTAAACATTCTTTCAACTTATTAAAAGCTTGTTGTCTTTCATTATTCCAAATGAAAGCTTCTGATTTCTTTATCAGTGTGGTCAGTGGTGCAGCAATTGATTGGTAGTTTTTTATATATTGTCTATAATAACCACACATTCCAAGAAAAGATTGTACATCCTTCACATTTTGAGGAATGCCAATATTCTTTATTGCAGCCACTTTATTTTGGTCTACACATATTTGTAAGCCAGATACAATATGACCAAGCACTTTTAAAGATTCAAACCCAAATTTACATTTTTTCAATGCAAGGGTCATTTTTATTTCATCCATTTTCTGAAATACTTTCCTTAAATGGATTAAGTGTTCATCAAAAGTTTTAGAGAACACTATGATGTCATCAATGTATACCATTAACCATCCCTCAATCATTTCATTATGGAATGTTATATCCATTAACTTCTGAAATACTGATGGAGCATTTTTTGGTCCAAATGGCATTCTGACATACTTATAAATTCCCATGTGTGTTGTTATCAACAAAAAGTTCTGTGAATTCTTTTCAACAGGAATTTGATGGTACCCTTTATTTCCATCTAGGCAACTTATATATTTAGCACCTTTAAGGGTAGCATGTATAGAGGCAATCCTTGGCAAGGGATAAATATCATCTACTGTAAATGTATTTAATGCTCTATAATCACCGCACAGTCTTGCTTTATCTTGTTCATAAGAAATCAGCACTGGTGATATTACACAATATTTTGGTGTAGTTTCAACCTTCTCAAGAATGTTCATTTTTAATAACATCTTAATATTATCCTCTATGTCTTTCCTCTTCATTGGTGAAGCAGGGTATGGTTACTTTTTAAGACTAGCAGGAATATTATCCATATCACAGGTTAAACTAATTTTCATTTCATGATCTTTTACAAGGCCAAGTTCATTTGTACCATGTGCAAAAGCCATTGGAAAAGCTTTAATTAATTCCAAAATATTATCTTTCTCAGTTTCACTTATCTGAGTGCCAAATGATGCTTTTGAAATTTCTGTTTCCAGAAGTTCCATCTCATTGGATTCTCTTCCTTTAGACGGGGAATTTGTTACTGACTCAATGTGTAAGACTGTGTTAAAAGAATTTATTTTAAATTTCCTTTTACCATTCATGCCAATTGTAAAATTGTTATTAGCAGGGTCTAATTTTACACCAAATTTAGTCAGAATATCATTTCCAATGATAAAACAGTTACTACAATTTGTATTATCCATTACTACAAAGTCACAAGTTACCCTTACATAACCATGTTGGTGTTTAAAGAAAACAGCAGCTTTGTATTTACCAATGGGGTGTAGTACTGATCCAAAACCTCTCCAATTTTTATTCTGAAGTGGTTCAAGCTTAAACTTATATTCACTATCAATTTTCTGTAATGTATTAGTGGAAACAACTGAACCAGCAGCTCCTGTGTCCAATACTATATTAACATTTTCACCAGAAATGATAGCTGGAACCGTGATAGGTGTCATTCTAAAGTTATCAGCTTGTATATCCTTAATGATTTCAGCATCCTCAAAATTCATTAAAGATTCATTTGAGTCCATATTTAATATTGGATTTTCAAAGATGGACAAATCATCTTCCAACATACAGACTTCATTTTCATCACTATATGAGATATTGCTGTCATAATCACTTGATTCTTTACTTTTTTCAGTTTCAGTTTCAGATTCACGTTGATTTTCAACAATATTTACGTTTTTCTCACATTTGTGACCTTTGACCCAAGGTTTGTTACACTTATAACAAGTATTTGTTTCATACTTTTTAGGTACTACAGGTGCAGTAGGTTTTTTCTGCTTCTCCTGAAGTGTTTTTGAATTCTGAGTTTTTACAGGTTCAACATTTTGCTTATAAGTGGAATACCTTGATTCATACTTATGGTTTAATAATATTTCATTGCAAATATTAATAAAGTCAGAATATTCAGTAACATTTAATGTTCTAGCTACAACAATGTCTCTGACAGATATAGGTAATTTGTATATTATCTTATCTTTCCATAAGTTAAAATCCATATGAGGCTCAATGGCTTTTAATATTTTGTTTAAATTCATTAAAAATACCATAGGTTTGTCACCATTCAACGGATTATACCTAGTCTTCTCATACAGTCTCTGCTGAGTAAGCCTGAATTTAGAACCTCCAAATTGTTTTTCAATAAGTTGTTTCCATTCAGCCCAAGAGTAGTCTCTACCCTCACTTAAGACAGCTTCAAACCATAATAAAGCAACATCCTTAAATAAAGAAATTAATTTTGATGTTATCTCTTCATCTGGTAACTTATATGAGAATTTCAAGTTGTCAATTCTTTGAATAAAATGTTGCCAATCAGAGCTGGCTTCCCCATCATAAGTTGGGTACTGATCTATTTTAGGCCAGTTCTTCTGATTGGATTTTATCTCACTAATCTTAGGTAAATTCAACAACTCATTCACTTTTGATAAATGGTCTTGTATTTCTTCCTGCACGGATTTGTGACTTACATTTTCAGATTTGACACTACCACCAGATGGTTTTAATTGTGGTGGTACAGGGAAGGAATGAGATTCACTTTTGCCAATGAAAGGATTATTATTATATTGATTATACTTATGGTTATCCTGGTTCATCAGTAGATTGGCAGTTTCAATCTCAACTTTAGTTAATCTTTGTAGCAGCTCAGAGACACTTTGATTTGTCTGTGCAAAAGATAACTTTGTTCTTGATTCAGTTTTTAACAAATGTGTTTCATATAATTTTTCTAACTCACAAAATTTGTTTGAAAGGTCATTATATTTATTATTTAATGAATCATATTTAAGAGTTAGAGACAAATGTTCTTTCTCTAATTCTTTATTACGTGTTGCTAATTGAGAAATGTTCAATGTCAAGGATGAAATTGTATCACTAGTGAGCTTAACTGTCTGTTCCTCACAATCAGTCATTCTATTCCACAATGCTGAAACAATTCTATGGACAGTTGGATTATTGTTAAAATATTCCATGTCCTCCTTTTCAATTCTCTCACTCTCCTGTGAACTTCTCATCTCACTAGTAGGTGGTTGCAACTGAGGATTAACTGTATTATCATTGTATATAGTACTGTTATTATGGACAAAAGACAAGTCAGGTGTATCTACTCTAAAACCTAAATTTCTTAAATCCTCCTCTATTTTTTGTACAGATTTAACATCAATAGAATTACCTATATTGTAATTATCAGTATTATGTCTAATCTGAGAGGGTAAGTTACTTACCAAGGGATGGTTGCCAGTCCTGATTTTTGGCGCTTTTTTCCCTTGTAAGGGTGAGCTGAGTAAGTCAGATGAGGGGGTGGATCCCTGTTGCAACTGTGGCTTGTCCACTGTTGGTGAAACCAGTCCCATTTCCATTTGTATACCAGGATTTTCTCCTGGGAGTGAGTGGACCCTCCTTGGGTAGGGGGTTGCTGATTTGATTGACTGAGCTGGCCTCCCTTTAATTCTGCCATTGCCTGATTCATCTGCTGAAACCCTACCTTGCAATTGTTTTGCAACTGCTCTACTTCTTTGAACATGAGAGATTTTGATTCCTCCAACTTCAGAACCTGTTTGGCCAGGTGGGACAGTTGATCTTGAAGAGGAGGAGACGTCTTTTTTATAGTTATCTTTTTTAAGAGGGCGTCCTTTTCCTCTATACTCATGCTTTCTGGCTGGGGGTACTGTTGTCCCTCCATGGTGATGTCCTGGAAAGTTTTTGTTAGCTTTAGACCTGGTATTATAAGCAGGCTGTTCACTTACACTATCCTGGGGAGCACTCATATTGTTCAGAATAACAATATTTTACGTCTACAAAAGGAAAAAACTCTGTGGAATTAGTAGACAAATAATATTAGCAATTATATTACTAATAAAAAAGCAATGGAGCTTACCCTGAATTTATATCTTTATTTATTTAAATAAAATATAAGAAAAATTCGAAAAAATCTGTTAAAAATATAATAATAAGTTTACCTAGACCTCTATAAGGGTGAATAATTAGCTTACCAAGCTTTAGCCAAATACCAATTTAATTGGGTGTTATATTGGTGTCCAAATACCAAGTGAAATTGGGTTTATATTGGGTACAGTTACTACTGTAAATATCTAATTTTTATGATAAAAAATTAGTAAAATTATTATAAGGGTTCTTTTCCGCAATCAATGAGTTATGATGACCCACTAATATGCAGCAGACCCAAATATTTGGTTAATTTTGAGCTGTACTAAGGTAAAAATCACGTCCCAAGGCTTATACTAAATAATAAGTAAAATATAAGGAAAGACCCCCAATTGTCAGTATAGTCTAGTATATAAGTATGATATAATAGTGTTATTTTATGGTCCTAATACTTATTAATAAATGATTTAGTGATTAAACCTCAGGGGAAGACTAATAGAATAGTTATACTCAAATAAAACTCACAATACTTGGATTTAAATGCGTGCTAGTGGTGGAAAATAGAAGAATAAAATATAGTTATAGCTATTATAAAGATAATATCAATTTATAAGGGCTTTTATAATATATTTCTGAATACTAATAATTGTATTGTAGTGTTTGTATGAAGTGTAGTAATTGAATGATGATAATAAACCGTCAAAATCCCTTCTTACTTATACCCAAATCCACTGGAGTGCACAGACCTTCAATCCAGATGATGTCACTGCTATCCCCGGAAATTACAGCACTGTGAGGGCCCATCACCTCCCCATGGCGTCCACTTCAAGCAGTTTCAACACCCAGACCTCCAGTAAGGACCCTCCATCACTATTAATAATAACACAGAGTCATACCATAAATAGAAAACCCAGATAAAAGCGGATACCATAAAGAAACAGGTAAAATAAATGATCAAAAAGAGATTTAATGAAACTAAAAGCATATAAAGGAAACAAATAAAATTTCCAAGCCCCCAATAACATCCCCAAGCATCCACATTAACCCAAAAACATCTTTCCAACCCATAAATCCGTGAATAACCATCCAAGGAAGTAATTTTAGTTGTCCAAACTGGGTGTATGCGCCTGATATAGGTGTCTATGCTTCTGTAGGCGTTGTGAGTCCACTGATTTCGTCCATATGACCTAAAATAAGCAGAAAAACAAAGGTTATAGGCTATTAAGGGGCTAAAACCCACTTATATACCTAAATATACATAATATACTGCATATTTCACTGAATATGAGATTTATGTATACATATAAGCTTATGTATGTCAATAATTACTTCATATCACTTAAGATAAGTATATTATGACTCCATTAACACCTTAATAAGTATTATTAGGCCATGGATAAGCTATTTAAACTATTATAAATTATATAATAGAATAATAATTATATATATATATAATAAAATAATATATATTATTAGTTTAACTTTATTTTTAAGATATAAGCTTAATCTAGTTAAGGTTATCTTATTTTAAGCATAAGAAATACTCAGTCCTAAGGATATTTAGGCTGACAATAACGAGGAATCTCTCCACGGCCTATCATCCTGAAACTGATGGGAAAATGGAAAGGGTCAACCAAATCCTTGAACAATACCTTGGAATGTATGTCAGTTACCAACAAGACGATTGGACCACATGGCTACCATTGGCTGAATTTGCTTATAATAACTCGACTTTCTTCAACACAACAATCTCCTTGTGAAACTGTTTATGGAAGACATCCTCAATTCAACTCTATCCATGTAGAAACTAGTCATCCTGCTGAACATTATCTTCAAACCATATCACGACTCCAAGAGGAACTTAAATCAAATTTGGAATTAGCAATTTGAAGGTACAAGGAACAGGCAGACAAACATCAACAATCTGCTCCTTTTTTGAAACCAGGCAACAAAGTATGGCTCAATGCATGAAACATTTGAACGACTCAACCATCAAAGAAACTAGCTGAAAAGCACTTGGGACCATTTGAAATCGACTCTGAAGTCTCTAAAACTGCATTTTGACTCAAGCTACCTTCTAAATGGAAGGCTATTCACCCTGTTTTCCATGTATCTCTCCTGGAACTGGCTTGAGAAACATACCCGGGCAAGAACCAACCTCCTCCGGAACCGGTCAAAGTAGAAGACCATCTAGAGTGGGAAGTAAGCCATATCCTTCATTTAAGAATGCGCAAGGGGAAACTTCAATACCTCGTGGAATGGCAAGGCTTACTCAATGATTTAGACAAAACATCCTAGGAACCAGGCATCAATGTTTCTAACGCCCCTGAACTCCTAAAATCTTTTCATCTTAAATATCCTTTAAAACCAAAACCTTAAAACTCTCTTTTTTTTCTTTTTTTTCTCTTTTTCCTTCTTCTCTTTAAATGGAAAACATCTCTACCTCTAAAATTTTCTTGTTCTTTTTTTTCTTTTCTTCTTTCTTCTTTTTTTTCTTTCAAAAATTTTTTCAAGCTTCTTTAAAATAAATTAAATTAAAATAAAATAAAATTACATTTAAAAAAATAAATTAAATTAAATTAAATTAAATTAAAATAAAATTATTAAAAATAAAAAAAAATTCATAAAACCTTCTAAAAATTTCTTTAAATTTTCTTTTCTTTTCTTTCAAATTTTCTACCTACATTCTTTCCTTAAAAAATTCTTTTCCTCAAACTATCAAAATTTTTCACAAACGCAACACGACAATCCTTCTCAAATTTCACTTCAACCTCTAAATCTCTCTTTTAAAATTTCTTTGAACAATTACTTCTTTTTTTCAAATTCTCTTTTTAAAAAAAATTATTTTTTCTCTTCTTTTTCTTTTTTCTTTTCAAATAACTAAAATTCCTCAAAACTTCAATAAATAAACTTTCATAACTAACAATTTTTTCTTTCATTAAATTTTCATTTCCAATAAAATTATTTCAATCAACTATTTCTTTTTTCCTACTTAATTTTTTTTTCTTTTCAAAATTTAAACTAAAACTCCTTCAATTAAATATTCTTTCTTTTCTTCTTTCATTCAAATTTCTTCTTTCAAAATTTAAAACAAAATTTTATTTAAATTTTTTCTTTTTTTTTCTTTTTCTCTCAAAATCTTATAAAATAAACATTAAAATTTTAAATTAAAACAACAAAATAAAATAAATAAATACAAATTGTTTCTACTTTTCTTTTCCTCTTTCTTTCTTTTCCTTTCTCCTTCCATTTTAAATTTTCTCCTTTATTTTCTCTCAAACCAATCCCTTCATCTTCTCAAAAATCACCCTTATCTCCTTCCTACATTTTTCAAAAACCTCCTCCTCTCCTACTGGTACCACTTCCCCAATTTCCAGTAGCTCTTCGGCCACGTTGAAGGAAGCAGCATCAATAATCTTATCAACTTCACTGCTTAAATTTTCAATAAACCTAACTTGTCAACCCTGGCGAGGTTTCTTTGACCATACCTGGTCAAGAGTTTCTTCATTATCCTCCCTCGAGGCAATCACTGGTAGCTGTTCTTCGGTAGGGATTGACGGCGCCACTTCCACAGCAGTGGTTTCCACAATAGGAGCTCCCACACTTGAGGCTTCCACCGTAGGGGCTTCCACAATGACATCTAAATTCTAAATCATATGGTCATCACTTCTAGAAATAACTTTGGTGTGACTTCCACTGCCACTTCTTTTTCTTCCTTGTCATCTTCAATGACCATTTGTTGATTTTTCGGTGTCCGCCTTGAAATGGGGACTTCCTCCTCATCTTCCTCCACCAACTCATCCACCTCCTCTTCTACCCTTTGTTTACCCATGGCTGGAGTTACCCAGGATGCCGTATTGTCCTCGACTTCCTCCTCAGCTGCTTCTGATTTGTCATCCCCGATCAACACGTCCCGTATGTCTTCAACCACTTCTTTTGTTTTCAGTATTACCCAATATTTAGTCTTGGTAAACCTTCGTTCAATGTCCGAATTTTTTGCTAACGCATCGCACACCACCCGTCTCCATTGGCAAAACTCGCATTTCTGGCAAGGACCTCGAGTAGCTGTGCTTTCCACACAGAAGTATTCCATTGATTCACAAGCTGTGCATGCTTGGGAATACTGTCGAGTAATGAGCCCACCATCCGCTTTGGGGTGAGGAGGCGTGGGAGCTGGAGTAGGACAATTTGACATGATAATAATAATAAATAAATAAACAATAATTAAATAAAGGGAAAGTAGTGTGGGAAGTATTTGTCTCACGCTCAAAAGAGCTCGCATTTTTTTACCCGGGCATCTGTCACGCGCCATGTGACACTTGAGGCAAAAGTAACTCATTAAATCAATAAAATAGAAGTCTAAATCCATACTCGAAGCGCAGAAAGCAATTCTACATAGCAACTGCGACTTTCCTTTGTGTACTCACTATTCAACCGCGCTAGTCTAAACTCTAAATCTAAATTAGTCAATCTCTCAATAGTGTGTCTCAGTCTTTTCCTCAATAAGCGACGCACAGCACAATAGTCAATGTAATGGTGCACTAAAAGGTTTATTAAATGTCTGTGAATTATTAAAAGGTGTAGTGATCATGGACAGAATAGATAGTGGAGGATTAAAGCGTTAACGGATGTTAGTGAGGAGGGTCCAGGTGTAATAGATGTATTTTTTAATGGTCTGTGGTGTGCGGAATAGTGGATGGGTATGAGGTCAATGCAAGGAGGAGTAAAGGATATAAAAGGGGTTTGGATTTTGGTTTGACATTCTTTAGAATTAAATTATAAAACGTATATATAGTTAATAGTGGTAAAGCTTTAGGTTAAATCATTATTATTGTATCTTTCCTTATTTTCTCAGTAATCATTTCTAAATCCTAAATCTTTGATTATTGAGTTTCCAACCCTTTGTGAGATTTTAAGAATTTTTATATTACCTTTAAATTATATTAGAATTCTCCTCAAAAATATCTCAAAGCAGTAGTTCTTCCTTTGAATCATCTTCGAATCACTTCCTTGAACATTTCCTCTGTGTCTCGACAAAGTTTCTAAACTCCTTTCTCCATCTCACTTCCAGGAACACCCTTGACCTTGTGTGTAGGTCGTCCAGTGACAGGCAGAAGGAGGAGGGGGAGAAGAGGGAAGGCAAGCTAGTATATTGTCTAGTTTCTTATCTAAGAGTTTGAGTTGAGGGAGAGGGGCATCAGGGGGAGGTTGATGAAAATAAGCTTGGGAGGTGAGAGGGGAGAGTGCCGTAGCCAAGGCGCCAATATCACTCATAGTGGCCATGTGAATGGTGATTCAAGTACCTTTCCTGGGAGGGTCTCTAATGGCGCCTAACAGATTGTTGAGGCAAGAGACCAGGGAAGAGGGGTCATTGGCCTGTTCCACTCCTACCAAACAAACAATATGGGCAGCTGGAGAGTTGGGGTCAACACTAGTGGGCAGAGTCACTGGCGGGGTAGCAGCAAAGCCTGGACCGGAGAAGGGGTTGGCCAGGTTGTGTACAGAGGCATTCAGGGAGCAATCCTTTGCAGCAAGGGTGGGGCGGAGGGGGGGGGAATGGGTTGGACATGTGGTGAAGGAGTGGGGGTGGTGCTTCCCTCTGACATGGGCACTTGGGAGCCACTGGGAGAACAGAAGAGTTCAGGGTGGGCTGCCCTTGCTTTGTCCATGGATGAGTTAGAGAGGGGGCGGCATAGGGAGGGGGAGGAGTAGCACATTTTCTTAAGGGCTGGGTACTTGGTGCCGACAATGATGGGAGGAGGGGTGGGGTGTTTGCTGACAATATGGGACATGTCAAATTGTGGGGGGGGGGGGTAGGGGTGTCAGTGGGGAGAGCGGGGGAGTTACTAGGGGAAAAGAGGGGGACCTGCTCATGTTAATATCCATGGAGGGGGCTTGGGAGCAGGCATAGGATGCAGGAGGATAAGGGGAGAGGATTCTTCGGCCAGAGGAAGGGGTGGGGGCAGGCATAGGCGGAGGTGGCGCGAGTGTCGCGTCGGGCGTGTCAGTTTGCATGTTGTGGTTCTGGTCAGAATCCATGCAGTAACATATATGTTGTGCTAAAGGTTTTGAGATAGGTCAATAATAATGATAGTTATATATATATTGAAACATAGTTCTGTGTTCCCTATTCATTTCTTTCTCAAAACACTAATCAATCATCATTTTTTATTATCCGCTATATCGCTATCATATCATCATTACGACATTTGTTACACTCGTGTCCAGGTATTATTCTTTACTTCCCTTGTTGTATCTCATTCACCATGTCTAATCTGATTCTTATTCTAAGGTTGGCTACTTAAGCATTGCCAACTCACTCTGACTTAGGAACTAGCTAAGTTGAATTATGAAATACAAAAGGTTAGATGTGTCAGTATAGTCTAGTATATTAGTATGATATAATAGTATTTATTTATGGTCCTACTACTTATTGATAAATGATTTAGTGATTAAACCTCAGGGGAAGACTAATAAAATAGTTATACTCAAATAAAACTCACAATACTTGGATTTTAATGTGTGCTAGTGGTGGAAAACAGATGAATAAAATATAGTTATAGCTTTATATAAAGATAAAATCAATTTATAGTGGCTTTATAATATATTTCTAAATGTTAATAATTGTATAATAGTGTTTGTTGGAGTTGTAGTAATTGAATGATGATAAATAACCGTCAAAATCCCTCCTTACTTATACCCAAATCCACTGGAGTGCACAGACCTTCAATCCAGATGATGTCACTGCTATCCCCGGCAATTACAGCACTGTGAGGGCCCATCACCTCCCCATGGCGTCCACTTCAAGCAGTTTCAACACCCAGACCTCCAGTAAGGACCCTCCATCACTATTAATAATAACACTGATCCATACCATAAATAGAAAACCCAGATAAAAGCGGATACCATAAAGAAACAGGTAAAATAAACAATCAAAAAGAGATTTAATGAAACTAAAAGCATATAAAGGAAACAAATAAAATGTCCAAGCCCCCAATAACATCCCCAAGCATCCACATTAACCCAGAAACATCCTTCCAACCCATAAATCCGTGAATAACCATCCAAGGAAGTAATTTTAGTTGTCCAAACTGGGTGTATGCGCCTGATATAGGTGTCTATGCTTCTGTAGACGTTGTGAGTCCACTGATTTCGTCCATATGACCTAAAATAAGCAGAAAAACAAAGGTTATAGGCTATTAAGGGGCTAAAACCCACTTATATACCTAAATATACATAATATACTGCATATTTCACTGAATATGAGATTTATGTATACATATAAGCTTATGTATGTCAATAATTACTTCATATCACTTAAGATAAGTATATTATGACTCCATTAACACCTTAATAAGTATTATTAGGCCATGGATAAGCTATTTAAACTATTATAAGTTATATAATAGAATAATAATTATATATATATATAATAAAATAATATATATTATTATTTTAACCTTATTTTTAAGATATAAGCTTAATCTACTTAAGGTTATCTTATTTTAAGCATAAGAAATACTCAGTCCTAAGGATATTTAGGCTGACAAGATGTGTGCTCCATACCGTCATGTATTTAGTTCTACATTCTTTCTCTTAATTGATTTCTTTCTCAAAGCACTAATCAATCATCATTTTTTATTATCCGCTATATTGCTATCATATCATCATTACGACACTTTGTTACACTCGTGTCCAGGTTGGCTTCTTAAGCATTGCCAACTTACACTGACTTAGTAGCTAACTAAGTTTAATTATTAAATACAAAAGGTTGGCTCCTTAAGCATCGCCAACTCACACTGACTTAGTAACTAACTAAGTTTAATTATTAAATAAAAAAGTCAATAAAGGAGAAAATATTAAAATTATTTTAAATAAATAATCAGATGAGCAAAAATTGATTTACTAATATATCTAAAAAGGTCTTTAAATATGATTATGCCATGCTAAACAGTGTTAATGTTATATATTCAGTAAAGTCTCAACTTTGTTTTCCAAGAAAATTAATATCCTTCGTTTTCAATTTATGAATTGGGAACCTATAAATGAAAAATTTACTGATTTGGAGAACAAATAAAATGAAAGGCTAATTTTACAGTTTAAAATCAGTTTTTACAGTCATATCTATAGATCAGCTTGGTTTAACAATATTATGTAAAATTGTTTTTCATTATTCAAGGAGGGATTTCGCAGAACTAGGAAAGAATTTTTTTGGTTAGATCTTCTAGCTATCTTTTAGCTTCGCAGAGAAGAGTTTGTGAGTAAGGTCTGATTTATACACAAGAAAAGTTTAAAGCAAAAAACCTGGTCATCAGAAATATGGTCTGCAAAAACTATAATTGATGTCATGATACTGTAAAATAAAGGAGTAAACAAAAAACAAAGTATGTTTTTCTTGAAATAGAACGAGGTGAAATTTAAAAGTTGGTAAGATAAATTTATAATATTGTAGTAGCCCATCAGTTTTTTGAAAATTCAATATTCACAGAAAATAATAGCTCATTATTCCGAAAATAATGAAATGGTCTTGGAAGAATACCCTACTTTCCATTCTGTGGCGACGACTCGTGCCGGGATTTTGGCGTTGATTTCCAATACTAATAAAATCATCACGAATAATTAGTAAAAAGAGCAGAGTACATTAAACAAAAATAATAGCATGTATAGTTTATCCAGTAATTATTTTATGAGCAGGTACTAACTTGTGTTTCTGATCCCCATGAGTGCAAGTGAGCAAATCCACCGAGAGGATGAATATACCCTGTATCTTTGGCTGCCTTTTCTGCCTTTTCTTTTATGTCTAACCAATCAGCTTCATCCTGCTGAGGGGTACTTCCCCATCGGACCCCTTGCAGTCTAGCTTCTGTTTCATCTCGAACTCTTCGAGTAATCAAATTTTCAAAGAAATTTTTATCTTTTTTCTTTTGAAGGTCTCCCAATCTTGAAGTACTATTAATTGTTGAAGTAGAGATTCCTGCGAATCTTCGAAGAATTTTCCTGTGGATGGCTGATCGGTGATAGTATGCTGTAGATGGGGCAGATATTCCTTTTTCTGGTAGAATCTTTCCTCCGCTCGATGGTTGGATCATATCGTCATCAAAAGGTGCTGTGATAATGCGTGCATCCTCTAAGTCGTCTTCATCCTTGATGATTTTAATTTCTTCATACGCAATGTCTGAATCATCAAGCAAATTTTGATGACTGGAGTTCGAATTATGGAAAATACTTTGGTTTAGGAGCTGACGTCTTCTTTTCCTTTTGCGCGCTATGATGATTAGTATTGATGCAGCAGCTAGGAAAAAAACTATTAATAAAACAATTTTAGTTATTTCTCTATGGCCAGCTAATTGAGAATAATCCCTAATTTTTATGCCAGAATTTGAAGCAGCGGAGATAGGTTTGTTTTTTGTATTTCCGGCTGGTGAATTTGTGTTACTGGAGCTATTATTGGTACCGTTGTATTCATTGCTTTTTTCTGCCCTGGCTAAAACCTCTGGATTTTGGGGAATGGCTGTATGGGGCTCTTCATCCGTGTCACTTGGATTTCTACCACTTTTCAAAGTAGGAGACTTTGAGCCAACGCCAGATTCTTGAATAGGATTTAAGGTAGCATCATGACCTGGTAGATTTTGTGAACCTTCGTTAGAAATAAGTATGAAATCATTCCCAATACCCTTGTCGATTGGGAAACTCTGTATTTTATTTGAAACAGTAAGGTATCCAGGTGATGAAGGTGATTCTTTGGAAGACTGAACGACAGATGGATCTTTCGGGACTGCAGCGTATCTCGCTGTCACTCCATTCGATGATGATATATTTGGATGCGTGTTGTCATCCTCAAAAGGCTCCGAACGTGGTAAAATTTTATTCCTCGTTGATTTGGACGCCAAAGATGAAGAAGATAATTTTTCGAGGAAAAATGACACTATTATAGTTTCCACATAGGAGCTGGTTGACGAGCCAGCTCGAAGCTCCTCTTTTACGCTTAGCAAGTTGTTGGGTTTCTTTGAGTAGTGAGTTGGTTGGTCAAACGATTTAAATTTGATAATTTCCTTTGCTTCAACCGTAGATACGAATTTACCCAGATTATTAGGTAAAATAAGCGGAATCAACATTTGCAGGGTTGAAAACCTGTATTTTTTTCTTTTGTACTTGAAATTTTAAAAAGTTTACGACTGGAAAGAAATTATCGCACCTCCTGTTTCCTTCACATCAACGGTCTGGTTAATTGATAAATCAAATTGGCGATGGAGTTCTTCAGTTTATTTTCCATACACGAAAATAATTCTCTTCCTGCAGAGATAGAAGTGTTATGCGGGTCTAACGAAAATGACTTGAAAAGGTATTTTCTACAAAATTTATTCCTCGCACTCGTTGGATAAGAATTGAGTCTGACTCATCAAATCATGATGACTTAGCTACTTGAAATTTCAAAGGTTCAACAAAATTTTGTTTTGGCAGCAAAAAAAGAAAATAACAGGTGATGATATTTATTGAAGACAACTTGGAATGAACTAAATCAAGGTGCATCGGCTCCGTTGACTACCAATCTTATAATTGATTCAGATAAAATTAATTGATGGGTACACTGCCATAGGGGCACATGAGTGATAAACTACCGTCACCTTCTGAGGAAGGGCGACCATTTATTTCAAATATTAAATCGACAACCATGACTTCGATATACATTATTTCCTGAAATATGATCCAATTTTATTCTGCAGTTTCAATGAAGTCAATATAGTTTACCGCGGTATTTTTTGTAGAAAATGAAACGACCAGCTAGTCGGGCCAATGGTTTTTTGATCAAACTAAGGCTACTGCCAGTTGCTGCATTTATATTTCTTACATGTAACATGCTCATAGCATTATCTGCTGCAACGACAGTTGCGCCGATGGCACAACTTACCCTAAATTAGAAATCGAATGCGTCTCTCACCATAATCCTTATTTTAATTCTTGGAAATCTTCACCCTCTCCCTTCTTCCGCGTAGAATGCCCATTCTCATCCACTAGAAAGAGAAAAAAAGAAAAAAGCTGGTACCTTGCTAACCCTGAACAAACTACGGTGCTTCAATTTGGGGGAGGCACTTTTTAACAGGTGCCAGAATTTTTCTTTTCTCAAAATGCCCTTCAAAATTCACATATCCAACTTTTAATATGGGAAAAGCTAGTCGGACGCATCATACACACCAGCCATATACTATTTTTGGAAAACCTGAACCTTAAATCATTTTTGACATCAAATCATGAATTTAGAGCATCTCTATTCATCACCCGTATGCAAAAAAATTAACTAAATGCAAGTTACATCAAATATTCATCACTCGCATTTCCACATTCATTAAGTGTTAGGTTGGGGTACAGGGACATTTTGTGTGGCATTTTGGGCGTTTCATTTCATGTGCAGCTGATTCGGAAAAGTTTACACGTTTTGCGTCTCCCATCCACTGCCAAAACATGACTTTAGGTCCCTTTTGGCGGGGAATAAGAGGCAAGAAAGCTGCAAGCTTTTTTGAACTAGCTGTATGTACATACATTTTCAATCACATGACACAACGATACATACACAAATCAAGTTTTTTCTTGGCTTCAGTTGAAATTATGGGGTCATTTTGATCAAGTAATGGTTTGGAGGGTGTGGGCGAAGGTCACAATGTAAAATAAAGTGTATACTGGTGAAGTGCAGTGTCCAATGCGGTGTGAAGTGAGAGTCGCTACGTGTTAATACATAATTTAAGTGATAGGGTCAGCCTAGGTTAGGGCACGACGATGCCCGTATGTATATAGTATGCGTACCGCACCCGGTCGGTCTCCATCCATTCCGGAGTAGAGACCGACAAGACTTACCTGGTCTGTTACGGGTTGCGGCATAATAGGTTAGTAAAGCAATTCATCCATTCCGGAGTAGAGACCGACAAGACTTACCTGGTCTGTTATGGGTTGCGGCATAATACTACGCACCACGTAAGATATCTCTGATGGGGATATCCAGTCCGAGTTGAAGATATTTTAGAAAGGGACATAAGGTCAGAAAAATAAATGGAAGGAAAGTAAGTACAAGAAAAATAAGTGCAAGAAAAGTAAGCGTAAGAAAAATCATTTGCAATCATGAGATTTTTTTTTTTTTTCAAAAAAATAAAAAAAGGTAAAAAAAAAACAGAAAATAAAAAATAAAAAAATGAAAACAAAAAATCTTTTTTTTTGAGAAAAAATAAAAAACAAAATTTCCCATCACTACGCACCAAGTAAGATATCCCTGATGGGGATATCCAGCGCGAGTTAGGGATATTATAGAGAGGGACATAAGGGTAGAAAAATATGTGTAAGAAAAATATGTGCGAGAAAAATATGTGTAAGGAAAACATGCGCCAAAAAAATATGTGAGAAAAATAAGTGTAAGAAAAATATCTTGCAAGCATGGGAAATTTTATTTTTTTAATTTTTGTTTCTCCAAAAAATGATTTTTTATTTCATTTTTTATTTTTTTCTCTGTTTTTTTTTCATAATTTTTTTTTTTTTTGAAAAAAATATTCTCAAGGTCGCAAATGATTTTTCTTACACTTATTTTTCTCGCACTTATTTTTCTTGCACTTACTTTTCTTGCATTTATTTTTCTGACCTTATGTCCCTCCCTAAAATATCCCCAACTCGCGCTGGATATCCCCATCAGGGATATCTTACTTGGTGCGTAGTGCATGGTTGCAACATATTTTTCTTTTGCTTATTTTTCACACATATTTTTTTTGGTGAGCAGTAAGGACACAGGGTAATTATTACAGCCAAATTCGAAACGGTTGGTGCAGTTTTGCAAAAAGAAGCTAAACATTTTGACAGAATGCTTGACATTTGACAGAGAAACTGGCAAATTTTTGGTGAAGTGAGGCTAAGCTTGCTGTCAAATGTCATTGGAGCTGACCAATAGTTTTGAATTTTTTATTAAAACTGCACCAACCGTTTTGAATATGGCTGTAATATTTTGGTTCGGGCACAGACTTGCGCACCACTATCAATTCAAATTTTTTTAAACTGCAACGTGTTTACTACCTCCCGGAGTTCCATCAAATTCTGGTAATTAAGTGATCAACTTTGCAGTGGAGCTTTGAATCTGAAAATTCAAATGACAATGCCATTTTCTGTCTTTACGCAGGCTGATGAGTAAAGATGATTATTTAGGGAGGCCTTAAAGCAACCACCTTTTTGGCAGTTTTGGAGACTGTCTTTCTTTTTTTAGTCTCATCCATATTGTGCCGTAACCCGAGATGGACCAGGTCAGTCTTGTTGGTCTAATATCCGGAATGGATGAAGACCGACCAGGTACGGCATAACATCTATATACAATTGTCGGCATTGTGCCCTAACCTAGTTTGTATGTATACTTTAGTAGTTATGTCCTAATACCCCCCCACGCAATGTCGACCGTATATAGATATATTAAGTATTGTAAATTTGAATATAAAATAAAAATAAAAATAATAAAATGTAATAAAGGGTAGAAAGAAAAAAAATCAGGTTACTAGCCCCAATGTTTCAATAACTTTTGTCATGTTAACATTGTTCAACGCCTTTGTCATGCAGTCTGCAATTTGCCTAAAACCAGGGATCCATGCCAGAACTAATTTCTTTTTGTAAATCAATTGATTTAAGAAATAAAAATCACAAGTTGCATGCCTGGTATCTTTGTTTGATGGGCGATTGTTACCAATATCTACCGCTGTGCTATTATCACAATTCAAAACTACGTCTACTTCTCTTCCTAAAAAATCTGATATAAGATTCTTCACCCACAGCCCAGTTCTAGTCCCCATGCCCAAAGCCATATATTCTGCATGAGAGGTTTCTAGTCCTACTGATTTTTGTCTCTTTGCCATCCAACTAACTACCACCCCATTTACCAAAATTACATTACCATGACCGGCCCTCCATCCTTCACCTCGCCAAGCCACATCTGCAAAAATCTGTACATCCAGTGGTTTCGATTTCTCGGGATATATTTTTAGTTTGAGATCTTTTGTTTTTGTGACATACTGTATCAAATGATTTAATGCATACCAATGTTGTTCATTAGGATGGCTAGCAAAACGTGCAAGGAAGTTAACTGCAAAACTTATGTCAGGTCTGGTTCCCTGAGCCACATAGGATAAAGTTCCAATTCTGGATAAAAATTCAGTTGAACGTATTGCAGGTGTTGATGTATCTGATGTTTCAAGGTTGCATTTTGCAGGAAGAGGAGTATTGGAAGGTTTAGTGGTAGGGTTGAATTTCTTTATTATTTGTTGAATTAGATTGTGTTGAGATAGTAAATAACCGTTGTTGATTTTTTCTACTCTTAATCCTACAATTTGACTAACATTATCCTCCCATTTTACATCCATCAAAAAGTTTAAATCTGATTCTAATTTGTGTAGTGCAGTTATGTTACTACTAGCTACTACGCCATCATCAACGTGTAGCCATATAGCTGTTGAAGTGTCTGGGGTCTTGAGGATATAAACAGAAGAGTCGAAGAAGCTGGGTATGTAGCCCATTGCCCGTAATTTTTCAGAAATGAATTTCCACCAACACCTTCCCGCCTTCTTCGTGCCATACAGTGCTTTTTTGAGTTTACAGACTAAATTCGTTCCTTTTTCAAAACCTTCAGGCTGTTTGACGTAAACTTCTTCGTTTAACGGGCTGTTTAGATATGCTCCCACAACATCAAAGGATCTTACATGCCAATTGAATTTTGCCGTGAGAACAAAAAGTAATCATAAAGAAGTAAAGGTCACTGTTGGTGCGAATGTTTCACTAAAGGAATCCATATACTTTTGTGCAAAACCTTGAGCAACAAATCTGGCTTTGTGTTTCGTGATCTCTCCTGTAGCATTCTTTTTAAGCGTAAAAACCCATTTTCCTCCAATTACAGATTTTCCTTGAGGCAATGGTACTAAATCCCATACGTCCTTATCTTTTAGGTTTTTTATTTCTGAAAGACAAGCGGATTTCCAATTGGTAGCGTCGTCTGATTTCATTGCCTGTTTGTAAGTTCGTGGTGTAAACAAGTCATCTCCTGAGCATTCATTATGTATACTGTCCGTTAATTTGTCTTGCTCTTCGATGGTTTTGTCTAAAGCACAATCTCCAAGTTTCAGTGAGTTTAAGATGTATGGTAGTGAACCTTTTGATTGCGTGTTGTCTTTATTTTCAGGAGTAGAATGATTTTTCATTTTAATTTCTTTTTCTGAAGGAAAAGTTGCTGTTGCTGACTGTATGACACATTTTCTTTCTATATACCAAAACAACCAACCTTTTCCTCCCTCCAAATAGCCAATCACACGGCATTTGACAGCCCTTGGGTCCAGTTTTTGACGTACCTCTTTGTGTATATGGACAAATACTTCTTTGCCAAAAACTCGTAGGATATCCAATTGTGGTTTTTTATCAAACAGTGCTTGATATGGTGTTATTTTGTTGGTAATTTTATTTGGTAATCTGTTGTGTAAAAACACCGCCCAAAGGAATGCCGCACCCCAGAACTGTTTTCCCATTCCACTGTCAAACAATATTGTTCTACCAATATCTGCTACCGTTCTATTAAAACGTTCAGCAACACCATTTTGTTCATGGTGGTAAGGCATAGCATGTTCCCAGCTGATACCAAATTTACACAAGTATGATTGAAACTTATGATAGACGTATTCCCTGCCATTATCAGAACGCAATATTTTTATTCTTTTTCCTGTCAATCTTTCTATCTTTGATTGATATTGTACAAATGCATCTGGTACCTGTGATTTGGCAGTCAGTAATTCACACACCGTATAGCTGGTTGCAACATCTCGAAAGGATACAAAAAATAATGCTCCCTTGAACGTTGCAGACTCAAAAGGTCCCATTACATCAGATACAATTATTTCCAATGGTTCGGGGACTCTGTTAGTGCTGTCCAGCGTAGAAGAATTTGTGCTTTTTGATATTCGGCATTGGTCACAAGAAATGTCCCCCAGTGGTAATGTTTCTGGTAAGCCATCAGCTGCATTATTTTTTATTAGTCTCCGTATGACTCTCATACTTATGTGTCCTAACGCTCTGTGCCAATGCATAAGAACAGGATTGTTCCTATCCATCCGCTCAGAATTAGAACTTCAAGGAGGGTCAAGAGACAGGGGGACTTGTGCACTGGGAATGATTCGAAAAGGTGGGACAATTGAGGTAGTATTGCATGTTACTAAGTTATTGTTACTAACTACATTAACTTTCCACAACTTATTATTTGTGAAAATGCCTTGAAACAAAATATTTTTATTTTTTAATATGTTTATGTTGTGATTCTCATCAAAAACTGATTGAGCTCCCGCCTTAATTAAGGATCCCACTGATAATAATGTACCTGTGGCATTAGGGCAATAAAAGACTCGTCGTATCAGAATATCACTCTCTACACCTTGAACCACTATTGCTCCAATGCCTGTAAGGTAATCAGGAGTTGAATTTTCAGTCGCAACAAGAAGTGGAATGGGTCGTGTTAGTGATGTAAACCATAAGAATAAATCTTTATTGCCGCTCACGTGTTCACTGGCACCAGTGTCCAACAGTGCTGTATTGCCATCTGAAGTCCACATTTTTGTGTCAATCTTTAAGGCTTGCGGAAGTGGGGGTCTTGTTTTCGGCTCATCTTCAATTTCAAAAAAACGGGCCTTCCCTTTTGCTTTTGGGTAAACTGGGCGATAATTATCAGCTTGTCTTTCAGTCGGGTGAAATTTTGTATTATGATGTTGACTGTGACAAGTACAGGGATTTGTATTACAATAGAAGTTAACATTGGATGGACCAGCATGAGTGCCTAGTGAGCTTCTTATCGGTCTGTTATTGGGACATTGAGACTTCCAATGTCCTCTCTTCCCACAGTTAAAACATCCAGCGCCTTTAAAATTTGTCAAGGCTGCGCTCACAGTTATTGCCTCTTCAATAGCTGGGTCAGGTACATTATTGTCATACGCATAACTGTTAATTTTCATGGCTGTAATAATAGGAGGGTGGGATTGGGTTTGTGACAATTTCAGGTATTTTTGGAAGTTGCTTGCTATTTGGTCAATTTCCAATGGTTTCAAATCTTGTTCCGACATTTGCATTTGATTGACAATGCTGTTAATGACATCAGTTGAGAATTTATGCGTCAATTCCAAAGACAATGAGATGAACAGGTTTTGAAATGTTTCCTTAGTAAGAGTGAAACAATTTGCATATAGTTTGTCAATTTTGTTTCTCATTTTTGCCGCATGTTCTGCATATATCATGGTTTCTGGATTGAATTTTATAAGGATCATGTCTTTTAAGGAACTTAATTGAGAACTCATTGACTTTAAATTGAATTGGCCGTGGATGAAATTGTATTCCGCGTATGCAGGTCGCATTTTTTTAATTTGATCCTTATGTACATTGTCCATGGAGCTGTATATGGCAACATGTGCTAATTTGTCTACGTCACGATGGAAATGCCTATTGGGTATGGCGGAAAATATGTATTCAGAATCTTGCAGATAAGTATTCAAAGCTGAAGATAAGTCTCTTCTCCAGTGAATAAAATTATCGCCACTTGAGGATAATATTGTGCCTTGTTCTGCCCTTTTACAAAGTTGTTCTTAATATCTGTAGTAATGTTCTCCACGTAGAAGGGTGTCTATTCCTGAATAATGCAACAGCGCATCTGTTGGTGGTATATCTCTAGCTTTTCCTTTTTCACTAGACGATGGTTGAGTTTCCATGATAACCAGGGTGTGATTATTATTAGGTGAAGACGGAGATGACTTGAATGATTTTTGTGATGATGCTGAGTTGGATGAAGGTGATGATGGTGATGGTGCTAATGCAGTTGATCGTGTCCTAACCATCCACAGAGACGTAGAAAGACTTGTTACACGGCAGGTTCAATTAGCAGGATTGCTTTAGCGCAACTAGACGCCCATAACCTATTGTGCTGTAACCCGAGATGGACCAGGTCAGTCTTGTTGGTCTAATATCCGGAATGGATGAAGACCGACTGGGTACGGCATAAAATCTATATACAATTGTCGGCATTGTGCCCTAACCTAGTTTGTATGTATACTTTAGTAGTTATGTCCTAACAATCCAGCCATTTCATCTTAACTAGCTATCAGAGTGATAACGCTAACTTCAAAGATAATAAAAAGTAATCATAACCTAACTCTAACCTCTAAGGAATGAGATAGTGAAAGAAAACTAACACTAACTGAAGCTCCACTGCAAAATTGACCACTTGGTTACCCAATTTCGATGGGAATTCGGAAGGTAGTACAGAAGTTGCAGTCTAAAAAAAAATTGAATTGATAGTGGCACCAAAGTCTGTGCCCAAACCAAAATACTAATAATTACCCTGTGTCCTTACTGCTCACCTTTTATTTTTGCACATATTTTCCTTACACATATTTTTCTTGCACATACACTTACACATATTTTTATATCCTTATCACCACACAATTTTTTTTGGGGGGGGAACTTGCTAGCAAGTCCTCAACTTGAGGTCAGATGGAACTCAGACTGAACTCATACTCAAACAAGACTGAAATCTGCTTGACATTATCCTGAACTTGGTGCCAATACTCAATGGATCTTCTGTGAAAGTATAATGAATGTCTCAATAGAGGATTGCATGATATTTGGTGCTTGAAACAAGTAAAAGTTCAATGATTTTCTGTTTTATGATGATTAATCAAAATTGAAAACCATTCTTTTAGACAGAATTATAATGTTCAGCTTTAAAATATAGGAGACTGATGATGTAAGCTTTTTAGTATTATTTGGCTTCTCTCATTTTAAGGATATAATCATTTTTTCCAAATTGATAATACATTAGGGGGTATCAAAGTTAGAAATTTGTAATTCTGTAAAAGGTATTTCACAACACAAAAAGAAAGCCACAAACTCAACATTAATTCTCAGTAAAAAGGTATTTTGGGGGCACAATATGGCATGTTATAAAAAATAATCATG
Organism: Hemileia vastatrix; assembly: GCA_030280995.1. Classification (NCBI taxonomy): domain Eukaryota; kingdom Fungi; phylum Basidiomycota; class Pucciniomycetes; order Pucciniales; family Zaghouaniaceae; genus Hemileia; species Hemileia vastatrix. The sequence goes on along the minus strand of JASXTE010000009.1, from coordinate 15,399,270 downwards.
TTTATTTGGAGGAGAAAAGAGGTATTTTGAAATGAAAGATTTCTAACTTTGATACCCCCTATTATGAGTGGCTTAGGTATTCAAGATTATTTGTGGAAATTACAGAAGTGTTGGGATCTCTTAAAACCTAACTTTTTTTTAATCAACACATTTTTGATATATATTATCTGTTGAAACAAAAAATGTAAGAAAAATATCTAAAAATTTTACTCAAAGTGTAATTTCATGTGAAATTTTAACTACTCTTATAACATACATTGGTTCTTTGTAGAAAAATCATTGAACTTCATTTTAACTAAAAGAATTTGTATGTACATAATTTTTTGGACTTTGAAGAAGATACTTATCAATATTTTTAGTAATGGTATGAGTTCAGTTAAAAACCTATTCAAGGTAATCATAAAATGACTTCAAAATTTTGACAAAAATTATTGTTTATTAAATACATTTTGCTGATCATTTCAATGGAGTCACTGGGTTCCTGGCAAACATGATGTGCATATTCATTCAATTTGTCTAAATATTGATTAATTGAATTGTGCAACTTCTAAACCATTTATATTCATTTTTACTCCTTCTCATATCTCCACAAAATGAGTTCCATTTATGGTTTTGTTCAAACCAATACCATCATATATGATATTACAATTATCAAAAAACCAAATGGAAAAGGCAATTCTTCAGTGAGGTAGAAAAAGAGTTTATATTCTTTCTATTTTATACAAAAAGACCCTTAGAATTATTGAAGATCATCCAGAAAAGCAAAGTGAACAACATGGACCACTTCTTGGAGAAAGTAGAGACTGCTCTCATTGGTTGAACTTTGAATCTGTGATGCAGCTGCAGCACAAAGCCTATTTTCAGAGCTACATAGTCAAACAGTAAAATGAAACATTGCAGCTGTGTTGCACTTTATTTGGAATTGAAAGACTCTTAATGAAATAAAACAGACATTTTATCTTTCTAGAATAAGTATACTTCAAATCAATGATTAAAGATTTGAAAGATTTTGCAATGTTGCTTCTTATTGGTCAGAAATTGACTCATTTGGGATTAGTCGAAATCCAATAACTCAAAATCAAATACTAGAATAAAAACAACATTAAAAATGCACCCACTTTATGAAAAAAAAAGTTATGAAAGATAAACTGGATAAGCATTGGGAGAATGATGTTAATAAATGGCTTCAAAGTGTGTACTGTCCTCAAAAACAAAAGTATGAAAATATTGGACAACACTTTGGTGGATATGGGTCAGTACTTGCAGATGAAATGGGTTTAGGAAAACACTATCAACACTTGCTCTGATAAATTCAACACAAGAGCAAGCAATAAGACTTCAGCAAAGATTGGAGCTTTTCGGTAAAAAACTAAGTTTTGCCACACTAATTATATGCCCATTATCTGTACTCTCAAGCTGTGAAGATTAAATAAATATTCATTTCAACCCTTGACCACTTCCATAAAATGTATTTCATGGTCAGATTTGTGATAATATATGAGAAGAAAAGCTCCAGCAAGCTGCTATTGTACTTACCACTTATGAAACAGTCAGCCCTTTGACAATAAATAAGCAAATAGAAAAAAAGTTATCACTGATGAATAACATTATATGTTAAAGAATTGTTCTGGATGAAGCACAGTAAAGTATATATGTATCTTGACACAAAACAATGACTTTAAGAAACTTAAACAGAAAAAACAATTTATAATAGCTACATCAGAAATCCTCTATTGAAATTGACACAGAAGATTTTTAGTATACTTTCCAAGAATTGACTATGTTTAACAGGAACACCATTACAAAACTCACCAGAAGAGCTGCAAAGTTTAATCACTTTTCTTCAGTTGGGTTGATGGGATGAGGAGTCTCTTTGGAGAGAACAAATTATACCAAAACTGATAGTTGTTTCATTGCAGTCAGTCAAAACTATCAAACACCTTATGAAGGTAGTCTGCTTACAGAGAACAAAGGATGTTTTACTAAATCTCTCTAAAAAGGTTGAAGAAGGTATATTGGTGTGATTTTGAAGAAACTGGAAAACAATACTGGACAAACTACAGGAAGTATTTTATAAGAAATTTGGCCCAAATCAAGATCAAAAACAACCTTGGGATAATAGTGAATTTATATGGCAGATAAAGGTTTTACAACTATTTTGAAACCATCTGATGAATGAATTTAGAAAAGATAAATGGCCTGATGGGTATACATGGAGAGATTTGGCTAAGATTGAGCATGTGATAAAGTTTGTGCAAGGGCAAAGAGGGATAAAGGAGCCCAAAGAAGTTATATTTTCATAATATGTGGACTTTTTAGAAATGTAAGTGACTCACTTAGCACTTTTTAATGAAGGAAAAATTAAGGAATGATTTTTTAAAAAAGGATTTTAAAAGCCCTAAAAGAATATAACATTGGCTTTACAATTTATGTAGGTGATTTGTGTTGGAGGGACCAAGATGAAAGTCTAAACAGGTTTAAAAACAATATCAATTGCTTTGTTCTTCTTGGCTCCATTAAGTCAGCAGTAGTAGGTATTGATCTACAATGTGCACAAAATATTTACATAATAGTATTTTAGCATATAATTTTCACTTAATACAAGAAGTTCAACTGGGAAAACTTATTAATTGAATGTTTTGTGATTGTGAGTTTGTGAAGGAGCCAAGCTAGAATCCATCAATAGAATCTCAAGCTATTTGTTGGCTTTTTCAAATGGGTAAAAAAAACAAGGTCCATGTCATTAAATATTATGTGAGGAAGAGTATTGATATCATTATGTAAAACATTCAAAGAAAAAATGAGAAGTTAAGTATGTATGTAAAATAAACTTTTTATTGATGAAAAAATGAAAACTAATTATTAAAATTTTTATTTATAAGGCTCAGTGTACCAAATAGTAGAGATGAACAATTTCAGTTTAAAAAGATGGCTCTTGATGAGTATCTGAATGAGTTGAAGAATTTGAAGAAGTCAGTTGAAGAAGATTATTAATTTTTATTGTGTTGGAAATTTTCAACATTCTTTTTTCTTGATTGTTGAGAGTAGCTAAATAACTATTATTATACAATTCAAGAGGTAAAGATAGAGGTACCAATTCCAGTCAAAGCCTAGAAGATGGTAATGATACAGAATGTATCCTTTGTATTGAAATAAGATCTTTTAGTGGCAATGATGATTTTTTTGATTTTTGACTCATTTCATGGGACTTAAGATAGATATTTTGTGCTAGAATTGAAAATTCATCTGATCTCAATGATAGTGATACTTTACTTATTAACACATATTCATTGATTTCTGAGTCAGAGCAGCATTTAACATTAGTAAAAAAATATTTTTTCTCTTGAACATATAGGAAGGGTGTTGAGAAAGTTTGTACAATGAACAGAGAGCTTCAAGAGATTATCAGCAAAGAACTCAAAAAAATATGAAATATGTTAGACTGACTTTTTTATGTAAACTAGACCAAGACTCTTGAGATTTTTTTTCTCCAAATGGTATGGAGAATAGTTTCCATGTCTAAGCATATTCTGTTGTCAAAGGAGCCGTCAATGGAGAACACCCACTTGATTAGCAAAGGAAATTGAGTTTGGATTGATAGGGTATGAAGTAAAATCCATCATTTGGAAAGCATTGTCCCAATTTTTGATAATGAGTTGAGCAAAGAATTATTCCAGAAAGAGTGCTATTCCATATTCCATGAAAAATCATGACCTGGAAAGTTTGATGATTCAAGATCATTGAGAAATGCTTCATAATATGAATAAGGAATTGTTTCTATCACAAGTCTAGAGCCTGAAACTAAACAAATCTGTACAGGGGATGTAATAGAGTAATGCATAATTAATGAGCATTTAAGAATCTGGTTATTTGTAGGAAAGTGTTTCCAGGATGTTGAAGTAGGAGATATCTACATAATAGTTCTACAAAAACTATGGATGCAGCAACAAAAATTAGAATTAGAAGGAGGAAGAATTTCAGAAAATATTTTATTTATTTGACAATTGTTTCTGGGAGGTTTTCCATCAGGAAAGTAAGACCAATAATCAGGCATATTTTATAAAGAATTATAAATAATAAATGTTAGAGTACAGAGGGGAATTTAAGAGCAGAAATTGTCTATCTTATATGATAGCTCCAACAGTAACATGATGATATTACAAAGAAGCTTTTAAAAACAATGAATATACATTCAGGAATAAGCCTTAAAAACAATAAATAAAAAGGAATATCAATTTAAACTGATTGTATTACATGATTTGAGTACTCATACATCTGAGCAAAGCATGGTTATCAAAGGAGTGTACTGAGAAAAACAATATCAGTAATTTTAATATGTAGAAGTGATGAGCATTCACTGAAACAGAAGTATAAAAACAAAAAACATTAAGTAAGTATAATTTAAAAAATGAAATTTTTCTGAAATGAATACTATTCTTTGTCTATGAAATGCCACTCATAATTAAAATAGAAATTGAACAACCCAATGATAAATAGATATCAAATATGCATGTGCAAAAAATATACTTGAAAAGAGTTAGTTGACATTGTTAACATGAATTTTTTAAAAGACAAGGCCATTATATTTGCAAAAGGTAACTAATTGAAAGATGTTTATGGGAATATTTCTGAATTAATGCTTCTGAATGAGCCATACAAAAATCAGTCTATTAATTGCAATTTTCAAACCTAATGCAAGAGGTAAATTTTATTTTTCACCCATAAAATAGTGTTTAATAAAGAATATTCAGAAAAAATACAAAGGATATCTAGAGGGTAATTACTCATATATGCTAATTCTAGGTCTGGATGGAACTATTTCCTATGATGAAAATGATAATTCTGTAGTAGAATTAGAAGACCATTATTTTAGTAATGGAAAAGTGAATAAATTCATTTATGTTGCATTGGTTTGATTTTTTATTCCCACAGACTTAAAAAACATAAAGTTAGTCACCTCAAATGATGACCCAAATTAATGAGGTGTACTCTATTTTTCAGCCATAAAATAGAGTCCCCACCCAAGAATTGGAAGGAAAACTCATAAGATAAAAAACAATTATAGATGAATGAAAGGAATATTACATAATAGAACTAGTTTATATAATTTTATCAATAATTTCAAGATTATAATGAGTTTCAAAATATATTAAAGTACAGTTTTTTTAGAGTTTGTGAAAAATTTTATCACTAATACAAACTCAAAAAACATGGGTTAACTCATATCAGCTGCTGCCTCCCAGAAATTTCATCAATATTTTTTTCTGTATGTGAGATTCAAGAAAAATTGAAGATATTTTAAAAAAGTAGATTAGAGTAGAATGGGTAAAAGAAAAAAATATAAAAAATCAATTAGGAACAGAAAAGATTTGTGTTATATTTCTTGTATTATTATTTTCAATATTATTTTACAAAAGGAAAATTCATCCTTGAAATAATTTTTCCCATGATAATCATGATTATGTAATGGATTGATTATTTATTGAAACCTGTGCAAAACAATAAATGTATGATTTTGATAACATTTTAAGATATTAATATTTCTATAAATGATAATTTAATAAATAACTATAAGAAATAAAATTACAAAACAATTAAAAATTAAGATTAATAACACCAGATATTAAATAGTTTTTTTCTTATGGTAGAGATAGAGGAATCCTTTCTAGTACCTGAAGGTGATTTTTTTAATTAATCTCTTGATAAAAGTACATTCAAACATGGGAATAAATTGAATAGTTTATGCTAATTTTTGGCATAAAATTTTTATTCTTATTAGCAATAATGAAAATGCAAATAATAATTATTTAGAAAATCTAGGAAAAACAAATAAGTTTCAACATTTATTTTTGAAATTGCCCTCCAAAACTTCTAATTAATTTTCCAAATTTCAAACATCCCTCATCAATGCCATTTCAGCAAAAAATTTGTGAATAGACAACATTAGGTTGTGCATTCATGGCTCATCTAACTCCACTTGGAACCTACTGAACAGGAGTTATATATGAAACTGAAAAGTCTTACAAGAATCATCAAACCAAACGTGCAAAGAAAATTGGTACAGACCGTATTAAAGATTCTATGTTTGAAGGAAATTCTGGCTGTTCATTTCAGGTATTTTCATTTTTTAAAATTCAAAAAGTTTATATGGGCAGAGAATGTTTAGAGAAAAAAATATAAAACATTTATTTTTTAGTTACCAAATTCTTTAACTCCAAAGTTAACTGGCACTATTCTTGGCTAGTGTAGAATGGTAGCTGAGGAAAAGTACAGTTGATCAGTGATGTTACAGGAAGAAAATCTTTATTCATCATATAAACCCAACTTAAGAGGATGTGAATCTTTCCTAGAAGACCAAATAAGAAAATTTAAAATTCTTGGGGATGATTGCTCATTAAAAGTTGATGGAATCATTAATAAAATTCCTCAGTCACTCAAAACGGTATTTTGCCATCTTAAACTCAACCTGACACTTTTCACCAGGACATGCTCTGATAAATGTTTTGCTCTTTATGAATTTAATCTGGATAATAATCCTTCTATTAAAACATGTACTCAGGTATTTATGTCATTATCAAAACAATATGTGAAACAGTTACCAAAAAAATAAAATTCTCTGCAGTGTAATGAAGATAATTACACTAAATCTTACAGCAAAAAAAAAATTTTTCACAAAAAAAAGAAATATTTCTATATAATGTGTTTGTTGATTGGCTTTCAATTAAACTGAAGCAGAATAATTTTGATGAAGGGACTCAAAGGTGCAAATCTTTTAGAAGACCAGATTTAAATGTAATAGATGACATCTGGAAAGGTGAAGTTTTGAAGAATTTCCCTGAAGATTCAAATGCTTCAGAGGATGGCTATTCTGCTTTCTCTTTGACTCCAGGAAATTTGGTGTTCAGCTTATATGTGGACTTGTTCCGGCCTGGAGGTAATTGGATTGGAAGTCACCAGAAATCTTTTGGGTTTATTATGCTTATTTTTATGAGCTTACCACCATCTGGACAATATGGCAAAGAAAATATATTTCTATTCTCAATAATAGCAGGCACAAATTAGCCAATGAGTGAACAACTCTACCATATTTTGAAACCTTTAGTTGATGAATTCAAAGCACTTTAGAAAGGCATATGGTTCATCTCCTCACATTATCATCCGGAAGGTGAAAAAATCCAAGGTAAAATCTTCCCACTAATTGTAGATATTCCAGCACTTAGAATAGCAGAAGGCTTTTCTTGCCACTCAGAAACACAATTTTTTTCTTTCTGTTTTATAAAAATTAATAAAATTGATGAGTATGATGTGAATAAATTTCCTTGTTGGACCCATAAAGAACACATGAAAAAAAAGCATCAACTGGTTGATAACAAGAAAAAGTTGTCTTAGAGAATGGTGTCCTCTGGAGTTCTTTGAATGAATTAAGCTACTGGAGACTGATAGAATATTGTGCTTTGGATATGATGCATTTCCATTTGCTGGGTAATATTAATTATCATAGCAGGATGTTTTTACAGATTTAAGATGCTGAAATTGACCTTGAAAAGTAGTTGAAGAAGGCAGAGAATTAGAATATTAAAGTTTTGGATGATTCAGTTTATCCAGAGAAAGATTTAAGAAGTTCTCAAAAGTGGCAGTATGAGTCTGATCAAGAAAATAGGCCAGAATTTTTGTCTTCCAGGAGTGGTTGTATGCAACCTTTAGCTGAGTTAAATCTTAAAATGATAGTAAGTGAAATGGGTGTCAATGTAAGGAAGCTTCAAAAAAAGATATTTATTTCCTCAGATACAAATCTCAGTCAAACTCTTCAAGCATATTTTTTGATAACTTGAGTGGTATCCATGTTAGTTCAATTTATAATTTGTCAAGTCAAAATAAAGGTGAATAATAAAAAATAGCTATTGAAAACTCTTCTGAGGTGTCAAAAAAGACAACTAAGGGCAATGAAAATTCTTTGAGTAAATAAGCAGAAGATTCTTAAGACTTTTTAGGCCCTAGATTGACTGGAGATGAATTGCTAGTGGTAAGGAAGGTTATTCATAAGACAATAACTCCTTCTTTGTTTACACAGGTACCTAAAAAATTGGGATCAAAAACTGGAGGCTCACTCAAGGAAGCTGAGTGGAATATACTGTATACTGTCCACTATCAACTTGCATTGATACCACTTTGGACATCATCACATGGATGCTCAATGGGCTTAGAGTTATGGTCCAGAGAATCAATACTACTAAAGGCATTTACAACTTTTAATTCAATTAAAAAATTTCTAACCCTGAAGAAAATATCAAAGATCAGGTGAAAGATTTAGAAAAACTTCTTTTTGAATACCGTCAATGTCTTCAGAGTGGATGGAAATGTAAGAGGATAAAGCCGAACCTCTACCTAACTCAGCATTTCCCCAAGGTGATAAAATGATTTGGACCACCTACTTACACCGCTGCATGTGCAGCTGAAATAATAAATGGTAAACTTACAAGCATTTCAAATAATTATCATTCTGGTACATCAAAAAAAAATTTTTCATTGAATATTTTTACCAATTATTAATTTCCTATTTGTATGATAGATGAGATACAAAAAATGATTCTCAAGTATTGGCATGTCAAGACATTTCTAATGCAGTATGAAAAAGAAAAAAACATGGAGCTGAAAAAAGATGAAAAAATGCTGAAATATTTGGATAGTGTGAATGAGTATATTACGTTGGATGAAGGAATTTTTTGAATATGGGCAAAAGCATGAATTGGAAAAGATAGTTTGAGATGGAGGTTTTCATTTTCTGAGATCAAAGTTGAAAGATTGGTACAAGTACTCAGAAGATTTGTCTTAAAAGGAAAATGATTTATGAGAAAATATCAGCATGAAGAAAACTCAACTATTGAGTTCAAGCATTGTGATGATTGGAGTTTTGGTCAGATTGATATTTTATTCAGATCAAAAGAGGAAAAGGGAGAAGTTTGGGCCATTGTTAGTCCTTTGAAAGAAATCCTGCCTAGAAAAACACACAAGGACCCTTATGAGAGTCATACTCTTCTAAATAGCAGAGTACTCAGGAATTCTAAGGCAGTTTCAATTGTGGTAAGTGAAAATTCAATGATAGGACATGCAGCCATCCTTAAACATTGGTGAGGAACTTTTGGTATGAAAGAGAAGATTATTACAGCTGTTGGGTTGAGATCTAATGTAATTCAAAACTAAGTATTCTGAATATGGGAGTTTTGAGTTAATTTTGATCCTTTGGAATTTGAAAGGAGTGGTGATGCAAGCAAAGTGATTAATGGAATAAATATGGGTGGAAAATGGGATAATAAACATTTTTTTGATTGAGAAATGCCTTACAATGTTATATAAAAAAATAGTTGCATAATGCCATTTATCACTCAGAATTATGATTTATGAAATATAAAGTTTATAGGAATACGACAAAGATGAAAAAAAGAAAAATTGATAAGTAAGGTTGGAAGTATAAATAATACTCATTTCAGTTTAGGAACTCAATCTTCAGCCTAATTCCAAACCTCTTTATATATTTTTCATCTGATTATTTGGTAACACTATTAAAAAAATACATGTAAAGGGTTAAAATATGGACCAAGATTTTAATATGAGTAAGAAATTATTATCTACTAAATCATTCTGCCAAGTTAATCATTCAATATTTCATATTGAACTTCAATTTCACAAAAAATATGCCAATTGTTAAATTCTATTACTGATAATAGAACTATAGATATGGATGTGAATTATAAAAGTCTAATCCCAGAGGCTAAGGATGATAATATTAACCCCCATTCTGGTCCTTCTACATCTACATCTAATGAGGAAAGAAAGAAAAATAATGCACACAAAAATTGAGATGAGCAGAAAAATCACAATGGGGCTTCTAAGAATGCTGAATTTTTTTCAGGGTTACTGAATGATTTCCTGCCCAAGACTACTGAACAGAATACAAATGAACCCAAATATTCAAGTTTAGTGCTTAACATTATTTTTGTTAATGCAAATGTACTATTAATGACTTATTTAATTTTTTTCCTTATTTTGTAGACACTTTTGATCCAAAGCTACAAAATAATATTAAGAAGCAAAAAAGGAAAGCACCTGAGAGAAGAACAGCAGATGGTCATCAAGAAAAAGTCATAAAATCTATCTTGAAAGCAAGAAATTCACCCAGAAATTCTGAAAAAATTAGTTGAAATATTCACCACTTCTTAAGAGTGTGACTGGGTGGCCTGACACCATTGAATCATTATCCAGAAAGCCCAACTAAAGAGGAGGTTAAAAATTAGCTTAATTGGACTCAGAACAAGAAGAATATCCTTTGAAAGGCAATTGAAAAGGTTTTTTTGATTTATCAGCCAAAAACTGCTGCTGATAAAGATTATTTAGCTAGAACTGCAGCTGCTCATAATGGAGCAAAGTTTTGTTTACCTGATTTTCAGCCTTCAAGCAATTTATTGAGCATTCCAGGTGGTCCACCATTTCTGATGTCATTGAGGAAAAATCTTGAGTGGGATTTACAAGAAAAAGGATTTCTGAAGCTTACTTTTTAATGGTCATGGAAATCATTTTAGGGATCATTCTGGAATCAGGTAGTATCAGCAATGTTGGAAGAATCTGGATTGACTTGGCTAAAGACAGTGAATTGGGTGGACACTGAGAAGTTCAAATATGTTTCAATTGTCATTGAACAGTGTGTTTTAAATAAAGATAAAGAATTGAGGAAGTATAAAGGAATAAATGATACTTCTCTAGCTGATATTAAGAAGATAAACAATTGAAAGGCACAAGTGCAAAGACACCAAAAAAAATTAGGATTTTCATGAAAAATACTTACAAGATATTATTTTATTTAACATTTCAGATAGCCAAAACATGTTGGACTACATTGGGAAAATACTTCCATGGAAATGAAAATTTTATTTCCCTCTTTTTTAAAACAGAGTGCATGTCAGATATTAAGGAAGAAAAAGATCCTAAGAAGCCTCCCATATGTGTTATATCAGAATGGAGAAGCCAACAACTCATCAAATTTATCCATTTACTTGATAAAGTATACTCCTCATTAGCAACAAATCAAAGGGCTATTCATCAGTATAAAAAGACATATGATTGATCTTCTGAAAAAAAATCTTTGAAAAATGTTGTAATTTGTGTCCCTAAAAACTTAACCAAAATTTTTTATTAAAGTGACTTTAAAAAAAATCTAAATCAGATTTAAATTGATATTCTCTCTGCTAAAAAGAAGTTTATCTAGAAAAGATTTATTCAAGATTAACTAACCTATGTAAATAATTATATTTTTAACAAGCTTTTTTGTATATCTTATAATAAATATATTTTTTACTGTAGATATTACTTAGTTTTTGTTAAGGGGGATAATTTTAGAATTATCATTATTAATTGGGTAAATTTTTTTGTGATGTAAGTATAAAAATCAAGACAAACAGTGTTTTATTAGAAAATACATCATTAAATGTACATGAGTCAAAATTAAAGTGAGAATTTTCAAGTTTTAATTATTGGATTCAAATGATAGAACAATTAAGTTTGTATAGTTTTGATTGTGCCATATAGGTACATATGGAACTATGCATGTTGGAAAAAATGCTTTAGATAATCATAGTGATCAAATAAATGCAACAATGGAATAAAAAAATTTTTATGCTAATTATGCATAAAATTCCATGAATCCTAGACAAGAAAAGGTTTTTAAACCTGTATTAAGAAGCAAAAGTGTGAATGTGTATTCTTTCACCAAAAGCTTAGTTCCTTTTCTACTACCATCAATACATTCAGCAAATATTCAATAAAATTCTGAGTAACTATTTTGATTTGGATCAAATATTCATACTAGCAGTTTTCTAATATTTAAGTAAATTATGATGTTACATAATTTTTTTCTTAACAAAATTTTGAAATATATCTCTTAAAAAATTTTTAAGTTCCTTCTTAACTCATGTTGAACTCATGCTGAACACTGGTGGGAGATTGTTGTGGGGAAAATTTCAGAACAAGTTCAAACTTTATCTAGTGAATTTTTGATAAATTTACAAAAAAAGTTTTTTAATAGTTCAAGTGTTTAGTGCATATGCCAGAAGCCTTTGTGGTGATCATCAATTTATTTTCAACGTTGTTTTTGAGGTATGTTAGAAAGTTTAATTTATGTAAAATCCTTTTTTTTTGAAGATTTCTCATTCATCTCAAGTATAATTATCAAAGGATTTATGGCTTAGCTATATAATTATTTACAATGCAATATTTAGTTTGGAATTAATGTTGCATGTCTATTCTCAAAAAGGTAATCCCCAAAAGCTAAGCCATAGAGATTTTAGATCCAATAACAAATTTCAAATTTCATAATAGTTTGTTCAGGGAAAAACATTACCATTTTTTAAGAATGATTGCTTCAAAAATTATATAAGAGTGGCAGATATCAAAGATTTATGAAAGCATCCCACATTTCTCCAAATAAATCAAAATTTCATTGGTCTCAAAGATTTTCTCCATTTGATAAATTAGTAAAATTTATATAATTCATCTATTAATAAATATTATGGTGCTCTTCATTCATATTTTTCATAATCATATAACATTTCAGACACATGCTCCCAGAAATCCTCCACCTCATTGTCAGCATCTAAGAAAAATTCAACACCATCACCAGGTTAGTAACAATTCAGTGATTGAGAGCTACTTTTGAAAAGGCTAATGTTTCATTATGTATGTAGATGCTCAAGCAATGAAAGAAAATTTCAACAAGAATTCAACTTTTGAAAAATTTTCTCCCCAATCAAGCCATTCATTACAATCAATATCAAGGGAGCCAGTACTCCAGTCAGAAATCATTGAGATTAGTTCCAAAGAGTACTACACCAAACTCAATTTGATGGAGGAACAAGAAGCATCTTTTGTTTGGGAGTTGGATGAAATGAGAGTTCACAAGGCATATATGGAGTTGGCATCATCATTTCTTACCTTTTTTAAACGTCAAAAAAATGTGAGTAATATCATACTTTGACTGTTGTTTTATCTAAAACTTTATTCATTATGATTATTAGCATATCTGGATAGTAAGATAGTTCCTTAAGATTCTCATATTAAGGTCAAGGAAACACAAGAGTTGGAATTGGGTAGTGCTTCAAGAAATGTCAACAAGAGGGTGGAGTATACTCATTGAACAAAAAGAGCACTTACCTTGTTAAGCTCATCTATAGTTCCAGTGTATTCTTCATCACATACTCATGATGGAGAAGATGGTTCTGAAAGAAAAGATGACAAGATTTTATTAAGTAATTTGTAAGTATAATTATAATCATATGAACTTTCATGAGATATACTGATATACCTTCTCATAAACTATTGTCTTTCCATTTAACTATAGGGAAATTAATCAAGGTGAATATGCAGCAGGTAAAAGATAGATATCATAGCTAATAATTTAATATGGATTTTGTGAAACTGACACATTTATTTTCATAATATTTACACAGACATAGATGCAGAAAATTCACAAAAGAAAAAAGAAACACTATTAGTTTCCAGTGACAATCACAGAAGAGAGATATCATCTGCAGCCAAAGAGAAAACCAAAGGGATGATGAGATACCAAATTTTAAAAGAGAAACATTAGGTATGTGTATTTAATATTTTTTCAATGACAAATTTAGACTAAATGTTTCACATTTTTTTAGTATCTTCTGCATCAAAAGAGCCATCCTTGTTCAAAGATATGGATTTAAAATCAGATATAAAAGACATATATTATTTTTGAAGGAAAAATCAGCTGGAAAAAGGTCAACAAGCCATGGAATGAAATCAGATTCTTTCTGAATTTTTGAAGAACAGAGCAGATTTTAACACTGTTATTTGATCCATTCTTGTTTCATTTCACCCAATGCTCTCATGCAGAATGGGTAAAATTCATCAATGAATTAGGTAATTTCATCACTATTTAAAATATAATTTTTCTATTTAATAACTTTATGACCCTTATTGTAGGAACTAAATTTTTTAATTTAAATCAATCTACAAAACCATGATACTTGACCAATCAAATTAATTTTCAAAACTTGCAAAGATCCATGCAAAATCAATGAAATAAACTTATGGGGAATGGTGAAAAAAGAAGATATCAAATCCAGAAACCCACTTTTTTTGTCTTCTCAGTCAATTTCAACTTTTCAGCCTACATTCTCAAAACTACTGGTTCAATCTTATTTCTTCATATCTAGAATTAATTTCAAACAAAACACATAAGGCACCTCTACCCAAAATAATTGAGAATGGTGATCCAATAACATAAAGCCTTCTATTAATCAATCATCTTGACAAACTAATGAACAAGATGCTTCCAATTCAGAGTTCAGCAAGTGAAATAAAGAAGTACAACACCATGACCAACTCAATGAAGCTTCTTTTACAATTTTAAAATGTGATAATTCACTATTTGAAGTCATACTTGAAATTTTATGCAAGGTCACTTGAAAAACCATAAACACAATCAGAAAAGCAGAAGAGAAAAATAAAGACAATTGAGAATTGATTCAGTCAGGATCAAGCAATGCAGAAGACAGGTCACTGATGCAAATTGATCAAAGCTCAGTGCAACACAACTTTCAACATTTTTTTATGTATTTGATAGATGGAGTGAGGGGTTTATTTGTATGTTCTCATTATCATAGGTTTGCAAGTATTAGTGATTTTTTAGAATTTATAAGTCAGGTTGATTTTCTTTGCAAAAAAATTAATTTCAAATTTAATTTGGAAGATCCTATATGCAAGAATCTCAATAGCTACATCATAGGTCTTTTTTACAAAATCATCAAAAATCCAGCAAATACGCAAGACTTCTGTACAATATCAAATTTGGAAATAGCCCATGCAGTAACTGCAGATTTTTTGAATCATAGGAAAATTGTGCAACCCAATACATCTTTTTTTCAAAACCCAAGCATTAAAGAGAAAATATTTATTATATTTATATAAATAGATGCTATAACTGATATAATATTAATTTAAATAGATACAATAATATGAATCTTTCATAATAATAATTAAAAATTAAAAATTGAAAAAAATTGGAAATAAAAAAATGCAGTAATTATGTAAAATGTGGAATAATTATAATACATGAATTAAAAATGAATTTGTGCAATAATAAATAAGAGGTATGATAATGAAGTGTGAAAAGATGGAGGAAAAAGAATTATTGACAACTTGAAAGAATAAAATGACTGTTATAAATGTATTTAATAAGTATAAAGTGTTAGAAAAGAAGTATAGGACAGTGAAAAAACATAAACAATTAAAGATGAAGTATAGAATCATAAAAAATGTAAAAACTCTTATGTTGAATGATTAAATGATATATTCATTAATAGAAATAAAGCAGAATTTTTATATCTGATAATAATAGGAGTATAAAAATACAAGGAATAATGAATATAATAGGGGGTATCAATGTTCAGGGATCCGCAATTACAGATCAGGAATTTTTTTCCCAGGATCAGAAATTATTAATTTCAGAAGATTCTTATCCACAATAATGCATTATCCCGCCTCTTATACCCCGATTTCCATTTTTTAATTCCTGATCCCAAACTCATCTCATCCATGATGGATTTGCAAGAAAGTCACATGACTCATAATTGATGATTCCATCCTTAAGTCTTTCCTCACTATATTCTACTTAACTTTGGTGGCAAACACTTCAGTTTTTTTTCTATCTACACACCCCAACTGCACGTTTGGCGGTGAATTCCCACTTCCCTCATCACATAACCCTTCCACCGGCAACAATGAAACACCTCTCTACTAGGAAGCTACCTCACACAAAAATGAATGCTATTACTTTTCTTTTAGTTCTTTACTATAAATTTGACTCTGATTTAGAAGATGCTTTAGCTTATATGTGTTTTCTTTCCAAAAAGCGTTACATCATCACCAGGGGGCCAAATCTTCATCATGATCCCCAATATGATCTGGCCTCCATTCTCAACATTCCTCATTTAAACTTCAGCCAACTTTTTAGAACTTCTCCCGATTCTTTCTTCAAACTTTATCAACTCATCTCTGATCATCCTATCTTTCATAACAATTCCCATAACAAACAGCGTAATCTTGCCATCCAATTTGCTGTTGCACTATGTCACTTTGGCTCAAATGGAAACGGTGCTTCTGTAAGATATTTGGATAATCTCTTTAAAATAGGATATGGTACCGTGATATTATACACCAAGTGCTGTATGATTGCTATCCTTTCCCTCAAGTATCAAACACTTGCTTGGCCAACTCCAGAACAGCGACTTGAATCCTCTCAAGTAATACAAGCTGAAGGTTTCCCTGGCTGTGTAGGATTTGTTGATGGCACAACTATAACTTTGAGTCAAAAGACTGCTCATGATGGAAACCATTAATTTGATCGCAAAAAAAGTTTATTCAAAATCTTCTCCAATTTCTCATCCTTCATAAACTAACTTTTTATCTTCTTTCTAGATACTCTATTGCCGTTCAACTTGTATGCGATGTCAATAAAAATTTTATTGCTTTTCATAGTGGCTGCCCTGGCTCATGTCATGACTCTTCCGTCTTCCAAAGAATGAGGATTTCTCAAACCCCAGACTCATACTTTGACGAATCTCAGTACCTCCTTGCAGACTCAGCATATGCAAGTGAAAAGTACATTATACCTGCTTTCTGTGGTGCAAGTTTAGAAAGTGACCCCAAACTGCCTTTAATTCTCACCTTTCCCAATCAAGAGTACGAATTGAACATGCTATAGGTATTTTAAAGGGACAATTTTCTAGTCTTCGGGAGCTCAGAATCCAATTTCCAAAATAATTGGAGATAAAAACTGCAAATAATTGGATCATGACTTGCATTATACTCCACAATATCCTAGCTGATTTAAAGGATGAGTGGAATGATCTTTATGAAGAAGAGGATCCTGAATCAGCACCGGCTCTCTCCTTCTTTGAATCACAAAACATTCATTCAACCAGAATACGCTCTGTCATTATGCCTATTACTCTCCAACATTTCTTTTCACAACCCTTTTAAATTATTTTTTTGAACTCTTCAAATGTCCTCCTTGTGTACTTTATTCACTTGGTTTTGTATTTTGGTTTGTTGCATATTCATTTTTTTCAAATTTACGGTGAATATCTTTTTTTTACATGGCTCATTGGTTTTCTTTCACCAGCTCAACATGAAATCACATATTTTCTGAAATCCCATATTTTGTCAGTGATTTTTTTTTTCATTCATCACTCATATCCTTTTCATCCTCTCCTCAAATATCACTCAAATATTTTGGTTACTTTTATTTTCTCAACTCATCTCACCAGGTAAGTCTTTTTTTTCTTTTTTCTTGTTTTTTATTTGCTAATCATGAATTTTTTTATTTTGCTTTTTTTTATTTTTTTATTTTTTTTCTTTTTGTAAGTCCTTTTTTTTATTTTCAAGGTTAGACTAATTTTGTTTTTTTCTCTTTTTTCTCTTTTTTTTCTTTTTTTTCTCTCCTTCACCCTCTTTAGCTGCCTCATTTCACCCCTTTTCCTCTCTCTTTACCTGCCTAAAGTCACTCCTTCTCCCCTCTCTTTACCTTCCTCAAGTCCCCCTTATTTCACCCTCTTTACCTGTCCCAAATTCACCCTTTCCCCCCTCTTTAGGTGCCTCATGACCCCCCTTCCCCTCTCTTTAGGCGCCTCATGACCCCCCTTCCCCTCTCTTTAGCCGCCTCATACCCCCCCTTCCACTCCCCTTAATCCACCTCTACCCCCCCTCCTTCTTAACAAACAATCGGTAACAATCATTCATTAAGAAGGAGGGGGGGGGATAGAGGCTGTCAGCCTGTATATCCCCAGGACTGAGTAAAAAGTGCTTATAAGTTATGTTAAACACATGAACTATACATGGGAACAATAAATGAGAGTACACAAACAGTATACATAAGTAAAATTATGATAATTCACATAAAATGCCATTATAACACCTTATATACATGCATATATCCACCTTTTATAAGTCTTATGTACTTAATATTAAGTTGGAATATGTTAGGGTAATCTTAAGAACCTTAAGTATAAGGCTACATAATTTTTAAGTACACTTAAAGCTGTTATATTCATTGTTTTACACAAAAAACAAGAAATGCGCTTTATTTCACTTAAAAGTTGACTATATGCGCTATAAAATTGAGAATATCAAAATTGAGCTTTGACAGATTAATTGGGCTCATTTAGAACTATTGATTTGGCTATTTAAATGCATAAAAATAACACTTTTCAAATTTGGTGTTTTTTATGCCAGAAATGGCTTCTGTGTACTGGCTACATACTGCCTGCTTTTTTCCCGTGTGAATAGCTTCATTTTTAGCAAAGTTAGCTTTTTCACACTATAATTACCCCACATTCTATGCCCACTGTGGGGAAACACACTAAAATAGGCGACAGGCGCTTATTTAGTGTCCTAGCTTAATTAATAATGCATTGACCTTGTTTATATGCACTAATTTCATTAATAAACTCACTCTTGGCACTTTATTTCATCACCACGCTTAAATTCGCCTAATTTTAGTCAAGGATTTACCCATGCAAGCGCCTGCCAAGGACTGCATGTAGTTACCCCACATCTCACGCTCTTTTTTAAGTTTTTGGGTGGTTTCTCAGTCAATTTTGGTTATTTTTGAATGGGAATTTCACGTAGTATAATGTCAGGATTAGCCCCATTATTTCTAAAGTAAATCCCCCATATTATTAAGCTATTATTAACCTTAAAAAGTCTCATTTAGTCTTTAATATTATTGTTTTATACGCATATACTCTCTTTTTGTCTTTTTCTTTAATTTTGATGGATTTCCCTTATTATTATAGGATTTTTGGTGGTTGTTATTCTTCTAATTATGTCATGGGTTACTGGGAATGTTGATGGGAATGTCTATTAGTTGTTTAGAGGCGTCATTAACTGTGTATTTGGTGGTATATCAAGGGAATCATTGGGGAACTCAGTGTGTATAAAAGGAGGGGGTTTTTGGGTTGTATTTCTTCATTCTTTATCATTACAATTTAACCAATATAACCAAATAAATTACAATACATATCAATTAGTACTTTTATAAGACTTTTGAATAGTATCTGAATTAAATAATCTATTTTTCTACCAACTACAAAGATTGTAAGCCATATATAAGAATAGTGAGAATTATATTACTGAGACCTTTATATTTGATTATATTTTACAACTTAGTGGATTAAAACTACAGTATTCATATAGGACCATTAAAATCTTCTAGACAACTGACTATTCAAGCTAGTTCACGTCCTTGTACTTGACCTTAGCCTGACAGAGGCAGTTTAAGGGGAGTAGAAGGGGGGGAGGGGACCTAAAAGGGGGGGCTTTGAGGTGGCTAATGAGGGGGGGAAAGGGGGGGGGTTTGGGACATATAAAGAGGGGTAAAGGGGGGGGGGGTTTGGGGGGGGGGGGTTTCAGAGGGATTTTGAGGGGGGTTTTGAAACAAGGAGGGAGGGATTTTATAGGGGATTTCAGAGAAATAAAGGGGGGGTAAGGGGACTTTTATGGGAGTTAAAGAGGGGTTACCTACTTTCTAAGAAAAATACTAAAAATTTGTTTTTGTAACTTTTTTTTTTTTTTTGGCAGAATTTTTAAAAAAAAAATTCTTTTACATTCTGTTAAGGACTTTCCCTGTTAATTACAAAACAAAAAAGGTTTAGATTTTAATCTTTAATTTTTCTTCCAAATAATTTTACTGAATATAAATTTTTAAAAAAAAAATTTTTTTGTTTTGATTTTTTTTACTGAATTTTTTTTTATTTTTTTATTTTTTTAAAAAAAATTTTTGTCAGTATTTTCTGTGAAGGTTTTCTATAACCAAACTTCAGGTTTTCATTTGAATTTTTTTTTTGAAATAATTTTTACTGAAAATTTTTATTTTTATTTTTGGTTTTAAAATTTTTTTTAAAAATTTTTTTAAAAAAGGATTTTGCTTTAAATTTTATTTTAAAAGATATTATTAGGTGAGTTTTTTTTTAAAAAAAAATGTGTTGAATATTTTTTTGAAATTTAAATTTTTTTTAAGATCAAAAAAATTTTTTCTTCTTCAGATTCACCCCTTACTTTGCTATCATCTTCATCTTTATCCTCTTTATCATCTTCATCTTTATCATCTCTATCATCTTCTTCAAAATCAACTTCAATACAATCATCTTCTAAATCATCAAAAATTTTTAATGATAATCAGTCTCATCAGAAGAAAAGATATCTGAAAAAAAATCATCTTCTAAATCATTAAAAAAAATAAAGATAATCAGTCTCATCAGAAGAAAAGATATCTGAAAAAAAATCCTCTGCAAAAGTTTTTTTCGTCATATCCCAAAATTTTTTTTTAATAAAACTAAAGTAGATAAAAAATTGAATATCCAAAAAAATTACCAGAAGATATCAATTATCTAACCAAATTTGGAGATTATCAAGTTGTTGCAGTTATCAGTCATACTTTTAAGGCTCAATTCATTTTGGAAGTTCATTCATTTGATGGTGTAAAAGATGAATCTTTTAATCTACTATCCGATCTTATCTTAACTCTTTATCAAATGGCTTTGGTTTGGTTAGCTATAAGGAATACAAATTTGTTGGGTGGTATCATGATTGGATTTGGTTGGAGACCTGGTTTTGTTACAGGATATTCTCTTGGTATGTCTAATAATTTTTGTTCCATTCTTAATATCATTTCAATTATTTCAATCATATAGGCATATATTCATTTTTCAAGAATATCACTAAAGCTCAAAAAGATGAAGATTTTTGCTTATGGGAAACTACCTTCCTTTAACTTTTTTCTTGCTCTTTGACTCAAAAAGCTCTGTAATAAAGCATTTAAAAAAATCATGAACTTGCAACCAAAGTTGGTATACCAAATTGGTGTGACTCCGAATTGGAAGATATCAGCCACATATATCTTTTATTTTCTAATGTTATTATCACTCATTCTGGATTCAACAATAGGATTCATATTGATAGGAATGACACCAATTTTTTTACTTTTGGTATATTCTCATATATCAATCCAATAACTGGCAAACCAATACCATCTCCAGCTAAAATAAAGGGACATGGTTTATATTTTCCAGACCACCGGTGCATCATTGATTTTGGTTTGGGAAATGGTATCATCAAGATTATTTGGAATTCTTCTCAGGATAATCATCAAACAACCAAAGCTCCTCCTGGTTTAGAATCCTGTCAAGATTTCACACATTATGGTTGATCATTTCAAATCAGTCATAAATTGATTCAAAGAATCAACAAGGTGGAGAAATATGGTAAAGTTAATCAATTTAAAAAAACTTTATCTAGATCCAAAAAGTATGGTGATTAGAGTTGTCATCAAAAATTTTATATTTTTTCATAAATTTTTAATAAATATTTTTTATATATCAATTTCCTCAACTAAAGTAATGGGCCAACAACCTTGGGTTGTATAACAGGTAATCATGATAACATTTATTGGTTTCATGGGGTTCCTCTAGCCTATACCTGCGGAAAGTCCCAAACTTTTGTTTCTAGATTTGATCTGCATTTTGGCTTGACAAATTGATATATATTAGATATTTATTTAATAATTTATGTAATTATATTAAATTTAGATGACTTCCACCCCTTACTTCAATAGAATGCAGTGGGGGGGGGGTATTGCCAAATTTTCAAATCTGACATTCAAAATTGAAGACTTGTAAAAATTTTGGTGATACCCACCCCTTGCCTCAATAAAATTTAGGGGGGGGTATTGCCAAATTTTCAAATGTAACATGTAAAATTTTTGACTTTTAAATATTTTGGTGATACCTGTCCCTTACTTCAATAAAATCCAGGGGGGGTATTGCCAAGATTTCTTATAAGACTTGTGAAATTCTTGACTTGTAAGAATTTTGGGGATACCGGTAAAATTCAGGGGGTAGTAAAGCCAAAGTTTCATATAAGACTTTCAAGATTCATGACATGAAAAATTTTTGGTGATACCCAACCATTACTTCAAAAAAATCCAGGGGTTGGGAATTGTCAAATTTTCAAAGGAGACATGAAAATTTTATTTAAAAAAAGAATATTTAACATTAAAATACAAAAATACAAGTAATGATTGATAGAGTAATGAAATACAGGAAATTATTGTAAATTTGATGTAAAAATAAATATGAACAGTTGATGTGTGAGAAAAATAAAACAAACTAGTCATCAAACAATTTCTTTAAACGTTCAATTTCCTCAACAAATTTATTAGCTTTAACACATTCTATCAAGAAATCTTTCTTTTTGGAATTTTCTTCATGATCAAACTTATATTTCAACTGATCTAATAGGTTTTGATGTTCAAGTGTTTTCTCCTCTTTTTTGATTTTTCAATACTTAGAGTTAACTCAAACTTCTTCTCCTCCAAATCTTGGACCCAATCATCCTTCCGTAAAGAGAGCTTGTACTTCCTCTCTTCCAAATCTTGTAGCCTATCATCCCTCCTTAAATAGAGCTCTTATTTCATCTTTTCAAAGCTTAGAGTCTCTTTAGCAATTTTCACTTGTTCTAGAGTGATAATAAAAATTAACATAAAGTAGAAGAAAATCAGAGTAAAGTAATAAGAGGTATAGTATCACTTACCAGCATCACATTTCTCTAAAAATTTTTCCATAGATGAAAAAGGGGTTTGTGATGAAGTATCACTTATTTGTCTTCTTTGGGAGTGGAAATTTAGACTACTTGAAGCCCTACACTTCTTGTTCAAGGTCATATTTTCCTCCTCATCATTGTCGCTACCTTCAGACTCAGTTGATTGAGGATCCTAGATTTTTTTGTCAGCCTTTTAAGAAATAAGAAAAAGATAAGTAAATAAAAAATAGAATTGATAAGATAAAAGAAAAAAGAAACAGACCTGAGTGAGATTTGGTTGGGTTAAATTGCCAATAGGATCTACAGAAAAGCTATCTAGATTGGTCTCTTTCAAATGAGGGGAGGCTTGAGTGGAGGAAGAGGATGGGAAAAGATTTGCTTCAACATCATGTTTGGAGATAGGATCTTCTCCATCCAACATTTTTACAGGATTAACATTGGCTCCCTCTCCAAAAATTTCATCCATCTCTTTAAAGTAAGGACATAAAGATTCAATTTTATCATCTATGGATTCGATGCCCTTGTTGATATTGATGTTGGTAAATCCAAACCAGTGGAAGATGAAAGAGCCTTTTCCTTCTTTTATTTGGCTTGGTAATGCTTGAAGCGTTCAGACATCTGTTTAGGCAAAAGATCAATCTTTCCCTTGGTCTTATTCCATAATTCATTTGCCATTAGAAGATAGCCATTAACCTTTGATGCTGGGGGCCATCCTACTTTAGTTGCATACTCAGTACCAAAACAAGAATCATAGTTAGATTTGGTTTTCAGCTAGTTGATAAAAATGAGATGATCACCTTTTTTTAATTGAACAGTCTTAGATTTCTTGGCTGAGTGGGGGAAAGAGGGAGTAGTGGGATTTGAGGAACAACTGGGTGATGGCTGCCTTTGAGAAGATCTAGGACAACGAGGCATGCTAAAACATAAATAAAGATGAAAGGAGCATAAAGAAGCAGATGAGATAGCAAGATAAAAAGGAGCAGAAACAAGCAGATGAAATAGCAAGATGAAAAGGAGAAGAAACAAGCAGATGAGATGGTGAGGGGTTCTGAGCCAATAGAATGGACAGGATGGGATGAGAATGTGAGTGTGCAGCAAGGTAGAAGGCATATCAAGAGAGTAGTCCAAGATGTGGTTATGGCAGAAAGTATGTCAGCTGAAGGGATAAAACAACTGAAAAATAAGAAAGAAAGGGAAGAGGATGGGATACAAATAAATACACAGCTGATAATAGAAGAGAAGATAAAGAGGATAAAGGGAGAAAGAATGATACAAACAAATACACAGCTTAGAATAGAATAGAGATAAGAAAGAACAAAGGGAAGAAATAAATGGAATAGCTGTGTAGAAACAAACAGAAGAACAAACACAACTATAATAAACAGTAGGAATATGATATGGGACAAATAATAAGAAGACAAAGGGATACTGAGTATAAACAGGGTTAAGGGCATAGAAAATATTATGAAACAAAATAAAGAAAGGACAAAGGGAGAGAAAGATGTAAATAGAAGTAAATAAAACAAATGAAAGAGAATATAAAGAGGTGATTTCCCTTAGAAATCACCATCTATTTTACACACACCAATTCATATAAATCCTAGTTTGAGCTGCTACTACTGTAGCCTTATAACAAGACAAGCATCCAATAATTATTATAGTTTCCCTGCTATATTGAGTGAGACACTTCATAGCAAATACTGTTTAATTATTATTCCCCTTATCAAATAATATTAAAGATTATATTACTTGGTATTGTATCTTAAATTGGTGAGCTCTGTTACTTCTATAATATAGTTTATATTCCTTATTCCTGATACTTACTGAAGAATATCTTAAGTGAGTATTGCAGAAGCATAAGATAATATAAGTGTTATATAACTGACAACTTACTGGTCCTGGTAACATACTTAAAATATATTGAATACTAGTACCTGGTCTATAGCTTATATAGACACTGTGGGAATTATTATTTTATATTTATTTATTGTTACAACATTTAATTGAATAACTTATAGTACTATATAAACAGTACCTGATCTATATCATTTAATCAAAGCTATAAGATAAGTGGGATTTATTAATATTCTACTATATTTCTTTCTCACTTAAATCTTAATCAGACCTCAGTGCTGCTGATAAGACTTGATTTATCTCTCTTACAGTGACTCAGGCCTGACATTTGGGGGTCTTTCTTTAAGTACCCTAGTACCTTGCTCATATTAAAATCATAAAAACTTATGGTGACAGAAATTTATATATACAAAGTATATATATTAGATACTGAACAGATAAAAAAAAACAATTAGAAAAGAGAAATAAATATCAAATAAAATAAGTAGTTACAAACTATAAAGAAAAAACACAAATAAATCAAAACACAAACAAGAAAAAGAAGAAGAAGATGCACAAGCACAAGTAATTATATATAAAACATAAGTGCGCAGAAGATAAAAGAAGAATCAAAAAATGTAAAACAATACAAACATTAAAATAAAAGGAAGTCAATATGGAGAAAGAACAAAGAAAATCTCGTAGAATAAGACACTTACCACCCGATAACCACAATCCATATACTTCCACGTCCAGATACCAACTGACAAAAGATGGAGAATCAAAACCTACAACTAATGACAACCAATCCTCAAAACAATCTAGTGAGTTCCTTGACAATGCTAATAAAACAATAGAAGCTTACCTTAACAAAAATAAAGGGAAATCAACAAAGCCTAGCAGAAATAATCAGTCTAATTTGCCAAAGCATGAGAACATTGATACAAAGAGAAACTCACAAGATAATAGACCAGAGAATGAGAACGGAGATTCAACCAATGAGGGAGACAATTGAATATATGGAGGACAATACTGAAGAAGTTGAAATAAACCATTATTGCCTAGATATGAAAGTTGACCATATGGAGGATCAAGTAATTATGATGAAAGGGTCAATAAAACTGCTAAACGAACTACTTCAAAAATACAAACAGATATATGGAAACTGCAAGAGGAGAACGAAATAAAAACGAAAGAAATAAAGATCAATAGTGAAAAGGAGGAAGAATCAGAAGATGAAAAAGAAGAATACACATTAGATTTATTGAATGAAGAATTAGAAATTAACACAATAGAAAACATAGAAGAAGAAATAAATATAGAATTATCAAAACATAATATAATAGCAAAAACATTGAATGAAAATGAAAATTATCAAAATAGTATACCAGCAATAACATTTGGATATATAAATGAATACCTAGTGAAAATATGCATTGACTCTGGAGCAGCATGCTCTATACTAAGCAAAAAACTTTTTGAAAAAGTAAAACTTGAAGACAATAAAAAAGAAGAAATGAAAAACAATTTTACATTAATGGGACTAGGAGGAAAATTAAGGACAACAAGAATAGGCAATACAGAGATAATATTTCCTCACAAAAAAAGTAACACTATAATAAAAGTAAAAATAATAATAGTGGAAGAAATTAGGAGTGAAAACACAATAATACTTGGCAGTGAAAATCTATATAAATATGGATTCAATATTAACTATATAGACAAGGAATTCACAATTGGAAAAGATATGAATAAAAAATTTAAACTAATAAAAGAAAAACCAAGTTTAAGAGTATATAACAATGAAACAGAAGAGAATGAATTTGAAAAAGAATTAGTGAATATGAAAATAAATGAAGAACTGACAGAGAAAGAAAGAGAGGAAATAATAAAAACAATCAAAAAGAATAAAGAAGCTTTTTCATATGGGAAGAAAAAAATAGGACAAATTAAAGGACATGAACTAAAAATAAAATTAACATGTGAAGAACCATACCCAGCAGCATTACACAGAAAACCATACAATACAAGTCCAAGGAATAAAGAAGAAATAGAGAAACATATTAAAGAGTTAAAAGAATTAGAAGTTATCAGAGAAGTGACACAAGTGGGAAGAAAATGTATTACAGCACCAGTAATAATTACATATCATAATGAAAAATCAAGAATGTGTGGAGACTTCAGAGCACTAAACACATATACAATATCAGACTCATATCCTATGCCAAGAATAGACCAAACAATTGCAACAATAAAAGGAGCTAAATATATTACCACAATAGATATTTTCAAGGGATATCATAAAGTAATAGTAGAAGAAGAAACAAGGGAATTATTGAGAATTGTCTTCCATATAGGAATATTTGAATATTTACTAATGCCATTTGGAATTAAAAATGGACCAGCAGTATTTCAAAGAATAATGGATCAAACTTATTATAAAGAAGTAAGAGAAGGATGGTTGAAAATATATATTGATGATCTAATAATACTATCAAAAACTATTGAAGAACACATAAAACATCTAGATATTATATTAGGTAAAAGTATAGAACTAGGAATTAGAATAAGCATACAAAAATGCAAATTTGGATATAAAGAATTAACTGCTCTAGGTCACAAAATTTCAGGAATTTATATATCAGCAGAAGAAGCAAAAGTAGCACCAATAATATATAAAGAATTACCACAAACAGTCAAACAACTACAAAGATTTTTAGGATTTTGCAGTTATTATAGACAATATATTAAGAATTTTGCACAAATAAGCAGACCTTTATATAAACTATTAGAGAAAAATATAATATTTGAAATCACTGAAGAAAGAATACAAGCATTTGAAGAATTAAAGAAGAAACTAGCATCAACACAAGTATTAATATTACCAGACTGGAATGAACCTTTCATAGTATATGTGGATGCAAGTTTCACAGGGTTAGGAGCAGCATTACATCAAAAACAAATAATAGAAGATGAACCAAAAGAATTACCAGTATGTTTTATATCAAGACAATTAAGAAATGGAGAGTTAAAATATGGAGCAACAAAACTAGAATGCCTATGTGCAGTATGGGCATTAGAAAAACTATACTATTACCTAGATGGATCAAAATTTGAAATAATCACAGACTGCAGTGCAATAAAAAGTCTATTAAACATGCAAAAACCTAATAGACATATGTTAAGATGGCAATTAGCAATTCAAGAATTTCAAGGAAATATGACAATAAGTCATAGAGAAGGTAAAAAACATCAGAATGCAGATGCACTGAGCAGGGATGCATTACCAAACAACAATCCTAACCCAGCAGCTCAAGAAGAAGAAATAGATATAATGGGAATTAAAACAATAGAATTAAGTGATGAATTTTGGGAAAGAATCAAAGACAACTATCAAAAAGATAAAAACTTAAACATCATTCAAATCATTTTACAAAATCCAGAGAAAATCAAAATGAAAGAGAAACTGGACAAAGAATATAAAGAACTACTTCAAGAGAACAAATTTATAATAATAGATAAGCTAATATATTACAGAGAGAATTATCAAACAAGAATAGTAATAACAGATAAAGATATTATACATGAGGTACTGAGAATGTGTCATGATGAAATACTAGCAGGACATTTTTCAATAGAAGAAACTACAAGAAGAATAGAACAAACAGCATGGTGGATGAATTATATGAAAGATGCAAAAGAATATGTGAAAACATGTGAAATATTTCAGAAAGCTAATAAATATACAGGAAAAAAATATGGACTACTACAAGAGATTGAAACACCAACAAAGCCATGGGAAATCATTAATATGGATTTTGTAACAGCATTACAACCAGAAGGACCAATGGATTACCATTCAATACTTGTAGTAGTAGACAGATTAAGTAAAAGAGCCAAATTTATACCAACACATAAAGAAATAGACACACAACAACTACCAATATCATTTTGGATGAAAATAATAGCAGATGTAGGATTAACAAGGATTATAATTAGTAATAGAGACCCAAAATTTACATCTGAGTTATGGAGAAGTTTAATGACACTTATAGGATGCTCCTTATCATTTTCAACAGCATATCATCCACAAACAGATGGATTAGCAGAAATAATGATACAAAAATTGGAAGATATGTTAAGAAGATATATTGCTTTTGGAATGAAATATAAAGACAAAGAAGGTTTTGTGCATGACTGGTATACACTTCTCCCAGAATTAAAATATGCATACAACTCAAGAAAACATAGCAGCACAGGGAAAACTCCATTTTAATTAGAAAGAGGATATATTCCAAGGAATCCAATATTTTATTTGAAAGATAAAATAATAAATATAAAAATACATCCGAATTCAGCAATATTATCTGACATGCTAGAAAAAGCAAGAATACATGCACAACAAGCTGTAACAAAAGCACATGAATATTCAAAACAAAGATGGGATCAACACCACCAAGAAGCAGATATTGAAATAGGAGATTTGGTATTAATATCAACTAAAAACTTTTTCAATATGCCAGGACCAAGAAAATTACAAGATATAGTACTATATAAACAGTACCTGATCTATATCATTTAATCAAAGCTATAAGATAAGTGGGATTTATTAATATTCTACTATATTTCTTTCTCACTTAAATCTTAATCAGACCTCAGTACTGCTGATAAGACTTGATTTATCTATCTTACAGTGACTCAGGCCTGACAAAGTAGGTCAAGATGTGGTTATGAAAGAAAGCTGTCCAAGATGTGGTTATGAAAAATTGAGTAAAATAAATGTTGGATAAGAGGTGAACATTGACATGTAAAGTGTCTAATAACCCAATTCTTAGCAAAAATAATTGTGGATCCCTGAACATTGATACCCCCTAATATACTCATCAAAAATATAATTTGATGAAGAAAAGAAAAGAATTATTTAAACACATTCAAAATAAAATGGTGTACTTTAGCCTATGGTGGTAGTTAAGGGTTATCCTAATTTATATTACAAAACAGATTCAAATAGAAGAAAAACCCACAAGTGTACCCTGATCTTCACCCAAAGATCAGGGCACACTTCTCAAAATCTCTCATAAAATTTTAATCCAGGCCAAAATATAATGGTTGACTCTGATCTTTGGCCAAAGGTGAAGGTCCACCTCTACAAATATCATTGAAAACATTGTTTCAGGAAAAAATATTATGGTGTACCCTGATCTTTGGCCAAAGATCAGGATACACCTCTTCAAATTTCAAGAAATATTTTAATAGGAGAAAAAACATATGTACCCTGATCTTTTCCGGAAGATCAGGGTACACATCATCAATTTTCATGTAGTTTTTGAGTAAAAGAAAAAACACATTTGTTGACCATGATGTTTTCCCAAAGATCAGGGCAACCCACTCAAATTATCTCATAAAAATTTAATCCAGGAAAAAACAAGAAGGTTGACCCTGATTGTTTCCAGAAGATCAGGGTACACACCATCAATTTTCATGTAATTTTTGAAAAACAGCAAAAATATATTTTTAGACTCTGATCTTGGCCTGAAGATCAGGGTACTCCACTCAAATTATCTCATAAAAATTTAATCCAGGAAAAAATACAATGGTGGACTCTGATCTTCAGCCAAAGATGAATATCCACCTCTACAAATATCATTGAACACATGAATGCAGGAAAGAATACCATGGCATACCCTGATCTTTGGTAAAAGATCAGGATACATCTTTTCAAATTTCTAGAAGATATGAATTGGAGAAAAAACCACAGGTGGGCATCCATCTAAAGCAAAAAATAAAGGTTAACTGTTCCAAATACAAAGATGCACACTGTTTTTTTAGGAAATACAAAATAGCTGTATATAGATCTTTTATTGTAAAATTTGTAGCTATTTTGTTCATGTACAAATTATAACAAACTGACCATGATTAATATCCATAAGTCAAGATTTAAATGTGGTTTTAGAAAGTATATTAAAACTTCACTGGTAAATTTTTGAGGTGAACTCTTATCTGCAGGGGAAGATCAGAGACCTCCATTGTATATTTGCATAAATTAAAATTAATTTAGAGGTGTACACTGATCTTTGCCCAAAGTTCAGGGTCCACCATGGTATTTTTACCTGCATCCATGTGTTCAATGATATTTGTAGAGGTGTACCTTCATCTTTGGCCAAAGATCATAGTCCACCATTGTATTGTTGCCTGGATTATATTTTTATGAGAGATTTTAAGAAGTGTACCCTGATTCTTGATCCAAGATCAGAGTACACAAATATGTTTCTTCTGTTATTAAAAAAGTACATGAAAATTGATGATGTGTACCCTGATTTTTGGGGAAAGATCAGGATCCACCTTTGTATTTTTACCTGGATTAAATTTTTATGAGATAATTTGAGTGGAGTACCCTGATCTTTGTGCAAAGATCACAGTCCACAAATGCGTTTATGCTGTTATTCAAAAACTAAATGAAAATTGATGATGTGTACCATGATCTTTGGGCAAAGATCAGGGTCCACCTTTCATTTTTTCCTGTATTCAAATTGGGCTTGACTTTGAAAATAAATAACCCCTGTTAAAACACACTTCATGAGAGTATTTTTGCCTTTCTACACAATGTTCTTGAAAATGGAAGATGTGTACCCTGATTTTCACACAAAAATCAGGTTACATATGTTTTTTCTCCTATTCCAATATTTCATGAAATTTAAAGAGGTGTATCCTGATCTTTGGCCTAGGATCAAGGTACACCATAGAATTTTTTCCTGCAACTATGTGTTCAATAATATTTGTAGAGGTGGAACTTTATCTTTGGCCAAAGATCAGAGACCACCATTGTATTTTGGCCTTGATTAAAATTGTATGAAAGATTTTGAGAAGTGTACCCTAATATTTGGGAAAAGATCAGGGTACACATAAGTGGGTTTGCCATTATATTGCTTCCTGTCATCAAATTGTACTTGAAAATTGAGCAGGAGTACCTTGATCTACAAGCAAAGATCAGGGTAAACCTGTGTATTTTTGCTTAAATTAAAAATTTTTATGAGATTTGAAGAGGTGTACCTTGACCAACGGCTGTTAATCAGTGTCCAGCCTGGTATTTTTTCCGGCTGAAATGGTCCTATCCTTTAATCACATCAATATTTATATTCTCCTAATAATCAAATCAATATTATCATTGACCTAATTTCAACCTCCTCAAAAATCTATTCATTATTTATAATTCTTTGATAATATTTTCTTTGTATCTGCTTATTTGATCATCTTCATATTTCTTTTGCTATATACTTCAACATCTACATAAGATTCTATTATATTTTCAAGTTTTATGTTACTGTGATTGTGCTATTTAGGTAACTCTAATTGACTTCACTATCAACTACATAACTTTCCTTCAGTATCAATACATCAATATACATTGTTAACAAAAAACTTTTACACAAGATTACTCCCTTTTTGTAAACTTCACTATCTATCTATATACTGCTTTTCTTTATTTAGTGGAACTGCCTTATTCAATTTTTTATGGTGCTCTTGCATAGATCCTTATCTACACATAACTCCATAACCGTTTTTTCATAACATTCATACCCTAATTTTGTTCCTTCAACCCACAGCTAAAATTTTACTCCACCTTTTCACACTACTTTTCTAAAGTTTCAGAACCTACATTTTATATAATCAGTATTTTCATCTTATAAAACAATCCTTAAGATTATTGTTATTAAATATTTTTCTGACCCTCTATTTCATCTTTATTCTTCTGAAGAGATTTATCTACAATTTTCTGATAAGTTATGAGTTTTTCATGATCCTTATCTTCCAGATCTTTTTTTTGTAGTGTCATTTCAACTTTTTCTTATAATACCTTTAGATTTGTCATTTTTTCTTTTGTTGCAATGTACTGTGGAACATCTATTTCTAGAAGAGAAAAAATTCCCAGTACTTTGAATAGCTTCTTTGAAACTTGAATTGATCATCCCAGATGTGTGAACCCTTCTTCCTCATTACATTTTGATGTGTAATGCAGTACTTCATTTGCTGGCCAAAGTATCAACCATAGTCCATCACATTTGTTGAAGTATATTTTTGTCTCCAACTCTGGGAAAATAAACTCTCCTCCTTATTTCTGTGATTTATTCTAATTTTATGGGTGCTCATTGAGTTTATTTTTATATGTATTTTTGAGGTACCAAATCCCAAATGCATATTGACTCCCATCCTTGTTTCAGTGAGGAGTGTTACTGTATCTGCTACCATAAATCCCCAAGGTCCATGTCAGATTTACAAAAAAAAAGTCCTCTTTCTCTTCCCAACCTGGTATATTTAACTCTTTTTCCAATACCCGTGCTTCCTCATATAACTTCTTGGACAACAACTGAAAGAAAAATCTATAAAAAATCAATAATCATTTTCTTTCTTGATCTCTTTCAGCTTTTGTAATGCTTTCATTCACATATTGCCCTAAGAAAGTCTACTAATATTTTAATCATTGGCAAAAATGAAAAAATACTTACTTAGATCAAGAGGAATTGAGAATAATATCAAAATTCCATCAACAAACATTACTCCACTTTCTTGTGGTCCATTACATGAGAGCACATGCTCCAAAAGATGAAGATCTCTCACAGCTTGTCTGGTATCATCAAGTTTATTGAGTTTTTCTAACTTCTCCAATGAAATGGATAATATGATAATTGGCTGTGTACCTCTTTTTTTGGGCTTGATGAAATATTTTCCCTCATTCAGCTGCTTAGAATCTTGTGAGTTTAATTCTCCATATTGTGTCTTGTGTATCAATTTTACTTTAAATTGTCTACCATACATCATATTGCTGTCTATTATGCTAATTACCCACTATTCTGCTTCTTTACCTTTCATAATATTTTATTTTCCATTTTTTTTAGATGTTTTTTCTTCCCTGCCCCATCTTGCTTGAAGTTTTCCTTTACTATCCTTTCTCAACAAGTCTTCTTCTGAATCACACATTAGTGGGTGTCAGTTCTGGAAAATCTGCATTTATTTATGTGCAGATTTCTAGTACACACTAGACCCAAAACTGGTGGATTTCAAAATGAAATAAGTCACTTGTTTCAATCAAATACACACTTTCTCAACCAAAAGTGCTGATTTCAACATAAAATCCTATTTCACTGCTTTTTCAGCATCATCCAATTCATACACAGCATTCCACAGCATAACACTTTATAGCTCAAAACATTATACATCATTTAAATTTTTATACCATATAAGAGATAAACCTTCCTCACTCTCAAATCATGATAAGCTACATCAAGCAATGACTTTCACAGCTCTTGATCTCCTCTTAGACTCTCATTGTGATTCTTATTATGATCTTGAAGAAGATTTTCTTTTTTTATCAAAAGTGGCCAGGAAATATTACCTTCTTCCAAGAAAGCCTCAAGTATTTCATACCCCCAATTACACCATCAAAATAATTCTTAACCTATCTGTATCCAGTTTTAGAAAGTTTTTCAGGACTTCTCAGGAATTTTTCCCTAGAATGGTTATTATTTTTACATATTGACTTTGACTTTGAATTTTTTGTTATATTCTCTTTTTTTCAATTCTCTTTGTTTTTCTTCATCAACTCAACATGATATCACATATTTTCTGCAATCACATTATTTTTCAGTCATTCAATTTTTCTTTCATCACTCATATCCATTTCCTCCTCCCCTCTTTCATCCTTCAAATGATTTGAAGTCAATTTTTCTCAACTAATTTATCCAGGTAAATTATTTTCATATTTACTTATATATTTGCTAATTATATTTTTTTTTGTTTTTTTTCTGATTTTTTTTTCTTTTTTGTATCTCAATTTTTTCAGTAAGTGTTTATTTTTTGATTTTAAGGGTATAATTAAACTTTTTTTCTTCTCTCCCTCTTCTCTTTCCTTTTTTAGCTCCATAATCCTACTCTTCATCCCTCCTTCAAATGGTCATTATTCCCCCTTTCCCCTATTTCACTTTTTTTTTTGGTTCCATATCGTTGATACACATTTTTTAAGCCTTACACTTGCTCCATATCCAATTTCTTCCAAATTCCAACTTCACTCTTTCTCACTCAATTTTTCCTACCTTTTAATCAAGGTAATTTTTATCTCTTTTTTTAAATGTCTATATGATATCTCTCTCTTTCTATGATAATTTCATTCTTAAATATATGTAGGACTCTTATCTGAATTACAGTGGACTTATTCAACTCCTCATGTTGTCAGTTTCATTATTATTTTTTATGTTTTTATAAAATTTTTTAATTCAGTGTTGGAATTATGGTTAGGTTTATCCAAATCTAATTTCCTTTTAACTGAAGATTCTCCTGAAGCCTATCTTTCATTCTCTACAAAAGAATTTTAATTTGGTTCAGTGGTTACTGCAATTTTGACCTTTAAAGTTGAGCCTTTTTTTCCAAATTACACCTAATTTATTTCATGTTTTAATCTTGCATAATTAGAGAATAAGGCTTCTGAAACTCTTATCTAATAATTATCTAGGCTTTCATCTCCCTCTTTTTGGAATTTTCATCATCACTTTTCAAGGTTTTGTTCAATTTTGAAAATCAGAGTCAGAATTAGGGCTAGGTTTATTTGAATCAAATTTCTTTTAGCTGAATATTCTTCTGAAGACTTTCTTTCATTTAACACAAACTGATTTGAATTTGATTCATTAGTTTCTCAGATATTGACCTTTAAAGTTGAGCCTTATTTTCCCAATTTCACTTTTAGTTATGTCATAATGCATATAATAACATTTACATCATGCATTTATCCTACCAGACTCCTCAAACTACCTTTCTCTTTAGTTATTTTTCTGCCCTTTCATCAAGGTATGTTTTTTCCTTTTTCTCACCATTCTCATATGTCTTACCCTTTACTAATTTTGGCTTCACTTATCAGATCAGTCAAATTTTAGTCCAAAAAATCAACAAGGTAAAAAAGAAGGTAAAAGTAATAAATTTAAATAGGTATTTAGGTAGATCGAAACATTATGGGGATTTGTAAAGTCATCAAATATTTATTATTCTTTCATAAATGTTTAATAAATAAATCTGATATTTCAATTGACTAAACTAAAGTAATGGGCCAAAAACCTTGTGTTGTATAAATAGTAATAATGAAAACATTAATATATTTTCCTGGGGTTCCTCTAGCCTGTACTTGTGAAAAGTCCCAAACCTAGTTTCTAGACTTGATCTGCATTTTGGCTTGAAGAATTTTCATTACTTTAAAACTAGTAAATTTTACTTATCTTATATATTTTTTTATGTAATTATATTAAATTTTGGTGATTTTCACTCCTTACTTCAATTAAATTCAGGGAGAGGTATTGCCAAATTCTTAAATCTGACTTGAAAAATTGATATGTTGAAATTTTTTTGGTGATACCCACCCCTTACCCCAATAAAATGCAGGGGAGGGTAATTTCAAATTTTTTAAAACAGATGCATAAGTTTGATGACTTAGCTCTATTTAGAAATGTAAATTGGTTGTGAGGTGATAAAAGTATGTTGGTGATGAGGATTTTTGCACAGGTTTCAGTATTATTTTACCATCTGCAATTATAAAATTGCAATATTCAAGAGTTCAGTAAGGAAAAATGGTGTTATCAGAGTCTCATGATATAACTATTTTTGATAAGATTAAAAGTAACTATAAAATCGGAAGCCAAAAAGAATATCCTTTTTCCCAAAGAGAGGACACACAACACTGAGCTTTTGGGAAACAGTAGTAATACCATTCTCCAAATCATAATCATCAATACCAAAGCCAGTGGAAGTGGAAACAAAATGAGACTTTTTATTTTTTGAAATGATAAATTTTGAACCTCTTCTTCATTTGATTAGGATTGATTTTGTATCCCTGGATTCTCCTCCAACACTTCATTATCATAATCTGTTGGAGAACCTTTAATTCCACCATCATCAATAAATATACTGGCATATTGAGGAATTAATTCTTGAAGAATCCAAGAAATCTGAGCCTGATAAACAGAAAATGAACTTTTTTCTCTTTTAATTAATCTTTTTAATTGTAATTGTCCAAGTGGAGTATCAAAAGTATTGATGGGCCTAGAATCTGTATGCATTTCTCTCTCATCATATCCTCCCATAATATCAAATAACCAATAGCACACTACTAGTAAACTCTTCTAATACCTCTTCTGAGCTAGGTGGTATTCCAAAATCTTTTATTGTAACCCTGTTTTATTCCCTTAGATCATGAATTACCCTGAGCTTTCCATTAGGTTTCTTGATACAGGATACTGCACTAGAATTACTTGATGATGACTGTTCATATAATACAGTGTGAATTATCTGTCTAATGTCTTCAATATATTCTTCTTTTAAAGCTTTAGGAATTGGAATCGTTTTTTTCACCATGGTTGGTAGAATACTACAAGAATCTTATAAGGCTCCTGATTTGAATGCTTCAACACACCTATCTCCTCTTCTAAAAATTCAATAACCTTCTCCTTTTTTGACATCCCATCCAAAAACAGCTTCTATTCTTCTCTTTACAAAAAATCTTCAGGTCCAAAATTTAAAAAAGCAATTCTTTTAAAAGTGATTTTTGATTTTTCAGAAAATTCAAGAAGATTCTTAACTAAAAGACTTCTATAAGGATCACTTGAAAAAGTTGGCCTCTGAACAGGTAGATTTAACTCAGCAGGTAGTGGTTCATTAAAAGTCTTGATTTTATTAGCTACCTTCTTATATTTTTCTGCATCAGCATCTACTCTGACTTGAGGAATAATATCTCTTCTTCATCCACCATCAATGTGAGTTTGATTAAAATTTTCATCATCATCAGAATCAGAAAAAAAATAAGTTGAAATATAATTTTTATTATAATTTTTAGAAATATCAGAAATATTTTAATCTAATTTTACACCCATATTTCCATTATCATTAGCACAATAATCCTTCATTAAATTACCAGTAAAAATAGTTGGAAGTTTAACTACTTGCTAGAGGAAAAAATCAGAATTTTTATATTTTTCAAAAGAATTACTTTTTTGTGAATTAATTATACTACAATTTTTTTTGAATTTTTCATTTCAATTGCAGTATTCACTCATTCTGGAGGTCAGAAAAACTTTCTCAAGAAATAATATCACTACTATCCACCATTTTAGCCAAATCCCCATTCTAATTTTTATTTAATATAATACATCACATCTTTCCTCTTGACCCATTTTAAAAAGAGATAGAAAAATTTGAAAGAGATGTGAGACAAACAGAAAAATCAAAAACATATCTGAAAACTAATGATATATCAACAGAAAATAATTGATAATCCACTTGAATTATCTCCAAGTGAACTGACCTATTTCCATCTGGGATCTCACCTTGTGGAGATATTACAAAATTAAGGGGTATCAATGTTGACCAATCTGCAATTAAATTAATTGTAAATAAAAATCATTATACCCCAATTATCTTCTGCAATTATTTTTTCTAATAATTGGGTTATTAGACCTTTTAAATGTCAATGTTCACCTCTATCTGATATTTTTATACTCAATTTTTAATAACCACATCTTGGATAGTTTTCTGAATGTGCCAGCCTCCCTACCTTGCTACACACTCCCATCTTGTCTATTAATTCTATCCATTCAGAACCCCTCCCCATATCATATGTTTGTTTCTTCCTCTTTTCATCTTCAAATATCTTAAAATGCCTCTTCCTCATAGATCTTCTCAAAGGCATCCTTCCCCCAGTTGTTCTCCAAATCCCTTTACTCCCTCTTTCCCCCGCTCAGCTGAGAAATCAAAGACCATTCAGCTAAAAAAAGATGATCATCTCATACTTATCAACTGGCTGAAGATTAAAACTAATCATGATTCTTTTTTTGGTACTGAGAATGCAACTAATGTAGGGTGCCCCCTTGCATCAAAATTCAATGGATATCTTCTAATGGCAAATGAATTACAAAATAAGAAAAAGGGAAGGATTTATCTTTTGTGTAAAAATATGTCTGAGCACTTCAAACACTATAAAGCCAAGTACAAGAAAGCTAAGACTCTTTCATCTTCCACTGGTTTTGGTATGAAATTGAATACATAATGAAGATTTTTGATGACTAGTTTTTTTTATTTTTTACATATTTCATTACAATTTTTTTAGAACTTTTTCTTTATAGAATGCATTAAGGCTAATAAGTCTGTTGAGAAAATTGACAGCTTGATGAAATTGTTTGATGACTTTTTTATTTTTATTTTTTTGTTCATATTTCATTCCAAATTTTTTCAAGTCAAAAAATTTACACATCTTATTTAAAAATTTGGTAATACCCCCCCTTAAATTTACTCTGGGAGGGGTTAAGGATTACCAAGTTTTCATTTTATTTTATAAATAATTAAATAAATCAATTAAAAAGATAATCAACAAAGTAAAGGAGTCCCAAATACTATCTGCCAATGATTTCATGAGCAAAGTCAAGGAAAACATATGAAAAGAATGTTATTATGAACTCATTCATAGAATATAATTTAATGAACACCTTTATACAGCACAAAGGCTTGATGGTACAATACTTAAATTGAGTGATTATTTTTAATAACTGATAAATTATAAGTTTAAGAAATATAAATAAAAATTTATAAATATTTTAATTACTGTATTTAGAACCCCTTCCTAATTTTTTAGTAAACATTTAACCCTCACCCCTTACCTTACTTACCTAGTTTATAAAACTTTGATTGATCTGAAAAGAACATCCAAAATGAGTAAAATTTTTGGAAAATTCCAATCCAGGTGGTGCCTTAGTAGTTTGATGATTATCTCTTGAAGAATTCAAAATCGCCTCCATAATTTTCAGCCTGTATATACCAAGGACTGAGTAAAAAGTTCTTATAAGTTATGTTAAACACACGAACTATACATGGGAACAATAAATGAGAGTACACAAACAGTATACATAAGTAAAATTATGATAATACACAAAAAATGCCATTATAACACCTTATATACATGCATATATCCACTTTTTATAGGTCTTATGTACTTAATATTAAGTTGGAATATGTTAGGGTAATCTTAAGAACCTTAAGTATATGGCTACATAATTTTTAAGTACACTTAAAGCTGTTATATTCATTGTTTTACGCAAAAAACAAGAAATGCGCTTTATTTCACTTAAAAGTTAACTATATGCGCTATGAAATTGAGAATATCAAAATTGTGCTTTGACAGATCAATTGGGCTCATTTAGAACTATTGATTTGGCTATTTAAATGCATAAAAATAACACTTTTCAAATTTGGTGTTTTTTATGCCAGAAATGGCTTCTGTGTACTGGCCACATACTGCTTGCTTTTTTCCCGTGTGAATAGCTTCATTTTTAGCAAATTTAGCTTTTTCACACTATAATTACCCCCACATTCTATGCCCACTGTGGGGAAACACACTAAAATAGGCAACAGGCGCTTATTTAGTGTCCTAGCTTAATTAATAGTGCATTGACCTTGTTTATATGCACTAATTTCATTAATAACCTCACTCTTGGCATCTTATTTCATCACCACGCTTAAATTTGACTAATTTTAGTCAAGGATTTACCTGTGCAAGCTCCTGCCAAGGACTGCATGTAGTTACCCCACATCTCACGCTCTTTTTTAAGTTTTTGGGTGGTTTCTCAGTCAATATTGGTAATCTTTGGATGGGAATTTCACATAGTATAATGTCAGGATTAGCACCTCCATTTTACAGTAGATTCCCCTTATTATTAAGCTATTATTAACCTTAAAAAGTCTCCTTTAGTCTTTTATATTATTGTTTTATACGCATGTAATCTCTTTTTGTCTTTTTCTTTAATTTTGATGGATTTCCCTTATTATTAATAGGATTTTGGCGGTTGTTACTTGTCTAATTATGTCATGGATCACTAGGGATGTTTATGGGCAGGTCTATTAGTTGTTTGAGGCGTCATTAGCTGTGTATTGGATGGTACATCAAGGGATTTTTTGGGAAAATCAGTGTGTATAAAAGGAGGAGGTTTTTGGGTCTTGTTTCTACATTCTTTATCATTACAATTTAACCAATATAACCAAATAAATTACAATACATATCAATTAGTACTTTTATAAGACTTTTAAATAGTATCTGAATTATTAAAATCTATTTTTCTACCAACTAAAAAGATTGTAAGCCACATATAAGAATAGTGAGAATTATATTACTGAAACCTTTATTCTGAATTATATTTTACTATTTGTTGGATTTATACTACAGTATTCATATAGGACCATTTATATCTTCTAGAAAAAGACTTTTCAAGCTAGTTCACGTCCATTTAGTTGATCTTAGCCTGACAATTGGGGACCTTTCCTCAAGAATTCTGTTATAATCCAGTAAGTGAAATTTTCAAAGAAGGTGCACGTAAATACTATCCCTATAGAAATATTTGGATAATTAAAACAGGTTGCGGTCACTTATATAGTGATTTCAGGAAAAGAATCCCTGTTATATAATAAAATTATGATATTGAATCAACAATTTTACCACTAATTTAACATAAAATTGTTATTAGTGGGAGTCTGTTAATAGACCAATTAAATTTGTGATCTTTGCAGATAATAAACCAATTAAACTGATTAATTGTTTTCTTTTGACAGGACTCTTAATCTTTTCTTTTTATTGGTTTGTAACATTCATTAAATATTTCGAAAGAATCTTACTGACAGTTGTTTTCTTTTAAATATAAAAACACAGCTACATATTGTAGACCAGTTATATCAAGTGACCACATAAAAGCATATTTGACTTTTGGCACTTATAAATTCACTTAATACCAATAAGTAGGCAATAAAATTGTCTTCAGTGGTATTGATAAATACTGATAAAACTCATTTTGAAGTTTTCATATCTAAACTTTCAATTCTTTAAATTCCACATAAACATGTGTGACAACAATGACATTGTAAGTAATAAGGCAAAACCTTATAACTTAAGAACTAGAGCTGAAAGAACTGTTACAGGACATCCAAATGGAGGGTCAAGAATCACCAATAATAATAAACAACACCCCACCAATGTCCATGGAGGAAAAGGAAAATCTCTTAAAACAAATGTCAATAAAGAAGTCCAAAAACACGTTACAAGAGCAAATTCATTCCCTCTCAACCCTACTGAATACACTAACAATAAGAGTAAACAATATGGTAGACCAGATCAACAATCTGGAGAAGAGGGCAGCACAGGTCTTTATAGAAGTCAACCAGGCTCTAGTGGATATAAGGTCTCATCAACAACCAGAGGCACCAAATACCACAGCAACACCTCCAGCCCCAGAAGAGGACCAAAAGATAACAGTCAGCAAATGGAAGTGGGATTGGTATGCCCAAAATTACAACAACCCTCCTCAACAGGGATCCAGCAGTCACCCTTACAGGGGAAAGCCAAGGAGAGGCAGGGGAAATGGAATAAGACTGTGGTAAGTCATCCATCTTCTCAGGATCAATTATATAATCCTAACAATGAATTACTTATAGGTAATGAAATTGATAGAGAGGTATTGGATATAATTGAGAAGGATTTAAAAAATTATTCATTTGAAAATAACATGTTAGACTTGTCTTTCAATGAGGACAATGTACATAGTTTTATTGACCACCAAGAAAATACTATTAATATAAAAATGGAATCAAATTAATAAAATCTTGACCCTGATGATGAGTCTTCTGAATTGGACACAGACAAAATTGAATATTTTCTAAAAGAAAATCCAATGGAATCAAAAAACATTAGTAAATTTTTATTATTAAGAATTGGAAAATTGGAAGAATTCTCTAGAGAGTCCAACAATAATACAGAAAGTGTATTATTAAACCTCACACAATCATTGAGTACAACAGCCAATAGGTTAAAAATTATTGAGAATTCAAATAATGAATTTATCAAAAAAAAAAAAAGATTAAACTGTGAGATTAAAAATTTAGAAAATAAATTAGAACATTCTCAGAATATTATGGCTACCATAGAGGGACGTGTAAAATTGTCTTTTTCAAATGTAAATGATACCTTGACTCATGTACCTGTAATAAAAGATAGGTTACAAAGAGTAGAAATTGAAGTAGCTAACATTTTGAAAAATACTGAAAGAATAAAAGATAATACCTCTTATGTAGAAAGAGTACCAGTTTTTTTGAAACACTCTGATGATAAACCAATGATTGAACATGAGCATAGTGTCATGGGCTCTGAGAATATAAAATCAGTAAAAGATGAAATAAATGATCATCTTTCTAAAGTGAATTACTCAATATTCCTCAGGTTAGGGAAGCAAAAACTAACCAAAAGAACTGGCCTAAGTTAGATAAGTACCCTTCTTTTGATGGGGATTCAAAATCTGATTGGCAAAAATTCATACAAAGAATTGATAACTTAAAATTTTCATACAAATTACCTGATGAAGAAATTACTTCAAA
Organism: Hemileia vastatrix; assembly: GCA_030280995.1. NCBI lineage: Eukaryota > Fungi > Basidiomycota > Pucciniomycetes > Pucciniales > Zaghouaniaceae > Hemileia > Hemileia vastatrix. Next base: position 15,356,319 of record JASXTE010000009.1, on the reverse strand, counting down.
GTTAATATCTTTATTTACAGATGTGGCCTTATTATGGTTTGAATCTGTATTGAGTGAGGGAATTAATTACTCCTGGAATGAATGGAAGGCACTAATTGAAAGGCAATTTGGTGGCCCAAAATTTAGAATCACTCAACAAAGATTGTATGAAAGAACAAGATATAATCCAAATGCTGGAGATAAACCCATGGTCTTCTTAATGAATTTAATAAGAATCATGAAAGCTATGGATCCAAAAATGGATTATGAAGAGTGGAAAGAAAAAATAATATACAAGTTGCCTATATCAGTTAGAGACATTATTGTAGCTAGAACTGAAACCATCAGAGATACCTCTAGATTCATTAATATATGCAATGAGATATTATTAAACCACAAGTATGAAACCAAGTATATTAATTACAGACAAAGTGTTGACGTGGTAAAACCTACTACAAGTAAGTTACCAGTGGAAAAGAAAAAACCTTCAGCTCCCCTTGTCCCTAAGAGACAAGAAAATAACACTTGTTACAAATGTAATGAACCTTGGGTTAAGGGTCACACGTGTAAGAAGAGAATAAATGTTATTGAAACCTCACAGAATTCTGAACCAAGTAATCATGAAGATGAGAATGTGGAATCCAGTGAGGATTGCAAAAGTAACATATCTTACAGTGATGATGAAAATGAGATATTTGTATTAGAACAGGATATAATGTTCCTGAATGATGCTATACCTCATACAGACAAATCTTTATCTTCCATTGAGGAAGCTGAAATAATTAAAGATGTAACTCATGATACTTACAAAATAACACCTATCAGAGCACCTGTTCTTATATGTGGAAGAGAAATGAATGCCATTCTTGACACTGGGGCTGCAGGTAGTGTAGTCTCTATTAATACATTAATGAAACTTGACAGTAAGTATAAGGAAAAACTAGAACCTGTTCAAACAAAGAACTGGAGAGGTTTTGGTTCAGTATTAAGTTTAATTGGCAAATACAAAACTGCTGTATTCTTTAAATACAATAATGGATATGTAAGAGCAGTTTGTGAATTTGTAGTAATGGATAATAATAATTGTAGTGATTGGTTTAATATTGGCAATGATTTATTGACAAAATTTGGCATTAAACTAGATCCTGCAAACAGTTGTTTCACCATAGGTGTGAATGGTAAGAGAAAATTCAAAATATGTTCTGAAAATTCAGTGTATGCCGTTTCTCCTAGAGAAGAACAACTGCAAGGTGGAAGAACCAACACTGAAGTGGTTGAATTGGAAAATGAAATCCAAAAGGCCTCTTTCAGTCCTCAACTCTCAAAAATTGAAGAAGAAAATATTTTGAGATTGATTAAATCATATCCTATGGCATTTGCTCATGGTTCAAATGAACTAGGATTGGTCAAAGACCATGAGATGAAAATCTCTCTAAGCTGTGATTTGGATAATATTCCTGGCAGCCTAAAAAAGAAACCTTACCCAGCATCTCCTGCGAAAAGGAATGATATTGAAGACAATATAAAAATGTTGTTGGAAATGGGTATTGTTGAAAAAGTGGACTCAACACCTAAGTATTGTGTCATTTCACCAGTATTGATCTCTTATGAAAAAGATAAGCCAAGATTATGCGGTGATTATAGTGCTCTGAATACATACACAGTAGATGATATTTACCCTCTACCAAGGATAACTTCTATCCATGCTACTTTACAAGGGGCAAAATATATTTCCTGTCTGGATGGAAACAAAGGTTACCACCAGATTCCCGTGGAAAGAAATTCTCAAGACTACTTATTAATAACCACACATATGGGTATATATAAGTATGTGAGAATGCCATTTGGCCCAAAGAATGCGCCTCCAGTCTTCCAAAAATTGATGGATAGTGTTTTTCATCAGGAAATGGTTGAAGGATGGCTATTGGTCTATATTGATGACATCATAGTGTTTTCAAAAACATATGATGAACATTTAAATCACCTGAAAAGAGTCTTTCAAAGAATGGATGAAATTAATATGACAATTGCATTAAAGAAATGTAAATTTGGATTTCAATCCTTGAAAGTACTTGGACATGTTGTATCTGGATTACAAATTTGTGTTGACCAGAATAAGGTGGCAGCAATTAATAACCTTGGTATACCTAAAAATGTAAAAGAAATTCAACATTTTTTGGGTATGTGTGGATATTATAGACAATATATTAAAAATTACCAATCCATTGCAGCTCCTTTAACAACATTAATCAGGAAAAATGAGGCTTTCATTTGGAATAATGAAAGACAAAATGCCTTTAATAAATTAAAGGAATGTTTAATGACAGCTCCAATATTGGGACTGCCAGATTTCACCCTACCTTTTATCTTGTACACTGATGCAAGCTTCATAGGTTTAGGTGCTGCTTTACAGCAGAAACAGATAATAAATGGAAAATTATCTGAAGTAGTTATCTGTTATATATCCAGAACCTTAAGAAAAACTGAATTAAGGTATGGTGCCACACAGCTAGAATGTTTAGCCATGGTGTGGGCTTTGGAGAAGCTTCATCACTATCTGGAAGACCAGAAGTTTGAACTTATAACAGATTACAGTGCAGTAAAGTCATTACTAAACATGAAAACACCTAATAGGCACATGTTTAGATGGCAACTAGCTGTAAAAGAGTACAGAGGAAGAATGACAATAACTCACAGAGCAGGAACATTGCATTCTAATGTGGATTTATTATCCAGAAGTCCTTTGCCAAATGATGCTGACAACCCAGCTTATGTACCTGAAAATGAGGTTATACATATATTTGGGATTTATATAGTGGATTTAGAAGAAGAGATTATGCAAACTATATTAGAAAATTATTCATCTGATAAAGATTTGTCTAAAATATCTACCAATCTTAATGATCCAACAAATGCCTCCATGAGTGCATTAATTTAAACCTTGCCTCCAAATTATAAAAATACATTGGAAAAAGGTAAGCTATCAATTGAAGATGGATATATATATTACAGGAAAAAGTTAAGTAATGTTATAGTAATACCACCTTCTATGAAAGAGTTAATGTTGAGAACTTGTCATGATGACATCTTAGCTGGTCATTTTGACTTTAACAAAACATTAACCAGAGTTAAAAATACAGCCTGGTGGATAAACATGAAAGAAGATGTACAAAAATACATTGAAACATGTGACTCTTTTCAGAAATCTAAAAGATTAACTGGGAAGAGAGCTGGGTTATTACAACAAATAGAGCAGCCAAAAGCTCCATGGGAAATTATAAAAATGGATTTTGTAACTGGCTTGCCATTAGCAGGAAAAGAAAGTTTCAATTCTTGCTGGGTAATAGTAGATAGATTAACAAAAATGTGTAAATTTATCCCTACCCATAAAGAGGTATCGGCAAAAGACTTGGCATTACTATGGTGGACTCAGATGATGAATACTGCTGGGTTCACCAAAGCCATAATCTCTGACAGAGACCCTAAATTTAATTCAGAGTTCTGGACATCTTTGATGGATATATCAGGTTGTCAATTGAAATTGTCCACAGCACACCATCCACAAAATGATGGGCTAGCTGAGAGAATGATACAAACTTTAGAAGACATGATCAGAAGATATTGTGCCTTTGGATTAGAATACAAAGACAATGAGAAATTCACACATGACTGGGTAACATTAATTCCTGGCCTTGAATTTGCTTATAACAGCACAACTCATTCTGTAACAGAGAAGAAACCATTTGAACTCTGGCTGGTATACGTACCAAATACCCCAGTAAATCATTTAAATAAATTACCAAGGTTGGATATACACCCTGGTACTAAATCCTTTATTCATATGCAACAAATGTGTAGAAAGCATGCAGAAGAATGCATCCAAAAAGCATTTGAATATGAAAAGAAAAGGTGGGACAAATCTCATAAAGAATTTGAATTCAAAAACGGAGATGAAGTCCTAATATCAACACTACATTTTAACTTACAAGGTAATGTTAAATTAAAGGATCCCTTTGTAGGAAATTTTGTAGTAAGTAAAATGTTTGGTAATAATGCGGTGGAAGTCATATTATATGCTCCATATGATAGGAAACATCCAGTTTTCCCTATCTCATTATTGAAAACTTACCATGCAAATGATCCTGACTTGTTTCCAAAAAGAAGGGGAAGGCCTAAAAAGCAACCTGAAGAAACTGTGGAAAAAGCAGATATTGAAAAAATACTCAAGAAAAGAATCCTTACTAAAGAAAAAGGAACTGAGTATTTACTAAGATTTAAAGGGAAATCAAATGAATTTGATAAATGGATAACTGAAAAAGAAATTTCTAATTTATCTACCCTTCTTAAAAAATTTAAACAGAAATAAATTTCTGTTCAGCAAGCTGAGGGGTTAAAAACCAGTACTCATAATATTTTATTATGTTTTATTTCTTTAAAGTATAATCTTTAATGCTACAGAATTAATCTGAATTCCTGAAAATTACAAATAAATAAATAAAAATGTATAACTTATCATTTTTTTATTGTATTTTTTTGGTGGGCGAGTGTCAGCCGGTATATACCCAGGACTGAGTAAAAAGTGCTTATAAGTTATGTTAAACACACGAACTATACATGGGAACAATAAATGAGAGTACACAAACAGTATACATAAGTAAAATTATGATAATGCACAAAAAATGCCATTATAACACCTTATATACATGCATATATCCACCTTTTATAGGTCTTATGTACTTAATATTAAGTTGGAATATTTTAGGGTAATCTTAAGAACCTTAAGTATATGGCTACATAATTTTTAAGTACACTTAAAGCTGTTATATTCATTGTTTTATGCAAAAACAAGAAACACGCTTTATTTCACTTAAAAGTTAACTATATGCGCTATGAAATTGAGAATATCAAAATTGCTCTTTGAAAGATCAATTGGGCTCATTTAGGACTATTGATTTGGCTATTTAAATGCATAAAAATAACACTTTTCAAATTTGGTGTTTTTTATGCCAGAAATGGCTTCTGTGTACTGGCCACATACTGCTTGCTTTTTTCCCGTGTGAATAGCTTCATTTTTAGCAAATTTAGCTTTTTCACACTATAATTACCCCACATTCTACGCCCACTGTGGGGAAACACACTAAAATAGGCAACAGGCGCTTATTTAGTGTCCTAGCTTAGTTAATAGTGCATTGACCTTGTTTATATGCACTAATTTCATTAATAACCTCACTCTTGGCATCTTATTTCATCACCACACTTAAATTTGCCTAATTTTAGTCAAGGATTTACCTGTGCAAGCTCCTGCCAAAGACTGCATGTAGTTACCCCACATCTCACGCTCTTTTTTAAGTTTTTGGGTGGTTTCTCAGTCAATATTGGTAATCTTTGGATGGGAATTTCACGTAGTATAATGTCAGGATTAGCACCTCCATTTTACAGTAGATTCCCCTTATTATTAAGCTATTATTAACCTTAAAAAGTCTCCTTTAGTCTTTTATATTATTGTTTTATAAACATGTAATCTCTTTTTGTCTTTTTCTTTAATTTTGATGGATTTCCCTTATTATTAATAGGATTTTGGCGGTTGTTACTTGTCTAATTATGTCATGGGTACTAGGGATGTTGATGGGCAGGTCTATTAGTTGTTTGAGGCGTCAATAACTGTGTATTGGATGGTACATCAAGGGATTTATTGGGAAAATAAGTTTGTATAAAAGGAGGAGGTTTTTGGGTCTTGTTTCTACATTCTTTATCATTACAATTTAACCAATATAACCAAATAAATTACAATACATATCAATTAGTACTTTTATAAGACTTTTGAATAGTATCTGAATTATTAAAATCTATTTTTCTTTAATTTAGTGATCCTAAGTTTTGGGAGATAAAATCCTAGATAATAATCATATAAGAGTTTCACAAGCCTTATTCTCTAATTATGCAATATAAAAACACAAAATAAATTAAGTAATATTTGGAAAATAAGGCTCAATTATAAAGGTCAATATCTCAGGAACTACTGAACCAAATTCAAATCTGTTTATGGGAAATAGAAGATAGGCTTAAGAAGAGTCTTCAGTTAAAGGACATATGATCTAAACAAACTTAACCCTAATTTGTTAAATAAAAAATGAAATAAAAAAATTTAAATTGGGAAAAAAAGTCTCAACTTTAATGGTCAATATCTCAACAACCACTGAACAAAATTCAAATCCGTTTGTAGGAAATAAAATGTAACCTTCAGGAGAATTTTCAGTAAAAAAACATTATATTAGAATAATCCTAACTCTAATTTTAACTTTTATTTTAAAATTTTTACAAAAACTTGAAAAGTGGTAATGGAGATGAGAAGAAAAGGAGTTTAATAAGTTTACTGTTATCCAGATAAGAGTCATACATATATTTAAGTATTAAATTTTTATTGAAGGATTGAGATATCATATAAGAATTAAAAAAGGAGATTAAACTTACCTTGATTGAAAAGTAGGAAAAATAGAGTGAGAAAGATTGATTTTGGAATTTGGGGTAAATTGAATATGGAGTAAGTGAAATGCATAAAGAATGAGAAATGTATGTGTTTTAATGACGAGGAACCAAAAAAAAATGAAATAAGGGAAAGGGGGATAATGACTATGCCAAGGACAGATGAAGAGTAGGGTGATGGAGCTAAAAAATAAAGTAAAGAGGGAGACAAAAAAAGGTTAATTTTACAATTAAAATCAGAAATAACCACTTACAAAAAAATTTAGATAAAAAAACAGAAAAAAAACAAAAAAAAATTATAATTAGCAATCAAAATTGATAAAATGACTTACCTGGAGATATGAGATGAGAAAATAAATGAAAAAATTTTTTTTGAGGGATGTTGGAGGAGAGGAGGAAAAGGATATGAGGAATGAATGAAAAAAAGAAAAATTATGCAATTGAAGAAAATATGCAATTTCATGTTGAGCTGGTGAATGAAAACAAATGAGACATCCAAAAAAGAGACATTCACCATAAATTCAAAATAAAAATGAATATCCAAAAAACAAAAAAATCAAACCAAGTGAATAAAGCACAAAAGCTGAACATTTGGAGAGTATGAAAAAAAAAATTAAAGGGGTTGTATTTCAAAATGTTGGAGGTTGGTTGGAATAATGACAGAGCATATGCTTATGGAAAGAATATTTTGTGATTCAAGGGAGGGGAGAGCTGGTGCAGGTCTAGGATCCTCTTTTTCATAAAGATCATTGAAAAGACATGTAAGCTAAAGTGTCTTACAAACCCGAGTCAGAATCAGAGTCAGCAGCTAAAGTTAAAGTGATTGCATTCATAGCTGAGTGAAGTTTCTTTGTAGTAGAGAGGTCCTTCATTATTTTTGGTAGAAAATGTTGTCAGTAGAAGGTTTAGGTGATGAGTGGGAAGTGGGAATTTTCCACCAAATGAGCAGGTGGGGTTTGTAGATAGAAAAAATTGTTATGTGTTTGCCACCAAAATTAAGCATCATAGAGTGAAGAGACACATAAGGATGAGAAAAAAATTTATGTGTTTGCCACAAAAATCAAGTAGCATAGAGTGAAAGAGACATAAGGATGGCATCCACAATTATATGTCATGTGACTTGCTTACAAATCAATCATGGATGGGATGAGTTTGGGATCAGGAATTAGGAACAGAAATTGGGGTATAAGAGACGGGATAATGCATTATTGTGCAATCCTAATCCACTAGCCTCAGGGATGGTGGATAAGAATCTTCCTCAATTAATAATGCCTGATCCTGGAAAAAAAAATTCCTGACCCGTAATTGCAGATCCCTGAAAATTGATACCCCCTATTATGGTGATCAGCCCTGTACCCTAAAAGATGTGGGTCTCTATAATCTACTTGTTTAAGTAATTCACCAGAATCATACCTTTTTGTTTGCCTTTTATTAGTGCATAAAAAACACTGGCACATTTTAGTAACTCCAGGCCTAGTTTTCCAAACTTCATCTCCTGAAGGTTTGAACGGCATATGTAATCTCCAAACTAATACCCATACCAGACTGATAGCCAGTCATTTCTTCAAAATCAATTAATAATGGACCACCTAGAACCATCTTTAAAGCTCCTCTGGCCACATGAAAATGCACTTTACCAAAAAATTAACCAACACCTAATTTAACATGCTCTACTGTTCCATCAGCTCAGTAGCATGTCCTCAAATTCCTTTTATATTACTACCTGTACCAGTTTTAATTTGAAGACATATATCTTTTGCCTTCTCTAATGAAATAAGATTAATTTGAGACCCAGAATCCATAAGGCCCTTTACCTCTTTACCATTTTAAGTAACCATTAACAATCCCAATGGGCCAGAAAAATGAGTTTCCACCTCTTCCCCAAACGTTTCAACATTTTCACACATATATTTCACCTCTCTAACAGAAACACTTCTCTTTTTTGATGCTTCTCTTTATTCTCTGAAAGGGCCAGACTAATATTAAATAATTTACCTTAAGATAGGGGAATCTGAAGTTGATTTACCTCACCTAAAAAAACAGACATAGCATTCTATTAATAAGAAACATCTTGCATTTTATACTCAACCTTTGAATTAAAAAATGTTCTCCTAGGTACCTCCTGAGGACCAACATTTGCATTATCAACATACACTTTAACATCTTTAGAAAAAATCACATCCACTTTATCACTGACAACATTTGGCAAACCAGATCCATCACTGGTACTCCTAACTCCCTACATTGAAGTTAGACAAATAAAACTTGGCCTAGGAAGGGATGTCTAAGATACATCTTCTTCAGATTCAGAATCATCAGCCACTGGTATTAGCTCGCCATTTAAATGTAAAGCATCAAAACTAGGAGGCCCTATATCTTCCATCCCCTTATCCATCCTATAAATTTCATCCCCAGAACAGCTTTTCTTCTCCACCTTTTTTGGTTCCACTTTCCCAGCTTTTGGCATAAGTTATTTAAATTCTATTCCTAGCTTTAGAAGTAGGTTCTCTTCTAGAATAATCCATCTCATAATTAACAGAAATACTATTCATATCTACTCTTGAAACCAAGCACAACTCCAAACCACCGTAAAATTTTGAAATGTGGCCTTACAGACCTCCTTTTCTTTACCTTTCACATTTCCACCATTACCATTTTTCATCCAAATTTTAAATTTTCAGCATCTCCAGATAACTCTTCAAACCTAGCCCTCTTTTCACCCATCATATTTTTCGTAACCCAATTTGAAGGAGCCTAAACTTTGCTGGGATTGATGAAAGATCCATCAGGAAACTTTTAAACCTTTCCATAAAATTTGACTCTACAAGCAGTCATATCCCTATCCAGATAAATTCAATCACCAGCTCTGTTCCCCTTCCTATTAAAATAAGAGCACACTCTAGGTTCGTCATACCCACCCATAAAAATATTACCACCATTAAAACCATTTCCATTTCAAGAAAATCAATTATTCTGGCTATTATAGCCATAATTCCTCCTATTATAACCCCTAGATTGATAAGAATAAGAGGATGAATATGAAGAAGAAAAATAAAAAGGGGCCTTATTGAACTTCTGTGTCTCTTGAAAAAAAATATTAAGCTGCTTTGTTAAGTCAGCCAACTGATCCTCCATTTGATTATCAACATTGCTATCAGCTTTAGAAAATGTCTTTCCCATCTGATATTTCACCATTATATCATTATTTTTGTCCAAAACTTCACTAATCTTGCTGGAATATTGAGTACATAATTCTTGATAACTGTCCATTTCAATAAGTTTGAGGTTCTCCTCCACATTCTCCTTAATAAGAGATCAAGCAGAAAGTTTCTGCTCTCCATTGAGTGATGTATTCATCAGAATTTTTCTAGATAAATCCTTCAACATATACATCCTGATTCTCCAGCTAAATGCATACCAAAAGAGATCCTTGGTCTTTTTTTCATGAAAAATTTTTTCCACCAGCACCAGTGATTTATCACTTCATCAAACCGTCCAAGGAGTTTTCTATAATCCACAAACAAAGCAACACCTCATTTTACCTTGAATAAACTAACAATATTGTTCAAGTCTACCATAGAATACCTAACACCCCATCTTTACACCATCTCATTTGACAACCTTATCTAATCCCAATTTTTATAAACATCCATAGCAATGAACTCCTTGTCCACCTCCCTATCAACAATAGAAAACATAATTTGCTTCACCATATCCACATTAGAAGCACCATCAACAGCAGAAGAAGCTTCATACCTGCTAAAAAACCATTTAACATCTGAACCATAAGAATTGGGCCCATCCCAATTTTGAATTTTAACTGATTCCATAGCAGGAGCACCAGTAGCAGCAACACCATATCCAGATTCAGAAGACATCCAAAAGGTAAAAGTTCAACTGTTAAAAAGTGTTTCCAAGAGAGCCACTTGCAGTTTATAATAGTCCAAGTATCAAGTAATATTTTTTAACACTAGAGAATTTGTACCCCACATTGGGCACCACCAATTTTGAATGGCTCTTACAGTTGTCTTGCTGTAAGCAGAATTCAAGGAAGTTAGATAAACCTAAGAAAACACCTTCCCTTTAAGTAAAATAACAGTTCTCAATAATCTTAGCTATAATGTGTACTTTACTATAAATTCAATTTTTGGCCAAATAATATTGATGCTTTTGAAATGTTAAAATTGTTTTTCTTCAGAAATTATAATGAAATACAACAAAAAGTAGTACCAGTGAAAAGTTATTTAAATGATTGTAAATATAAATTTTTATTAGGTCTTTACTTTATGAAAATATTTTTTTTTGAGTTCCTGAGGTTGAGACCTCTCTAATGGTACATTAAGTGTATATTTTTATGAAGTTTTGGGTAAAATATTTGTTATAATCACTGAAATGTTGAATTTTTAAGGGTACTATTATATATGTAATATTATGTTATAATAGTTTAAATTATGCATTATTTTTTGTGATTTGTTTTCTATACTCCAAATTTGAGACTACAGTCAAATTTATGCATATGGTAGTCACATGACCCTATTTCCCTTCCAGATACATCATGGAGCTCATTAAGATCTCCACTGTTCTTGTCTAGACTTCAGGACCCAATTAAAATCTAAAATTCTTACTTGCATTAATCAATGAGATTAAAAGAGAAAAATGGAAACCTTTTTTAGGCCCCATAGTTTCATGTTTAGCTAATTGTTTAAAAGGAATGCAACCTTCATTTCTTACCTTAATTATCTAATTTACTAAGTCTCAGTATATTTGAAATGAACAACTGAAATTAGTGAAGTTTTTAATAGATTCCAAAGAAGGGGTTACTCTTGTTATTTGATTATTTCCTGTAGAATGATAAAGATCTTTATCAATTTTTTTTGATTTGAGTCAACATAATTCCTAATATACAGAAAAAATGTGAATAGATTGATGAAAAATCATAAAAATAGAATACTTACTTACTTTAATATGATCCCACAGTAATTCAGCCTGGATATCCCCAGGACTGAGTAAAAAGTACTTATGAATTATGTTAAACACATGGACTATACATGGGAGAAATAAATATAGGTACACAAGTTGTATACATAAGTAAAAATTATGATAAAATACAAGATATGCCATTATAACACCTTATATACATGCATATATCCACCGTTTATCATTCTTATGTACTTAATATTAAGTTATAATATTCTAGCTTAATCTTAGGAACCTTAAACATAAGTCTACATAATTTTTAAGTACACTTAAAGCTGTTGTTTTCATTGTTTTACGTGAAAAACAAGAAATGTGCTTTAAATCATTTATAAGTTGACTATATGCACTATAAATTTAATAATATTAAAAATTGGCTTTGACAGATAAATTTTTCTTAATTATGGATATATATTTGGTTACTCAAATTCATAAAAATTATACTTTTAAAATTTAATGTTTTTTATGCCAGAAATGGCTTCTGTGTACTGGCCACATACTGCCTGCATTTTCCCCATGTGAATAGCTTCATTTTTAACAAATTTAGCTTTTTCACACTATAATTACCCCACATTCTATGCCCACTGTGGGGAAACACACTAAAATAGGCAACAGGCACTTATTTAGTGTTCTAATTTGATTATAGGTGCATTGACCTTATTATATGCACTGATTTCATTAATAACCTTAAGCTTGGCACCTTTAATTCACTACCATGCTTAAATTTGCCTAAATTAATCAAGGAAATACATTTGCAATCTCCTTCCAAGGACTGCATGTAGTTACCCCACATCTCACATCCTTTTTTGGGTTTCTCAGTGGTTTCTCAGTCAATATTGGTTATTTTTGGATGAAGACTTCACGTAGTATATTGTCATATTTAGCCCTATAATTTCTACTGTTGATCCCCCTTAATATTGTGTAATATTTAGTGTTATTCTTTCTTTTTTTTGGTCTTTTATTTTAAGGTATTACATGCATATACTCTCTTTTTTGCTTATTCTTTTATTTTGATGGATTATCCCTATTACACCAAGATTTTGGTGGGTGATATCATTCTAATTATGTTATTGGTAATTCTTTATGTTGTTTAAAAGGTGTATTAGCTAGAATGAGGCATAATTAGCTGTGTGTAGTACAGTTAAATCAAGGGGGTTCATTGGAGGATTATTGGGTATAAAAAAGGGGGTTTTTGGTCTTGTTTTATACATTCTTTATCACTACAATCAAAATGTATAACCAATACAATTACAATACATATAAAAAGTACTTATAAATTCTTTGAACAGTATCTGAATCATTACATCTATTTTTCTATCAACTATAAGATTGTAACCCATATATATAAATACTGAGATTTAAATTACTGAGACCCTTATATTGAGTTATATTTTAATACTTTTTGGATTTTTACTACAGTATTCATATAAGGCAATTAAGAACTTCTAGAAAGCTGACTATTAGAGCTAATATATATCTCTGTACTTGAACTAAGCCTGACAGTAATAAACCATAAAATATTCAAACTTTTAAGAAATTAAAAGCCTTAAAATTCAAAAAGTGCACTAAAATAAAGCCAAAAAGTCCACAAGAGTGTAAAAGAATTCAGTAAAATTCAGATTTTCATTGAAAATTCAGAATGACAGTCACGAATAGACAAATTATCATGAGATTATTATTTCAGAAGCTTTATTTTTGTAGTATTTAATATTAAAGTAAATAAAAGTAAAATAGTGCAAAAAAAGTCTCAACTTTAAATGTCAATATCTCAGCAGCCACTGAACCAAATTCAAAACCATTAGAGGGAAGTGAAAGGTTCACTTTTTGAGAATAATCAGCCAAAAGTATGTGATATTTCCTTAACTATAACCATAATTCTAATGCCTTATTTTAAACTTACATGAAAATTTGAAAATTGATAGTAAAAATGACAACAAGAGGAGTTAAAAAAGTTCATCTTTATCCAGATAAGAGTTCTAAAAAAGCTTATAAGTGCATTATTTACTGGAAGAAAGAGAAATCAGATAGTCATGAAGAATAAAAAGGAGATGAGACTTACCTTAATGGAAAGTTAGGATAAAATAGATTGAGAAAGAAACAAGTTAAAATTTGAGGGAAATTGAATATGGAGAAAGTGACATGCATAAAGAATGTTCTATAAATTTGTATCAATGACATGGAATAAAAAAAAGTGAAATAGTGCAAAAAAGAAGGTTCAAAATTTTATGTTCAATATCTCAGCTACCACAGAAAAGATGCAGGGAAAAATAAAAAACTTCAACTGTAAATAGCCAAGGAATCACGAAATAAAAAGAATAGAACTTACTGTGATGAGAAGGATAGAAACTTTAGTCAGCAATGTTGATCAAGAAAAATTTAAAAAAAAAAATTTTAAATGTGGCAATAATATGTTGCAAATTTCAGTGAGGGTTATGTGCCAAGGATTGATGGGTAGGGATGGAGGGGTCTCTGCATGGCATGTCACAGGGATGGTGTGGCCAACATGTGGTTGTGAAAAAAAATTTGTGCAGAAATTTTTGATTTGAGGTCAGAGCTGACCCCCGTTTTTAAATTAACTGACTTTTTTTCAAAAATTTAATTGTTGATATGTTTTGAAATACACACTTAAGTTAAGTACAGATTTTACAGAACTGACACCTGCTAATAGTTGGTTACTCCACTAAGAATCTACTGAAAGTAGTTAAATAGATCAAAAGAATTTCAAGTTATTTAACCTATAAGTAATTATTTTTCAATATATATTTTTTAAAAAAAAGGTTTTATTTCACACTTTCTGTCCAATAATACTAGCCTCACTTTTCTAAAATAATTATGTTTTAAAGTTCAAATTTGTTTTTTTCAATGAGGTTTCATGATGTAAGCCTGGATTATCCCAGGAATGAGTAAAATTTACTTATAAATTATGTTGAAAACATGTAGTACACATGGGAACAATAAATAAAGGTATACAAGTTGTATACATAAGTGAAACTAATGATTAAAAACCAAATATGCCATTGTAATACCTTATATATATGCATATATACACCTTTTAATAATTTTCATGTACTTAATATTAAGTTTTAATATGTCAGGGTAATATTAAAAACCTTAAAAATAAGGCTACATAGTTTTTAAGTAGACTTAAAGATGTTTTTTTCATTGTTTTATGGAAAAAAAAGAAATGCCCTTTAAATCACTTAAAAGTTGATTATATGCAACATGGGAAATTTGGGGGTGAGCTTCTAGCTATTCTCCCCCTTTGAAATGGTTAGGAAATGGTGAGGAAATAGTTAGGAAATGGTCAGGAGTTGGTTTTTAAATTTTTGGGAACTCTGATTAAAAAAATTTAAAAAATAATTGGTCATAGATTGAACCCAGATTTACCCTTACTTGAAGTCATCTTGATAAGAGCAATGAGGTTTAATTGAGAATCATATTGACCCAGGTTGATCAAAGGTTATGAACTTATTTTAATGTACCATATTTTTCAAGTTTCTAATTTACATATATAGTTCAATTGCTGGTAGTATTCATTAAAAAATTCCCTCATTAGTAACAATTACATTCAATGATGACACATCATGTCATTTCTAGTTGCACCCAATAAATGGATGACTTGAATTTAGTGACCAGTTGAATATAAAGAGCTCATGAGATCTATCTAATAATGACAAAAGCTTTACTGCAGAAAAATATTCATTGGTAAGGAGGATAATTTTAGAATGAATGTTGCTCTAGATGTGAATCTGTGCAACATAGCTTGTATCAATCAGAAAAATTCCCTTCAGGTGGACCCTTTATGTACAGTGTATGACTTTATCTCTTTTACTAGCCTTGGTACTTCAACATTTGATAACCATGAAATTAATGGTATCACAGACTTGGTCAAAATTGTCCTTCTGAAGGAGGGTCTGACACTGAGAAGGACACTTTTGAAATGCATAAAAGATAAATATTAATACATATAATACCCAGATGATATGCATTATAAAAGTGTCCTTCTGAAGGATGGTCTGACACTTAGAAGGACACTTTTATAATGCATTAAAGATAGATAAGTATACATATAATACCTAGATGATATGCATTATTTAAGTGTCTTTCTGAGTGTCAAACTGTCCTTCAGAAGGACACTTTTGACCAATTCTGTAACACCTTCACTTTTATGGTAAGCCAACAATCAAATACCATGGACATTATCAAAACCCTTGCCATCCTATTGCACAGAACCTAAGGTGTCCACCTGAGAAACGGTCCATTTCAGAGAAGGACACTTTAATAATTTGAACTACCCATTTTTCAAAGACTTATACCCTTACTGATATTCTTTATATAAGTATCTTTCTCAGCATCATCCAATGCTCAAAAGGACACTTGGTGCCATGTAAAGCCAGATACCACAGTTTTTTCAATTTTGTTTGAAATTTTAATCCCATATTTAAAAAATGCATTTTATGTAATTATTATTAGTAAATTAAATGAATCTTTCAAATTCTTTTTGAACAAAAAATAATACTACCACAAAAAATTAATAATAGGGGGTATCAAAGTTAGAAATCTTCCATTTCAAAATACCTCTTCTTTCAACCAAATCAACCATGATTATTTTTTAAGGTATGCCATCTTGTGCCCCAAAAACATCTTTTTACTGAGAATTAATGTCATGCTTGTGGCTTTCTTTTTGTGCTGTGAAATACCTTTTAAATAATTACAAATTTCCAACTTTGATACCCCCTAATATAATGGAAGGTAATTTGAAACACACAATTAATTTTAAAAGCATAGGATTAAGCCATAGGAGTATATAAAAAGCAAAAATAATAATTTCTTAAAATATAATGAAGATATTGAGCTTCCAAACATACTTTTATTATTATTTTCAAAGTGTAGCATTCTTCCAGATGCATTTGCACACAAGATTCAATAATACCCCAATCATAGATAATAAACTGGTAAGGACAAGTTTATTATATTATTTTTTTAAAAAGAAAAATATTTTTCCATAAATATGTGGAGACTGTGGTATCTGAATATTCTTCACTCAGCTTAATTTTGTTTTTTAAGGGTTTTAGTAGTCATGGTAAATTTTTCTAAGTATTTTGGGCTTTATTATATATTTTGGTGGTTTTCTGGATTCAGAGAGGTCCACCCCCCTTGGTTATAGAAGGCTGGGGACCGTTTCTAGAGGGTTTTAATTCAATTTTGCTGTCAAAAGAGCCAAATTCATTTCTTTGCATGGATTTTTAAATTGGTGGTCTGTGTGTACATACTGAAAAAGACAGTTTGGGGCAACCTTAATCATCATACAACCATCTGGTAATTATATCATTGTTTCTCACTTAGTTTTCACTGTTTTTTGGCCACAATTGGCTGTGTTTGTTGCAAGGTTAGTTCATTATTTAACCCAACTTTTGCAACTGTTTTCTCTGATGTAGCTTTGCAACCTGCATCAAGTATTATTTCTGTTTTCTGTGCAACAAGTTCACAGTGTTTTGGTTTTCTGGTGTGGATTTCTCTGCATTTTGGGTTTCTGGTTCTTTGGTTCTCAGTGGTCTGCTATTGGCTACTGTCTTGACTTGTTAAGAAGTCAAGAAGTGTGTTGGAAGGGGTATAGTAACAGTCTCTAATTTGCTGTAGCAAACAAATCTCACCTGGTATTTCTCAAAGGGACAGGGGTTTTTCTCTCCAGTTTTACTCCAACTCCCTTGGTCAAGGCCTATAGCTAGTACTATACGATTGTCTACATTTCTGGCGCCCAATGTGAAGTGAGGGTTTGTTAGCTTTTTGGACTTTCTGTTACTTTTGGACTCTCTTTTGTGGTTGAAAATTGGTCTTCTGGAATCTATTGGACCATGGCTTCTGGAACCCCTTTTTCTGGTGGTGGCAGTGGAACTGTTGGTGCTGCTGAGGATGGTAATCCTTCTGTTTATGTTAGGCCTTCTTTCAGGATTAAGTACTGGAAGGGGCCTATGTTTATGGGGAAGGGTTTGAAGTTGTTTCTGGAGCTGTTTGAGGCTGCTGGGAATGTGGATGGGGATTATCACTTGGGCATGGTGAAGCAAGTCATCTTCTACATTTGTGACAGAGCACTGGTGAAGGAAGTTGCTGCTATGGAGGGTTATAGGAGGAAAGATTGGAAAAAGTTTTTTCTGCAGATTACAGACAGGTGGGGATCCAGGTACTCTTTGGTGGATCTCAATATGATTACTAGTGAATGGAAATCTTATGGAGGTGTGGATATCCTCTACACTTATAGGAAGGTTTTGGCTCAGTTGGAGCCAGTGGTGGAATATTTGGTGGACATGCAGGAGTTAGAGAGGACTGACTCTGAAAGGGATATTTTCTGGTCTGCTCTGGCCAGGAATGTCAGGATTGATGTTTTGAAGGACTTGGCTAGGAAGGACAAGATGATGGTTCTTCCTAATGGAAATAAGAAATTGCCTTCTCTTTCTGTGGTGAAGGAGTTTGTAGAGGGACATCTGAAACTGTTAGAAGTGGATTCTTGCCAGGAAGCTAGCACTAAATATGTTAGCAAGGTCAGTGAAGCGTTGGATGACAATGTGGAGGAGTGCAGAAAGAAGGAAGTGGTGAAAAAGGGGAAGGCTCCAGAGAAGCCTGAGAAGGTGGAGCCTGTGGTAGAGCAGTTGGCTGATTTAACCAAACAGCTGCATATTTTTTTCAGGAGGCTCAGAAGAGCAATAAGGCTCCTTCTCAGCCTAGAGATTTTGATAGGAGGTTTGGTAGGAGTGATCCTTGGGTCTTCTCCTATTGAAGCAGGAAGGGTCACAAGTCCAATGATTATTGGGCGCTGAATAGGGATGGGTCTGAAGGGAAGGTGGAATTTGATGGAAAAGTTTTTAAGCTCCTAGATGTTTCTTTTGTGAAGCCTAATGATGGTCAGGCTCCAGTGGACTTGGTGAGGAGGAGACATAATGTCAACTCAAGGAGGCCAAGATTTGAGGAGTTGCCTAATGAGGCTTCTTCTTCTAGTAAAGGCGGAGATGATGGAAAGAGAAAGGGAAAGGAGGCTAATACAGTCTCATTTACATCTTTCTTTGGTGGTTTGGAGTTGTATTCTTGTGGTGGAAAGTCAAGTGGGTAATGCTTGGCTGGTGTTTATGATGTAGAAGCAGGAAAGGTGGGAAGGCCTAAGAGCAGTTCTCAGTCCCAACCAAAGCCTAAGGCTTCAAAGGTGGATCCTAAGCTGAGTGCAGCTAGGAAGAAGTACAGCAAAGAGGAGCTGTATAAAATGTAGAAGGGTATGTCAGATATGGGCCCCCTAGTTTTGGAGCATTGGACATGAATGGTGAGCCAATGCCTATGGATGTTGATTCTGACTCTGAAGAGGATTTCCCTTTGGCTTCATTGCCAAAGTCTACTGGATTTAGAGGTGCTGGTGAGGGATCTGGTTTGATTCATGTTGATGGTAAATCTGTTGGTGGTTCTTGTCCTCAAGAATCTTCTAGGACCAAGGTAGTGAATCAAAGAGCTCACTTTGAGAGGCCTGTGGTTTCTGGCCAAGTTAATTTTATGTACTTTGTCCTGGAAAGGATTAATCAGGGTCATGTCTCCCTTACTTATGGGTAGTTGTATGCTATCAGTCCTGGGTTGGCTGATAGGCAGAAAAGTTGTTGACAAGGAGAAGGGTTTCTTCTGGGGAGGTAGAATACATTTGTGATTCTGCTGAAAAATTTGGAGAGGGGTTGGAAACTCATTTTTCTGAACCTCTGGGTTACTTCAATGTCACTCTGAATGGCAGGGAGGCTAGGGCATTGGTGGATTCAGGTTCTCAGATTCACATGATTTCTTTGTTAGAGGCAACTAATTTGGTCCTCCCCATCAAGACAGGAATTGGTGGAAATTTAAGAGGGATTGGTGGTTATGTCACTGAATTGATTGTAAAAGCTCAGTTTGTGAAGCTTGATGTTGATTTAGCCTCAGGGAAGGTTCATTTTTACATTGCCAAAGGCACTGCCAAAGCTGTTTTGGGTGGGCCATTCTTGATGGATTTTCAAGAATTGGTTATCAGTTTGATGTGGGAATCATTTTGGAGTTGACCGGTGAAGATGAAAGGAGGCTTCACATGAGGTTATCATCTCCTGGAGAAGATGTTTGGGAGACCAGGCCTGGTTTGTCTTCAATGTGCCAGTGCATGGATTGTTGTAGGAGGAGAAGAGAAGTTGGTGCTGCCTCTAATTTTTTGGAGTGTGGCTCAGGCTCTAGTGAGATTCTGTCTTTTTTAGAGTGATAAGGGCTGATCACCCAGGTGCTACAACCTCTCTCCAAGATGAGGAAATCCCAGGTTGTAGTAGGTGAGATCCCTTGGAGATATACCAAGTGTATTTTCAACTTTCTCTTTTTAATGTTTCTCTTCTCTGCAAGTATTCTTCAAATTTTTTATCAAGTATCTGCTCTCTCTCAAAATTTTCAATTATTTTTAATTCAAGTTCAAAAAAGAAGATTGGTTATTTATCTTTTGTGAAAGATATGGGGAAAATATGTGGAGTGGTGAGATTGGGGTCTAAAAGTAAGTCCTCCCAATTGTGCACCACTAGGGTCTCTTCTACACCTTTCAAAAACATTACCTTGGCAATGTCTGTGAGCATTGGGGAAACCTCTGGTTATTTCTTTAGGATAGAAGAAGACTCAAGAAAAGAAGAAGAAAATTTCAAGATAATCAAAGAAAAGCAAGAGAAAAGTCTGAAGATAATCAAGAAAGAAGAAATGAATTATTTCTTTGAAGATCATCAAGATCAATTGTTGGGCCTTTAGCATGAGGTTAAACTGCAAGATATTTTGAAGAAAGAAGATCAGAAAGATCAATTTTTGGGCTTCCTGCATGAGGATAAACTGCACAATTTTAGAAGATGTGATTTGGAAGATGAATCAAGATTAGAAGATTTAGAAGATGGAAGTGAGGATGAAGATGTGGAACTGCAGAAAAGTTTTGGACTGGTGAGATTTGGGTCTTAAAGTAAGTCCTCCCAATTGTGCACTGCTAGGGTTTCTTCTAAACCTTTCAAGAACATTACCTTGGCCACACATGTGAGGAATGGGGAAACCCTTGGTTTTTGTTCCAGGTCTGGTGGTGAAGATGTCCTGAAGATTCCTTGAGTTGAAGGTGGAGCAGCAAAATACATTAAGGTAGTGCAGAAGATTAGGCCTGTCAATGAGCCTATGCCTGTAGGTTTTAATCCTCCTTTGTCAAGAGATCCGTACTGTACTCCTCTGGTGAAGAATCCTCCTGATTTTGTGGAAGCTTCTTGGGTGACTTTGGAAAGGTTGAAAGTTGTCGATTTTGGTCCTGATGGGTGGTTTTATGATAAGGGAAAGAAGTTGTTGTTGCACGTTATTGTGCTGAGGGAGAAAGCAGTGGCATTTGTTGAAGAGGAAAGGAGTGTGTTGAAACAATCTTATGGGGAACCTTACTTGATTCCTGTGGTTTGTCACAAACCTTGGAAAATCAAACCTATTCCAATTCCAGCTGCTATTAGGGATGATTTTTTAGAGATTGTTAGGGAAAGAGTCAGGACTGGTTTTTAAAAAAATCATCAAATATTTATTCAAGTCTGGTTTTCTGTGTAAATAAGCAGAATGGGAAGCTGAGGGTGGTGCATGATCTTAGATCCTTGAATAGAGTCACTATCAAGGATGCAGGGATGCCTCCAAGTGCAGAGGACTTTGTAGAAGCTTTTTCTGGTAGGGTGTGTTATGTTTTGTGTGATATTATGGGTGGTTAAGATGAAAGGAAACTCCACACCAATTCATGGCAACTTAAAACGTTTGAGACTCCTCTGGGAAGATTTCAGCTCACTAGGTTGCCTCATGGAGCAACTAATTCAGTAGCGGTATATCAAACACAAATGGCATGGACTTTACAGGATGAGCTCCCTACTCAATCTGGTATATTTATTGATGATGGTGGAATCAAAGGACCTTCCACTGATTATGTAAATGCAGTGTTGAAGGAGAACCCTGGTATAAGGAGATTTGTTTGGGAATATGCAATTACTCTAGAGAGAGTATTGTTTAGGATTGAAGAGGCTGGTTTGACAATTTCTGGGTCAAAGTTTTGTTGTTGTGTTACTGCTCTGGAAATTCTGGGTCATGTTGTATGTAAGGAGGGAAGGATCATGGTAAAGAAGAAGGTCAATTAAAATCAGTCATGGCCAAGGCCTAAAAATACTACTGAAGTCAGGAGATTTTTGGGGGTTTGTGTGTATGTCAGGATTTTTATTAAAGATTTTTCTTTGCTGGCTTCACCTTTAAGAAGGTTGACCAGGAAGGATGCAGAGTGGGAATGGTCTGAAGAGTGTGAAGATGCTTTTCAGAAGTTGAAGAAGGTGGTGGGTGAAGATATTATTCTTCATAAGTTGGATTATGGAGTGGGAGCCAGAAAAATTTATCTGGAAGTGGACTCAAGTTATATTGCTGCTGGTGATGTGTTGTCTCAGGAAGATAATACTGGGAGGGTCAGGCCAGTAAGTTATGAGTCTGTGGTATTTAATGAAGTTGAATCTAGATACTCTCAACCTAATTTGGAATTGTGTGGTGTAGAAAAAATTTTGAGAAGCTGCAAACTGTTTTGTGGGGGCAGAATTTTGAGCTGCAGGCGGATGAAAAATCTCTGGTTCAAATGATCAATACACCTAGTCTTCCAAATGCTCCAATGACTAGGCGGGTGGAAGTTATTCAACATTTCTCTTTTGTCCTGGTACACAAACCTGGGAAAACTTTTACAATTTAAGATGGATTATCAAGGAGACCACCCATGGATGAAGATTCAGACTCTGAAGAATTTGATGAAAATGTCGCAGTGGTTAGGGCAAGAACAAAGGGTGCTAAATATTTTTCTCTCCTCCCCCATGAGGCTAAACTTGATGATAGTTCTATCCTCCACCAAGAGGTTAAACTGGCTGGTTCTGATCTTGATTCTGGTGATCAGGATGTTTTTGTTGATGAAGATGGGGCTGATGTTTGGGATGGCTCAAAATTATATAATGGTGTTTTTTTTAGTGAACTGGATTCTCTTAAGATTCAGTGGAAGGAAAAGGATGTACCAAAATTTAGGGATTGGTGTCCTGGTTGGGCTGGTCAAGTGGCTCACGTGTACACTGGTGATTTTGATGACAGGGTTGTACCCTTGGATGTTTTCTTGTTGTATTTTGAAGATGAGACCTGGGGTAAGACTGCGATTTATTTTATTATGATTTAATATCTGTTAACCTTGGAGAGACCAGATATTTGTGATGATGATACTTGGGTGGTGATCAAGAAGAAGAGTCCTGGCTTATATGTGTCAGGAAGCAGGTTGATGAGGAGGAGGCATCCAAATCCTCAAGTAGTGGTGACTCAAAAGAAGGGTCAAGAGTGGGTATTGAAATCTTTTCATGAAGACCTTGGTCATAGAGTCTCTGGGGAAACTTATAAAAGAGTAGCAGATATATTTTGGTGGCCAGGTATGAAGTTGGCTGTGCAGGGTTGGGTTAAATCATGTGAAGAATTTCAAAGAAGAAGTCACTTAAAACCTAAAAAGGTTGGCCCTGCTACTGGTGAAACAACTGTGTTTGGAAGAGTCAGTCTGGATGCTGTCCATATTAAAGAGGGTAGATATAAATACTTGATTTTTTCCAGGGATGATTTGTCTGATTGGGTTGAGGCGGTGCCTCTGGTTAATTTGACTGCCAAAAGCATGGCAAATTTTTTGAAGAAGGAATGGGTTTTTAGATATTTGTTGATGAAGCTGGTGACTTTTGATGGTGGGCCAGATTTTGGAGCTGAATTTAAAGAAGCTGTGGCAAGTATTGGTTCTAAATTCAGAGTGGCTACACCTTATTATCCTGAATCTGAAGGCATGGTTGAAATAGGCCATCAATTTATCAAGAATTCTTTGGTGAAAATGTGTGGATATAGTTCTGAAAAATGGAGGCATTATTTACCCTTGGTTTTATTTGCTGATAGGGTCACTGTGAAAAGGAAAACTGTCTATTCCCATTATGAATTAATGTTTGGGAAGAAAGCTGTTTTACCAGTGGATTTGGAAGCTGTCTGTCGGTCAGTCGTCTAGAAGAGGTAAGAAAAATAGGAGAAAAAGGAGGAGAGAAGGAGGAGGACAAGGGAAGATAAAGAAATAAATCAAAATTATATATTTAATTTATTTGAGAGGGAAACAACGGTGAGCAATTTTGAGAGGTGACAAAAACTTAGATTTTATTAACAATAATATTATTAAATGTAAGGGTTCTGCGCGGCAAACACTTTTAATTACTATCAGACTTAAAGCAAACTTTAATTTATTGTATAGAATTTTAATTAGATTTGTATTACTAATAAAAAAATATAAACGTAATAAAATGGTTATTTAATTTGTTGAGTGTGTAATAAGTGATGAGGCTACAGGGGATTATCCAAGGCCCTTTTATAGGCAATGGGTCCTCTGAAGCGCTACTATATTTGTAAATACAATGATTAGAATAGAATAAAACAAATATATCAAAGAGTAAATGAAACATAAAAATATAGAGAAAAACATGAAACAATTAATTAAAAACCCCAATTAAGAATCCAATTTTCCCGTCATTAATTCCCAAATCAGTAAGTGAAAATAGTGAATAACTAAACAAGATTGGAACATAGGAACTATGAGAAAAATAATTCCAAACAGATGGTACAGTCTGATTAAAGGATATTTTAAGTGAAACAAAAATACTTTGACGCAACAAAACATGTAATTAATCTCAATTCAGTCTAAATTAATTTATTTGTTTTTTCTAACACAATTAAGGGTCAAAAGAAGCGTCATTAATTATTGTTTAGTATCATATGAGAGGTATTATTTAATATATAAATTTAAGTAATTAATTTAAATATATTATAAGTCAATTTTACACTTATAATTATAATATATGTTTTTCAATTAATTAAATATAAATTTATAATTATCAAATACATAAAAATGCGCCATTATTTGTAGAATATATTATATTATGTTCAATTTAACTGTATATAAAAATATATATAACCAATAAATTTAATGTAACACTTGTATATAATAAAATACTTATATAATTTCATTATGCAATAAAATATTAAGTTATATTCATTAAATACAATTCTTACCCACTCTTTAAGGTTTTATAAGTTATATATCATTTACTGGACTCCTGGAATAGCCTGGCTGACACTCCCTCACTCTAAAAAAAACAATAAAAAAAAATGCTAAGATTTTTTCTTTTTGTATTTTTTTAACAGAGCAGGCAGATTTGAAATTTCCTTGCCAGGTATCCATGCATCATGTTCAGATGATTTGTTCTTATATCTCAATAAATATTCAGTACCTCTTTCAGAAGTGATAATTCTATCATTGAGAATTTTATCAATTTCTGCTGTTTCTGTGACTTCCTGAGGGTTCTTCTTAGGTCTTCCTCTTCTTTTTGGAAATAAGTCACTGTTGGAAGTATAAGGTTTAAGCAAAGAAATGGGAAAGACAGGATGTTTCCTATCATATGGAGAATACAATACAACTTCTACTGCATTATCACCAACCATTCTTTTAACAACAAATGGTCCTACAAAAGGATCTTTTAATTTGTGGTTACCTTGTAAATTGAAATGTACAGTAGAGATCAACACTTCATCACCCTTGTTAAATGTGTATTCTTTATGTGATTTATCCCATCTTTTCTTTTCATATTCAAATGCTTTATCAATACAACTCTGAGCATGTTTTCTGCATAGCTGTTGCATTTGCATAAAAGATTTTACACCAGGGTGTAGTTCCAACTTAGGTAATTTATTATTGAGAATCTGAGCAGGAGTGTTTGGGACATAACCTAACCAAAGCTCAAAAGGCTTTTTCTCAGTGACAGAATGAACAGTGCTATTATATGCAAATTCAAGACCAGGCAAAAGAGTGACCCAATCATGAGTAAATCTGTCATTGTCTTTATATTCTAAACCAAAGGCACAATACCTTCTAATCATATCTTCCAGAGTTTGAATCATTCTTTCAGCTAGACCATCAGTCTGAGGATGGTGAGCTGTAGACAATTTTAACTCACAGCCACAAATATCCATCAAAGAGGTCCAAAACTCAGAAGTGAATTTTGGATCCCTATCAGAGATAATGGCTTTTGGAAAACCAATAATATTAAACATGTAAGACCACCATAAGAAAGATAATTCTTTGGTGGATACATCTTTGTGGGTTGGAATAAATTTGCACATTTTTGTGAATCTATCCACTATTACCCAACAAGAGTTAAAGCTGTCTTTACCTGCAACAGGAAGACCAGTGACAAAATCCATATTAATGATTTGCCAGGGAGCACTAGGTGCTTCAATATTTTGTAATAACCCTGCTCTCTTACCTGTTAACCTTTTAGATTTTTGGCAGGAATCACAAGATTCAACATATAATTTTGTGTCTTCAGACATATTAGCCCACCATGCAGTGTTCTTGATTCTTATCAATGTTTTTTCAAGATCAAAATGACCAGCTAGTATGTCATCATGACAAAGTTTGAGGATAGTTTCTTTCATTGAATGAGGAATAACAATTACATTGGTAAGCTTCCTTCTATAATATATATAACCATCTTCAATAGAAAACTTTCCTTTATTTAAATCATTTTGGTACTTTTCAGGAAGAGTTTTTATTAATGCTTGAATTGAAGCATTCTTAGGATCATTCAAAATAGTAACTAATTTATTTAAATCAGAATCTTTATCATATGAATCCAGTATTAACTGTATTAACTCTTCTTCCATATCAACTATAAATATACCATGTATATGAACAGTATCATCTTCAGGTACATAAGCAGGATTGGAGTCATTATTTGGCAGAGGCAATCTGGAGAGCATATCAACATTAGAGTGAACATTTCCAGCTCTATGGATAATAGTCATCCTTCCTCTGTATTCTTGAACAGCAAGTTGCCACCTGAACATATGTCTGTTAGGTGTCTTGAGGTTTAAGAGAGATTTCACAGCACTACAGTCAGTTACCAACTCAAATTTTTGGTCATCCAAGTAGTAATGAAGTTTCTCAAGAGCCCAAACAACTGCTAAGCACTCCAATTGAGTGGCACCATATTTCAATTCACTATTTCTTAAGGTTCTTGAAATATAACAAATTACAACCTCTGAGGATTTATCATTAATAATTTGCTTTTGGTGAAGGGCAGCACCCAGACCAATAAAGCTAGCATCTGTATAAAGGACAAATGGCTTGTTAAAATCTGGAAGAGCCAATATAGGGGCTGTCATTAAGCAACTTTTTAATGTATCAAAAGCTTTTTGACAGTCATTATTCCAGAGAAAAGCAACATCTTTTCTGGTTAGTTTTGTAAGAGGCAAGGCTATGACTTGATAATTTTTAATATATTGTCTATAATAGCCACACATACCCAAAAAACTTTGTATTTCTCTTACAGAAGTTGGTGCTTTCACATTTTGAATGGCAGCAACTTTATTATGGTCTACACAAATTTGTAAGCCTGACACAACATGGCCAAGGACTTTCAAAGATTGAAAACCAAATTTACACTTTTTTAAAGATAAGGTCATATTGATTTCATCCATTTTTTGGAAAACTTTATTCAAGTGAATCATATGTTCATCAAAAGTTTTAGAAAAAACAATAATATCATCAATATAAACCATGAGCCAACCTTCAATAATTTCTTGATGGAAAGTGTTATCCATGACTTTCTGGAAAACTGAAGGAGCATTTTTAGGGCCAAATGGCATCCTAACATACTTATATATTCCCATATGAGTAGCAATAAGCAAAAATTTTTGAGAATTTTTCTCAACTGGAACTTGATGATAACCTTTATTACCATCCAGACAACTAATAAATTTTGCACCTTGCAAGGTAGCATGTATTGAATTAATTCTGGGTAAAGGATAAATATCATCAACAGTATAAGTATTTAAAGCTCTGTAATCTCCACATAATCTAGCTTTATCTTTTTCATATGAAATCAAGACTGGGGAGATGACACAATATTTGAAGGTGACATCCACTTTCTCAATGATATTCATTTTCAATAATGTTTCAATATTATCTTCAATATCTTTTCTTTTTGATGGAGAAGCAGGATATGGTTTTTTCTTAAGGGAAGGAGGAATATCACTCAAATTACAGGATAAGGTAATTTTCATCTCTTCCTGAACAATTCCCAAGACATGAGAACCATGAGCAAAAGCCATAGGGAAAGAGGTAATAGAGGTAACAATAGAATCCTTTTGTTCACTAGTCAACTGATCACCAAAAGAAGCGGTATTTATTTCATGTAATAAATCATCCATTTCAGTTGTTGTTCTACCTTTACATTGGGTCAGTGAGTTACAAGATTTCAACAAATTCCCAGAAGGTCTAAGGGAAGAAATTTTGAATTTTCTTTTCCCATTCATTCCTAAGGTAAAGCAATTATTTGCTGGATCCAGTTTCACACCAAACATTGTTAAAATATCATTTCCCATAATAAACCAATTGCTCAAATTATCATTTTTCATGACAACAAACTCACAAATAGCTCTGAAAAAACCACCATTATATTTGAAGAATACAGAGGTTTTGTATTTGCCAATAGGAAATAAGGTAGAACCATACCCTCTCCATTTTTCAGAAGTTATAGGTAATAATTTACTTAAATATTCCTTATCCACTGAAGCCAAAGCTTTTTCAGATACTACACTTCCTCCAGCACCAGAATCAAGAACTACATCAACATTTTTACCATTAATGATAACAGGTGCCTTTAAAGGGGATATAGGAATAGAATTGTTAGTAATATCTTTAATTATCTCAGCATTTTCTACTGAGGATAAATTCAATACACAATCTTCAGATATATTATTTAAATAATGGACATCATGTTCCAAAATTAAAACATCTTTAACAGATTCATTGTCATAGGAGATATTACTTTCACAGTCACTGGAAGAATTATTGACATCAAGTTCAACTTCATCAGTGTCTTCATTTTGTTCAACAAGATGAATTTTCTTGTCACAAACATGACCCTTCTGCCACGGTTTGTTACATTTATAACAAGTATTTGTTGCATATTTTTTAGGTGCAACTGGGGCAGAGGGTTTACCAGATTTTTCTGGGAGCTTTATAGAAGGTTTATTCTGATCATTATAAGATTTACTAAGGTAATTCTTTGGTTCATATCTATGGTTGAGTAGTACTTCATTACAGATATTAATGAAAGAAGAATTTTCCCTTACATGCTCAGTTCTAGCAACAATCAAATCCCTAAGAGAATTTGGTAATTTATACAAGATTTTATCTCTCCAAATATCATAATCCATCTTTGGATCAATTGCTCTAAGGATTTTAGTTATTTTCATCAGAAAAACAATGGGTTTTTCAACAGAGGAGGATACATATCTAGTATTCTCATAAAGTCTCTGCTGAGCTAACCTGAATTTTGAACCACCAAACTGATTCTCAATCAAGGATTTCCAATCATTCCATGTATAATGATTGTTATCTAAAAGGACAGATTCATACCACATCAAGGCTACATTGGAAAATAAAGAAATTAGCTTAGAAACAATTTCCTCATCAGGTAGTTTATAAGATCTCTTTAAATTATCAATTCTTCGGATAATGTGTTGCCAATCAGAGGAAGAATAACCATCAAAGGTAGGATATTGGTCTAACTTAGGCCAATTTTTCTGACTACTGGGATGGTCCACTTTTTGGTTTGAATTATTCATTATTAATAATTCCTGAAGTTTAGCCAGGTGTTCAGAAATTTCATTATTTACAGAAACAGCTGGTGCATGACCATCACAAGATTTTTTGCTAGTAGCAAAAGATTTTACAGACTCATTGTCAGTTTGTTTAATGGTTGAAATATGAGGAAGAAAGGATGGACTTTGCTCAGGTTTTTTTCCTTTATTTTTATGCAGCTTATTTACAGAAATCTCATTTAATTCATTATTGATGGTTAAGGTTGAGAACTTTTCCTGTAGGTCAGACACATAGTTTCTTATTCTTGGAATTTCAGACATCTGGTCATTTACTTTTGCAAGAGATAGAACATTTCTGTCCTCAGAAACTGAGTGTTTGGTACTTAGTGCATGGAAATCATTTTTTAGCTTCTTAAACTCATTTTGCAGAGATTTTATTTCATTCTTGAATGAATAATTTTCCTCAATAAGGGGTTTCAATTCACTCAAGGTCTTATGTAGACTGATATTTCTATCTGAGATAGCTCTATGGTCACTTCTTATTTGTTTTTGTTGACTAAGAACAATATTCAAGGTTTCTTTGATTTTTAAATAAGCTGTATCTTGTACAGAAGAACTCACTTTACATTGCAAGTGTAAATTATTTAATCTATCATTTTCATGGATTAACACATCTCTCACATGTTTGTCTTTCACAATATTAAAATCAAGGGTATCTTTCAATATTTCCTCAGAAGTTTTTTCAATTAAGGTATAGATTTCAGGGGGAACAGAATCATTTTTAATTGCAAGAGAGGGATTAATTAAAGATGTAGAAGTTAAATGTAAAGGTTCATCAAATGACAATTTGCTAATTACATCAATAGGGCTACTAGTTACAGGAAGCTGTCTTTTAACAGGTTTAACTGTTCTTTCACCATGTTCAATAATATTACCTGCAGAAGAAGATTTATTAGAAAACATACCCAAGTGACTATCAACCAAATTACTTACCATGGCAGAGGAGGAAACTTCCCCTGGGACTGGGTTTGGGATTGTGCTTGGGTTTTCTTTCTCCTGCCTTGTTGGTAGGGATGAGGAGGTGGATGGAAATTGGGTGTTCTGGATGGGCCAGGCTGATGATGAGGAGGGTGTTGCACATTCTGTTGGTAGTGACTCATTAGATAATCCCATTTCCATTGCTCTACTTCCATAGTATTTGGATTTTGGATGGTTGAGCTGGGTGGCTGTGAAGGTTGAGCCTGAAACTGAGGCTGATTGGGAGGCAACTGAGGAGGGGCCTGGGCCTGAATCTGGTTCCTGAGTTCTTGGGCCTGATCCCACAATGTGTCTACCTTTGCTTTGTACGTCTTATTTTCTGTCTTCAACTCTTTTATATGACTGGATAGGTTGCTGATTTGTTGTGGCAGAGGAAGCTTTTTTATTTTGAAGCCTTTTGGAAGACCTTCTTGAGGCACTAGAGGCTTTACTTCCTTCTGTGGTACTGGTGGAAGGGGGTTTGGTTTGTTTGCATTTCCTGTCATTTCCACATCCTGCAGTATGTGAATTCTTTGTGTTAGCATAAGATTTTTTATGACCAACTTTAGAAGAACTTACAGTGTCAGCATCATAGTCAATTTCTATTTCATCCACTTGCATGTTATCCATCTTTTCTGCCAAATTGTTGGACATATTAGTGGGAAGACTTTTAATTTACTTTTTATTTTTAAAAAAAAAAATAATAAAAGTTAGTCAATAATTGCTCCAAATAAAAATTTTTTAATTAATTAAATTATAGAAAAAATAATTTTCAATATAAAGTAATAATTAAAAAATTAATTTTTTTAAAAAAATGGATTGCAAGGTTAAATTGGGAATAACAATTAAGTTAATTTCAACCAATTAATTACCAATATAAAATATGGCAATATATTTGGGACCAAGCACAATGTACTTTTAAGTCAACCAAAATTAACAATAATTAATAATAAAAAAAATTAAATTAATAATTCAATTTTTATTAATAAAAAATGTCAATTCTTCTAGGACTAAGAGGATTTAACACTCTATAATGGTCAACTAGGAAAAAAAAAAATTTAAAAATTGAACACTTACACTCAGTGAATCAGCAATTAAGCCACAATCACTGTTATTGCAATAAAAATATAGTAATATGAGTGAGAGGCGCAAAGGTGAACTTACTATAGTGATTGAAAAATCACTTCAAAATAATATAAAAATTAATATTATATAAACCTAAGATGTCGAACCCAAGTTCGAAACACAGTCGCAGCAAAAGTTTCGTTTTGCTAGGTGGTCCGTGCGTTTTGTCGTTCGTCACCAGGCTCGATCGTCGTCGTCGTTTGGAAAGGTCCCCAGTTGTCGGTCAGTTGTCTAGAAGAGGTAAGAAAAATAGGAGAAAAAGGAGGAGAGAAGGAGGAGGACAAGGGAAGATAAAGAAATAAATCAAAATTAAATATTTAATTTATTTGAGAGGGAAACAACGGTGAGCAATTTTGAGAGGTGACAAAAACTTAGATTTTATTAACAATAATATTATTAAATGTAAGGGTTCTGCGCGGCAAACACTTTTAATTACTATCAGACTTAAAGCAACCTTTAACTTATTGTATAGAATTTTAATTAGATTTGTATTACTAATAAAAAATATAAACGTAATAAAATGGTTATTTAATTTGTTGAGTGTGTAATAAGTGATGAGGCTACAGGGGATTATCCAAGGCCCTTTTATAGGCAATGGGTCCTCTGAAGCGCTACTATATTTGTAAATACAATGATTAGAATAGAATAAAACAAATATATCAAAGAGTAAATGAAACATAACAATATAGAGAAAAACATGAAACAATTAATTAAAAACCCCAATTAAGAATCCAATTTTCCCGTCATTAATTCCCAAATCAGTAAGTGAAAATAGTGAATAACTAAACAAGATTGGAACATAGGAACTATGAGAAAAATAACTCCAAACAGATGGTACAGTCTGATTAAAGGATATTTTAAGTGAAACAAAAATACTTTGACGCAACAAAACATGTAATTAATCTCAATTCAGTCTAAATTAATTTATTTGTTTTTTCTAACACAATTGAGGGTCAAAAGAAGCGTCATTAATTATTGTTTAGTATCATATGAGAGGTATTATTTAATATATAAATTTAAGTAATTAATTTAAATATATTATAAGTCAATTTTACACTTATAATTATAATATATGTTTTTCAATTAATTAAATATAAATTTATAATTATTAAATACATAAAAATGCGCCATTATTTGTAGAATATATTATATTATGTTCAATTTAACTGTATATAAAAATATATATAACCAATAAATTTAATGTAACACTTGTATATAATAAAATACTTATATAATTTCATTATGCAATAAAATATTAAGTTATATTCATTAAATACAATTCTTACCCACTCTTTAAGGTTTTATAAGTTATATATCATTTACTGGACTCCTGGAATAGCCTGGCTGACACTGTCTCTTATCTTGTAATTGATTGGGATGATGTGTGCTCCACAGAAGATTTGCTCTGTGCTAGGATGCAACAGTTGGAATTTAGAGAGGAATTTCAAGAGAAGGCATACTCTAGAATGATGAAGATAAGAAATCAATCAGTCAGATACTGGGACAAGAAGTTGGCTCATAGACTCCGGAATCCCTTGAAACCTGTTTGTTTGGTTTTGGTGTATAATAGAAGTTTGGAGAGTCAGTGGGGAAAGATGTTTTCTGACAGATGGAATGGACCTTACAGAGTCAGATCTCAGGTGTCTGGAGGTTCTTATGTTTAGGAGGAGTTAGATGGCACAGTCTTAAAGAAGAGATTGGCTGCTGATCAGGTGAAGAGATTTTACCCTAGAGGCACTAGAAGTGAAGAAGATTGACTCCGCAATGAGGATAAACTATGGACCATTCTTTAATTTTGGATTTTGGTGATGCTGTGCATCTGTTTTGTTTGAAACTTTTTTTAGAAGGTACCCATGGGCGGGCTTCTTGATTTGATTTTGGCAAGTGTGGGGGTAACTTATGGGCTGGATGCTCTATCAACAGTTACCCCAGATTGTCTGTTTCTAACCCCTTCCCTTAATTTGGTTGAATCCTAGTGTTGGTTTGTCTTCACAGGTTTTAGTCCTCTCAGACTTCAAACTGTAAATTTATTTGGTCTTCAAGTTCCAGACTCTTTACACTTATTGGTTTTTGTTTACTGTGTTGTATTATGTGTTTTTGTTAGAAGGTACCCAGGGGGGGCTTCTATATTTTATTTTGGCAAGTGTGGGGAGTAACTGATGAGCTTGCTTCTCTGTAGAATAGTTACCCTATATTGTCTGTTTCAAGTATTTGTTTGTCATAGTTAAATCTTAGTTCTGGTTTTTGTTATTCAGTTTTCAAGTCCACTATGACTTTAAACTGGCTTACTGGCTTGAGACTGGCTTCTTTGGTCAATTTGGATTAGTGGTTGATCACTGGTGGTCTCCCATCTTTTTTGATTATTAAAGGAAGCCCACCAAGTGATCATTTCCTTGGACTAGACTTTCTATGGAGCCGGAATTTTTCTTTTTTTCTCTTCTGTGTTTGTTTTGTTAGATAGAAGTTTTAGATTATTTTCTTTTTTTCGCTTTTTTTCTTTTAATTTTTACAGGGGTTATTAGGATATAAAGAGGGAAAAATCACAAATTATATTATACGGTGTCACCACATCAACGTCACCTGGATGTGGGAAAGCAATGGTGGGTAAAGACTCATCAATTGGCTGGGAAATTCTATTTTCTTTTTTATTTATATCTCATTTTTTCATTAGTTTCTCAATTTCTATTTATTTCATCTTTTTCTTTATTGATATTATTTTTCTTAATTTATTTTTTTTATCTCAATTCATTTAAAAATTATTTCAAGGTGTATATAAATCAAGGTGCACTTGGATGTGGGTAAGGTATCAAGGGATCAGCTCATTAATTGGCTGGGGGACACCATTTGTAATTACTATTTATCTTATCTTATTATTATTATTCATTTCATTTTAATTTCTCAGCTCTCATATTATTTTGAGTAATTTTGTTTAATTATTTTCAAGTTTTTTAGTATGTTAGTAGTTTAAATAAAAAAATAAAAATAAAAATACAAAATAAAAATAAAAATAAAAATAAAAATAAAAATAAAAATAAAAATAAAAATAAAAATAAAAATAAAAATAAAAATAAAAATAAAAATAAAAATAAAAATAAAAATAAAAATAAAAATAAAAATAAAAATAAAAATAAAAATAAAAATAAAAATAAAAATAAAAATAAAAATAAAAATAAAAATAAAAATAAAAATAAAAATAAAAATAAAAATAAAAATAAAAATAAAAATAAAAATAAAAATAAAAATAAAAATAAAAATAAAAATAAAAATAAAAATAAAAATAAAAATAAAAATAAAAATAAAAATAAAAATAAAAATAAAAATAAAAATAAAAATAAAAATAAAAATAAAAATAAAAATAAAAATAAAAATAAAAATAAAAATAAAAATAAAAATAAAAATAAAAATAAAAATAAAAATAAAAATAAAAATAAAAATAAAAATAAAAATAAAAATAAAAATAAAAATAAAAATAAAAATAAAAATAAAAATAAAAATAAAAATAAAAATAAAAATAAAAATAAAAATAAAAATAAAAATAAAAATAAAAATAAAAATAAAAATAAAAATAAAAATAAAAATAAAAATAAAAATAAAAATAAAAATAAAAATAAAAATAAAACAAATTTTTTATATATATCTGCTAATTATTATTGGTCTCTCTAGTTAGTGAATTATTAATTTCTTTTTTTTATTTTAATTTCTGGAAGAAGAAGCCTCCAGAGGTTGGTCCGGATTATGTTGGTGTTTTTGTTTTTTGTTAGGATTGGAAGAAGAACTGTGTTCTTTGTGGTGCAGGCAGCTGAAAAGAGTATATGGATTGTAATGGTCAGGAACCAGGTTAGAAGTTATTCTTTCGGAAGAAGTGGAAGAAGCGGGGATAGAGTGTTGGAAGGTGTGCTTGATTATTCTAGACATATTCCAGTGTTCATCAAGAGCTGTTTCCTCAGCTTCTTTTCAAATTCATTCAACAGACCATGAATAGCAAAGGCCTTAAGCATGTTAGAACACATCATGCTTAGGTGTTGTTTCATGTTGGCGTAATCCAGTGTTAAGGTAGTTTCTAGAGGTTGGCTAATTCTAATTGTAGTTTAAGGAGGTGGGGTTCCAACTGAACAGAAGAATTTGATCAGTAATTGTCTCTTTTGAAGAAATTGGATTTATTAATTTGGTACTTACAGATTGGGAGCTCATCAAATTTGTATGCGGCTGGAATCTGGACTGTTGAAGAATGTTGAATAGATGTTGAAGGAGGATCAACCAGATGGATGTATGGATTCTCATGATCATTCTCTAAATGGTTTTGACAAGATGGACTAGAAGAAAGATGCTCCTGTGGCCTGGTTGGAGCAGCAGGGCTGCTGTTTTTGTTGTTGATATTTTTGCTTATCACAGTTGCGTTGGATACTGGTGGTGGAGTACCAGGGTTGTTGTAGGATGAACCAGGAGAAGGTGACCTGGAAGTGGATTGGGATCTTCTAGATGAAGATCTGGAAGAAATGGAACTGTCAGAGGAGTAATTGGCTGGCAGCGGAGAGGTGTAGTTGGCTCTTCTTGTTTGAGAGGTGGATTTTTGTCTGGTAGCAGTTCTGGGTGCTCTGGTGTCTTCTTGAGGTCCTCTGGAAGGTTTTCTAGAATTTTTAGAGTTTTTGGTATGTTTTGATGAAGAAATTATTGTGCTCATGGCTCTGGGAGCACTAGGAGGTTGTTGCATGGAGTTGTTTTTGTTTACTGGTGGATTTTGGTTGTTTTCCAGCTGAATTTGGAGGTTTTGAGCCTGATTTCCACTTCCTAGTAAGGAAGGCGGGACGCCTGGACATGATCTATCAGTCAGGGAGCTGATTTTGAAGCTGTTTTAGCTGGATTTGCTGAGAAAAATTCTGTTTCTTGGGAGAATAAAGGAGGCTTTTCAAGAGAGTTCTGGGGACAGAGCAGCGTGATCTTCTGTATGGAGCTGAAGATAGAGAATAGGAAGCAGGACCTAGTTCTGGGGATCTTGTAGGAGATCTAGAGATGTATTTGTGTGAAGGTGAAGGTGGTGGTATAGGATAATTGGGGTCTCTGTCACATTTTTTCTTTTATTCTTGATACTGGAGCTGCAGGTAGTGTAGTTTATGTTAATACATTTATGAAACTTGATAATAAGTTTTAAGAAAAACTGGAACCTTTTCAGGAAAAGAAATGGAGAGGTTTTGGTTCAGTATTTGTCTAATTGGAAAATACAAAACTGCTGTAAAATTTGAATATTATAATGCACAGGAGGAAAAAAATGGCAACCATACGTTGGGTTCAGTTCACATACTGAATTGATTCAATTCAGTATGTGAGCTGAACCTGACATCTGGTTGCCACTTTTTCCCCCTGTGATGTATATTTAAGAGCAGTATGTGAGTTTGTAGTAATGGATATCAATAATTGCAGTGATTGGTTTATTATTGGCAATGACTTATTGAAAAAATTTGGCATCAAACTAGATCTTGAAAATAGTTGCTTCACAATTGGAGTAAATTGAAAAAGAAAATTCATGATTTTTTCTGAAAATTCAAATTTTTCCACCACTCCTAAAGAAGAACAACTCCAAGGTGAAAAACCCACCTCTCAGGTGGTGGAATTGGAGAATGAAATTCAAAAAGCCTCTTTCAGCCCTCTACTCTCAAAAATTGAAGAAGAAAATACTTTGAGATTGATAAGATCTTATCCTATGGCATTTGCTCATAATTTAAATGAATTAGAATTGGTCAAACACCATGAGATGAAAATCTCCTTAAGTTGTGATTTAATTAATATTCCTGGCAGCTTAAGAAAAAAACTTTACCCAACTTCTCCTGCAAAAAGTAAAGACATTTAAGACAACGTTAAGATGTTTTTAGAAATGGGTATTATTGAAAAAGTAGACACAACTCCTAAGTATTGTGTTATTTCACCAGTTTCAATCTCTTATGAAAAAGATAAGGCAAGATTATGTGGTTATTACAGAGCTCTGAATATATTCACTTTAGATGATATTTACCCTCTACCAAGGATAGCTTCTATCCATGCTATCTTACAAGGTGCAAAATATATTTCCTGTCTGGATTGAAATAAAGGTTACCACCAGATTCCTGTGGAAAAGAAATCTCAGAATTACTTACTCATAACCACACACATGGGGATTTATAAATATGTGAGAATGCCTTTTGGACCAAATAATTCCACTTCAGTCTTCCAAAAATTGATGGATAGTGTTTTTCATCAGGAAATGGTTGAAGGATGGCTTTTAGTGTATATTGATGACATCATAGTGTTTTCAAAAACATATGATGAGCATTTAAGTCACCTGAAAAGATTATTTGAAAAAATGATGAAATTAATATGATAATTTCATTGAAGAAATTTAAGTTTGGGTTTCAATCCTTGAAAGAACTTTGGACATGTTGTATCTGGCTTACAAATTTGTGTTGACCAGAATAAATTGGCAGCCAAGAAAATATTTATATATCTAAAAATGTGAAAAATGTTCAAAGATTTCTAGGTATGTGCATATATTATAGGCATTATATAAAAATCTACCAATCCATAGCAGCCCCTTTAACAACATTAATCAGGAAAAATGAGACTTTCACTTGGAATAATGAAAGACAACAGGCCTTTGATTAATTAAAGTAATGTTTAATATCAGCTCCAATATTGGGACTTCCAGATTTTATTCTCCCTTTTATCTTGGATACTGATGCAAGTTTTACAGGGTTAGGTTCTGCTTTAAAGCTAAAACAGAAAATAAATGGAGTATTTTCTGAAGTACTTATTTGTTATATATCCAGAACCTTAAGAAAGACTGAATTAAGGTATGGTTCTACTCAACTGAAATATTTAGCAATTGTGTTGGCCTTGGAGAAACTTCATTACTATCTGTAAGACCAGAAGTTTGAATTAATTACATATTTCAGTGCGGTAAAATCATTACTAAACATGAAAGTATCTAACAGACACATTTTTAGATGGCAACTAAATGTACAGGAATTCAAAGAAAGGATGTAAAATTACACATAGAGCAGGGAAATTGAATTCAAATGTGGATTTTCTATCTAGAATTCCTTTTCCAAATGATACTGACAACCCATATTATGTGCCTGAGAATGAGTTAATTCATATATTTGCAATTTATATATTGTATTTAGAGGAGGAATTTATGCAAACAATATTATAAAATTATTCATCTGATACATATTTGTCTAACTTTCCTTAAATCTTAAATAATCCAACAATTACCGGAATGAGTGTATTAATTAAAACCTTACCTCCAAAGTATAAAAATGCATTGGAAAAGAAAAATTCTTGATCAAATATGGATATATATAATACAGGGAAAAGCTAAGTAATGTAATATTTATACCTCCACCTATGAAAGAGTTAATTTTAAGTACTTGCCACAATGACATCTTAGCTGTTCATATTTATTTTATAAAACATTAACAAAGCCTGGTGGACTAACATGAAAGAAGATTTACAAAAATACATTGACACATGTGACTCTTGCCAAAAATCTAAAAGATTAACTGGGAAGAGATCTGAGTTGTTACAAAAAATAGAGCAGCCAAAAGCCCCATAAGGGATTATAAACTTGGACTTTGTGAATGGCTTTCCATTAGCATAAAAAGAAAGCTTCAATTCTTTCTTTGTAATTGTGGATAGACTAACAAAAATGTGTAAGTTTATTCCTACCCATAAAGAGGTATCTGCAAAAGAATTGATATGGTGGACTCAAATGATGAATACTGCTGGGTTCCCCAAAGCCATAATCTCTGACAGAGACCCTAAATTTACTTCAGAATTCTGGACATCTTTGATGGAAGTATCAGGTTGTCAATTGAAATTGTCTACAGCACACCATCCACAAACTGATAGGCTGGCTGAGAGAATGATAAAGACTCTGGAGGATATGATCAGAAGATATTGTGCCTTTGGATTAGAATACAAAGACAATGAGAAATTCACACATGACTGGGTAATATTGATTTCTGGCCTTGAATTTTCTTATAATAGCACAACTCATTCTGTAACAGAGAAAAAATCATTTGAACTCTGTCTGGGATATATTCCAAACACCCTAATAAATCATTTAAACAAATTACCAAGGTTAGATATACACCCTGTTACTAAATCATTTATTCATATGCAAAAAATGTGTAGAAAGTATGCATAATAATTCATTTAAAAAAGTATTTGAATTTGAAAAGAAATGATGGGATAAATCCCATGAAGAATTTTAATTCAAAAAAGGAGATGAAGTCCTTATTTCAAAACTACATTTTTACTTACACAGTAATGTTAAATTAAAAGATGCTTTTGTGGGGAATTTTGTTGTCAACAAAATGGCTGGTAATAATGTTGTGGAATTCATATTATATGCCTTATATGATAGGAAACATCCAGTTTTCCCTATCTCATTATTAAAGCCTTACCATGTAAATGATCCTGATTTATTTCCAAAAAGAAGAGGAAGGCCTATGAAACAGCCTGAAAAACTTGTGGAAAAAGCAAAGATTGAAAAAATACTCAAGAAAAGAATCCTTACTAAAGAGAAAGGAACTGAGAATTTATTAAGATATAAGGGAAATACAAATGAATTTGATAAATGGATACCTGAAAATGAAATTTCAAACCTATCCTCCCTTCTAAAAAACAATTTAAACAGAAATAATATTCTGTTCAACAAACTTTGGGGTTAGAACCAGTACTCATAATATTTCATTATGGTTTATTTCTTTAGATAATCGCCCTTTTAATGCTACAGATTTTTCTGAATACCTAAAAAATAAAAATAAAAAAATTATAATTTTTCTTTTTTTATTGTTTTCTTGTGTGTGTGAGTGTCAGCCTGAATAGTCTCAGGACTGATTTAAAACTAATTATAAATTATGTTAAATACATGCAGTACACATGGGAACATTAAGTAAAGGTATACAAGTTGTATACATAAGTGAAATTAATGATTAAACACAAAATATGTGATTATAATACCTTATATACATGCATATATCCACCTTTTGATAAGTCTTATGTACTTAATATTAAGCTTGAAGATGTCAGAGCAATATCAAGAGCCTTAAACATAAGGCTACATAATTTTTAAGTACACTAAAAGCTGTTGTTTTCATGGTTTTGTTGAAAAAACAAGAAATACACTTTAAATCACTTAAAAGTTGACTATATGCGCTATAGATTTAATAATATTTAAAATGTGCCTTGACAGATCAATTTTTCTTAATTAGAACCATTCATTTTAGCTACCCAAATTCAAAAAAATAACACTTTTCAAATTTGTTTTTTTTCATGCCAGAAATGGCTTCTTTGTACTTGCCACATACTTACTGCCTGCATTTGTCTGACATGAATAGCTTCATTTTTAGCAAAGTTCGAATTTCCATACTATTATTACCCCACGTTTTACACCCAATATGGAGAAGCACCCTAAAATAAGCAACAGGTGCTTATTTACCATACTAATTTAATTATTAGTGCATTGACCTCATTATATGCACTGATTGCATTAGCAACCTCAAGATTGGGGCTTTTAATTCACTACAACACTTAAAATTTGCCTATTTAGTCAATGATTTACCTGTGCCAGCACCTGCCAAGATACTGCATTCATTTATCCCACATTTCATGTCTTATTTTGGTTTTCTCAGTGTTTTCTCAGTCAATATTGGTCATATTTGGATGGGGATTTAACATAATAACAAGGAATAGTAAGCCCCTTCATTTCTAATTTTAATCCCCCTTAATTATACGTTATATTCATTTTTATTCTTTCTTTTTTTTAGTCTTTTATTTTAAGGTATCACATGCATATACTCTTTTTTTTTACTTATTCTATAATTTTGATGGATTATCCCTATTATTTCAAGTTTTTGGAGGGTGATATCATTTTAATTGTGTTATTGGTCATTCCTTATGTTTATGGGAAGGTGTATTGACTAGATTTAGGTGTCATTGGCCATGTATAGGATGGGTAATTCAGGGGAACATATTGAAGAATTATTGGTTATAAAAGGAGGGGGTTTTTGTCTTATTTTCTACATTCTTTATCATTACAATCAAACCATATAGCCATTACAGTTACAATACATTTCATTAGTACTTTTAAAGTCTTTGGATAGTGTTTGAATTATATTCTCTATTTTTCTACCAAAAATAAATTGTAAACCAATTATCATTAGTGAGAATAAATTACTGAGACCCTTATATTGAGTTATGTTTTAATGCTTATTGGATTTGTACTACAGTATTCATATAGGACCATTAAAATCTTCTAGACAACTGACTATTCAAGCTAGTTGATGTCTCTGTACTTGATCTCAGCCTGACACATGCCATGAAAATAATACTCAATATTTTATATTTTTGACATGATATTATGAAACTAGTGAAAAGTGTCAGGTCATTTGAGTCATGATTTTCAAGGTCAACAAACCATTTGAAAAAAAAAACCTCAAAAAATTGATTGAAGTCAGAGCATCGCACATCTATTATAATAGATGTCTATTATAGCTATCATTCTATTCTATTATCGAATTACATAATAGAATTTCTATTATGCATAATAGACTATTATTCTATTATCAGAAAGAATAGATAATAGCTATTCTATTATGCATAATAGATAATAGCTCTCTATTAGGGGGTATCAATGTTCAGGGATCCGCAATTAGGGATCAGGAATTTTTTTTCTTGGATCAGACATTATTAATTGCGGAAGATTCTTATCCACTAGCCCCGGGGCTAATGGATAAGGAGTCCACTATAATGCATTATCCCGCCTCTTATACCCCAATTTCCATTCCTAATTCCTGATCCCAAACTCATCTCATCCATGATGGACTTGCAAGAAAGTCACATGACTCATAATTGCTGATGCCATCCTTAAGTCTTTCCTCACTCTATGCTACTTAATTTTGGTGGCAAACGCTTAAGTTTTTTTTCTATCTACACACCCCAACTGCACATTTGGTGGTGAATTCCCACTTCCCTCATCACATAACCCTTCCACCGGCAACAATGAAACACCTCTCTACTAGACGGCTACTTCACTCCACTGTTAATGCCATCACTTTACTTTTAGTTCTCTACTATAAATCTGACTCTGATTTGGAAGATGCTTTAGCTTATATGTGTTTTCTTTCCAAAAAGTGTTACATCATCACCAGGGGGCCAAATCTTTATCATGATCCCCAATACGATCTGGCCTCCATTGTCAACATTCCTCATTTAAACTTCACCCAACTTTTTAGAACTTCTCCCAATTCTTTCTTCAAACTTTATCAACTCATCTCCGATCATCCTATCTTTCATAACAATTCCCATAAAAAACAGTGTAATCTTGCCATCCAACTTGCTGTTGCACTATGTCCCTTTGGCTCAAATGGAATTGGTGCTGCTGTAAGACGTTTTGATAATCTCTTTAACATAGGATATGGTACCGTGATATTATACACCAAGCGCTGTATGATTGCTATCCTTTCCCTCAAGTCTCAAACACTTGCTTGGCCAACTCCAGAACAGCAACTTGAATCCTCTCAAGTAATGCAAGCTGAAGGTTTCCCTGTCTGTATAGGTTTTGTTGATGGCACAACCATCCCTTTGAGTCAAAAGCCTGCTCATGATGGCAACCATTATTTTGATCGCAAAAAAAGGTTTCTTCAAAATCTTCTCCAAGTTCTCATCTTTCACAATCTAACTTTTTATCTTCTTTCTAGATACTCTATTGCCGTTCAACTTGTATGCGATGTCAATAAAAAATTTATTGCTTTTCACAGTGCTGCCCTGGATCACTTCATGACTCTTCCGTCTTCCAAAGAATGAGGATTTCTCAATCCCCTAACTCATACTTTGACAAATCTCAGTACCTCCTTGCAGACTCAGCATATGCAAGTGGAAAGTACATTATACCTGCTTTCTGTGGTGAAACTTCAGAAAATGACCCCAAAACTGCCTTTAATTATCACCTTGCACAATCAAGAGTACAAATTGAACATGCTATAGGTATTTTAAAGGGAAGATTTTCTAGTCTTGGGGAGCTTAGAATCCAATTTCAAAAAAAATTGGAGATCAAAACTGCAAATAATTGGATCTTGACTTGTTTAATACTCCACAATATTCTAGCTGATTTAAAGGATGAGTGGAATGATCTTTATGAAGAAGAGGATCCTGAACCACCACCGGCACTCCCCTCCCTTGATTCACAAATCATTCAATCAACTGGAATATGCTCCATTATAATGCCAATTACTCTCCAACATTTCACTTCACAATGCTTAAATTTTTAATTTTATGTTTTCATACTCTCCAAATGTCTTCTTTGTGTACTTTATTCACTTGGTTTGGTATTTTGGTTTGTTGCATATTCATTTTTTTTGAATTTATGGTGAATATCTTTTTTTTGGATGGCTCATTGGTTTTCTTTCACCAGCTCAACATGAAATCGCATATTTTCTTATATCGCATATTTTGTCAGTGATTTTTTTTTCATTCATCACTCATATCCTTTTCATCCTCTCCTCAAACATCCCTCAGTTTTTTTGGTTGCATTTATTTTCTCAACTCAACTCACCAGGTAGTTCATTTTTTTCTTTTTTCTTGGTTTTTTATTTGCTAATCATGATTTTTTTGTTTTGTTTTTTTTGTAAGTGCTTCATTTATTTTTGTTCTAGGGTAAACTAATTTTTTTTTGTTTTTTTCTCTTTTTTCTCTTTTTTTTTTGTTTTTTTTTTCTCTCCTTCCCCTCTCTTTATCATCCTCAAGGCCCCCCTTTTTCCCTCTCTTTACCTGTCTCAAATCCCCCTTTCCTCCCTCTTTAGGTCCCTCATCATCCCCCACTTCCCCTCTTTTTAGGCGCTTCAAGACTCCCCCCTTCCCCTCTCTTTATGTCACTCAACCCCCCCCCTTCACCTCTCTTTAGCCGCCTCAAACCCCCCCTTCCCCTCTCTTTAGCCGCCTAAAACCCCCCCTTCACCTCTCTTTAGCCACCTCAAACCCCCCCCCCTTCCCCTCTCTTTAGCCGCCTCAACCCCCCCCCTTCCCCTCTCTTTAGCCGCCTCAAACCCCCCCTTCCCCCACTTCTACTTGCTTTACCCCCCCACCCACT
The DNA here is from genome assembly GCA_030280995.1 of Hemileia vastatrix. Classification (NCBI taxonomy): domain Eukaryota; kingdom Fungi; phylum Basidiomycota; class Pucciniomycetes; order Pucciniales; family Zaghouaniaceae; genus Hemileia; species Hemileia vastatrix. The sequence goes on along the minus strand of JASXTE010000009.1, from coordinate 15,311,900 downwards.
CCCTTACCTCCTCCTCTACCCCCCACCCATCCTTGTTAATGAACGATTGTTAGCGATTGTTCAATAAGTAATCGAATCACTAATGATTTGATTACTTAATGAACAATCGTTACCGATTGTTCATTAACAAGGATGGGGGGGTAGTGGAGGAGGTAAGGGAGTGGGTGGGGTGAAGGGGGGGTTTGAGGCAGCTAAAGAGAGGGGGATGGGGGGGTTGAGGAAGCTAAAGAGGGGGGATAGGGGGGGTTGGGACATATAAAGAAGGGTAAAGGGGGGGATCTGGGGGGTTTTGAGACAATTAAGCAGGGTGTTTCAGGGGGTTTTTGAGGCAGGCAAGGAGAGAATTTGAGGGGACTTTTGAGGCAAGGAGGGAGGGATTTGTAAGGGGATCTCAAATAAATAAAGGAGGGGAAAAGGAAACATTTATGGGAGATAAAGAGGGTTTACCTACTTTCAAATAAATATACTAACAAATTTTTATTTGTAAATTTGATTAATTTTTTAATTTTTTTGGCAGTATTATAGAAAAAAAAAATCTTTCTGTTAAAGACTGTCCCTCTTATTTACAAATCCAAAAAGGTTTATAATTTAATTTTTAATCTTTCTAGTAAATAGTTTTTCTGATTTTTTTTTATTTAAAAAATTTTTTTGTTTTTGATTTTGTTTTTACTGAATTTTATTTTTATTTTATTTTTAATTTTTTTTTTCAGGATCTTGTGAGAAGGTTTTTAATAACCAATCTTCAGGTTCACTTTTAATTTTTTTTTTTAATTTTTTTTTTTTGATTTAATTTTTACTGAATTTTTTTTTTTTTGAATTAATTTTTTTTTTTTTTAAAGGATTTTGCTTTTATTTTGTTTTTAAAAATAAATTCCCAGGTTGTTTTTTTGATAAGTTATTTTTTTGGAAAATTTTTTACTGATTTTTTTTTTTTTCCCCAATTTTATTTTTCAAATAAAAAAACAGCTTTTTTTTCTTATTAGGTGAGAAATTTTTTTTAAAAAAAATTGAGTTGAAATTTTATTGACATTTGAATTTTTTTTCAGATCAAAAAAATGTCTTCTTCTTCAGATTCACCCCTTACTTCTCTCTTATCTTCATCTTTATCTTCTTTATCATCTTCATCTTTATCATCTCTATCATCTTCTTCAAAATCAACTTCCATACAATCATCTTTTAAATCATCAAAAAAAATTAATGATAATCAGTCTCATAAGAAGAAAAGATATCTGAAAAAAAAAATTCATCATCTAAATCATCAAAAAAATTTAAAGATAATCAGTCTCATCAGAAGAAAAGATATCTGAAAAAAAAAATCATCATCTAAATCTTCATAAAAAATTAAAGATAATCAGTTTTATCAGAAGAAAAGATATCTGAAAAAAAAAATTCTCTGTGAAAGTTATTTTTGTCATATCCCGAACATTTTTTTTCATAAAACTAAAGTAGATAAAAAAAATCAATATCCCAAAAAATTACCAGAAGATATCAAATATCTAACCAAATTTGGAGATGATTGAGTTGTTGCAGATATTAGTAATTCTTATAAGGCTCAATTCATATTGAAAGTTCATTCATTTGATGGTGTAAAAGATGAATCTTTTAATCTACTATCCAATCTTATCATAACTCTTTATCAAATGGCTTTGGTTTGGTTAGCTATAAGGAATACAAATTTGTTGGGTGGTATCATGATTGGATTTGGTTGGAGACCAGGTTTTGTTAAAGGATATTTTCTTGGTATGTCTAATAATTTTTTTTCCATTCTTAATATCATTTCACTTATTTCATTTATATAGGCATATATTCATTGGTCAAGAATATCACTAAAGCTCAAAAAGATGAAGATTTTGGCTTATGGGACACTCTATCTTCCATTAACTCTTTTCTTGCTTTTTGACTCAAAAAGCTCTGTAATAAAGCATTTGAAAAAAATCATGAACTTGCAACCAAAGTTGGAATACCAAATTGGTGTGACTCCGAATGGGAAGATATCATTCACGAATATCTTTTATTTTATAATGTTATTATCACTCATTCTGGATTCCACAATATGATTCATATCGGTAGGAATGATGCCGATTTTCTTACTTTTGGTATATTCTCATATATCAATCCGATAACTGGCCACCCAATACCATCTCCAGCTAAAATCAAAGGACATGGTTTATATTTTCCAGACCACCAGTGCATCATTGATTTTGGTTTGGGAAATGGTATCATCAAAACTATTTGGAATTCTTCTAAGGATAATCATCAAACGACCAAAGCACCTCCTGGTCTGGAATCCTGTCAAGATTTAACACATTTTGGTTGCTCATTTCAAATCAGTCATAAGTTGATTCAAAGAATCAATAAGGTAAAGAAAGAAGGTAAAGTTATTTGATTTAAAAAAACTTTATCTAGATCCAAAAAGTATGGGGATTAGAGTTGTCATCAAAAAATTTATATTTTTTCATAAATTTTTAATAAATATTTTATATTTATCAATTTTCTCAAGTTAAGTGATGAGCCAATGACCTTTGGTTGTATAACAGGTAATCATGATAACATTTATTTTTTTCATGGGGTTCCTCTTGCCTATACCTGTGGAAAGTCCCAAACTTTTGTTTCTAGACTTGGTCTGCATTTTGGCTTGAGGACTTGTCATTACTTTAAACTAGGGAAATTGATATATATTAGATATTTATTTAATAATTTATGTAATAATATTAAATTTAAATGACTTCCACCCCTTACTTCAATAAAATGCAGGGGGGGGGGAGGTATTACCAAATTTTCAAATCTGACATGTGAAACTGATGACTTGGAAAAATTTTGGTGATACCCACCCCTTGCTTCAATAAAATTCAGGGGAGAGTATTGCCAATTTTTTAAAACAGATATAGAATTTTTTTGACTTGTAAATATTTTGCTGAAAATTTTTTGGTGATACCAGTCCCTTACTTAAATAAAATCCATGGGGGGTTTTACCAAAATTTCTTATAAGACTTGTGAAATTCTTGACATGTAAGAATTTTTGGGATACCTGTAAAATGCAGGGGGTAGTAAAGCCAAAGTTTCATATAAGACTTTCAAGATTCATGACATGAAAGAATTTTGGTGATACCCACCCCTTACTTCAAAAAAATCCAGGGGTGGGGGATCGTCAAATTTTCAAAGGAGACTTGAAAATTTTATTTAAAAAAAGAATATTTAACATTAAAATACAAAAATTCAAGTAATGATTGATAGAGTAATGAAATAAAGGATATTATTTGAAATTTTATGTACAAATAAATATGAAAAGTTGAAGTGTGAGAGAAATAAAACAAACTAGTCATCCAACAATTTCTTTAAATGTTCAATTTCCTCAACAGATTTATTAGGGGGTGTCAGTTCTGGCAAATCCGCACTTAAATTTGACCAAATCCGCACTTAAATAAGTGCGGATTTCCAAAACACACTAGCCCCAATACTGGTGGATTTCAAAATGAAATAAGTCACTTATTTCACTCAAATCCGCACTTTCTCAACCAAAAGTGCTGATTTCACCATCAAGTCCCATTTCACTGATTTGTCAGCATCATCCCATTCATACGCAGCACTCCGCAGAATAACACTTCATAACTCAAAACATCGTACATCACTTACATCTTCATATCATATCATATAAGAGTTATGCCTTCCTCACTTTCAAATCGTGATAAATTACATAAAGCAATGACTTTCATGGCGCTTGAACTGCTCTTGGACTCTGATTCCGATTCTGATCTAGAAGAAGATTTTGTCGTTTTATCAAAAATGGCCAGGAAACGTTACCTTCTTCCCAGAAAGCCTCAAGTACTTCATACCCCCAAGTACACCATCCAAACACTTCTTAACCTATCTACACCCAGTTTTAGACAGCTGTTCAGGACTTCTCAGGAATGTTTCCTTAAATTGCTTGAGCTTATTCAGGATCATCCCATATTTCACAATAATTCTCAAAAAGAACAACAACATCCTTCAATTCAATTGGCCATCACACTATGTCGTTTGGGTTCAAATGGTAATGGAGCCGCTTTGAAACGTTTAGAAAATGTCTTTGATTTAGGGTATGGTTCAGTTAACACTTATACCAAACGATGTATCACTGCCATCAACTCCTTGGAATCTCAACTTCTCACCTGGCCAACAAAAGAAGAGCGACTTGAATCATCTCAGGTTATGCAAGCAGAGGGCTTTCCAGGATGTATTGGTTTTGTTGATGGTACTACTATTCCTTTGAGCCAGAAACCTGGTCAAGGTGGAAACAATTACTTTGACCGTAAAAAGAGGTAGATTATTTTTAACTCCTTTCATCCTCCTTGAAACTAACACAAACAAATATATCTTCTTTATAGATATTCAATTAACGTTCAGCTTATATGTGACGTAAACAAAAAATTTATATCATTCTTCGCTGGCTATCCTGGCTCATGTCATGACTCCTACGTCTTCCAAAGAATGCATATTTCAAATGAACCTGAAAAATTCTTTGATGAAAATCAGTATCTTCTTGCAGATTCTGATTATGTGAATGGAAAGTATGTACTTCCTGCTTTTCGGGGAGCAGCTTCAGAAGACAGTCAAAATGCCAAATTCAACAATCATTTGGCAAAGTCAAGAGTCCGTATTGAACATTCTATTGGAATCTTGAAAGGCCGTTTTTCTAGTTTAAGGGAATTAAGAAGTCCTCTTAGAAATAAATCTGAAATGGAGGCGGTGATCAACTGGATTCTGTGTTGCACTATACTTCATAACCTACTTGCTGACCTCAAAGATCAATGGTTAGAGCTGTATGAAGATGAACAAGTTGATTCACCTCCGACTATATCCAACACTTCTATTTCTCAATCAACTAGTATAAGGGCGAAAATCCTTCCAATAACACTCCAACATTTTTCAACGCAATTTTAATTTTTTTCTCTTTCTCTTCAAATTATCAATTTGCATGTATTATTCACTGAGAATGGAAAATTTTTTTGCATATTTTTTTGGTTTTTGAATTTGCTGTTAAAGTCTTATTTTTTTTTCTCTCTGTGTTTTCTTTCATCAACTCAACATGAAATCGCATATTTTCAGCAAACACATATTTTTTCAGTCACTCAAAGGTTGGGAAAGAGTTGGAAGGGAAGATTAAGGGTTCCGAGGCATTTTAAATGAAGAAAAGGGTCTGGGAGAGGTTGAGAGGGGTGAAATGGGGATCAAAAGAGGATGGCATACAATGGGGCTGGGAGGATAGCGAAAGGCATGGGGAGGGAAGACAAGCATGTGTTGATAGAATTGAAAGGGATGGAGATTGGTGCAAACAGAGTGTGAAAATAGGAGGATGAACTCTGTTCTTCGGGCGAAGAACAGAGTTCACTTCCATAAAATATTAGCTGAAACATAGTTTTCAATTCTGTAAAAACAGTTGTAAGTAATAGAAAAAGTCACTGATTTTTTTTCTATGTAATCCTTGCTTTACGAGGAGACTTTTGTGATGAAGCAGATTTTTGAGTTACCTTTTGAGATTTGGAATGTCTGGGAGGCATTATGAAACTGGCACATAACAAGAAAAAAGATTAAAAAGTAGAAGAAATAAGTAAAAAAGAATGTAAACATGCCTGGTCAAAATATTGAAAATGTCAGGAAGGGGTGTGTGCCGAGGATTGATGGGTAGGTAGCGAGGAAGGTCAGTGTGTCACATGTGACAGGGATGGGGTAAGAAAGGAAGGGATGTTTTGTGGCCAAAATGTGGTTGTGAAAAAAAACGGGAAAAAAGTGCTGATTTGAGGTCATAACTGACACCCTTTTTTGAAATAAGTGACTTTTTTGCAAAATTTAAGTGCTGATTTGTAAGTGCTGATTTTGTTTGAAATCCGCACTTAATTTAAGTGCGGATTTGCCAGAACTGACACCCCCTATTAGCTTTAACACATTCTATCAAGAAATCTTTTATTTTGGAATTTTCTTCATGATCAAACTTATATTTCATCTGCTCTAATAGGTTTTGATGTTTGAGTGTTTTCTCCTCTTTTTTTGATTTTTCAATACTTAGAGTTAACTCAAACATCTTCTCCTCCGAATCTTGGGCCCAATCATCCTTCCGTAAAGAGAGCTGGTACTTCCTCTCCTCCAAATCTTGGGCCCAATCATCCTTCCATAAAGAGAGCTTGTACTTCCTCTCTTCCAAATCTTGTAGCCTATCATCCCTCCTTAAAGAGAGCTCATATTTCTTCTTTTCAAAGCTTAGAGTCTCTTTAGGAATTTCTACTTGTTCTAGAGTGATAATAAAAATTAATATAAAGTGGAAGAAAAGTAGAGTAAAGTAATAAGAGGTATGGTATCACTTACCAGCATCACGTTTCTCTAAAAATTGTTCCATAGATGAAAAAGGGGTTTGTGATGAAGTATCACTTTTTCGTCTTCTTTGTGAGTGGAAATTTAGACTACTTGAAGCCCTACGCTTCTTGTTCAAGGTCATATTTTCCTCCTCATCATTGTCACTACCTTCAGACTCAGTTGATTGAGGATCCTGGGTTTGTTCATCAGCCTTTTAAGAAATAAGAAAAAGATAAGTAAATAAAAAATAGAAATGATAAGATAAAAGAAAAAAGAAACAGACCTGAGTTAGATTTGGTTGGGTTAAATCACCTATAGGATCTACAGAAAATCTATCTAGATATGCCTCATTAAAATGAGGGGAGGCTTGAGTGGAGGAAGAGGATGGGATAAGATTTGCTTCAACATCATGTTTGGAGATAGGATCTTCTCCATCCAACATGTTTACAGGATTAACATTGGCTCTCTCTCCAAAAATTGCATCCATCTCTTTAAAGTAAGGACATAAAGAATCAAGTTTATTGTCTATGGATTTGATACCCTTAGTTATATCAATGTCGGTAATCCCAAAACCAGTGGAAGATGAAAGAGCCTTTGCCTTCTTGTATTTGGCTTGGTAATGCTTGAAGCGTTCAGACATCTGTTTATGCAAAAGATCAATCCTTCTCTTGGTCTTATTCCGTAATTCATTTGCCATTAAAAGATAGCCATTAACTTTTGATGCTGGGGGCCGTCCTACTTTAGTTGAATACTCAGTACCAAAACAAGAATCATAGTTAGATTTGGTTTTCAGCCAGTTGATAAGAATGAGATGATCATCTTTTTTTCATTGAATGGTCTTAGATTTCTTGGCTGAGCGGGGGAAAGAGGGAGTAGTGGGATTTGAAGAACAACTCAGTGATGGCTGCCTTTGAGAAGATCTAGGACGACGAGGCATGTTAAAATATAAATGAAGATGAAAAAGAGCAGAAACAAGCAGATGAGATGGTGAGGGGTTCTGAGCAGATAGAATGAACAGGATGGGATGAGAATGGAAGTGCGCAGAAAGGTAGAAGGTATATCCAGGGAGTAGTCCAAGATGTGGTTATGGCAGAATGTAGGTCAAGATGTGGTTATGACAGAAAGTTGTCCAAGATGTGGTTATGAAAAATTGAGTAAAAAAATGTCAGATAAGAGCTGAACATTGACACATAAAGTGTCTAATAACCCAATCATTAGCAAAAATAATTGCAGAAGATAATTGGGGTATGCAGATTATTTTCCGCACTTGATTTAATTGCGGATCAGTCAACATTGATACCCCCTAATAATAATAATAATAATAATAATAATAATAATAATAATAATAATAATAATAATTTTTAATTTTTTTTTAAATATATATATATATATATATATATATATATTTTAAAAAAAAAAAAAAAAAAAAAACTTCTCAAACACAATCTATATATAACAAGCTTCTTTATGTTACCAGAAAACAAAGAGATTTTTTTAAACTTGGTAGGATTCAGAAGAAAGCTGAGGAAGAAGAAATAATGTGATTGAAACTTGGAGATGATTGTCCTAGTCATTTGTCTCATGTGATCTTGATTGATTCTTTTGATGATTCAGAGGCTTCCTCCATGCATCTGAAATCATTGGGCTACAAAAAATCTTTCAGTATGCACAAATGATTGGAGTATATTCATTTCTTATCAAATGAGTATCATAAGTGTCCAAATGTTTTTTTTTTTTAGCATACAGTCCAATTTTCAAGTGCATCTCAGTGGTAATCCACCTTTTGAAAAAATTTGATGGGGGATGGGGATAAAAAGTTGATACTATGCATCCATCAGATAACTGCCATTATTAACTTGTATTCAACAAAAAGCCACCTTGGTAAATTCAGCTTCTCAAACAATCCCTACCCACTTTACCTAAAATATATGTTGTTTTAGCGGGAATTTCTATCAAGATGTTTTTACTTTGTATCAATTCCAATGTCACTTGGATCGTCAGTACCTAGATAACTATTTGAGACCAAAAAAATAAAACACAAATCAGGAAACCCTCAAAATAAAACATAAAGAATGAGACTTTATACCCTGTTTGAGGAACGATTGGATCACCGTGTTGGTCGACGGCCTCTTCTTCAGCAAGATAACGTTCACATTCAAGAGCTGCGACACATCCTGTTCCTGCACTGGTAATTGCCTGACGATATTTTTTATCTTGCACATCTCCCGCAGCAAAAACGCCTGGAACACTAGTCTCAGAAGTGCCAGGTTTAGTGACAATATAGCCATCTGAATCAGTCTCCAATTGTCCTTGGACTAATCCAGTAGCAGGATCATGTCCGATCGCGTAAAATAGACCCTTGACTGAAAGGGAAGAGGTTTCGGAAGTTTTGACATCTTTGATGAGTAATGATTGTAGTAGGTTGCCATCACCTTGAGCTTCCACTGGAATCGTGTTCCACAACACGGTAACCTAATTAAAGAATCAGCTTGATTGACTATAGACAATGATGAAATATCTATATACATATACTTATATATATATATATATATATATATATGTGTGTGTGTGTGTGTGTGTGTATATATATATATATATATGTATATCATTCTTCAACATACTTTGGGATGATTTAGTAGTCTTTTCGCCATGACCTTACTGGCTCGTAATTGGTCTCTTCGAACCAGCACATAAACATGGCTGGCATACTTGGTGAGATAGGTTGCTTCTTCACAAGCACTATCACCACCACCTACCACGGCTAATGGTTTGTTTCTAAAGATAGGAACAGCCCCATCACAAACTGCGCAAGCTGAAATACCAGATTGCCAATAAGTTTCCTCGCCGGGTAAGTTGAGCCTTCGAGCAGATGCACCGGTAGCAATGATAATAGCGTCAGCAGTCTCAGGGGGTGATTGCTCTCTGCCTTCTCTCCAATAGTGAAAAGGACGCTTAGAAAGATCAATTTTTGAAATAGTTTCGGTGAAGATCCTTGTACCGAATCGCAGAGATTGGGCACGAAAGAGGTCCATCATTTCTGGACCGCGAATGCCGTCTGGAAACCCAGGGCTAATAGCGAGATGGAAGTGTGTTTAAAAAGAAGAAGGGCCAGTCAGCAAAGGAGGTAAATCAAGAACCAAAGGGGGAAAAAAAAAAATGAATGTACAAATTTTCCACATCAGTAGTTGTTGTAAGTTGACCACCTGGGGCAAAACCATTGGCCAACATCCCCTCGAACATGACTGGCTCCAAATTTGCTCTTGCCAGATAAATGGCAGCCGTGTGTCCAGCAGGTCCAGAGCCGATGATGACGACCTGAACGAGAAAGGGAGAAGATGAGTATGGAAAGGAGGGGTGATGAGAGGGCGGACCTTGGTATGAGAAGTAGGATGGGTTGGAATGGGGGCCATAGCTGAAAAGCAGTAGACCGGAGACCGGAAGAGTGAGGACGACTGCCGAGACTTGGAGAAGGGAAAGAGCAAAGCAGCCGGACCGACCCGGGAAAGCAGATATCGCGGCAGAATGGCGGTGAGCTGGCCTTGAGCTGAGACAGCCAAAAGACTGCTTTGGACTCCGCTCTTGTGTTTCACTTCAACTCATCCTCATCTTCAGTTCTCAGCTCAACTCTCTTTTGCTTTCTGCAGGCTGATAGCGATAAACAATACAGCTGAATACAAATATCTTTTCAATCGTCTTTATTCGTACATCCCAAGATGCACTTATCAAATATAGTAATCAAAATGATTCACATCACATAATAATTTGGTAGGATATCATAAAATTATAATTCATCGGTGCTTTCATTATGAAATTCAAATAAATAGCTAATTGCCCACTATGGTAAGTATGTCTTGATCAATCTTCTCATGTCATTTTTAAATCAAACGAGCTAACTGGCTCAGAAGTAAAATATTTCCCTTGAAACTGTCAGCAAAAATGATGATTCATTTGAAAGCAGAAAGACTAACACATTGCGATGGTCTTGGTCACTTCAATGGGTGGGTTTCGAGAAAATAAAAAATATGGATTGTGGCTGTCATGCAAATACAGTCAAGTAAGCAGCCATATTCAAAAAAAACAAAAGAAGAAGAAGAAAATAAAAAAAATTACTAGAGATCTTGAGATTTACTTTCATCTGGGTGCCGTTTGAGAACGCTAAAAGCAAGTGTAACGATGGTTATTTGTAAACGCGTTAAGAGAAAGAAAAGAAGAAGGAGAAGGAGAAGGAGAAGTTGAGCAAATAAACCGGTAGATATCAGCAAAGAATAGTGCCATCTAACCTGCAATATTTTTTTCTGATTTTTTATTTCTGATACTGAGCGCTGCTTATCATTGATTAAGTTTTCCACAATTCCGTAATAACCTCTGGAACAAAATCGATAGATTCCTGGTAGCTTGACGGCTCTGTCAATCCATTGTTTGGTGACTTGGATGTAGGCTAGAAACGCATGTTGATCGTTGGTCAAAAATGTTTCCAAATCTGGGGGTAAAAAATCGATACTAGGATATTTTTCCACTACAGGCAAAAATCCTTCTATCCATATTTCATAACTTTCATTAAGAGCCTTCTCGAATTTATCAGGTGAATCTTTTTCTTCCTCCTCCGCCATAAATGTTCGTACGTGCGAGGTGAACGCATTATAACAGAGCGCATGAACCATGGAGATCGTCGCTTTTTCACCCTCAGTTAATTGCGTATAGTCGAGGTGACCTGTAAAATTCCAATGACCAAAACAATTGAGTTTACCCAACCCCAGTATAGATAATTGTAGACCACTTCTTCACCTGCATAATTCATCAGAAAAATCCGACATCGTCAATGTGAGCATCAAAAAATTGACAATTCAAAGGTTCAAACTATAATCACCTGCTCCTAATAATACATGTCCTGTGCAGTCATGTAGAAATATCGACATGTGACGTGAGAAATAATTGATTTTTTCATGACCAACATTGAGCTACTTACCGCCTTTCAGAATTATGGCAACGGGCGGACCCAGGTCTGTTTTAGATCTTGCCAAATGGGCTTCATCAGAGAGTGAAGAGAATTTGGTTAGTCTCCAGTAGATACATTTCTTTTCATAAATGAATATGCTCACAAAACATGCTGTAAGGAATCGATCCTAGTCGAAAAATTTAATCAGTAAATACTTTTTGGAAAAGGAAATGGCAAGATTGGTGTATTATTTATTTGTATAATTTGAAGCCTTTTCTCATCACGTTTTCCCTCTTTCTTTCACCAGAAAAATAGGTGGGCACCTGATTGCAGGTGCCAATCCCTGTCGATGATTTGATTCAGTTCTAGCTCAGCTTTAATTCTTCTGAGAAGACCACGCACTGAACACTGAGAATGCTAGCTCGTGTGGCATGAAATCTCAGTCATTCTGGAATCACAAATGGATTGAGGGATTAGCACCTGCTAACAGGTGCCAAGTGTTTTTTTTGGTGGCGTTTTTAATAAAATATTTTCAAAAGTGGCAAGTAGAATTAAGATAATAGAGTCAAAAATAAAAAAATAAAAAATAAAAAAAATAAAAATAGTTACTCAAAAAAGATTTGAATTCTTCTTCTTCCTTTTTTTGTTGTCTTGCCGATCCTGTCAAATAGATTCCATCAGCATCAGGGTATATGAATCTATAAGAAATATACAGCTGTTAACTATACGGGAGAAAAGATTCTTGAGCCACACAGTGTAATCTAAAGCAGATTTCTTGATAGAGCGCCATAGTTTTCTTATTCTTCGCGCCAGGGATTGATTCTGTATATCAGGAATAGTAAAAGCTGGGCTGCTTGTTGGATAAGCTGCTTTACCTAAGGCAGACTGACGAGTAGGTGGTACATTCTTTTTCGGGAATTCTCCGTTTTTTTTCAACATAAGTAAGTCTTTATCGTTGGCCTGTGAGAATGATGAAGTATGACTTCGGCGAGGAGTGAGAGAAAAGGTCGATTTTAATTTATCTAGTTTGCAAAAAATTATATCTTATAAGCTATATTTCTCTTTACAGAACAGATGGAGTGGGATAGAAGGTTTCTAATACGGTGGTTACCTAAATTGATAAATGACATAATTCTTGGCCATTTTCTGGGATTCAAGAAACTGATCGGAGTCGAGATTCTATCCAATTTAAATTTTTTCGCTCCAGCATTCACTTTTGCAGCCTTTATCGTCTTGCCAGCGTGAGTAGAACCATGATCAACCATTGAAATTCCAAAACGCTTAAGAATCGGTATATAGTAATCCCAAAAAAAGAATCCATAGGTCTGAATGATTTTTGATAAAGTCTGGATAACTCCGAATAAACCTGCTCGGGTCTCGGAGTTTCTTGGATCAAATTTTTGATGTTTACCCCAGTTGCTGAATTGATTTCCTTCAGTAAATTGTGTTGAGGTGTCCGTCATTTTGGAGGCATCAGATTGAGGAGACCGATTAAAAGAAGGTACTTTCAGTATTGGTGTAGCAATATTTTTGATTGAATTGCTCCGTCCCTTAAACGAACGCTCAGTTGAAATTTTAACCCTTTTATCTCCTGGTGCAGAAAAACTGAGTGATTGAAGTAACGGAGGAGCTCTTTCAAATTCTTGACTCGTCTTAGGTAGTACAACATGAGATTCAAATACTTCAGTTCCCAAAGCCATTCTCATTAGGACAATTGAATGAATGAATTTCGTCAACTTCATTTTATAACTACTCGGTAAATCTTTTCTTGACTTTTCCTAACAGTGTACCCGTAACGATATCCGCAGTCCAGCGGGATTTGATAATCCACCCACAAGATATGATGTTTACAAAACCTGTCAAATAAGGGAATGCAGTGGTGTCGGTAAGTAAGCTACTTTCAGTATCCGATTATTTTGATTTGAATCAGTCAGGATAGACTTGAGTGGCAAAAATTGTTTCACACTAGGCAAAACCCGGCCTTTTTCTCCTCATATTGTTTCTGTTAACCTCGGGCTGAGGCAATGGCAAATCATCCTAAAAAAACAATTTCTAGCTTAGCTTCACTTGGGGGGCTGATGATACTGGCAATAACTTTTTAGCTTGATTCAATTGAAATCAGTAAGTTTCAAGCTAAAATTGCACACATGATACTCAGCGCCACAAAGAGGCAAGCGGGAGGCAAACGGGTCCAGGACCTGTTTCCAAAAATCAAGTTGAATATTGTTGAAATAAATTCTTAACAGTCCTTCCGACTATGATGTTTGGAACTTTACACACAAAAAAAAGTTTCGATTTCCTGAGATGGTCTGCTTTTAGCTAGACAGCACAACTGCTTCTCATCGCACACAAAGGGTGATGCATTATAGTTTGCGATAAACAAGTCAGGTATTAAATTGAACGAGTCTGTTACCCGTCTGCTAGGCAGACGGACAGCAGGCTCGCACACACATTGAATGATAGGCATGATTAAGGTAAGGGGGAGTTAGGTTACCGGCACAATTTCCTACTTTTTTAGAAAGTTAGGTCATCTACAGCCAGATTCGAAACGGTTGGTGCAGTTTTTCAAAAATAATCAAAACATTACCAAATACGCCACATAAACACGCCACAAAAAAAGGTACCAAACCTGCCATCAAAAAATGAAAAAAACACCTGCCCTGGACAGGTGTAATTCAACAGTGTATTTATCCCCAAACGTGACTTCTTTTGGCTCAAACAAGTCATCAAAACACTTCCCATCATCATCATGATTAGTCAGCACTAGGTACAAAGTGTTGGGACATTAGGGTTGACATGGCTATTAAGTACTTGACTACATAAGAATGTATATAAATAGGATATAAAGATTGTGGCAGCTTAAAGATTAGTATGGCACTAAGGATTATTAAAAGAGGGTTTTTAGAGTTGATTATAGGGATTGGAAAAGCCAATCTAATTTTATAATGATTTATATTGGAAAGAATGGGTGTTAAAAATTATTTAAAAAGGGTAATTCTATGAGTCAAGATTCAATAATTAATTAACAATCAAGAAATGCAAGTATAAGTCTGAAAGTGTATGGAAATTAAAGCTAGGAGTCTCAAGAACCTTTTGGGAATTTTCAGCAAATTTTTATGATTTTTCTTCTATTTTTAATAGGTAGATGAGGACGTCAAGGGAAAGGGGAAGGAGGTCAATAAGGTCTCTTTTTCTACTTCTTTTGGTGGTTTGGAGTTGTATTCTTGTGGTGGACAGTCAAGTGGTGAATGCTTGGCTGGTGTTTATGATGTGGAAGCAGGAAAGGTGGGTAGGCCTAAGAGCAGTTCTCAGGCAAAACCAAAGCCAAATGCTTCAAAGGGTGATCCTAAGCTGAGTGCAGCTAGGAAGAGGTACAGCAAAGAGGAGCTGTACAAGATGCAGAAGGGTATGGCTGACATGGGCCCCCCTAGTTTTGGTGCATTGGACCTGAATGGTGAGCCAATGCCAATGGAGGTGGATTCTGACTCTGAGGAGGATGTCCCTTTGGCTTCATTGCCAAAGCCTGTTGGAGTCAGAGGTTCTGGTGAGGGATCTGGTTTGGTTCCTGTTAATGGTAAATCTGTTGGTGGTGCTGGTCCTCAAGAATCTTCTAGGACCAAGGTGGTGAAGCAAAGAGCTCACTTTGAGAGGCCAGTAGTGTCTGGTCAAGTTAATGTTATGGACTCTGTCCTGGAAAGGATGAATCAGGGTCAGGTTTCCCTATCTTATGGGGAATTGTATGCTATCAGTCCAGGGTTGGCTGATAGGCAGAAGAAGTTGTTGACCAGGAGAAGGGTTTCTTCTGGTGAGGTAGAATACATTTGTGATTCTGCTGAAAAGTTTGGTGAGGGGTTGGAAACTCATTTTTCTGCTCCTCTGGGATATGTCAATGTCACTCTGAATGGCAGGGATGCAAGGGCATTGGTGGATTCAGGTTCTCAGATAAACCTGATTTCTTTGTTTGAGGCAACTCATATGGGCCTCCCCATCAAAACTGGTACTGGTGGGAATTTGAGAGGGATTGGTGGCCATGTCACTGAATTGGTTGGAACTTCAGAGTTTGTGAAGTTAGATGTTGGAGGAGTCTCAGGAAAGGTTCATTTTTACATTGCTAAAGGTAATGTAAAAGCAGTTTTGGGTGGGCCATTCTTGATGGATTTTCAGGCAAGAATAGGTTATCAATTTGATTTGGGAATCAGTTTGGAGTTGACTGGTGAAGACAAAAGGAGGCTTCACATGAGGTTATCATCCCCTGGAGAGGATGGTTGGGAGACTAGGCCTGGTTTATCTTCAATGTGCCAGTACATGGATTGCTGCAGGAGAAGGAAGGAAGTGGGTGCTGCCTCTGTTTTTTTGGAATGTGGTTCAGGCTCTATGGAGAGTCTGTCTTTTTTAGAGTAATGAGGGCTGATCACCCTAGTGCTACAACCTCTCCCCGAGATGAGGAAATCCCAGGTTGTAGTAGGTCAGCTCCCTTGGAGATATACCAAGTGGATTTTCAACTTTCTCTTTTTAATGTTTCTCTTCTCTGCAAGTATTCATCAAGTTTTTTATCAAGTCTCTGTTCTCTCTCAAGATTCTTAATTATTTTTAATTCAAGTTTAAAGAAGAAGATTGGTTATATATCTTTATTGAAAGATATGCGGAAAAGCTTTGGGGCGGTGAGATTGGGGTCTAAAAGTAAGTCCTCCCAATTGTGCACTGCTAGGGTTTCTTCTACACCTTTCAAAAACATTACCTGGGCCACACCTGTGAGCATTGGGGAAACCCCTGGTTATTTTTGTAGGACAGAAGAAAACTCAAGAAAAGAAGATAAAAATTTCAAGATAATTCATGAAAATCAAGAAAAAAATCTGAAGATAATGAAGAAAGAAGATGATAAATATTTTTGTGAAGATTGTCAAGATCTATTTTTGGGCCTCAAGCATGAGGTTAAACTGCAGAAAATGTTGAAGAAAGAAGATCATCAAGATCTATTTTTGGACCTCCAGCATGAGAATAAACTGCACAATTTTAGAAGACGTGATTCAGAAGATGAATCAAGATTCGAAGATTTGGAAGTTGGAAGTGAGGATGAAGATGTGGAATTGCGGAAAAGTTTTGGAGTGGTGAGATTGGGGTCTAAAAGTAAGTCCTCCCAATTGTGCACCGCTAGGGTTTCTTCTACACCTTTCAAAAACATTACCTTGGCCACACATGTGAGCAATGGGGAAACCCTTGGTTTTTGTTCCAGGTCTGGTGGTGAAGATTTCCTGAAGATCCCTCAAGTTGAAAGTGGAGCGGCAAAGTATAAGAAGGTAGCGCAGAAGATTAGGCCTGTCAATGAGCCTATGCCTGTGGGTTTGAATCCGCCTTTGAAGAGACCTCCTTTGTCAAGAGATCCGTACTGTACTCCTTTGGTGAAGAATCCTCCAGAATTTTTAGAGACGGCTAGGGTGACCGTGGAAAGGTTGAAGGTTGTTAATTTTGGTCCTGATGGGTGGTTGTCTGAAGAAGAAAAGAAGTTGTTATTGCACGTTATTGTGCTAAGGGAAAAGGCTGTGGCGTTTGTTGAGGAGGAAAGGGGTGTATTGAAGCACTCTTATGGGGAACCTTACTTGATTCCTGTTGTTTGTCATGAACCTTGGCAAATCAAACCTATTCCGATTCCAGCCGCTATCAGAGAGGATTTTGTGGAGATTATTAGGGAAAGAGTCAGGACTGGGTTATATGAACAATCAACATCCAGTTACTCAAGTCTGGTGTTCTGTGTAAAGAAGCAGAATGGAAAGTTGAGGGTGGTTCATGATCATAGAGCCTTGAATAGAGTCACTATCAAGGACGCTGGTATGCCGCCAAGTGCAGAGGATTTTGTTGAAGCTTTTGCTGGAAGGGTGTGTTATGGTTTGGGTGATATTATGGGTGGTTATGATGAGAGGGAACTACATACGGATTCAAGGCCTCTCACAACTTTTGAGACTCCTTTGGGAAGATTTCAGCTCACTAGGTTGCCTCAAGGAGCAACTAATTCGGTGGCAGTTTATCAAGCACAGATGGCTTGGATTTTGCAGGATGAGGTTCCTACTCATGCTGGTATTTTTATTGATGATGGTGGAATTAAAGGACCATCCACTGATTATGGTAATGAGGTGTTATTGGAGAACCCTGGAATAAGGAGGTTTGTGTGGGAATATGCAATAACTCTAGAGAGAGTGTTGTTCAGGATTGAAGAGGCTGGTTTGACCATTTCAGGGTCAAAATTCTGTTGTTGTGTTCCTGCTTTGGAAATTCTGGATCATGTGGTATGTAAAGAGGGAAGGATTATGGCGAAGAAGAAGATTAATAAAATTCAGGCATGGCCAAGGCCTAAAAATACTACCGAAGTCAGAGGATTTTTGGGTGTATGTGTATATGTCAGGATTTTCATTAAGGATTTTTCTTTGTTGGCTTCACCTTTAAGGAAATTGACCAGAAAAGATGCAGATTGGGAATGGACTGAAGAGTGTGAAGAGGCTTTTCAGAAGCTGAAAAAGGTTGTTGGTGAAGATATAATTCTTCACAAGTTGGATTATGGTGTTGGTACTGGAAAGATTTATCTGGCAGTGGACTCAAGTTATATTGCTGCTGGTGCTGTTTTGTCTCAGGAGGATAAGACTGGGAGGGTCAGGCTAGTAAGGTATGAGTCTGTGGTGTTTAATGAGGTGGAATCTAGGTATTCTCAACCTAAGTTGGAATTGTGTGGCATAGCTAAAATTTTAAAGAAGCTACAGACGGTTTTGTGTGGGCAGCATTTTGAGCTGCAGGTGGATGCAAAATCTTTGGTTCAGATGATCAATACACCTAGTCTTCCAAATGCTCCAATGACTAGGTGGGTGGCATTTATTCAACATTTTTCTTTTGACCTGGTACACAAACCAGGTAAAACTTTTACTATGCCTGATGGGTTATCAAGGAGGCCACCTACAGATGAGGATTCTGATTCTGAAGAATTTGACGAAGATGTTCCAGTGATTAGGGCAAGCACAAAGGGTGCTGAGGATTTTTCTTTCCTCCCCCATGAGGCTAAACTGGATGATTGTTCTGACCTCCCCCAAGAGGTTAAACTGGCTGGATCTGATCTTGATTCTGGTGATCAGGATGTTTTTGTTGATGAAGATGGAGTTGTTTTTTGGGACAGCTCAAAATTGGAAAAGGGTGTTTTTGTTAGTGAACTGGATTCTCACAAGGTTCAGTGGAAAGAGAAGGACGTGCCAAAATTTAAGGATTGGTGTCCTGGTTGGGCGGCTCAATTGGCTCATGTTCACACTGGTGATTTTGATGACAGAGTTGTACCCTTGGATGTTGTTTTGTTGGATTTTGAAGATGAGACCTGGGGTCAATCTGGGTTTTATTTTATTTTGGTGGAATATCTGTTGACCTTGGAGAGGCCAGATAGTTGTGATGATGATACTTGGTTGGCAATCAAGAAGAAGAGTCCTGGATTTTATGTGTCAGGAAGGCGCTTGATGAGAAAGAGACATCCTAATCCTCAAGTGGTGGTGACTCAGAAGAAGGGTCAAGAATTGGTTTTGAAGTCTTTGCATGAAGACCTTGGTCATAGAGGCTTTGGGGAGACTTATAGAAGAGTAGCGGACAGATTTTGGTGGCCAGGTATGAAGTTGGCTGTGCAGGGTTGGGTTCAATCTTGTGAAGAATGTCAAAGAAGAAGTCACTTGAAACCTAAAGAGGTGGGCCGTGCTACTGGTGAATCAACTGTTTTTGGAAGGGTCAGTCTGGATGCTGTCCATATTAAAGAAGGCAGGTATAAATACTTGATTGTTGCTAGGGATGATTTGTCTGGTTGGGTTGAGGCAGTGCCTCTGGTTAATTTGACTTCCAAGAATGTGGCAGAGTTTTTGAAGAAGAGTGGATTTTTAGGTATGGATTGATGAAGTTGGTCACTGTTGATGGCGGTCCAGAGTTTGGTGCCGAATTTAAAGAAGCTGTGGCTAGTGTTGGTTCTAGGGTTAGAGTGGCTACACCGTATTATCCTGAAGCTGAAGGCATGGTTGAAAGAGGCCATCAAGTTATCAAGAATACTTTGGTGAAGATGTGTGGAGATAGTGCCGAAAAGTGGAGGCATTATTTACCCTTGGTTTTATTTGCGGATAGGGTCACTGTGAAGAGGACAACTGGCTATTTTCCTTATGAGTTAATGTTTGGTCAGAAAGCCGTTCTACCAGTGGACTTGGCTGACACTGTCTCTTATCTTGGAATTGATTGGAATGACGTGCACTCAACAGAAGATTTTCTCTGTGCCAGGATGCAACAGCTGGAATGTAGAGAGGAATGTCAAGAGAAGGCGTACTCTAGAATGATGAAGATTAGGAATCAATCAGTCAGGTACTGGGACAAGAAGTTGGCTCATAGACTCAGGAATCCCTTAAAACCTGGTTGTTTGGTTTTGGTGTATAATAGAAGTTTGGAGAGTCAGTGGGGCAAAATGTTTGCTGACAGATGGAATGGACCTTACAGAGTCAGATCTCAGGCGTCTGGAGGTTCTTATGTTTTGGAAGAGTTGGATGGTGCAGTCTTGAAAAAGAGGGTGGCTGCAGACCAAGTGAAGAGGTTTTATCCCAGAGGCACTAGGCATGAAGAAGATTGACTCCCCAATGAGGATAAACTACGGACCATTCATTAATTTTGGTTTTTTTTGTGGTGATGCTATGCATCTGTTTGTTGGAAACTTTTGTTAGAGGGTACCCATGGGTGGGGCTTCTAGATTTGATCTTGGCAAGTGTAGGGGTGACTGATGGGCTGGCTGCTCTATCAACAGTTACCCCAGATTGTCTGTTTCCAACCCTTTCTCTTAGTTTGGTTGAAACCTAGTATTGGTTTCTTTTTACAGGTTTTAGTCCTCTATGACTTTAAACTGGAAATTCCTTTGGTTTTCAAGTGCCGGATTCTTCACTCTTATTGGTTTTGGTTTTTTTTGTGTTGGACGTTGTGTTTTTGTTAGAAGGTACCCAGGGGGGGCTTCAAGATTTTATTTTGGCAAGTGTGGGGGTAACTGATGAGCTGGCTGCTCTGGAGAACAGTTACCCCAGAATGTCTGCCTCAAGTCTTTTGTTTTTCCTAGTTGAATTCTAGTTCTGTTGTTTATTATTCAGGTTTTAAGTCTGCTATGACTTTAAACTGGTTTGGGACTGGCTTCTTTATCTTTGGTTCTTTCAGATTGGTGGTGGATCACTGGTGGTCTCCCATCATTTTTACTTATTGGAGGGAGCCTACCCAGTGATCATTTCTATGGACCGGACTTTCCCTTATTGGACCATCTATGGAGCTGGACTTTCTTTGATTTTTGCAGTTATGTTTTTGCTAGATAGTAGTTTTAGATTATTTTCTTTTTTCTCTTTTTTTCTTTTAATTTTTTTATGGGGGTTGTTTAGAATTATAAAATCAAAAATATAGGGTGTTACCACATCAGGGTCACCTGGATGTGGGCAAGCATTGGTGGGGAAAGGCTCATCAATTGGCCGGGAAATGCTATTTTCTTATTTTTATTTATTATTTATT
Source organism: Hemileia vastatrix (assembly GCA_030280995.1). Lineage (NCBI taxonomy): Eukaryota > Fungi > Basidiomycota > Pucciniomycetes > Pucciniales > Zaghouaniaceae > Hemileia > Hemileia vastatrix. Next base: position 15,291,103 of record JASXTE010000009.1, on the reverse strand, counting down.
TCATGTGTTTCTGTGTTTCATTATTTTTGATTATATTCTGAATTTCTAAATTTTTGTTTTTTTGTTAATCATTTAAAATATTTAATTGTGTATCCACATCAAGGTGCACTTGGATGTGGGTAAGGTATCAGGGGATCAGCTCATCAATTGGCTGGGGGATACCATTTGTATTATTTTTTATATATTTTATTTTATTTCATTTATGTTATTTCATTTCATTTTAATTATTAATTTTTTATTTTAGTATATCAGTAGACCGTGAAAAAAAAAAAAATTCTGAAATTATTTTTATTATTTGTTTTATATTATTTTTATGTTTCTAATCTTTTGCAGGAGCTCATTGTCTGGATGAGGAAGCTTCTGGAGGCTGGTCCGGATTGTGATGACGTTTTTGTTTTTTGTTGGGATTGTGGGAAGCACTGTGTTCTTTGAAGTGCATCCTGCTGGAGAGATTATAGGGATTGGATTAGAGGGAAGTTCAGAGGAGGAAGAAGAAGAGGCAGGAATGGAGTGCTGGAGGGTGTGTTTAATGATCCTAGACATTTTCCAGTGGTTGTCCAGTAGGTGCTTTCTCAAGGATTTTTCAAAGTCATTCAAGGGTCCATGGAGGGCAAAGGCTTTTAGCATATTGGAACACATGGTGCTTAGGTGTTTCTTCATGTCTCCATAATCCAGGGTCAAAGATGTTTCAAGAGTTTGGCCAACTCCAATAATAGATTCAGGAGGAGGGGTGCCAACTAGACAAGAAGAATTGGATCAGTAATTATTTTTGTTGAAGAAATGGAATAATTACTTTGGTACTTACAGATTGGAAGCTCATCAAATCTGTAAGCAGATGGGATTTGGATCTCTGACGATTTTGTTATGGTCATAGTGGGTGGATCAACTAGGGAAAGATATGGATTCTCATGGTCGTCCTCTGAAGGATCCTGAGAAGGTGAACTGGGATGCTGATGTTCCTGGGGCCTAGTTGGAGCAGTGAGATTGTTGTTGTTGTTGTGGTTGTTATTTCTGTTGGATTCAGCTGGAGGAGGTGCTGGTGATGGAGTACCAGGGTTGTTAAAGGATGGAGCAGGAGAGGGGGATTTGGAAGCAGACTGCTCTCTTCTGGATGGAGAATTTGAAGAGATGGAACTGTCAGAAGAGTAGTTGGCTGACAGAGGAGAGGTGTAGTTTCTTTGTCTTAGTTGGGGACGAAGTTGTTGTTGTGGAGCAGTGTGTGGTGTTCTGGTTTCTTCTTGGGGTTCTCTGGCAGTTCTCTTAGAAATCTGGGAAATTTTGGTGTTTTTGGATTTTGGAAGGGTGGATTGCATTGCTCTGGGAGCAGTAGGAGGTAGTTGGGTTGAGTTGTTATTGTTATCTAGATGAATTTGGCTATTTTCTGGCCATTTTTGGAGGTTTTGGCCCTGATTTTCGCTGATTGGTGAGGCACGGCCCGCCCGACATCGGCCAGGCCGCCTGGACGTGGTCTAGAAGCCTAGGGGTTGATTTTGAAGCTTTTGGAGCTAATTTAGCAGTGATAAAAGCAGTTTCTTGAGAAGCTAAGGCTGGTCTTTTGGGAAGAGTGCGGGAAGCTGAGCTTCTGGATCTTCTGGAAGGAGCTGAAGATAGAGAGGAAGAGGATGGACCAAGTTCTGGAGACCTGGTAGGGGATCTAGAGATGTACTTGTGAGAAGGAGAAGGCGGAGGAATAGGATAGTGGGCATCTCTGTCACATTTCTTTTTTTTGGAATAGCAGGAGTCACAAGCCCTGTTGTAGAATTTGGCTTCTGGATTTGGAAGAGTGAATGTGCAAGGTCTGCACATGTGTATGCACTGTTTGCAGGCATAGTCCCTTGGAGCAGTGAAGCAAGGAAGAGTAGAGGAGTCAACAGCAGGGGATTCAGACATGATTTGTGGTGTGAAAGGTGATGAAAAGGATAAGAGAAGATTTTGTCAGTGATGAGTAGAAGATGAAGTGAAGGTGGACGCTCCGTGGGTCTGGCTGTGTGTGTATTGCATGAAATTGGCTGGGTCAGATTCATGCAAGATTCTGTCAGTCCTCTATGACTCTAAACTGGAAAATTTATTAGTCCTCCAAGACTTTAAACTGGCTGGTTTCAAGATTTTATCAAGAAGTAGTCCGTCAAGACTTTAAACTGAACACTGTGTTAGTCCCCCAAGACTTTAAACTGAGGTTTGTAAGTCCCCCAAGACAATAAACTGAGGGAAAAGTTTCTGTTGTTGGAGTTGTTTTGAAAGATTGGTGGAGGGTATCCACAGGGGGAGCCTCCAAATTTAGCAAAGCAAGTTTGGGGGTAATTGATGGGCTTGCAGCTCTATTCACAATTACCCCAGAATGTTAGTTTTTTCTCTGTGTCTTAATGTGGTTTATCTCTGGTTCTGGCTTCATGATTTAGGTTTTGAGTCCCCCAAGACTTTAAACTGAGGGTTTTTGAGTCCCCCAAGACTATAAAATGAGGATGGTCCCCCAAGACTTAAAACTGAGGGTTGTTTGTGGTTACATCCTATAGAGGGTGTGGTCAATTTTTTTTTCTGAATCAAACTCAAGTACTAGTGGAATTACAGAGGGAATCAAGAGATGAAATGAAGTGTTCAGAATTAGCCTTGAACTGGTGAATGAGGTGTCTTCTGTTCTCAATGTCCTGTGGATCTCTAGCAGGAGTGGATTGGAAATAGTGAAGCAGAAGTTGTTTCTGTTGAGATGTGCGTTGTTGGAACTTGGCCTTGGTAGTGGGAAAGTGCGTTGGTGTTGGTGGTGCAATGGATCCTACATTGTTATCATCACTATCAGAAGAGGAAGGAACTGAGAAGTTATCAGTTTTAAAGTTGAAGGAAGGAATGAATGAATGAATGTTCTTTACCATCAGATGGACCAGGGATGGGGGAACTAGTTGTTTTATGGGTTGTGGCACTCTTCTGGGAAGGGTGGAGCTTTTTTATTAATCTGGGTATCAGGATGGATGGCCTAGATCTTTTGGTGCTGGCAGAAGAAGGACCAGGTTGAGGCGGAGGTGAATCTGTTGTAGAAGAAAGTGGACCAGGTCTGTGGCAGGTCTTCTTTCTGGAGTGGCAGACATCGCAGGATGTTCTGTATGGATGAACAGGTGGTGTTATGGCGCAGATTAAATTATTGTTGATGCAGTATTGGCAGGGGCCCATTTCAGAGGCAGATTTGGAAAAGAGGTTAAACATGGTGGTTGGATGAAGAAAGAATGCGGACATTCTCATTTGGAGGGAGGATGTGGTCTTCCAAAATTGGCAGGGGCCTTTGTTGTGTGATTTGGCGCTGTTTGTGCATGTCTTAATTGACATCTGTTAAGGAATTTGGTATTTTTCTGGTTTTATTCCGTGGATATTGGGTCTGCGGGTATGTGGGTACTATCATTGGATAGCCCTGGTTTTTCTCTATATTTTATGTCTTGTAGACATTTTTCATATTCTGAGTTTTAAGGGGTCATTTCCTCATTTTTCATTTATAAAAGATTGCTGTTTAATCCTGTTTTTCGTGTTTTATGGGCTAACCTTAAGTCTTAGTGTTAAGTGCTTAGTACCATTGGATAGAGCTAATTTTTCTCTATATTTCATGTCACAATGTTGTTATAGTGAAATTCTGTGTTTTAAAGGTTTTAGTAGTTGTAGTTAATTTTTCAAAGTAGATTAGTGGTTTTTATTGGTTTTCTGGCTTCAGGGAGGCCGGGCCGCTTCAGGCGGCATCTCTGACGTCGGGCGGCCCGCCCGCCTCTGTTTTAGGAGGTTGGGGAGCGCTCCAGGAGGGTTTTTTATGCAATTTGGCAGGTACAGGCGCCAGATTGGTGGGTGCGCATGGGCTCTTAGTTAGTGGTCTGTGTGTACATAGTGAATAAGACAGTTTGGGGCAACCTTAATCATCATACAACCATCCGGAGGTGATCTCATTGTTCCTCACTCAGTTTTCACTGTTTTCTGGCCACAATTGGCTGTGTTTGTTGCAAGTGAGTTCTTCATTTAACTTAACTTTGGCAACTGTTTTCTCTGTTATAGTCTTGCAAGCTATAGCAAGTATTATTTCTGTCTCTGGTGTGGATTTGCAGCCTACATCAAGTATCTTTGCTGTCTCTGGTGTGGACTTTGTTCTACATTTCAGTTCTTTGGTCTGGTAGTCTATCTGGTGACTACTTTCTTGGCTCATCAAGCAGTCAAGTGTGTTTAAAAGGGGTCTTTAGCAAAACAGGAACCAACTTACTTTAGCAAGTAAATCTCACTCTATTTTTCTAAAGGGACAGGGGATTTTCTCTCTGGTTTTTCTCCAACTCCCTTGGTCAAGGCCTATAGCTAGTACTATAGTATTGTCTACAACACATTTCAGGTATCGTCTTTGGCTGATAATGCATGGAAATCACATCTTTGAGGTCCTTCCAAACGTTCTCAATTGGATTGAGGTCAGGAGACTGGGCTGGCCAGTTTAGCATCTTTTGTAAGCTGACAGCGCTTTGGAAGTCATTGGCAAGTTGAGAGGTATGTATTGGGGCATTATCTTCCATGAGTGTAAGTTGGTTGTCCTCATCATTTTTTGCAAGCCAGGGGAGTAAATTTGAAAGGTGGACATTCTCAATGAAGTGCTTTGTTGTTCGCTGCTTGGGAGGAAGAAAAACAAGTGGACCCTTCACATTACCATGAAAAGAGCCCCATACCATTACAGAAGAACGCCCACTCTTAAAAGTGGGTGTGAGACAATCCTTATCAAACTTTTCCTTAGCTTGACGCCACACTAATACTTGTCTTGACTGCTTGCCAATCTCAAAACTTGACTCATCAGACCACAGGACCAAATTCCAATCACTAACTGTCCAGTTCAAGTGCTCACAAGCAAATTTGAGGCATCGACTTTCATGCGTGGTATTGATAAATGGCTTTTTAACAGCAACTCGGCTATGGAAATTAAGTTCTTTTGCACGTCGGGACAGGGTTTGAGCAGATATATTGGAAGTAAGGGTGTCAGCAATATCTGCTTTTGTTGATTTTCTATTTTTTTTTTAGGCTTCGTGCTATTTCACGCATGTCACGCTCAGTTGTTTTGCAAGGTTGGCCATAGCGAGGGGCAGTCTCCACTGTGCCAGTGACATCATGTTTTTTGATGATATCATGCACAGTGGCCCAAGGAAGCCATAAAATTGTGAGATTTGATAGGGATTGGCACCCCACATTGACATGCCAACAATTTTGGCCTTCTCCTTGGTTGTCAAATACTTTTTCTGAGCTGGAGTTTGAGGCATAGGTGAAGAGATTGGGTAGAATAGGAGGTAAGGAAAATAACCAGTATTCCCCTGGTGGTGTGAGTGGCTGTTGTGGTGGTATGAGGAAGAAAATGAAAAAGGTGATTGTGAAGATTATGCATGCAGAAGGTGGATACTTTTGTCACCCCACTGTAGAAACTCTGGCAATCTCCAGACAAGCTCTGGGATGCTCCAGCTGGGAAAAAGGAAGAATGTGACATACTATGCATATAAAGCCTGTAGACTCAAAATTAGAATAGATAATCAGACACCATAACCATTAACAACAAAAATCATACCACAACACATATTAACAACCATCAATATTATTTTACATAACAAATTATAAATTGTAAAACCCTTATATATATTACAATTTACATAACATTTTGTAAACTTTAAAAAATAACTCATAAATATTAACTTATAGGGTACCATTTTGAAGGTCTCAATTTCAGGGACTTGAATTTAACAACTAAATCTAATAAAAATAAAAGCTTTTTAAAAACATATTATACAATCATTTATATAACTTTTCTGAATACAGCTTCACTGTTGTATTTCTTTCCTCCATTATAAAGAACACTGATTCTGCATCTCAAAAATTTTAATATTAAATAGTTTATTTTTCATTTTATAGAAAGTAGAGATTTCAGCTTAGTTGACTGTGAACTCTTTATTTGCTTTAAGGGAGAGAGTTTTCTTTGGTTTATCCAACTCCCTTGGATTCTGCTTACAGCAAGTCAACTGTAAGAGTCTTTCTTCAACATAATTATAAATCTATCTGTGTGTGAAATTAAACTGTAACTTCACTACAGGTTATGGGATTGTACTGCTAAATAGTAAAATTTTTCGTTTCTTCTGCTTAGTTCCTCATCTTCTCTTATCTTGCTCCATGCTACATATTGCTATTGCTCTGTGCTACATTGCTATATCTTGATCACTCTTTGTGCTATATCTTGCTCATTCTCTTTGCTAATAATTGTCTTTTTTTCTCTCTCTTCTTCTTTCTTTCCTTTTGCTTTTTCTTGTTCTGCATTCATCTCTTTTGTTCCCTTTTTTATCTTCTCATTTCCTTTTCCTTATCCTTCTGTCATTTGTTTCTCATTTAATGTAATAATACTAACAAAAAAATATAAAATAATATATATATCAAAAAAATAAATGTAAAAATAAAATAAATATAAAATAAAATAATTTTCTTTTCTCTATAAAATATATGTATCTTTCTTGTGAAGCCAATTTAGTAGATAAGGTCTCTTTCCTGGCCAGGAAGAGAATTTATTCTTTGGAAGTGGTGGATACACTCCTGTCCCAAAATCTTTTTTGGTGCTGATTGGTTCTTTCCTTTTGTTTTGTTTTCCTTTTCTCTCTATTTCTTCTTTTCTTTCTTCTTTTCTTTCTTCTTTTCTTTCTTCTTTTCTTTCTTCTTTTCTTTCTTCTTTTCTTTCTTCTTTTCTTTCTTCTTTTCTTTCTTCTTTTCTTTCTTCTTTTCTTTCTTCTTTTCTTTCTTCTTTTCTTTCTTCTTTTCTTTCTTCTTTTCTTTCTTCTTTTCTTTCTTCTTTTCTTTCTTCTTTTCTTTCTTCTTTTCTTTCTTCTTTTCTTTCTCCCTATTTTTCTGTAAGAGAAATATTTAGAGAACTATGGGAGATAGAAATCCTATATTAAACAAGGTAGAGTGAGAAACAGATTGTGCAAGGCAACATGCACAATCTTCACCTGAAACTTCTGACTTGAACACTCATCAGGCTTCTATGGAACCTAAGACAGCTGAATATTTGGCTTCACTTCTCCAAGTGAAGATCATGTGACCCCAATGAGTGCAGGAAGTAATCAAGGCCCCCAGGACAATGATGAGGAATTGCCATATGTGAATGGACTTCTGCCAGATCTCAAGGAAGTATGGGACTCACAATCTATTTTACTTCTCTTTTAAAAGGCCAAATTAATGATTGATGTAGTGCCAAAGCTATCCAAAAATTGCAAAAATTTTCAATTGTGGCATCAAAAACTCAAGAAACTTTTTTGGAGAGTCATATGTGAAACTTTGTACCCAGCTACTGGCTCAACTCAAGGAAACTTCAACTGCTATAAAGACCATTTTTCTAGGTAAATGCCCCTAGAAATCATTGACAATGCTCTTCAGGAAATGGTTTAGTAGGGGGGTTTCCCCCTTTCTAACAATTTATACTGATATTTTCTCACACGATTCAATCAGGGTACCTGATAACGGCACTGAACTCTCTGGTGTGAAGCAATTGAAATGCGCAGGGATGACTTAAATAGTGCAATTGAATTTACTTTGGCTCTCAATGCTACGTGGCTGGCACTCAAAACTTCATGCCTTTTTCTTACAGCTGACAATCTGCTTGGAATTCAACCTCAATATGGCTCACAAAGAAAAAATAATTTACATGAAGATGTAATGCTCAAAATAAATCATGTCTACCATTCACAAAAATTAGTTCCTACCTTCCAAGAAAAAGCTTGTATAGTCATTGAAAGTAAACAACAAATAACTGATTCTGAGAATTCTAATGATTGCCTTGTCTCTGTGAATTTTCTGTCTTTAATCCATGATATATCTAACTCCACTCTTTACCTTATAACTGAAGTTATCACTACTGATTCTTCTAGACAAATACAAAACTGCTATAAATGCCAAAGACCTGGTAATCTAGCAGCAAATTGTTGTAACCCTCCTGTGAACTCTTTCTCTCAACCAAATCCATAATCCTTGGCCCAACCAATTCCTTTTCTCCCTGTTGGCTACCCAACTCCATGGCCATTGAAAATATCTTCTCCTGTTACCATCAACCCTTTTCAGACTACCTCTTGTGTGCAGAATTAAGACAGAAAACCTGACTTTTACTGCCCAAATTATGACAAGGATTTCAAAGTGAGGAAAACAGTCTGTGGCAGGCTTCTTGAGCAGGGTAGCACTGACTAACCCTGAAAAGTGCAGATTGACAACCTTCAAATCTCTAACACTTTTCACCAACCCATACTTGATAGTGGTTCCACTCACAATTTATCAGGAGACTTAGATTGATTTGAAATGTTAGTGCCTCTATCTCATCCTAATCCTTTGAAAGTATCCACTAATGGTGATTCCAATTTCATTACAGTGAAGGGCTCAATGATATTTCCTTCCCTGGAAGGTAATAAACTTCATATTAAAATTTTTTATTAATGTGAAAAGGCTAATGGAGCCCTGATATCTCAAGCTGCCCTGATACTTGAAAAATGTAAGCTATCATTCATTAATACCAACATCATTGTCAATTCTGAATTTGGGGTACCACTTTTCATAGCAACCTTCAATAAAAAATACTGGGTGTTACCTTGCCCATTTCAACAATCTGTATTACATGCCATGGTAGGTCCTATTGATTGTTATATCTGTGAAATGAATAATGTGCAATATTCCCCACCCACTATTAACTTTGCATCCTGCCCTGTTTTTCCTGCCACTGAGTTCCAGAAATTGAGACTTGATATTGGTACTGAGGAAGCCCTTATGTATTGGCACCAAGTTTTTGGTCACCATAGTCTGAGAAGCATACTAAAGTTGGTAAATGGTAAATTAGCATTGGGCTTACCTGATGACATACCTACTGGGACAATAGACTGCAAAGATTGAAGAATATCCAAATCAGAAAGAAGAGAAACTCTACTTGAATCATAACAAGTGCATGAAGCAATTGAGATGCTTGCTGTTGATATAATGGGACCTTTTGAGGTATCAACCACAGATAGAGGTTTGTACTTACTCACTATGTTAGATGTAATCTTGATTTATGGTAATATTAAAGTTTTTAAAACCATTATCCAAGCAGGTAAAATCATATGAGAATATATCTGCTGGACTGAAAGGTGTACTGGAGGTAAAGTAAAAAAGCTAAAGTCAGATAATGGTGGAGAATTTGTGAATTCTGACATGGCTGACTTTCTGAAATATGCAGGCATTTCTAATGAGGAGTCTATTCTGTATAATCACAGGAAAAATAGGAAAATTGAAAGGTTTAAAAAAACCATTTATGATATGGGGAGAACAATCTTGTTTGATAGATGGTTACCTAAAAATTTCTGGGCCATGCTTTTAAGTGGGAAGCATATGTCCACAATCAACTCCCCAAACCTTTTGCTGAAAATTTCACTTCCTATGAGAAGATACTCAAATGCACACCTAATTTAGACAACCTTCACATTTTTGGGTCAATGGCCTATGTTCATAAACCAAAAGAAGCCCATAAAAAGCTGGACCCACAAGCCAGAAAGTGCAAGGTAATTGGTTATCTGGAAGAAAGAAAGGGTTGGCTATTTGTTGATGACCAATTGAAGAAGTAATATTTTTCTTTTTGGGAAACTTTCTCTTTCCCCAAATACTTGACTTATCTGACTGATTATTCACTTACTAAGGGAAGAAGCAACAATGAAAAAATCTCAATTGAATACATTAAAAACTCTCTATTCCTTGGGAATTTCACAAAAGAACACCTGCTACTGGCACAAGAAAAACTAGTAGACACTATTTCACTGAAGTCAAAAACACTGGCCAATGACTCTCCAACCATGTATAAACAAATTTTGAATTCCTCAGAAAAGGAACACTGGCTTGAGGGATTCTGCAATGAAGTCAAAGTATTGCAGACATGCAGGTGTGGGAGGAGGATAAACCCCCTGTGAGAACCTCAATCACTGATGGTAAATGGGTCTCCACTAAGAAAAAAGACCAGGATGGAAATCTTCCTAAGAGGAAAGTAAGATATGTGGCCAAGGGCTTCACTCAAATTGAAGGTGTTGATTATGAGGAAACCTTTGCACCAACTGCCACTTTTACATCCCTATGTATTATCCTGACCTTATTTGCTGCTCACAACTGGCCAGTACACAGTTTTGACAACATCTATTCTTATTTGAGCTCACCCCTCAAAGAAAGACTTTGGGTGAAAAAAACAGAGGATTTTGGAAGAGAAAAAGGAAAAGGAATGTTACTGCACAGGGCACATTACGGAACAAATCAAGCAACAAGATTCTTGTGGAAGCCTTTGGAATCTAGATTGGCACCAATGGGTTACATAGCAAGTACCTACAACAGTTCCCTGTATATCTTGAAAACCTTATTGGCTACTGGCCTCTAGTGGATTCATGTGGATTATGGAACTATAGAAGCATCATCTATCACTCTTTTGACCAAATTCCAATATAATTTGAATCAGTTAGCTGATATCAATTGGAACACTGAAACTAGCGGTATTTTTGGTATAAAAGTTGTTTGTAAAAATATTAGTTTCAGTTTTTCTCAACCAATGCTGATCCAAAAAATGAAAATTAAACTAGACATTAGCTATATTAAAACAAAGAACATGGAATTACCAAAGGACTGCAACATGAGGTGTTTTAATGATATTAAAGTAAAATCAAAAGATTATCTCAGTGTCATTGGATCTCTTCATTACTTGACTATAGCTACACAACCCAATATTGCTTTCTCAGTGAACTACCTTGAAAGATTTTCCAATAATCCAGGACCTTCTCATTAGGAAGCGCTTTTACACTTAGTTCAATATGTTATTATGACAAAATATTATCTCTTTGGTGCTTACCCAACTCAGATGCACAGTATGGAACCATACATGGAAGCTAGCTATGGAGGGGAGTTTTCTAGATCAACCAATGGAAACCTAATTCTTCTACATGGAAAACCAATTAAATAGTCCTCCAAGCCACAAAAAATAGTGGCACTTTCCACATGTGAAGTTGAATCAATGGCTTTAAGTGTAGGAGGCAAGATCTCAATGTGAGTTCAGAATATTATGAAAGATATTTTGAACAAAGAACTGAAAGTGGTAATCTATTGTGATAATCAATCAAAAATCAAAATTGTAAAAGATCAATCACCTAACAAGAACATAAGGCATATGGAAAGAGATATTTACTGTGTTACATCACTTTTATTCAATGGCAAAGCAAAAATTGAATGGGTCAATATGGAGGAGCAAAAACCAGATATTCTTAAAAATAATTTAGGGCCAAATGTGATGTAAAAAAGTAGGAATGGAGTAGGTGTAGTACTGAGGAGGGATTGATGGAAGAATGTAGTCAAGGAAGGGTGTGTTGGTAAATAAGGGTTTACATAGCTATTAAGTACTTGACTACATAAGAATTTATACAAATATGATATAAATGTAATTGTAAATCTATCTGTGTGTGAAATTAAACTACCACTTCACTACACAACAATGCCAACACTAGGTACAAAAGTGCCAACACTCAGATTTTTTTAACCTGATCATTAAGGTCTTATTCATATGAGCAAGATATATGACTTTCCAGAAATTAATTAATCCCATAATCATAAACTTACCCTTAATATTTATCACTGTTCACTAACACAACATGCCAATTTCAGTATGCCATCAACTTGAGATCACTTCTGCAGCTGTAGCTCTTGATCTAATGGTTAATTCTGATACAAACTCTGATGCAGAACTTGAATTGGCTTTTATGTGTGACATGTTAGAGAGCCACTACTTATTTACTAGAACACCTTCCATAAAACACCAACCTCAATATCAACTTGATGTTTTTGCCAACATTCCTGAAGCTAGCTTTCAACAGATGTTTTGTACAACTTTTCCTGGCTTTCTTAGTGTACTTGAATTGATTCAAGATAATTAAATTTTCAAAAATAATTCTCATTGTCCTCAAAGAGATCCAGCTATTCAAATATCTGTGGCACTTTTCCATTTTGGTTCAAATGGTAATGGTGCAGTATTGAACTGTCTTGAAAACCACTTCCAGCTTAGTCAAGGAACAGATCACCTCTATACAAAGCAAGTCATAACTTCAATTCTTTTCTCTTGAAGCTCAACTTCTGAAATAGCCCAATAATACAGAAAGGTTGGAGAACTCTTGGGTGATTCAAAAAGAAGGTTTTCCTGGCTGAATTGGTTTTGTTGATGGTACCACAATACCTTTCAGTCAAAAACCTGCCAGATATGGAAATAACTATTTTAATTGCAAAAAAAGAGGATGTTTTTTTCTTTTATAGTTTCAAACAAATCTCATATTAATCTTTTCCTTTTTTTTAGGTACTCAATTGTTCTCCAATCGGTTTGTGATATTAACAAGAAATCCCTTACTTTTCATGCTGGATTCCCTGGTGCTCTCCACAATTCCTCTGTATTTCAGAAAATTCATGTTTCTCAACATCCTCAATTTTTTTTGATGAAAATAAATATCTTCTAGCAGACTCTGCTTATTTGAATGGTGTTTATGTCATCTCTGTTTTTGTGGGACTGGTGATGAATAAAGTGAAAAATCAAGATTCAATACTCATCTAGCAAAATCTTGTGCTAGGATTGAGAATGCAATAGGCATACAGAAAGGCCAGTTCACTTCTCAACAAGAACTAGGGACTCCACTCCATAACAAAAAAGAAATAAAGTTTGATGTAGACTGAACGACTGCTTTTATTATATTACACAATCTTCTTGCTAACTTAAAAGATGGATGGGATGAGCTTTATTAAGAGGACATTCCTGATCTACTTTCACCAATAGAATCTAGCAGTAATTCATCATCTCAACCCAGTTCTACGTGTACTAAAATACTACCAATCACCCTTTTTCATTTTGAGGGCCTAGCTTAACTGATTTACAATTTTTTTTGTGTAATAATTTTTTCCAATAAAACTTCCCAGTTTCTCAGTTTCATTTGTTTTGGTTCAGCTCCCAAACTTGAAATCACATAAAATTTTCAAAGGCATAAAATTTCTAAGATTATGTCTTACTAAGTTATTTAATCTTCTCTTCATCACTAAATTCCTTCATTCATTGTTGGTTATGATACTTTTCACTTCACAGCACTCAAAGTAAGTCACTTTCTCATTTTTTTAAATTTAATTTCTAATTGAAATGTCTTTTTTCTTGTCTCTCTTTTTTGTTTCTTTTTTAATCATCTTTTTTGTTTTGATTGCTGATTTATATGTTCTTCTTTCCCTTTCCCTCCCTTTTTCTCTTGTTCTCTATCATTTTTATTTTTTATTTATTGACTTTTTAGTGTTTTTTGGTCATTTTTGGGTATTTTCACTTTTTAGGCTTTTTTCTTTACTAAATTGCTTCACAATCATTCAGAAACAATTCAGAAAAATTTTCTGAGAAATTTCCACTTACTTTGAAGTATTTTTGGCCTGTTTTTGGTATTTTACTTTGTTAAAACTTTCCAGAAACATTTTCCAAGCGTTTCTTAGTGAATTTTAGGTGTTTTTGGGCTATTTTAAGTCAATTTTTTCACGAAATCAATTGGTAAACTCTTAGAACCCTTGGGAAAGCAATAAGAAACATTTTAAAAGTCGTTTAGAATATTTTTAAGTCATTTTGGTACTTTTTTAGACAATTTTTATAACTTATTTTTTGGCACTTTTTTCCAGTTTTCTGGAAACCTTTTGGCACTAATCCCTAATCAGACAGATGCAAAATGGCTAAATATTATTGGTGATGATATTTTTGCTTCTAATGTCACAGTAAACTTTTGTGGGTTTTATAAAAAAAATCCATGAAAAGGATGACAACTTTGTCACATTTGAAATATTCTCATACATTAACTAAAAAACTCATCTTCCTATCTCCTCACCCCCCTCATCTACAAAAGGCCATGGTATATACTTTCCAGACCATCAATTCATTATTGAAATTGGAACAGGAAATGGAATAATTGAAGCGATTTGGTATTCAAATCTTTATAATCACCAGATGAATAAAGAACCATCTGGCTTAGAATACTGTGAAACATTCACTAACTTTGGCTATTATTTTCAAATAAATAAGGAGCTGGTCAATAGGATTGATAAGGTAAGAGAAAAAGGTGAGGTAAAACAAAAAACATTGTGTAGAAAAAAAAGTATGGGGTGTAATATAGGCTGTCAACTTTTATTTTTATTTCACAATTTAACATTTTACAAGTCATATATGATACTATACTTACCTAAATTAATGGGCCATCAGGCTGTGTGTTTTATAATGGTAATCATGTGGAAATTTATTTTTCTCAAGAGGCTCATGCATACATTTGTGTTTGATTTCATTGTCTTTACTCACATACAGTTTCCACTCACATTTTTACTTGAATTGTCATTAATTTAGGTTTGTTAATTATCTTATAAGAATTTTATAAATGTTAATTTATGCAATTAACATCAGTTTTTTCAATCTATGCCCCTACTTCAATAAGACAGAGGGGAGGGTAATGCCTTTTTTTTGTCACAAATTTTTTCTAACTTAGAAAAAAAATGATGATCCCCACCCCCTGTTATGGTAAATAGCAGGTGAGAGTATTGCAAAAAAATTTTTTGACTTAGAAATAAGAAAAATTCTTTAGTCAAAAAAAATAAAATAAAATAAAACCTTGTTTTATTTTTTTAAAAAACTCCCCATAATCAGAAAAAACAGCCTTTGATGTTGATTATGTTGTCACAAAAACTAGCCAAAGCATTTTGCTTGAGTCTCTTGCTAGGAGGGGTTGATTCTTTATCTTCTAATCTTTCATTGTCAGTTACCTCTTTACAGATTTCTAGATTTGATGAGGGTTGTGTCTGGTTTATACATGGGGAGTAAATCAGCACTACAAAAAAATAGCAAAAGTATTTTAGTCTTACTACCATGGGCTTGTCAGACTCAATGAAAGAATATAAAGATGGTTCTACAAATTCTGGAGAGTCAAGTGAAGGATCTAAAGGAAAATTTTGAATATTTGTATGAGACTCAGCAATTCTTGGAACTTGATTCATGTGAAAGGGGTTGACATCAGGCCTTAGTCCAAAGAGTTTTTCAAATTGATCATAAAGAGGACACATAGAGTTGAGTTTTTCAGAAACAGATGTGATTCCATGCTTTTCATCATCTTTGGTAACTTCAAACCAAGAGGAAGAAGAAGTGATCTTTGCTTTCTTGTATTTACCTTGATAGTTTTTGAATCTTTCCCTAGTTTTCTTTGTTTTCAAATCCATTTTACCTTTAGTTTTTGATTTCCACTCCAATTCCATTTGATTAAAGCCACTCAATTCTGCTGCAGGTGGACAACCAACTTGAGTGGACTTTTCACACCCAAAACAGACATCAAAATCATATTTAATTTTCAGCCAGTTAATTACAATCTGTAGGTAGGATGGTTTCAACAGAGTAAATTTTTGAGAAGTAGATTCTAGTTGAGGCATCATAAATTAACACTAAACAAAGTAATTAGTGAAAAAAGAAAATTTTTTTGAAGAAAAGGAGAAACTAAAAAAGATTTCAGAAATCCATGATGCCTTGTATAAAAATAAGAAGTTGTGAGTATAGAAATTTTAGCAGAAAAATTTTCTAAAAAAAAGAATAAAATGTAATAGACTTACTGTGGTTTGAAAGAGAAAAATTTTATTTGGAAATGAACTGGGGAAGAAGAGTTGTGACATGGAGTATATGGGTGAGGATGGAAGAAAGGTGATGTACAGCTTATTGGGAGGATGTGGGTACTTCTGCCCTGAATTGTGGTTAAGAAAATTGTACAAAAGTAGGATGTATTTGACCCCATGTTTGAGACCCTAAGTACCAAATCAGCCATGTTTCATGGTGTTTTTGGTAATGTTTGAGACCCCCTATTTTGACAGAATGCTTGTCATTTTTTTCAATTTTGTACAATCTCACCCAACAAGGGGCATGAAGGAGAAGGCAGTCAGAATAGGGAAAAATAGCTATGTACATGATATGGAGAAATAACAGGTGATAAATTAGGGCAATAATAGAAGGGAAAACATGAAGGAGTAAAAAACTAGTTTTGAGATAATTGATCAAGGGTAAATTATTAGGAAATCTACAAGTCTTGACTAAGAATTTTGCCACATAAAAAATAGCTGGTGAGGAAGAAAGAAGAGAAGAAGTAGAAATGGACACTTTGAGTTTAGTAAATTCCCTAAGTAAGGAAGGGTGAGAAACAGAGTGAGCAGGGAAAGTAATTAAGAAGTTTTCTGGGGTTTCAGGGGCCCAAAGATTACATAGTCAGAAAAGTGGCAAATTAACAGCTTTAAATTTGTAGAAGTAATGTTTAAGAGGGGAATGGCCCTATTGAAACTGAACAAAAGTGGTAGCATTAGCCCTGGATAGGGAGGAGAGCAATTTGAATAGGGAAACAGGTTCAAATTTTCCTCAAGGCTTCTTTAAAGTGCCTGAAGGAGGGAAGTGGAGTAAAATTGAGGCTGAGTGATAATTAATAAAGGATTTCAGAGAGGATATGGAGGGGGTATGAGAATAAGTGGAAGTGAAAGACTCAGCAGATGAAGCCAGGGGGTGAGAACCATTGGCTAGAGCATCAACCAGCTTGTTACCTAGGATGCCTTTATGGCCTGGGAGCCACTATAATGAAATCCTAAATGAGGGGTTGTGATTGAGAATGAGTAAAGTGGTCTGAATAATGGCTTTGAGAATTGTAGAATTGGATGAGGAAGAGGAGAGGTTTGAGAATATTTGTATCACCAGTCAGTTATCTGTGACAATGGTAAGGGAGGGTGTGAGGCAGAAGAATGGGTTGGAGAGGAAAAGACAAAGACCTAGAAGGATTCCAACCAGTTCAGCTTCAAAGACAGAGAAAAGGGAGGCATCTCCCAGATGCAAAAGCATAGGAAGAGGAAGACTTGGGTCAAGAGCAGCAGCAAAGACACCCTCTTTAGACTTGGAGCTGTCTGAGTGAATAAAATGGGAAACTAAGGGGTGAGAGTACAAGGAAGAAGCTAGTTGAGAGAGGGCCTCCTGCTTTGAGGAAGTGATAACTGGGATGAGCAGATAGGAGCTCATAGGGGCCAGTATTCTAGGGAGCAGGAGTCCATGTTGTTGAGAGGGAAGTGGGAGGGGAAAAGGCAGGTGGATGTGAGGACATGGAGTGGGTGGGGATAAAGTCTTGGAGGTACAGTGTTGATCAAGGATTTGGCTAATCTTTCTAAAGGATTGGAAGAGGAGATGGTGAGGAGACAAACCCAAGCTTTTTGTACTACCAAATCTAATTTCTGCTTGCAACAGAGAGAGGATGAGTCATGTAATAGAGTGCATATTGGTGTGGATCTGAAACGACCAATAGCCCATTTAGTAGCCTTTTTGTCAACAACCTGGAGAATTCTTGTGATTCAGGAGGTATTCTTTGAGGAGAATGCTTGACATTTGACAGAGAAACTGGAAAATTTTTGGTGAAGTGAGGCTAAGTTTTCTGTCAAATGTCAATTAAGCTGACCAAAATTTTGAATTTTTTAGTAAAACTGCACCAAACATTTTGAATATGGCTGTACCTCCGTGTTGGTGTGGAAGCCTAAAAATTAAAATGGAACTAGAGTTTATTGATGAAGTATTTTGGGAAATTTTTAAAAAGATTGGAAAATCCAAAAAAATTCTATATATTTTTATTTTGAAAGAAAAAATTTTATAAGTGGTTTAGACAGGGTTAATTTTGTGAGTCAAGATTTAGAAATTATTTAACAGTCATGAAATGAAATTATAGGCTTAAAAATTTATGTAAATGAGTATCAGGAGTCTCAGGAACTTTTGGAAATTTTTTGGGAATTTTCAATATTTCTCTACTATTTTTAATAATTTTAAAAAGTATTTTTGATTATTTTGATTTCTCATAATTACTTAAATTTGATAATTTTTAATTAGATAAATAGGGCTGCGCAGACTTTGAAAAGTTGTTGGGAATGTAGAGGAGAAGTAGCTCAATCATCTTTAATTTTTTCCAGAATTTTTTTTAGGGTTTTAAAGTTCTAATTGAGTCTGGAAGTCTGTACAAGCTCTGTAAAAACTCTGGGATGCTCCGGGAAGGGAAAATATGTCACATGACCTAACTATGCATATATAACTGAAGACTCAAAATTAGATAAATTATATAGAAATATTAACTAAATACCATAAAACACAATTTTAACAATAACAACCAATCACAAACAGTAAAATTTTAAATTTGTAATACTCTTAGAATTATAACACTTTATAAATATTATTACACAACACATTTTCACATACTTATAGGGTATCATTTTAAAGGTCTCATCTTCAGGGACTTGATTTTAACACTTTTTCACAAAAACAAAAACTTTATAAAAATATAAATATTTCAATCATTTAAATAACTTTTTTGGTACAACTTTACTGTTGTTTTTTCTTCACCTAACATAAAAGAAAATCAATTTTACATCTCCAAAGTGTTATTTTCAAATAGTCAACTAGTCTTTTTTATCAAGTAGAATTTTAAGCTTAGTTAATTTTGAACTCTTATTTTACTTAAAGGGACATGGTTTTCTTAGGTTTATCCAACTCCCTTGGATTCTACTTACTGTAAGGCAGCTGTAAGAGTCTTTCTACATTGGTAAAAAATAAGTCTATAATAGTTGTGTGTCACTTGGTCATTTCATAATGAATTTCATATTCAACCTTCCTACGCAGTATCATTTATTAATCACCACATATAGTTAATATTCAACCCTGGAACTTTAGCAGTCATTAGATAAACCTTGACTGCTAATTTTTCATGCATGTCATTCAATGTTCTTAATGAATAACTTGGTATTAAATTAGAAGAGTATATTATTTCCTATTTATGTTTAGAGGGCACTATTTCTAGTGGTTTCTTGGCATATTTTAGTAATTGAGGCTTGGAATGTGCATTCAATAGTGTAAAATGGTGAGCCTCAATAAAATTTGGTGATGAGTAGTGATTATAGTGACTTGAAAAGATAATTTGTGAAAAAGTGGTGGAATCAAGGACAAAATTAAGTATCTTTATGGGAAATGCAAAATGAAAAAAACTTGGCAGCAGGAGGTGCAAGTTAAGGATGTGAAGTAAGTATCTGGAAGTATATATACTTACTTCTACCCAATATTTACTGAAATGAATAGCTAATGTGAGGTGTAAATGACACAGTGCTGTAATATGCATTAAAGTAATAGTTAATTATGCATGGAATGGTGTGTTACTGACATAGTGGAAGATGCCCTTAGAGAATCTACCCCCATGTTGGTAAATTATGAGTAGCAAAATGAATATTTCCACAAATTGGTTAATGAATTGGCTGGAATCATCACTATATGCACTTTTATTTACTACTGGCACACTGAATTTTTGATCATTGTTCCAAAGAAATATTCAGTAAACATCAACTCATTTAATTTGTGTGTGACATGGGGCTTCACACCATGTCACATTTCATTGCAGGAAGTTTTCACCCGCATTGAAAACATGACACAATATCACCCCCAGTGTTTATTATCTGCTTACATGGTGTATTTAAACTGGTATACAGGTTGTGAGAGATGGTAGAGGATGATGTTAAAAAGTGAATAGTGCCAATAAATATTGTTGTGTAGTGTTTGAGGTGATGCGAAGTGTAAGCAAAAAATGAGAAAAGTGATTGGTAATGTTTGAAAGTGTTGAGAGTTGAAGATGAGTTTGAAAAAAATTTTTGGGAGTGGGCACAAGTACAGCTACATCTAAAACACTTGCAAAAAATTCAACTTTTTTTTCTTTTGAAAACTGATTATTGGATTAACACATCCTTTTTTAGAGGAAATTGATTCCCCTCACTGCAAAAATCAAAAATTGCACACAAGCTATCAAAAAGGATCTTTCAATCCAATCATCAGTTGTCAAAGAAAAAAAACTTGAATTTTTTTTAAGCATTTTAGATGTAGCTGTAAGAGATTGTAAATCTTTGTGCATCAGTAAATTTGCTTACAGGGTTTGATTATATACTTAAATTTCTAGTTAATGTCAGAGTTTAATGCAATGGTGGTCAAAATTTGGGAAACTTCTCTGTAAAGTATGCATACCAATAAATTTACCAACATGGGGGTAGATGCTCTTAGAGCATGTATGGCACATGAACTAAAATCTCCACCTGGTGGATGCATAATCCAGGTTATGGGCCTCTTTCTTCTTCTTCCTAACACTGCCACCATTGCTTCTCATGCATCATGATCATAATAATTTTATGACTTAACTTTCAAATTTTGGTAATTTGTCTTTATTTCTCTTTTCCTGCCAAAATGACTCATTAATCTCTTATCCAATATTTACCTTTTTTTTCTACTTTTCACTCAAACTAAAACAAGGTCCTCAGATTGAAAACAACATCTCATCCATGAAATGAAGATCACAATAGTTAAATCATCTACATGCTATTTCAATTAAGACACAATCTATGCTCCTAGAACAATCCAATCACATTATTCAAGCCTTGTTGCAAACACATGAAAACACTTCAAAAATATGGTTTTATAAATTTATCACCCAATGACAGTTTTTGCTATGTTAAATGCCTTTATATAGGCTTGAAATTAATTTTCTGGCCATATTTTGAAAACTTTATTGCATATTTGCTTTCAAAGGTGCAAGTTTCCAGGGAAGCAAAAAGTGAAGCTATATCTTGGTGACACTTTTTTTGGTCAATTTTTTCCACTTTTGACCAATCTTTTTTGCTGAATTCTCATACCAGCCCCATCCCTTTATTAAAGAAAAGCACAGACTTGTCAGCTTGCCTGTTATTTATTTCAAGAATGATGTTTTTTCAAAAAATGTAATACTCTACAAAATGGTGTCTGGCTGAATTTAACTTATTACAGTCCTATTCTACATGGTTGTACAAGTTAGAAATTTACAAGCTCATGTCTGGAGAGTGAATATTTAGGGATTTTTGAGTAAAAAAGTAGGTGGTAAGTTTTTTCTGGGTGCTGTAAAATTAACCTTAAAAATTAAATTAGAAAATCTTGAGCAACATTTAATAATTAGGCTAATTGGCAAGTTTCTGAAATCATTCTAAATAGTATTCAATATAAATTTGCAAATGTGTGCTAAAGCCAGAGGTCCAGAGTCATGCATCTCCAACTTTATATTTCCCTTCTCTACTTGTGTCATCTTTGTAGTGACATTGCTTTTTTTGTAAGTAGAAACATCACTAATTTGAGGCAGTGATATTTTTAATTTAAAATAGCATTTTCACTGCTTTAAAAATAGTGATTTTGCTTCCTTAAAAGCAGTGATTTCCCCCTGTCTTAGCACCTCACTTTACACCCACTAGTCTAATTTTACACTTGAATATTTTTTACTAACAATACTCCTGGTTTTTAAATAAATCATGTAGCCAGTTGGAACAAGATAGCCCTGCTTTTATTATTCAATATCCTGGTTCATATTTCCCTTCTCCCTCTTCATAATGACAGTAACCAATAACTCAATTTATTAAACCCATAGAAATTAACAGTTCAAATTCATTTCTCCAATTTTTTTTATAATTATAAATAATTTTTTGCACATACAATCATCAAAATCATGCTCTTTATTATGCAATTAATTTTGAATTAATGAGAATTCACCTACTACTTTCACATTTGCTAATGGAAAATAGCAAATTTTGACATGAAATCACATCCATCTAAGTAAATTTAATGAGATTCTATTGCTCACATTATCTTTTATGGACTTAAGATCACACATTCATATTCATTGTATATAAAACCCTGCACATTGAATGACTCAATTTTTTGATTCTAAAATGATCTTTTTTACTCTCTTGGTTGAGATAAAGTGAAGAGGCTTCATTTGAAGCATGTAATGAATTTCCAAAGCTAAAAACTAAAAAACTGGCTTTAGACTGACATGAAGCCAAGATGTAGTGACTTGCTTGTCTAAGTCAAAAGAGGTGTCTGGAATGATTTCACAAGATAATGAGGGGGAATATTGTGCAAGAAAGAGTAAGAGGAAGAAATAATATGTAGGACAGATGAAAGTAGAGGAAATGATATATGAGACAAAATGGGCTATGGGAAAAACAAAGTGAAATGTGTCATGTTGAAGGGTAGATATTGAATGTGAAAAATAGATACGAAATGACATAAATTAGAAAGAATTGAGATTTAAATACACAAGAAACTTATTTCCTGTAGTGCTAAGATCATATGGTGCTCAATTACCCTCCATTATTTCCAAATATGAGATTTTTATTTATAAAGATAATTTTTTAATGAAAATTAGCAAAAATGGAAAACTAAGGCAAAAAAAATTGCATAATTGGGCTAATTTGATGGACAGTGTCAGTATAGTCTAGTATATAAGTATGATATAATAGTGTTTATTTATGGTTCTACTACTTATTGATAAATTATTTAGTGATTAAACCTCAGGGGAAGACTAATAGAATAACAATACTCAAATAAAACTCACAATACTTGGATTTTAATGCGTGCTAGTGGTGGAAAATAGATGAATAAAATATAGTTATAGCATTATATAAAGATAAAATCAATTTATAGTGGCTTTATAATATATTTCTAAAGGTTAATAATTGTATAGTAGTGTTTGTTGGAGTTTTAGTAATTGAATGATGATCAATAACCGTCAAAATCCCTCCTTACTTATACCCAAATCCACTGGAGTGCACAGACCTTCAATCCAGATGATGTCACTGCTATCCCCGGCAATTAAAGCACTGTGAGGGCCCATCACCTCCCCATGGCGTCCACTTCAAGCAGTTTTAACACCCAGACCTCCAGTAAGGACCCTCTATCACTATTAATAATAACACTGATCCATACCATAAATAGAAAACCCAGATAAAAGCGGATACCATAAAGAAACAGGTAAAATAAACAATCAAAAAGAGATTTAATGAAAATAAAAGCATATAAAGGAAAAAAATAAAATGTCCAAGCCCCCAATAACATCCCCAAGCATCCACATTAGCCCAGAAACATCCTTCCAACCCATAAATCCGTGAATAACCATCCAAGGAAGTAATTTGAGTTGTCCAAACTGGGTGTATGCGCCTGATATAGGTGTCTATGCTTCTGTAGGCGTTGTGAGTCCACTGATTTTGTCCATATGACCTAAAATAAGCAGAAAAACAAAGGTTATAGGCTATTAAGGGGCTAAAACCCACTTATATACCTAAATATACATAATATACTGCATATTTCACTGAATATGAGATTTATGTATACATATAAGCTTATGTATGTCAATAATTACTTCATATCACTTAAGATAAGTATATTATGACTCCATTAACACCTTAAAAAATATTATTAGGCCATGGATCAGCTATTTAAACTATTATAAGTTATATAATAGAATAATAATTATATATATATATAATAAAATAATATATATTATTATTTTAACCATATTTTTAAGATATAAGCTTAATCTACTTAAGGTTATCTTATTTTAAGCATAAGAAATACTCAGTCCTAAGGATATTTAGGCTGACACTCCCTCACCCCAAAAAAACAATAAAAAAAATGTTAAGACATTTTAATTAAAACAAAGGAGTGAAATAATAAAAAATAAAAAATAAAAATTTTTATAATACATATACTGAATGAACAGTATTATTTAGATTTAAATTTTTTCAAGAGATTTTTAAGATCAGAGATTTCATTTTCTGGAATCCACTGGTCATATTCACTTGATTTATTTTTAAATCTTAATAGATACTCAACTCCCTGTTCTTTAGTAAGGTGTCTCTTTTTCAGTATCTTTTCAATTTATGCCTTTTCAACTATTTCTTCAGGTTGCTGTTTATGCCTTCCTGATCTTCTTGGAAATAGGGCAGTATCATTAGAATGGTATGGTTTTATAAGAGAAATAGGAAATACTGGATGTTTTCTATCATATGGTGCATATAGAATAACCTCAAGAGCATTATTACCAACCATCTTTTTAACTACAAATGGTCCAATGAATGGATCCTTCAATTTAACATTACCATTTAAATTGAAATGTAGCGTTGAAATAAGGACTTCATCACCCTCTTTGAACATTTGTTCTTTATGGGCTTTATCCCATCTTTTCTTTTCATACTCAAACACCTTATTTATACATTCTTGAGCATGTTTTCTGCATAATTCCTGCATCTGAAGAAAAGATTTAGTACCTGGATGGATATCCAATCTAGGTAACTTATTAAGAGTTTTAGCAGGGGTATTAGGTACATAACCCAACCATAACTCAAATGGCTTTTTGCCAGTGACAGAATGTACTGTACTATTATATGCAAATTCTAAACCTGGGATAAGGGTTACCCAATCATGCGTGAATTTGTCATTGTCTTTAAAATTAAGACCAAAAGCACAGTATCTTCTTATCATATCTTCTAAGGTGTGTATCATTCCTTCTGCTAGCCCATCAGTTTGTGGATGGTGTGCTGTAGAAAGTTTTAATTGACACCCTGAAACATCCATAAGTGACGTCCATAACTCAGAAGTAAATTTAGGATCTCTGTCAGAAACTATTGCTTTGGGGAAACCTGCTGTATTTAACATTTGTGTCCACCATAAAAAAGCTAAGTCCTTTGCAGAAACCTCTTTGTGGGTAGGAATAAATTTACACATCTTTGTAAATCTATCTACAATTACCCAGCAGGAGTTATAACTCTTATGCCCTGCTATTGTCAAACCTGTTACAAAGTCCATGTTAATGATTTCCCATGGAGCTTTTGGTTGCTCAATTTGTTGTAATAAACCAGCTCTTTTTCCTGTTAATCTTTTAGATTTTTAACAAGAATTACATGTTTCAACATATTTCTGAACATCCTCAGACATGTTAATCCACCAAGCTGTGTTTTTTACTCTGGTTAATGTTTTATGGTAGTCAAAATGACCTGCTAATATATCATCATGACATATGCTTAACATTAACTCCTTCATTGAAGGGGGAATTACAATTACATTACTTAATTTTTTCCTGTAATAAATAAAACCATCCTCAATGGAAAATTTTCCTTTTTCTAATGCCTCTTTATACTTAATTGGTAATGTTTTTATTAAAACATTCATTGAAGCATTAGTTGGATCATTTAATATTGTAGTTAATTTACTCAAGTCAGGATCTGAATTATAATTATCAAGAATTGATTGCATAAACTCATCCTCAAGATCTACAATATAAATGCCATAAATGTTAATAATCTCTGACTCAGGAACATAAGCAGGATTATCATCATTATTAGGCAGAGGTACTCTAGATAACAAATCTACATTAGAGTGTAAGGTTCCTGCTCTATGTGTAATAGTCATCTGGCCTCTGTATTCTTGTACAGCTAATTGCCATCTAAACATGTGTCTATTAGGAGTTTTCATGTTTAAGAGTGACTTAACTGCACTACAGTCAGTGATTAACTCAAATTTTTGGTCTTCAAGGTAATAATGTAGATTTTAAAGAGCCCATACTACTGCCAAACATTCAAGTTGAGTAGCACCATATTTCAATTCACCACTTCTCAGAGTACGTGAAATATAGCAGATTACTACTTCTGACATTTTACCTTCAATAAGTTGTTTTTGATGCAAAGAAGCCCCCTGTCCAATAAAACTTGCATCTGTATATAATACAAAAGGTAATTGGAAATCTGGTAATCCCAAGATAGGAGCTGTCATTAAACATTCTTTCAACTTATCAAAAGCTTGTTGTCTTTCATTATTCCAAATGAAAGCTTCTGATTTCTTTATCAGTGTGGTCAGTGGTGCAGCAATTGACTGGTAGTTTTTTATATATTGTCTATAATAACCACACATTCCAAGAAAAGATTGTACATCCTTCACATTTTGAGGAATGCCAATATTCTTTATTGCAGCCACTTTATTTTGGTCTACACATATTTGTAAGCCAGATACAATATGACCAAGCACTTTTAAAGATTCAAACCCAAATTTATAATTTTTTCAATGCAAGGGTCATTTTTATTTCATCCATTTTCTGAAATACTTTCCTTAAATGGATTAAGTGTTCATCAAAAGTTTTTGAGAACACTATGATGTCATCAATGTATACCATTAGCCATCCCTCAATCATTTCATTATGGAATGTTATATCCATTAACTTCTGAAACACTGATGGAGCATTTTTTGGTCCAAATGGCATTCTGACATACTTATAAATTCCCATGTGTGTTGTTATCAACAAAAAGTTCTGTGAATTCTTTTCAACAGGAATTTGATGGTACCCTTTATTTCCATCTAGGCAAATTATATATTTAGCACCTTTAAGGGTAGCATGTATAGAGGCAATCCTTGGCAAGGGATAAATATCATCTACTGTAAATGTATTTAATGCTCTATAATCACCGCACAGTCTTGCTTTATCTTGTTCATAAGAAATTAGCACTGGTGATATTACACAATATTTTGGTGTAGTTTCAACCTTCTCAAGAATGTTCATTTTTAATAACATCTTAATATTATCCTCTATGTCTTTCCTCTTCATTGGTGAAGCAGGGTATGGTTTCTTTTTAAGACTAGTAGGAATATTATCCATATCACAGGTTAAACTAATCTTCATTTCATGATCTTTTACAAGGCCAAGTTCATTTGTACCATGTGCAAAAGCCATTGGAAAAGCTTTTTATTAATTCCAAAATATTATCTTTCTCAGTTTTACTTATCTGAGTGCCAAATGATGCTTTTGAAATTTCTGTTTCCAGAAGTTCCATCTCATTGGATTCTCTTCCTTTAGACAGGGAATTTGTTACTGACTCAATGTGTAAGACTGTGTTAAAAGAATTTAATTTAAATTTCCTCTTACCATTCATGCCAATTGTAAAATTGTTATTAGCAGGGTCTAATTTTACACCAAATTTAGTCAGAATATCATTTCCAATGATAAAACAGTTACTACAGTTAGTATTATCCATTACTACAAAGTCACAAGTTACTCTTACATAACCATGTTGATGTTTAAAGAAAACAGCAGCTTTGTATTTACCAATGGGGTGTAGCACTGATCCAAAACCTCTCCAATTTTTATTTTGAAGTGGTTCAAGCTTAAACTTATATTCACTATCAATTTTCTGTAATGTATTAGTGGAAACAACAGAACCAGAAGCTCCTGTGTCCAGTACTATATTAACATTTTCACCAGAAATGATAGCTGGAACCGTGATAGGTGTCATTCTAAAGTTATCAGCTTGTATATCCTTAATGATTTCAGCATCCTCAAAATTCATTAAAGATTCATTTGAGTCCATATTTAATATTGGATATTCAAAGATGGACAAATCATCTTCCAACATACAGACTTCATTTTCATCACTATATGAGATATTGCTGTCATAATCACTTGATTCTTTACTTTTTTCAGTTTCAGTTTCAGATTCACGTTGATTTTCAACAATATTTATGTTTTTCTCACATTTGTGACCTTTGAACCAAGGTTTGTTACACTTATAACAAGTATTTGTTTCATACTTTTTAGGTACTACAGGTGCAGTAGGTTTTTTTTGCTTCTACTGAAGTGTTTTTGAATTCTGAGTTTTTACAGGTTCAACATTTTGCTTATAAGTGGAATACCTTGATTCATACTTATGGTTTAATAATATTTCATTGCAAATATTAATAAAGTCAGAATATTCAGTAACATTTAATGTTCTAGCTACAACAATGTCTCTGACAGATATAGGTAATTTGTATATTATCTTATCTTTCCATAAGTTAAAATCCATATGAGGCTCAATGGCTTTTAATATTTTGTTTAAATTCATTAAAAATACCATAGGTTTGTCACCATTCAATGGATTATACCTAGTCTTCTCATAAAGTCTCTGCTGAGTAAGCCTGAATTTAGAACCTCCAAATTGTTTTTCAATAAGTTGTTATGATCAATAACTGTCAAAATCCCTCCTTACTTATACCCAAATCCACTGGAGTGCACAGACCTACAATCCAGATGATGTCACTGCTATTCCCGGCAATTACAGCACTGTGAGGGCCCATCACCTCCCCATGGCGTCCACTTCAAGCAGTTTTAACACCCAGACCTCCAGTAAGGACCCTCTATCACTATTAATAATAACACTGATCCATACCATAAATAGAAAACCCAGATAAAAGCAGATACCATAAAGAAACAGGTAAAATAAACAATCAAAAAGAGATTTAATGAAACTAAAAGCATATAAAGGAAACAAATAAAATGTCCAAGCCCCCAATAACATTCCCAAGCATCCACATTAACCCAGAAACATCCTTCCAACCCATAAATCCGTGAATAACCATCCAAGGAAGTAATTTGAGTTGTCCAAACTGGGTGTATGCGCCTGATATAGGTGTCTATGCTTCTGCAGGCGTTGTGAGTCCACTGATTTTGTCCATATGACCTAAAATAAGCAGAAAAACAAAGGTTATAGGCTATTAAGGGGCTAAAACCCACTTATATACCTAAATATACATAATATACTGCATATTTCACTGAATATGAGATTTATGTATACATATAAGCTTATGTATGTCAATAATTACTTCATATCACTTAAGATAAGTATATTATGACTCCATTAACACCTTAAAAAATATTATTAGGCCATGGATAAGCTATTTAAACTATTATAAGTTATATAATAGAATAATAATTATATATATATATAATAAAATAATATATATTATTATTTTAACCATATTTTTAAGATATAAGCTTAATCTACTTAAGGTTATATTACTTTAAGAATAAGAAATACTCAGTCCTAAGGATATTTAGGCTGACAAACAGCTTTACATGCTATTAGGCTCAAATTTTTCTGTTTTTTATTAGATTAACTATTCCACATATTGAAACATGAGGGTTACCTTAATTAATCCTTAAGAGTGTTTTAGTCAAGCTCAATCGGATAGAAAAGTGGTGAAAAAGGAGTAAGAAATTCAAAATCAATTACATCTGAAGATTTTATAATAATTTCAACATTTTTAAGTTCTTCACCACAATAATGGGTGTCAGTTCTGGAAAATCTGCACTTATCTAAGTGTGAATTTTCAAAATACACTAGCTCCAACACTGGTGGATTTCAAAAGTGAAATAAGTCACTTATTTCACTCAAACCCACACTTTATGAACAAAAAGTGCTAATCTCACCATAAATTTCTATTTTTCTGATTTGTCAGCATCACCCCATTCATATGCAGAACTCCACCACATAACACTTCATAACTCAAAAAATTGAACATCATTTACATTTTTATACCATATAAAAGTTTTTTCCTTCATCAATCAACACAAAATCATATATTTCCTACAATTGAATAATTTTTCAGTCATTCTTCTTTCCTTTCATCACTCATATCCATTTAAAACTCTCCTCTTGCATCCCTCAAATAATTTGAAGTCAATTGTTTTCTCAACTCACATCTCCAGTTAAGTCATTTTTTCATTTTTACTTTTATGTTTGCCAATTATATATTTTTTTCTGTTTTTTTTTTTCTTTTTTGTATCCAATTCTTTTTTGTTAGTGGAATTTTTTTCTTGATTCTCAAGGTAAAATTAACATTTTTTTCTTTTTTTCTCTCCACAATGCTACTATTCATCCCTCCTTAGCATGGTGATTATCCATGTAGGACTCTTATCTGGATAACAGTGGACTTATTCAACTCCTCTTGTTGTCATTTTCATTATCACTTTTCAGTTTTTATGAAATTTTGAAAATCACAGTTATAATTAGGGTTAATTTTATTCAAGTTTAATGTCCTTTAAAAAAATTTTTATGAAGCCTATCTTTTGTTTACCACAAATGGATTTAAATTTGGTTCAGTGGTTTCTGAGATATTTACCTTTAAAGTTGAGCTTTTTTTCCCAATTTCACTTTTTTTATATCATAATGCATTTAAAAATGCATATAATAATGCTTAAATCATGCATTTATACCTTCAGATTCTGCCAACTACCTTTCTCTTTACCTATTATTATACCTTTTCATCAAGGTGTGTTATTTTCTTTTTCTTACCATTTTCATATGTCTAACTCTTCACTCATTTTGGATGCTCTTTTCAAATGATTCAAAATTTAATTTAATGAATCATGAATGTAAAAAGAGAAGTTAAAATGAATAAATTTAAAAAAACTATATGTAGATCAAAAAAGTATGGGGATTTGTAGAGTCACCAAATATTAATTATTCTTTCAAAGAATTTTAATAAATAAATCTGATATTTCATTTTACCAGACTAAAGTAATGGACCAACAACATTGGGTTGTATAACAGGTAATCATAATAAAATTAATTTGTTTCATAGTATTTATCTAGCCTATACGTGTGGAAAGTCCCAAACTTCTGTTTCTAGACTTTATCTGCATTTTGGCTTGAGTAATTTTCATTACTTTAAAACTAGTAAATTTGACATATCTTATTTATTTATTTATTTATTTATGTAATTATACTAAATTTTGGTGACTTGAGCCCATTACTTCAATAAAATTCAGGGGAGGGTATTGCCAAATTTTCAAAGCATATATAGATTTTTGTTGACTTATCTATATTTAGAAATTCAAATTGGTGGTGAGGTGATAAATGAATGTTGGTGATGATTCTAATCATCATCATCAATACCAAAGCCAGTTGAATCATCCTTTTTATATTTTGATTGATAACTTTTGAACCTCTCCATCATTTGCATAGGATTGATGTTGATTATTCCTTTTGTTTTCATTACTTTATTTTTCATCAACAAGAAGCCATTGAACTTTGATATAGGTGGACCTCTAATGTGGGTGAAATTCTCACATCCAAAACATGCATTGTAATCTTATTTAATTTTGAGTAATTTGATGGTAATGAGATAATCTTCTTTTTTTAGATGTCCAGACTTTTATTTCTCAGGTGAGGGGCTTGCATTACAAGGATATTTTTGTGATGAAGCATTTTTTTGAGTTACTTTTTGAGTTATGGAATTTCATGGAGGCATTATGAAACTGTTATGTTACAAGAAAAGAGATTAAGAGGTTGAAAATATAAAAAAACAAGGTAAAAAACATACCTGGTTAAAATGTTGAAATAAAATGTTGCAAATATCAGGGAGGTGCGTGTTACAAGATTTGATGAGTGGATGGAGTTTGGTGTGTCACATGTGAGAGGGATGAGGTGTGAAAGGAAGGGATGTTGTGGCCAAAATATGGGGTATCAAAGTTAAAAGTTTGTAATTATTTAAAAGGTATTTCATAACACAAAAAAAAGCCACAAACTTTACTTTAATTCTCATAAAAAAGTTGTTTTGGGGGCACAATATGGCATATTTAAAAAATAATAATCATGGATGTGGTGGAAAAAAGAGCTATTATGAAATGGAGGATTTCTAACTTTGATACCCCCTAATGTTTGGAAAAAAGTGCTGATTAGAGGTCATAACTGTCACCCATTTTTGAAATAAGGGACTTTTTTACAAAATTTAAGTACTTATTTGGTTTGAAATCAGCACTTAAGTTAAGTATGGATTCTATAGATCTGACACCCCCTAATGTGTTGTCACATTTTCCTTAACAGTTATAAGTTTCAACACAAATTTGCTTTAATATCTGACTGATTTTTTTTGAAAAATCCATGCCTTTGACAACCTTCCATTTTTTTCCAATGGTATTGAGCAGCTCATAAAACTGAGTCATAAATGTTTGAAGAAATTTTGAAAAGAAAAATCAAAGTTTCTCTCACCAAAAAATTATTTCCTTATTTAAAAGGGTTGGGATAGGCTGAGAGTGCTTCCTTTTGAATATTTAAATCATTTTTTGTGAGGTTAACTGTTATTTTTTTGTATGAAACGTTCCACATGCTTTTGTGACCTGGCTGTAGTAGACATAGTCACTTTTATAAATGGCTGAAAGAACACATATAAGATGCCATGATAAACAAAACTGGTGTAAAACTAAATGGATACCAGAATTCTCATTAGCTTAATCAGAAGTCTTTCACCTGTTGATTAATTGAACTAAAATTTAAGTGAACCTTTCCTCTCATGAAATATTCTCATACTGAGCATCAATTGAGGTGGTAAGTTCATATTCTTATTACTTTTACTTCTCCTAGAAATTAGATCACTCCTCACACTTTATATTTATTTAATCACCTCTTAGTGATTTCTGATGAAATTGAGATTGAAGTCCTTCCACCATACTCCCCATTTTTAAGTATAATGAGCTTAGCTTCAAAATTCAGAAGTATTTCATCAAATGAAAGTCAATTTATCAATGTAGAAAGATTTTTAGTCTAGTCAAAAAGAGAATTTCAGAATTTATCACACCTGAAAACTGCATAAAATACTATTAAACCTTCTACAACTTTTATTGGGAATGTAAGAAATTGAGCATAATAACTAGAACAATTTTAAAATAGCCTAAAATTATTTATTAGATTAAAATTTTTTGTTTTACAAAATTATCATCAACAGGAGAAATTTGGGGGAGGGGAGACTTGCTAACAAGTCCCTGTAAAATTTTCAAGGCTAGGGAAATTGGAGGAGGCAGCAAGAAAATTTTAAGGGAAACATTACCAAGTGAAGTAAATACCACTCAAGAACAAACAAATTATAAAATTGATGATAAGAACAGCAAGAAACAAGACCGTTTTTATCATAATAGTCTAGTTGTACAGTTTTTGTTCTATACTTAATTGAAAAGACTATGATGAGATAGTGTCAGTATAGTCTAGTATATAAGTATGATATAATAGTGTTATTTTATGGTCCTACTACTTATTAATAAATGATTTAGTGATTAAACCTCAGGGGAAGACTAATAAAATAGTTATACTCAAATAAAACTCACAATACTTGGATTTAAATGCGTGCTAGTGGTGGAAAATAGAAGAATAAAATATAGTTATAGCTTTTATAAAGATAATATCAATTTATAAGGGCTTTATAATATATTTCTGAATACTAATAATTGTATTGTAGTGTTTGTTTGAAGTGTAGTAATTGAATGATGATAATAAACCGTCAAAATCCCTTCTTACTTATACCCAAATCCACTGGAGTGCACAGACCTTCAATCCAGATGATGTCACTGCTATCCCCGGCAATTACAGCACTGTGAGGGCCCATCACCTCCCCATGGCGTCCACTTCAAGCAGTTTCAACACCCAGACCTCCAGTAAGGACCCTCCATCACTATTAATAATAACACAGAGTCATACCATAAATAGAAAATCCAGATAAAAGCGGATACCATAAAGAAACAGGTAAAATAAATAATCAAAAAGGGATTTAATGAAACTAAAAGCATATAAAGGAAAAAAATAAAATGTCCAAGCCCCCAATAACATCCCCAAGCATCCACATTAACCCAAAAACATCTTTCCAACCCATAAATCCGTGAATAACCATCCAAGGAAGTAATTTTAGTTGTCCAAACTGGGTGTATGCGCCTGATATAGGTGTCTATGCTTCTGTAGGCGTTGTGAGTCCACTGATTTCGTCCATATGACCTAAAATAAGCAGAAAAACAAAGGTTATAGGCTATTAAGGGGCTAAAACCCACTTATATACCTAAATATACATAATATACTGCATATTTCACTGAATATGAGATTTATGTATACATATAAGCTTATGTATGTCAATAATTACTTCATATCACTTAAGATAAGTATATTATGACTCCATTAACACCTTAATAAGTATTATTAGGCCATGGATAAGCTATTTAAACTATTATAAATTATATAATAGAATAATAATTATATATATATATAATAAAATAATATATATTATTATTTTAACCATATTTTTAAGATATAAGCTTAATCTAGTTAAGGTTATCTTATTTTAAGCATAAGAAATACTCAGTCCTAAGGATATTTAGGCTGACAGATAGTATATAAATGATCAGATCATATCTCATTGATATAAATTAAACAATATAGTTCTCAGACAACCATGTTTCAGTAATAAAAAAATAGTGAGAATAGAATATTTGAAGCAAAAACTACAAAGAAAAAGGTTAAATCTTGATAGTAACCCATTGAGCACTTATTAGACCAGTTGTTGATTCACTTATTGAACCCAGTTTGATCTTGGCTTTGCACAGAAACACCCAAAGGAATTTTTTTCCAAACACCTTCCAACCATGTCTAAGCTGGTCTCAAAAAAGGTTACAAAAGGGGACTTACTAGAAAGTCTCCCCTTTCTTCCACTCTTTCATGATTTATTGTACAGAAAAGCTACTAGTATTTGAGGTTGTAGGTGATTTGTATCATTAGCAGTTATATTTTTGTTCCTACTATATTTAAAGTTTTTGATATACAATTTAATATTAGAAATTACTCCTTACTACTATCTACTATTTCTTGTTTATCTACCTGATTACTCCTGTCAGTTTGTTACATTCCTCAGTTATCTTAATATCTAGCTTAGTCTACAATAGCTCAGATCCTCATTCTGTCAAACCCTGTCTTCACAATATTCTTCTTATTGACACATAAGTAAAAATGCAGACTACAGATCTATATAAACCATACTAGCTACATCTGTGTTTCCCAATCATCTATATTTTCACTTATTCCTTTATTAATTTGTTTATTTTTCTTCTCTTTGAGTTTATTTTATTTGGTGCATACTTTCCCTCTTGCTCACTCCACACTACAGGTAAATCTGGGGTTTTACTGTATAGTCATGCATAGTGTTCTAACAAGACTTTTTTTTCACTTTAAGGCTGCCTATCAACTTCTTTTGCAAAGAGGTTATGGGAACAGGAGCCATATATTAAAAGAATACCACTTGCACTTTATAGTCTTTCTTTTTTCCATTTAAAAAATATATAAAATATAATAAAATAAAATGTCAAGAGACACTTTCACCATAACCACTGGATCAGATGTACCAGTCCTAAACAAAAACAACTACCCTTCATGGTTCATGACAATGAAAGTCTATTTATTACAGAATGGACTCTATCACTTAGTTGCCATTTGTAGCCCTCCTTCCTAAGACTCTCAGTCCAAATCTCCTGAAAATATCCCACTTACGTCATCATCTTCTGTTTCATTACCTGATGAAACTGAAATCCAATGTCAGAAGATAATGGTAATCTTCTTTCTTAGAATTGGACTCTTATCATACCAATATCTTCATTGGTACTTCCAATGAAAACAACCCTGCACTTGTCCAGAAATCTCTCTTCAATCATTATCACTCTCAATGTGCTTCAAACAACGTGGAAGTACTCTATCAAATATACACTTTTGCATTTAAAAGTGACTTCAGCTCAATGCAGGAAGGAACCAGACTCTTTGAAAATGAAATAAACTTGGTCCAAGAAGGATTAAGTGAGGAGGAACTTTGTATTATGACTCTTCATTGCCTTCCTTCACAATTTGAAATCTTGAAGAAAACCCTTTTTTATAATTTAAATGTCACCATGGTTCCTTTAACCACAAAATCCCTGATATCTGCCTTGATGGACTTTGAGAGAAATTTTTCAAGTGCACCTGAGAATACTTCCACTTTGGCTCTTGCCTTAAAATAGTGCCCATCCAAATTCTGTACTGGAGGAAAACACAATCCCAAAACTAAACACAGGGAAAGTCAGTGTTTTCAACTTCATCCTCATCTTTGAAAAGAGTGAGAATCCTCAAAAGGACAAGCCAAGGCAAAATTTGCCTCTCAACTTGATATAATTGACTTATCCACCTCTAAAATGTGTCTCTCAACTTTAGCACTCAACTCTGTCTCAAAATTAAACTCTATTTTAGGAAGCAGTGAACCACAGCACATATTTTACAACAAGTCATACTTTCACGACTTCACTCCTGAAGATTCCTCAGTAATTGTGAGTGATGGATGATCAGTTAAACATCAAGGTACCAGAAGTTTCATTAGTAAAGTAAACAACTTTTACATTTTACTTAAAGACTGTCTGCTTGTCCCTTTTTTAAATAAAATCTTATATCCTTGATTTATATTATCAAGAAAGGACCAACTCTAAGCCTTTCCAAGACTTATTACGAAGTCAAACTCCAGGAAAGAGTCATTATTTCTGGACCTATTACCATTAACCTATTGGAATTAAATCTACTTCTGAGTAAGCTTTCACCTTAAAAAACTGGTACTGTGCTTTATACTAATTCACTTCCTGTTTTTGTTTGGCACCAAAGGCTTGGTCACCTCAGTATTGAATATCTAAATGAACTTAAGAAATTAGAAATCATAAATTTCCCATCTGTAAATTCTCTGCCCTTTTGTGAATCATGTGTTATAGCAAAGCTTCACAAGTCTGTGTTTAGTTGCGCACTGCCTTCTACCTCTAAACCACTTGAATTCCTACACAGTGATCTCAGTGGAAAAATTTCCCCCCCTTCCCTCAGTGGAGCTAGATATTATTTCCAAATCACAGATGCTTACTCCAATTAAAGATTTATTTTCATCTTAAACAATAAAAATGAAGAATTACCTGTATTTAAAAATTTTAAAACCTTACTCTAAAAAAATCTTAATTATAAAATTATAAATCTAATAAATGATAATGGTGGAGAATACATAAATAATCAATTTTACACTTTCCTCAAAGAAGAAGGCATATGAATGATCACTACCTCTACTCATCATCCTGGGCGGAACCCAATCTCTGAACAAGGTAATTGCACTACTACTGAGAAAGATAAAGCTCTCCTTTTCACTGTGAATTTGACTCTTGAATTTTGGGCTAAATCTGTCAACACTGCAGTTTTTCTGGAAAATAGATCCCCAACTAAAAGCAATGATATGGTCACTTCCTGTGAAAAGCTCTTTAATCTCAAACCAAAGGTTGACTCTCTTTGAACCTTTGGTTGTGCTGCTTGGCCCTTAATTACCAAGCATTTCAGGGGAGAAAAATTTATGCCCAACAGTAAGAAGTGTATTCTTCTCAGATATTTTGAAAATATGACAAGCTACAGATGATTTGACATAAAAGACAAAAAGATCATCACTTCTCATCATGTCCAATTTTATGAATTGGAATTTACTTATGATGAAATTATTTCTCTTCATACTTCAATAACCAAAGAGTTAATTAAAGATTTTTCTGAATTAAGAGTATCATTACCAAAAAAATTATTCTTCTTCATCATATGCAGATGAAAATTTTCAGCCTGTATATCCCCAGTACTGAGTAAAAAGTACTTATAAGTTATGTTAAATACATGAACTATACATGGGAAAAATAATTAATAGTACACAAACAGTATACATAAGTAAAATTATGATAATATACAAAATATGCCATTATAACACCTTATATACACGCATATATCCACCTTTTATAGGTCTTATGTACTTAATATTTAGTTGGAATATGCTAGTGTAATCTTAAGAACCTTAAGTATAAGGCTACATAATTTTTAAGTACACTTAAAGCTGTTATTTTCACTGTTTTATGCAAAAA
Organism: Hemileia vastatrix; assembly: GCA_030280995.1. Lineage (NCBI taxonomy): Eukaryota > Fungi > Basidiomycota > Pucciniomycetes > Pucciniales > Zaghouaniaceae > Hemileia > Hemileia vastatrix. The sequence continues at coordinate 15,253,667 of JASXTE010000009.1, read as the reverse complement.
AACAAGAAATGCGCTTTATTTCACTTAAAAGTTGACTATATGTGCCATAAATTTGAGAATATCAAAATTGCGCTTTGACAGATCAATTTTTCTCAATTAGGACTATTGATTTGGCTATTTAAATGCATAAAAATAACACTTTTCAAATTTAGTGTTTTTTATGCCAGAAATGGCTTCTGTGTACTGGCCACACACTGCCTGCTTTTTTCCCGTGTGAATAGCTTCATTTTTAGCAAAGTTAGCTTTTTCCCACTATAATTACCCCACATTCTATGCCCACTGTGGGGGAAAACACTAAAATAGGCGACAGGCGCTTATTTAGTGTCCTAGCTTAATTAATAATGCATTGACCTTGTTTATATGCACTAATTTCATTAATAACCTCACTCTTGGCATCTTATTTCATCACCACCCTTTAGTTCGCCTAAATTTAGTCAAGGATTTACCTGTGCAAGCGCCCGCCAAGGACTGCATGTAGTTACCCCACATCTCATGCTCTTTTTTGAGTTTTTGGGTGGTTTCTCAGTCAATATTGGGTATTTTTGAATGGGAATTTCACATAGTATAATGTCAGGATTAGCCCCATTAATTCTACAGTGAATCTCCCTTATTATTAAGCTAATATTAACCTTAAAAATTCCCCTTTATACTTTTATATTACTTTTTATTACACATATATTCTCTTTTTATCTTATTTCTTAATTTTGATGGACTTTCCTTATTAATACAGGATTTTGACAGTTGTTACTCTTCTAATTATGTCATGGATTACTGGGAATGTTGATGGGCATGTCTATTAGTTGTTTATAGGCGTCATTAACTGTGTATTGGGTGGTACATCAAGGGAATCATTGGGGAACTCATTGTGTATAAAAGGAGGAGGGTTCTTGGTTGTATTTCTTCATTCTTTATCATTAAAATTTAACCAATATAGCCAAATAAATTACAATAAATATCAATTAGTACTTTTATAAGACTTTTGAATAGTATCTGAATTATTAAAATCTAGTTTTTTACCAACTACAAAGATTGTAAGCCACATATAAAGATAGTGAGAATTTTATTACTGAGACCTTTTTTTTGATTATATTTTACTATTTGTTGGATTTATACTTCAGTATTCATATAGGACCATTAAAATATTCTAGAAAACTGACCATTCAAGCTAGTTCACCTCTTTTTACTTGACCTCAGCCTGACAATTGGGGACCTTTCCTCAAGAATTCTGTTATAATCCAGTAAGTAAAAGTTTCAAAGAAGGTACACGTAAATAAAATACCTATAGAAATATTTGGATAATTACAACAGGTTGGGGTCACTTATATAGTGATTTCAGAAAAAGAAGCCCTTTTATATAATAAAATTTTGATATTGAATCAACAATTTTACAACTAATTTAACATATAATTTTTCTTAGTAGGAGTCTGTCAATAGACCAATTAAATTTGTGATCTTTGCAGATGATAACCAATTAAACTGATTAATTGTTTTCTTTTAACAGGAATTTTAATCCATTTCTATTGGTTTGTAAAATTCATTTATATTTGAAAAAGAATCTTACTGACTGTTGTTTTCTTTTTAAATATAAAAACACGGCTACATATTGTTGACCAGTTAAATCAAGTGACCACTTAAAAAGAATATTTGACTTTTGGCACTTAGAAATTCACTTCATACCAATAAGTAAGCAATAAAATTGTCTTCAGTGGTATTGATAAATACTGATAAAACTCCTTTTGAAGTTTTCATATCTAAACTTTCAATTCTTTAGAAGAAATTCCACATAAAAATGTGTGACAACAATGACATTGTAAGTAATAAGGAAAAACCTTATAACTTAAGACCTAGAGCTGAAATACCTGTTAAAGGACATTCAATTGGAGGGCCAGGACTCTCCCATAATAAACAACACTCCGCCAATGTCTCTGGAGGAAAGGGAAAGGCTTTTAAAGCAAGTTTCAATAAAGAAAGCAAAAAATACATTACAAGAACAAATTCACTCCCTATCCACCCTATTGAACACCTTGACAATAAGAGTCAACAATATAGTGGACCAGATCAACAACCTGGAGAAAAGAGCAGCTCAAGGTTTCATTGAAGTCAACCAAGCTCTAGTGGACATAAAGGCTCAACCACCAACAGTGGCACCCACCAATTCCATAGCAGCACCTCCAGCCCAAGAGGAGGATCAAAAAATCACAGTAAGAAAATGGAAATGGGATTGGTAAACCCAAAATTACAACAATCCTCAACAGCAGGGCTCCAGCAGTCACCCTTACAGGGGAAAGGCAAGGAGAGGCAGGGGAAGTGGGATAAGACCTTGGTAAGTCATCCAACTCCTCATAATCAATTGTATCAACCTGACAATGAATTACTTATAGGTAATGAGATTTATAAGGAAATATTGGATATTATTGATAATGATTTAAAGGATTATTCATTTAAAAAAATATGTTAAACTTGTCTTTACATGAGGACAATGTAAATAGTTTTATTGATCACCAGGATAATACTACTAATATAAAAAGGTAATCAAATGATGAGTCTTCTGAGTTGGACACAGAAAAAATAGAGTATTTTTTGAAAGAGAATCCAATGGAATCAAAAATAATAAGTAAATAATTATTGAGAATTGAATAATTGGAAGAATTCTCAAAAGAGTCAAACAACAATACAGAAAATGTATTATTACAGCTAACACAATCATTGAGTACCACAGCCAATAAATTAAAAATTATTGAAAATTAAAATGATGAATTAATCAATGAGAATAAAAGATTGAATTCTGAGATTAGAAATTTAGAGAGTAAATTAGAACATACTCAGAATGTTATGGCTACCATTGAGGGACGTGTTAAATTATCTTTATCAAATATAAATGATACTCTGACTCATGTACCTGTAATAAAGGATAGGTTACAAAGAGTAGAAATAGAAGTAGCAAACATATTGAAAAATAGTGAAAAAATAAGAGATAACACTTCTTCTGTGGCAAGAGTACCTGTTTTCATGAAACACGCAAATGAAACACCAATGATGGAACATGAACATAGTGTCATGGGCTCTGAAAACAGTAAATCAGTAAAAGATGAAATGAATGATCAAATTTCCAAAGTAAGTGAATTACTGAATATTCCTCAGGTTAGGGAAGCAAGAACTAACCAAAAGAGCTGGCCTAAGTTAGATCAGTACCCTTCTTTTGAAGGGGATTCAAAATCTAATTGGCAGAAATTCATACAAAGAATTGATAACTGAAAATTTTCATACAAATTACCTGATGAAGAAATTACTTCAAAGTTAATATCTTTATTTACAGATGTGGCCTTATTATGGTTTGAATCTGTATTGAGTGAGGGAATTAATTACTCCTGGAATGAATGGAAGGCACTAATTGAAAGGAAATTTGGTGGCCAAAAATTTAGAATCACTCAACAAAGATTGTATGAAAGAACAAGATATAATCCAAATGCTGGAGATAAGCCCATGGTATTTTTAATGAATTTAATAGAAATCATGAAAGCCATGGATCCAAAAATAGATTATGAAGAGTGGAAAGAAAAGATAATATACAAGTTGAATATATCAGTTAGAGACATTATTGTGGCTAGAACTGAAACCATCAGATATACCTCTGGATTCATTAATATATGCAATGAGATATCATTAAACCACAAGTATGAAAAAAAGTATAACAATTACAGACAAAGTGTTGATGTGGTTAAACCTACAACAAGTAAATTTCCAGTGGAGAAGAAAAAACCTTCAGCTCCCCTTGTCCCTAAGAGATGGGAGAATAAAACTTGTTACAAATGTAATGAACCTTGGGTAAAGGGTCACACGTGTAAGAAAAGAATAAATGTTATTGAAACCTCACAGAATTCTGAACCAAGTAATCATGAAGATGAGAATGTGAAATCCAGTGAGGATTGTAAAAGTAACATATCTTAAAGTGATGAGGAACATGAGATATTTTTATTAGAACAGGATATTATGTTCCTGAATGATGCTATACTGCATACAGACACATCTTTAACTTCCATTGAGGAAGCTGAAATAATTAAAGATGTAAATCATGATACTTACAAAATAACACCTATCAGAGCACCTGTTATTATATGTGGAAAAGAAATGAATGCCATTCTTGACACTGGGGCTGCAGGTAGTGTAGTTTCAATTAAGACATTAATGAAACTTGATAGTAAGTACCAGGAAAAACTAGAACCTGTTCAAACAAGGAACTGGAGAGGTTTTGGTTCAGTATTAAATCCAAATTGCAAATACAAAACTGCTGTATTCTTTAAATATAATAATGGATATGTTAGAGCAGTGTGTGAATTTTTAGTAATGGATAATAAAAATTGTAGTGATTGGTTTATTATTGGCAATGATTTATTGACAAAATTTGGCATTAAACTAGATCCTGCAAACAGTTGCTTCACTATAGGCGTGAATAGTAAGAGAAAATTTAAAATATTTTCTGAAAACTCAGTGTATGCCATTTCTCCTAGAGAAGAACAACTGCAAGGTGGAAGAGCCACCACTGAAATGGTTGAATTGGATAATGAAATCCAAAAGGCCTTTTTCAGTCCTCAACTCTCAAAAATTGAAGAAGAAAATATTTTGAGATTGATTAAATCATATCCTATGGCATTTGCTCATGGTTAAAATGAACTAAGATTGGTCAAAGACCATGAGATGAAAATCTCTTTAAGTTGGGATTTGGATAATATTCCTGGCAGCTTGAAAAAGAAAACTTACCCAGCTTCTCCTGCAAAAAGGAAAGATAATTAAGACAACATAAAAATGTTGTTGGAAATGGGTATTGTTGAAAAAGTAGACACAACACCTAAGTATTGTGTCATTTCACCAGTATTGATCTCTTATGAAAAGGATAAGGCAAGATTATGCGGTGATTATAGAGCTCTGAATACATACACTGTAGATGATATTTACCCTCTACCAAGGATAGCTTCTATCCATGCTACCTTAAAAGGAGCAAAATATATTTCCTGTATGGATGGAAACAAGGGTTACCACCAGATTCCTGTAGAAAAGAATTCTCAACTTTACTTATTAATAACCACAAATATGTGTATATTTAAGTATGTGAGAATGCCATTTGGCCCAAAAAATGCGCCTTCAGTCTTCCAAAAATTAATGGATAGTGTTTTCCATCAGGAAATGGTTGAAGGATGGCTTTTGGTCTATATTGATGACATCATAGTGTTTTCAAAAACATATGATGAACATTTAAATCACCTGGAAAGAGTCTTTCAAAAGATGGATGAAATAAAAATGACAATTGAATTAAAGAAATGTAAGTTTGGATTTCAATCCTTGAAAGTGCTTGAACATGTTGTATCTGGATTACAAATTTGTGTTGACCATAATAAGGTGGCAGCAATTAAAAACATTGGTATACCTAAAAATGTAAAAGAGGTTCAAAGTTTTTTGCGTATGTGAGGATATTACAGACATTACATTAAAAATTACCAATCCATTGCAGCTCCTTTAACAACATTAATCAGGAAAAATGAATCTTTCATTTGGAATAATCAAAGACAACACACCTTTAATAAATTAAAGGAATGTTTAATGTCAGCTCAAATATTGGGACTGCCAGATTTCACCCTACCTTTTATCTTGTACACTGATGCAAGCTTCATAGATTTAGGTACTTCTTTACAGCAGAAACAGATAATAAATGGAAAATTATCTGAAGTAGTTATCTGTTATATATCCAGAACCTTGAGAAAAATAGAATTGAGGTATAGTGCCACACAGCTAGAATGTTTAGCCATGGTGTGGGCTTTGGAGAAACTTCATTACTATCTGGAAGACCAGAAGTTTGAACTTATAACAGATTTCAGTGCAGTAAAATCATTACTAAACATGTAAACCCCTATTAGGCACATGTTTAGATGGCAACTAGCTGTACAAGAGTACAGAGGAAGAATGAAAATCACTCAAAGAGCAGGAACATTGCATTCTAATGTGGATTTATTATTTATAAGTTCTTTGCCAAATGATGCTGACAACCCAGCTTATGTACCTTAAAATGAGGTTATACATATATTTAAGATTTATATAGTGGATTTATAGGAGGAAGTTATGCAAACTATATTGGAAAATTTTTCATCTGATAAAGATTTGATTAAACTATCTACCATTATAAATGATACAACTAATGCCTCCATGAGTGCATTAATTAAAACCTTGCCTCCAAAGTATAGAAATGTGTTGGAAAAAGGTAAACTGTCAATTGAAGATTAATATATATATTACAGGAAAAATTTAAGTAATATAATAGTGATACCACCTTCTATGAAAGAGTTAATGTTAAGTACTTGTCATGATGACATCTTGGCTGGTCATTTTGACCTTAAAAACATTAACTAGAGCTAAAAATACAGCCTGGTGGATAATCATGAATGAAGATGTACAAAAATACATTGAAACATGTGACTATTGTCAGAAATACAAAAGATTATCTGGGAAGAGAGCTGGTTTGTTACAAAAAATAGAGCAGCCAAAAGCTCCATGGGAAATAATAAACATGGATGTTGTAACTGGCTTACCATTAGCAGGAAAAGAAAGTTTCAATTCTTTCTGGGTAATAGTAGATAGATTAACAAAAATGTGTAAATTTATCCCTACCCATAAAGAGGTATCTGCAAAAGACTTGGCACTACTATGGTGAAATCAGATGATGAATACTTCTGGGCTCCCTAAAGCCATAATCTCTGACAGAGACCCTAAATTCACTTCAGAGTTCTGGAAATCTTTGATGGAAGTATCAGGTTGCCAATCGAAATCGTCTACAGCACACCATAAACAAACTGATGGGCTGGCTGAGAGAATGATACAAACTCTAGAAGACATGATCAGAAGATATTGTGCCTTTAGATTAGAATACAAAAACAATGAGAAATTCACACATGACTGGGTAACATTCATTCCTGGCCTTGAATTTTCATATAACAGCACAACTCATTCTGTAACAGAGAAGAAACCATTTGAACTCTGGCTGGGATATGTACCAAACACCCCAGTAAATCATTTAAATAAATTACCAAGGTTAGATATACACCCTGGTACTAACTCCTTTATTTATATGCAACAAATGTGTAGGAAGCATGCAGAGGAATGCATCCAAAAAGCATTTGAATATGAAAAGAAAAGGTGGGATAAATCTCATAAAGAATTTGAATTCAAAAAGGGAGATGAAGTCCTCATATCGACACTACATTTTAACTTACAAGGTAATGTTAAATTAAAGGATCCCTTTGTAGGACCTTTTTTAGTAAGCAAAATGGTTGGTAATAATGCAGTGGAAGTCATATTATATGCTCCATATGATAGGAAACATCCAGTTTTCCCTATCTCATTATTGAAACCTTACCATGCGAATGATCCTGACTTATTTCCAAAAAGAAGGGGAAGACCTAAAAAGCAACTTGAAGAAATTGTGGAAAAATCAGAGATTGAAAAAATACTCAAGAAAAGAATCCTTAATAAAGAAAAAGGAACTGAGTATTTATTAAGATTTAAAGGGAAATCAAATGAATTTGATAAATGGATACCTGAAAAAGAAATTTCTAATTTATCAACCCTTCTTAAAAGATTTAAACAGAAATAAATTTCTGTTCAACCAGCTGAGGGGTTAAAAAACCAGTACTCATAATATTTTATTATTTTTTATTTCTTTAAAGTATTATCTTTAATTCTACAGAATTAATCTGAATACCTGAAAATTAAACAAATAAATAAATAAAATGTATAACTTATCATTTTTTTATTGTTTTTTTTGGGTGGGAAAGTGTCAGCCTGTATATCCCCAGGACTGAGTAAAAAGTACTTTTTAGTTAAGTTAAACACATGAACTATACATGGGAATAATAATTAATAGTACACAAACAGTATACATAAGTAAAATTATGATAATATACAAAATATACCATTATAACACCTTATATACACGCATATATCCACCTTTTATAAGTCTTATGTACTTAATATTTAGTTGGAATATGTTAGGTTAATCTTAAGAACCTTAATTATAAGGCTATATAATTTTTAAGTACACTTAAAGCTGTTATTTTCACTGTTTTATGCAAAAAAACAAGAAATGCGCTTTATTTCACTTAAAAGTTGACTATATGTGCCATAAATTTGAGAATATCAAAATTGCGCTTTGACAGATCAATTTTTCTCAATTAGGACTATTGATTTGGCTATTTAAATGCATAAAAATAACACTTTTCAAATTTGGTGTTTTTTATGCCAGAAATGGCTTCTGTGTACTGGCCACATACTGCCTGCTTTTTTCCTGTGTGAATAGCTTCATTTTTAGCAAAGTAAGCTTTTTCCCACTATAATTACCCCACATTCTACGCCCACTGTGGGGAAAAACACTAAAATAGGTGACAGGCACTTATTTAGTGTCCTAGCTTAATTAATAATGCATTGACCTTGTTTATATGCACTAATTTCATAAATAACCTTACTCTTGGTGTCTTATTTCATCACCACACTTAAATTTGCCTAAATTTAGTCAAGGATTTACCCGTACAAGAGCCTGCCAAGGACTGCATGTAGTTACCCCACATCTCACGCTCTTTTTTGAGTTTTTGGGTGGTTTCTCAGTCAATATTGGGTATTTTTGAATGGGAATTTCACATAGTATAATGTCAGGATTAGCCCCATTAATTCTACAGTGAATCTCCCTTATTATTAAGCTAATATTAACCTTAAAAATTCCCCTTTAGACTTTTATATTATTGTTTATTACACATATATTCTCTTTTTATCTTATTTCTTAATTTTGATGGATTTTCCTTATTAATACAGGATTTTGACAGTTGTTACTCTTCTAATTATGTCATGGATTACTGGGAATGTTGATGGGCATTTCTATTAGTTGTTTATAGGCATCATTAACTGTGTATTGGGTGGTACATCAAGGGAATCATTGGGGAACTCATTGTGTATAAAAGGAGGAGGGTTTTTGGTTGTATTTCTTCATTCTTTATCATTAAAATTTAACCAATATAGCCAAATAAATTACAATAAATATCAATTAGTACTTTTATAAGACTTTTGAATAGTATCTGAATTATTAAAATCTATTTTTTTACCAACTACAAAGATTGTAAGCCACATATAAAGATAGTGAGAATTTTATTACTGAGACCTTTTTTTTATTATATTTTACTATTTGTTGGATTTATACTACAGTATCCATATAGGACCATTAAAATTTTCTAGAAAACTGACCATTCAAGCTAGTTCACATCTTTGCACTTAACCTCAGCCTGAAAAAAATTCTATCAATTACAAGGATCCTCTTGAAATGGTTGAATCCTCAGCTTCTACTGAAGATATTGCTGATGAACTGCATCCACATCTTTCTGAACCCCAAGTATCAGAAACTCATGTCCCTATCTCTCAAAGATGCACTATGACCAATGAACCTCCTACAAAACCAATTTCCTTTGAAATTTATCCCAGAAATGTAATCACTGAAAAGCATTTTCAAGGAAATGCTGTTTTTAAGAATTCTAATGATTTGTTGGAAAAAAATGTTCCTACTCCAAAATCATATGCTCAAGCTGTCAAGGGATCTTTCAGTCAACACTGGACTGATGCAATAAATAATGAACTTTAAAATCTTTCAAAAAACAATGTCTGGTCTATTGTTAAAATCTCCACCCAATATCAACCCCATTGGTTGGTCTTGGGTGTTCAAAGTCAAAGAAGATGAAAAGGGGCATATTAAGAAGTTCAAAGAACAGTTATGTGCTCAAGGTTCTTCTCCACAACCTGGAATTGACTACAATGAGACATATGCTCCAACAGGTCAATTAACCACTCTTCAAACACAATTTTGCTTTTATGTCTGCCAAAAATTGTCTTTGTCATCAAATAGACATCAAGGGAGCTTTCTTATATGTAATCCCAGAAGAAACCATTTACATGAAAGTACCATCTGGTGTTACTCCTCCAGCTCATTTAGCTAATCCAGTACTTCTATTAAAGAAAAGCCTCTATGGACTCAAACAATCACCATGTTGCTGGTATTATCACATTAAATCTTTCTTTCAATCTCTTGATATGGAACCAATTTTTTCTGATCCATATCTTTTTATCAAGAAAAATTCAAACAATCCAACATATTTGTTTGTCCATTTAGACAACCTAGCTATCTTTTGACCTGAAACATTGTGGTTTAAAGAAGCTATTCAAAATTTTTTGACAAGGATGATTGCAGAATAGTCAAGCATCTTCTTGGCATGCACATCCACCATGATATCACTAATTCAACCTACTCATTAAATCAAGGACTTTACATCAAAAATATTCTCTCATCTTATGACATGTTCAATGCAAAACCAGTACATACCCCAATAATTTCCAATCAACAATTGATTGAATATTCACCTGAAAATATTACACAATTTAAATAACTCAACATCAACTACTGAAGTGCAATTATATCCCTTAATTACTTAATACAATGCACTTGACCAGATTTATCCTTTGTTGTCTCTCAATTGTCACAACATTTAGAAAATCCAGGAATTACTCACTGGATTGCCTTCAAGCATGTCTTACAATATCTGGTTCACACCATATACAAGAATTTTGATCTATGGAACAAATAAGAAACCACCAAAATCCCTCACCATATTTACTAATTCTGATTATGAGTCTTTCAGTGATTCTGAGTGGGAGGATTGTCCAAATACTAGTTGATCCACCAGGGTTTATCTGTTTATTTAAAATGGAGCTGCTATATCATGGCAGTCAAAAAAATAACCCACTGTTGTGTTGGCAACTTCTGAGGCTGAATACAAAGGAATGGTTAATGCAGGTAAAGAAAACTTGGGGCTAAAATCCCTACTCAAAGATATTAGTATTTCTCTTCCTGATCCACCCATTCTTCAAGGAGAAAATCAGGGAGCAATGGATCTGACCAAAAATCCTCTCTTCCATGATCAATCAAAACATATTGAAATTCATTATCATTGGATTAGGAAACAGGTTTTGGCCGAGAAAATTGCTCTTAAACATATTTCAACTGAAGACATGGTGGCAGACTTACTCACAAAATTACTTGCATGACCTAAATTTGAAATTCTTCTCTCTCAGATGGGACTTAAAAATCTAGACTAAAGTACTCAGGTAGGGGGGGTATTATAAATCATTCTTTAATAATATATACTATTTCTTGTTTATCTCCCTGATTACTCCTTTTAGTTTGTTACATTCCTCAGTTATATTAATATCTATCTTAGTCTATAATAGCTCAGATCCTCATTCTGTCAACCCCTATCTTCATGAAATTCCTTTTTTTAAAAAATAGATAAAAATGTAGACTACAGATCTATATAAAAATACTAGCTACATCTGTTTTTCCCAATCATCTACATTTTCACTTATTACTTTATTAATTTATTTATTTTTCTTCTCTTTGATTTTCTTTTTCTCAGTGCTTACTGTCCCTCTTGCTCACTACACGCTGTGGTAGCCTAAAGTTTAGTATGGCACCTAAGTACGTAAATGGAGTTATTACGGCGCGCAAGATTGGCGTTATTATTTTTTATATATAAAAGGGTTTTATTTAATTTATTTGAGTTTTAAATATGAAGAAATCGGTCACGAGCAAATGCCTACACAAAAACAATTTATTTTACGGAGAAAACTTATTTTTACGGTCTGAAAAATTTATAAGTATCAAGTCAAGTCACTCAAGAAACTTGGGAAATTTTCCCAGAATTTTTACTATTTTTCTTATATTTTTAAATGAATTTTAAAGTTTTATAGAAATATTTACGTTTTCAAAAATTACTTAACTTTGATGAATTTTCACGGGGTAATTAGAGCTGCGCAGACTACGAAAATTAGTTTGGTATGTAAAGGGGAAGTAGCTCTATTATGTGTAATTTTTCTAGATTTTTTATTATAGTTTTAAGGTTCTAATTGAGTCCGGAAGTCCGTACGGACTCCGTACGGACTCCGCTTTGACTCCATACGGACTCCGTACGGGCTCCGGATTGACTCTGGAAGAGCTCTGGAGGGGAAAACTTAGGCACGTGACTAGGAATACTTAAGCGCTTCTCAAACTCGAAATTGAGGGGGGGAACACATCATACAGCTTAATCATTAACCACCACGGTCTCATTTTTTATTACTCAACAAATTAAATAAGTTATAATACCCTTATAACATTTATTATTTTTACATAACATTTTAGAAATACAATTCAACAAATTAAATCACACTTCATATAGGGTATCTTTAGAAAGGTCTTCATCACTGGGACTTGATTATTGCTGTCTCATAAAAATTCAAATTATTATAAAAACATAAAAGTCAATCTTTTCAGATCTTTCACTGGTACACCTTAATTGTTGTTATCAGTATTTCTTTTATCAACAGCCACTTTCTTTAAATCTCAATAAGCGTTAAATATTTTAGAGTTTCATTATTTTTATCAATCAGATCTAAGTAGATTGGTTAGCTTAGTGATTTAGAATTCCCATTTTGTTATTTTTATTGGAAGGACGGGGTTTTCAGCTAAATCCACATATCTCCTCCGGATTCTGCTTACAGCAAGGTGACTGTAAGAGTTTACCTTACCATAACGCTACAGGTAAATCTGGGGTTTTAATGTATAGTCATGCATAGTGTTCTAACAAGACTCCTTTTCTTCATTTTAAGGCTTCCTAGCAGCTTCCTCTACTAAGATTTAACATATTATGAAAAAAGAAAAAAAATGTTTTATGAAGTTTATAAAAAGAGAAAATTGGGATTGGCCACTCCATTTTAAAAGCATATTTTCTCTATTGGACTCTCAACAACATTTTTTTACTGGTGGACTAGATTAATTTGAGTATTGCCTTATCAGCAAGGCTTCACCAAGAGCCTAGTATATTTCATGGTGTCATGGGTCTGAGAATAAAAATATTTATAAATACAAAAGGATACTTTTTTGACCATTAAATATTTTATAAAAACACTAGAAATGTTTAAAAAATCCCTGTTTCACTCTCAATTAAGAGTCCCAACTGTTCTTCACATTTCATATTTGTTTCTTTTTTTTGATATTTTATCATTATGTAGCTAGTTACTTAAATCAAAAAAGATTTTTAAACCCTTAAATTTCCCTTTTCAATTGTTTTTACTTTTACATTTTTCCTTTTCAATAATTTTGTTTTCATTAATTAAAATTTGTATATATTCTTTTATTAAATAATCATTATTCTTTGGCTACATAAGAGCTTTCAAAAATCTTGTTTTATCTATCATTAATTACTTACTTATTTTTCCTTTGTGTTAAATGAAATATTTTGTTTTCTTTTTCTATTGCTTAAGGATTGCATTTAAGAAAATTATAATTATAGAATTTACAAAAGCCTCAGATTTGAATATATCAATTTGATTAGTGCTATTGAGTTAGAATTAAATTTTTCTTACCTTTTTGAAATTCTGTCATCACCATTTTGTCCCCTGTGCACAATTTCTTCTAGAAACCTAGCTGATAGGCCTTGTTTGAACAAAGCCAGTCTTAATTAATTTACAGCTGGCTATTATTCATTTAAATACTAGCCTTGTTTACTATGAAAGGTATCAAGGGGTGTCATATTTGAGAAATCTGCACTTATCTAAGTGTGTATTTCTGAAACACAAGTCCCAACACTGGTGTATTTTAAAACAAAATAAGTCACTAATTTCACTCATCTCTGAACTTTCTCAACAATAAGTGCTGTTATCACTATGAGCTAGATTTTAGAAGCTCTCCCACCATTCTCCCACCCCTCCCACTTCTTTAGCTTTTATCTCTCTCACTCATAAGGCTTCATTTCACAAATTATACAATAAATTTAAAATTTTCTAGCATTCAAATTAGATTTCTGGAACTAGTTTTTCTGCTACATTGTTATACTTTTTCTTCATTATCTCTTGTCCAACCCTATTCCCTATTACTCCTATTCCCTTTAAATCCCCTCTTTCCACTTTTTCTCTCCTATTCCCTCTCTCTCCCACTTTTGAAAATTATTATTTCTTTTGTGCTAATCTAAAATTTTGAGTGAGATATAGAATTTATTATTTAAAAACACATGATAGCTTAAAATAACTATAAATCAGCCAATTTTATTTCTATTTTAAGTATAAATATCTCAATTTAGTTGGAATAATCATATTAATCATTCTATATCTTGAAAAGATGATTAGAACTAAAAAAATGAGTGAGATATGGAACTTACTAGTGAAAACACATTTTAATTAAAAATTTAAAGAGCTTTCTCAATCATACTTTGATTTAAAGTGTGAATAGCTGACTAGATTTTAAATTATCATAATAATAATCACATATCTTAAAATAATTATTTTCTCTAAGAAAGTGAATGAGATATGGCACTTATTTGTGAAAAAATTATAAGTTTGAAATGGCTATAGAATTGTTAACTCCCCTTTGGTTTTATATAAGACACAACAAAGTATATCAGGTGAGTTATAAAGGAAGTCAGAAAACTTAAACCTTATTTACTCCAGAAATGAAACGGAAGTTGAGGTATTGATGAAAAGACTGAAGAGTAAGGGTGAATTTTTACTGAAACTCAATTGAAACTATATGTGGGTAAATTGGAAGTCTTTCCTAATTCATTGATGAGAAAATTCTCAGTCACTTCTGAGACATTAATCTGTAACTTCTGAGAAACTTCTCAGTCACTTCTGAGACATTTCTAAGTCACTTCTGAACCAATAATCAGTCACTTCTGAGCTAATTCTTATTCACATCTCAGTGAGTAATTAATAAATGATCAATAAGTGATCATTAATTCTTCAGTTATTATAAGGTTAAAAGTCAGTAAGTATTCAGAAAAATTACACTTAGAACTATTGTAAGATCTTTTTCTAATCTAAATCTGAGTTCCAGTTGCATTTTTCTTGCAAGTTACCCCCATTAAAAATATAATGTAGTGAGAGTAGCTTGTTAGATTTAGAATAATTATATGAATCTTCCTATATTCAGAAAAGAAAATGGTAGCTAAAAATAAGAGATAAATATTAATGCATAATATTTTTATGCTACCAGAAATTATGAGAAGGAGATTATGAAATTTTTGATTTGAAGTCTTCTCTGAAAACCATTTTTGTAATAAGTGACTTATTCACAGAATCCAAGTTCTGACTTGTAAGTGATGATTTGGTTTGTAATACATACTTATAAATGTGCTAATTTTCTAAGAGCATCCACAAGAGTCAAGCTAAGTCCCTTCATTTAAGTAACTTAAATTCAGTTTTTCCAAAAAATGATGCTGAATTGAATTAAAAATTTTTAATTGAAGGTGTTTAGCTTGATTCTTGTTTATTCTCTAACTCTGAAACCCCCTAATCTTTTATGGAATTTTTCTGTTCAATGTGTATTCTACATGAATGTATCATGGCATCATACTTTTCAAATACATAAAATAAATGAATTTTCTGTATGAAAACTTTTAATAGTATAATGTTATTAAATAATAAAAAAATTTTTCTAATGAAAAAACATCATTATCTACACACACTACAATGCATTTTTTTTCACCATGAGGCACAAAAATTATGCAATGGTTGTGTAACAGTTATTAAATTTTTTTCTCGCACTTAAGAGCTACTTTAAACTTTTAAGTGCTAATAGCATTTTTTACATAAATGTTGTGTAATTTTTTCACCAATGTGAATTTTCTGCAGTGAAATGTGCACACTAATTTATTTTTTTCACCTTAAACATTTACTGATTGAAGAAATTCTAAATTCTTATAAATTAATTATCACTTCCCAAAATTTGGAAGAGATTTTTAGTAAGTCCCCTTGATTGGTAAATATATATAAAAGATTATGTTTTTAAATATCTTCACTACATGAACTGTGAGAGGGACATGATAGAAAGTCTCCTTGGTATTAAAATTTTCAACTACCTATTGACACATGAGATGAATTCAGAGTTTGAGCTTATTTGTGCATCATGGCACACACTGGAATTAAATTTTTTCTGACCATATTCTGACCTTCTTCTAACTAATTTAAAATGTTACTCAAATGGTGTAAAACTACCCACTTTTACCTTAATACTTTTTCAAAAAACATTCATACTTATAATTTGAATTCTTTTTGTCTTTCTATCCACAGGATTGATTAACTGATACTGAAATTATTTAGTAATTACTGTCCTTAGAAATAAATAGTGAAAAAATTATAAGTATCTCTGTCAATAGTGACAAAATTAAGCTTTAAAATAGGTTGATATAATTTAAAAATACATGAACATATTTTAAAGATGTGTTATTTTAGCTTAATCCTAATGAATATGAGTGTCAGCCAGGCTGCTAGACTTACCCAGTAAAATAATTAATTGTTTACTGGATGAAGCCACACCTTATTATTTTAATTATTTAATTATAAATTAGTTAAATTAAAATTACCTATAATAAATTAACTAATTACAGAATGGTAAAATTAAATGAATAATGAAAATTAAATATAAAAAATGTCCCTTATATTTTTATTCTCTAACACCGTGCTCATTGACAGGTTGAAAGAAATAAAGATTTATATTAAAAATAGATTTTAAATTAAAATAAAATTTTAATATTCAAATAAAAATAAATATATACAAAAAACTCAAATTTCTTATTTAGAATTGACTTCTACAGTAAATATTAAATAAATTAATGTATTTCTGACATAATCTGTAAATACATCTTATTGACGCCTTCTTTTTAGAATAATTTTATTATTTGAAAATACTCCATCTGGAATATTCTTTTTCTCTCTCTCTCATACTACTGTTTTTAGAATTTCATTGCCGTGCTTTGTCCCTCCTTTGCCTATATAAGGCCTCTCTTTTGGTTGTTTTTCATTCATTCCATTACTTAATTATTTATTATAACTACTTACAATCCCTTTATTACTATCTATTATTGCCTTAGTATTTACATTCACATAATTCTAATACATTAATTATAATAATAATCCAACTTTTTACCTCTTTAAATTGAGTAAATATTCTATAAGATAAGGAAATACTTACCCAAGTTTGAATCCCAAAAATCCCGTTGTTACCGCCATTGGACCTTCTTGAAAAACCTTCTAGACTTGAAAGACACCTTGACAGTTGGGAACCTTTCCGAATTGTCCACAGCGCATCGTTATATTGAGGACCGGAGACCGTGGGACCACTGCCATCGAGGTACTTATAAGGGCAAGTGGACAACAAAAATGACAAATGTCATATATCACTTGACTTTTTTTTTTGCTGCGAATGAGAATTGAACCGCGCTCCAAAACTTAGGCTTATATATTAACTATAGTTATCTATTTTGTGGTAATTATTGATTACTGTTTGCAGGTCACTTTGAACTCTTCATACTCTATGTATTTCCTTTTACTCAGCACTCTGTAAGTGGCATTAAATTCTCTAATTTTACAGGAGGAGGTGTCTGGTAAATTGAAATTATTTTTTTATTTATTTATTTTCCTAGTTGAAAAAGATAGAGCAATTGTGTTCTTAGTCCTAGAAGTAATAAATTTTTTTTAATTAATAATAATTTTCAGTTAAACTTGTCCTGATAAATTAAAAAATTTCTTTTTGTTCCAGTTGACAAATTGTCCTGACAATAAAATTTTAATAATTAATAAAAATAAACTATATTAAATTATTTCAGTTGACATTGAGTCCTTATAATTAAATATCTTTCAGTTGATTTAAATCCTGATATTTATCATAAATTAATTTGTTAAATTAAAATTTATTTTTATTTTTTCAGTTGATTTCTTTTAAATCCTGGTTATAAGATTATTTTGAATTAATAAATAATTGATTATTATTTTCAGTTGATTTTTTGTCCTGAATAATTTTATATTATATTATTATTATTTTTCTTTAAAAAAAAGCAAAAATAAAACTAATTCATCTTATTGTTTCCTTCCCTCACTTCAGGTTAGATTTAAAACAATGACTGACCAAAGTTTTTCTACTGCAAGTGAAGATGAACTGGATCTGATTGATTATGATGAGGCTACTTCTGTGAGTTCTCCTTTAACTACAAAATTAGCTCAAATTAATAAATCATTAAATAAATAAGGATGTGGAAATGGAGGAAGTGGAGATTCTGGTAGAGACAAATGCCCAGGAACAAAAGCGTTCTATAAAACCCCCAGAAGAGCTTTGCAAAGGCTTAAATATAAAAAAGATGCCCTTAAACCAGCAGGTAAAAAATCTCTCGACTCACATCAAGGAGTTGAGGACATAAAACCTCAAGCTGAGGTCAAGAATAGACTGTCTAGAAGACAAGGTAAGAAACATAGAGTCTTTTCTTCAAGAGAAGAAGAAACATCCTCCTCCAAAAGCCCTTCCACAACTGGCCCCCCAGCAACAAGAAAAGGTGGAAGTCTCAAAGTGGCAGTGTGATTGGCTGAACACCCAGTGGGATTATCTGTCCCAACAGCAACAGCACCAAGTACCTCAGGCAGGTCCTTCAAGAACAAATCAGTTCAATCCAACACCTCTACATCCCTATCATGGAGGAAGAATGAGAAAAAACAACCACATCCAAGTCTTTCCCAAGCCATGGTAAGCCCCTCTATTGAATCTCAAGTACCATTTCTTGTAAGTGATTCAGTTCCTTCAGGTAATTCTGGAAGAGGAGATGAGACTTTGAGACCAGTAGAGGCTGAGAACAGTAGACAAATTGCTCAATTTTTAAATGTATCTAGTCCTTTAATTTTAATTGCTACTTCAATGATAAATCCTGATATGGCTATTATTAATGAAACACTTGAGCCTGAGTTTTATGAGAATCTGGAAAGTTACTCTGTTTCTTTATTGAGAAACACTCCAGATGTAGCAAACATTAATGATGAATATTTGAGAGATATTATTGCTAAAAAAATATATCATGAACAACATGAAATTAACTCCGAAATATAATAGTTTTTTAACTGAACAGGGTTATCAAGCATTAAGTAGTGAGTTACAGAGAGTTTCTGATGATTTGTTTCATTACAAAGCAACTCATGAAAAGAAAGTTGCTTTATGGCAAAATATCAAAAATGCTTTGTCCAAGATACAAGATACTGTGTCTGCCTATTGCCAGGAGCTAGAGGTAGATAAGATGAACCTGAAAAGATTAAGTGATAATTATTCATCTTTTCAAAATAAACCACAGTTATCTTTTGCAACAATCAATGAGAGTTTATCTAGTCTTCCAAGAGTGAAAACCAGACTAACAACTATTTAAGAAAAATTTAATTCATTGTTTAATGATAAAAAATATTCTGAAACTTCTTTGAAGGAACATATGTTACAGGATTCTCCAAGTTTACCTGTTGCTATTTCATCTAAGGTAAAATTAGATTCAGAAATGCCTGTTTATACCCCTGAGTTTTGATCAAAAATTAATGATGCACCAGGTTCTTCAACAGAAAGATTAAAAAATAAGATTAATACACAATTGGAGAAGCTACAGCTGCTTCTTACTCAGAAACAAGCTAATACTTAGGAGGCTCCTCCAAATCGAAAGAATTGGCCAAAACTTGACCAGTACCCAACATTTGATGGTGATTCTTCATCTGATTGGCATCAATTCATTTGCAGAATTGATAACTTAAAAAATTCTTACAAACTCCCAGATGAGAAAATTGTGTCCAAATTAATTTCTTTATTTACTAATGTTGCCCTGATGTGGTATGAATCTGTTCTCCTGGATGGGACTGAATACTCATGGGAGGATTGGAAGAAATTAATTAAAGCACAATTTGGTGGCTCCAAGTTTAGGATGCCTCAAAAAAGGCAGTATGAGGAAACTAGATATAGCAATTCTACTGATAAACCTATTGAGTTCTTAATGAAACTTGTAAAAATCTTGAGGGCAATGGACCCAAATATGGAGTTTGAGTTATGGAAGGACAGGATCCTCTATAAATTACCACTGTCTCTGAGAGACTTGATAGTGGCTAGGACTGAGTTCTCCAAAGAGCCCTCTTCTTTCATTAATACTTGCAATGAGATCATTCTAAACAACAAGTAAGATGCCAGAAGATTCATTCTTAGGACCCCTTTGGAGAAATCCCCCACTTACCAACAGAAACCTCTGAAAAAGGTTGGTAAACCTTCTGGCCCTGTTGCACCAAAAAAGTATGCAACAAACACTTTCTTCAAGTGCAACAAGCCTTGGAAAAAAGTCCATGTTTGTGACAAGAGGATAAATCTTGTTGAACCTACTGAGGAGCAGGCTAATGACACAATAGCACTGGATGATACTTTTAGTGATTGTGTCAGCAATATTTCATATGAATCTCAACAAGAAATTTTGATGCTAGAAGAAGATTTTCATTATTTAAATACTATTGATATTGATAATAATAATTTATCTACAGTTAAGGATGCTGATATCATAAGGAACATTGAGGATAGCTCAATTTTTATTGCCCCTCTCAAAGCACCAGTCTTGATCAATGGAACCAGAATTGAAGTTGTTCTGGATTCTGGAGCTGGAGGAAGTATAGTATCTGAAAAAGAACTTGCTTCAGTGGATTAAGACTATAAATCAAAACTTATGCCTATCATTTCTGAAAATTGGAGAGGTTATGGCTCTGTTTTGTCCCCCATTGGTAAATACAAAGCCACGGTGTTTTTTAAATATAACCATGGTTTTGTAAGAGCTATTTGTGATTTTGTTGTCATAAAAAATGATAAATTAAGCAGTTGGTTTATTATAGGAAATGTCATTTTAACCAAATATGGCATAAAATTAGATCCTTCAAACTAATGCTTCACAATGGGGATAAATGGGAAGAGAAAATTTAAGATCTCCTCCCCCAAAAAATTGTTAAAATCAGAATTGAACACATGTAATTCTATGATTCAATATAAAGTAAGGTCTACAAAAGAAATGCATGCTCTTATGTCTGAAATTTACAATGCTTCTTTTAGAGAACAACTTTCTGGTGAGGATAAAGATTCCATCATTAAATTAATAAAATCATTTCCTATGGCCTTTGCTCATGGGTCACATGAACTAGGATTAGTTAAGGAAGAAATGAAACTTTCATTATCTTGTCCATTGATTGACATGCCACCTAGTTTGAAGAAGAAGCCTTACCCTGCTTCTCCCACAAAGAGAAAAGATATTGAGGATAATATCTCTACCCTTTTAAAAATGAATATTATTGAAAAAGTAGTCGAGACACCTAAATATTGTGTTATCTCACCTGTCCTAATTTCTTATGAGAAAGATAAAGCCATGTTATGTGGTGATTATAGAGCATTGAATAATTATACTGTTGATGATATCTATCCTTTACCTAGAATTAGCTCTATACATGCTACCTTACAAGGTGATAAATATATAAGATGCTTGGATGGTAACAAGGGATATCACCAGGTACCTGTTGAGAAGAATTCTCAAATTATATGATGATTGCTACTCATATTGGTATTTATAAGTATATTAGGATGCCATTTGGCCCTAAAAATGCTCCTTCAGTTTTTCAAAAAGTCATGGATAACGCATTCCATCAAGAGATAATTGAAGGATAGCTGATGGTTTATATTGATGATATCATTATATTCTCAAAAACATTTGAGGACCATCTCAACCACCTGTGTAAAGTGTTCCACAAAATGGATGAAATATATATGACACTTGTTTTGAAGAAATGTAAATTTGGTTTTCATTCCTTAAAATTGCTGGGTCATGTTGTTTCATGGTTACAGATATGTGTTGACCAAAATAAAGTGGCAGCCATACAGCAGGTGAAGGCTCCTACAATGGTTAGAGAGCTCCAGAGTTTTTTGGGAATGTGTAGATACTATAGACAGTATATTAATAATTACCAAGTCATAGAATAACCCCTTACCCAACTTACTAGGAAAGATGTTGCTTTTGTCTGGAATAGTGAAAGACAGAGAGCTTTTGACACTATGAAACACTGTTTGATGTCAGCACCAATTCTTAATTTACCTGACTTTAATAAACCATTTGTTTTGTACACTGATGGCAGTTTTATTGGTCTTAGTGCTGCCTACCATCAAAAACAAGTGATGAATTATAAAGTATCAGAAGTAGTAATTTGTTATATTTCAAGAACCTTGAGAAATAGTGAATTGAAATATGGTGCCACTCAGCTTGAATTTTTAGCCGTAGTGTGGGCTCTGGAAAGCTACATTATTACCTAGATGACCAGAAATTTGAACCTGTCACTGGCTGCAGTGAAGTTAAATCCCTTTTAAACTTGAAAACACCTAACAGACATATTCTCAGATGGCAGATAGCTGTTCAGGAATACAGAGGGAGAATGACAATTATTCATAGGGCTGGTATTGTTCACTCAAATGCGGATAAGCTATCAAGGTTACCTTTACCAAATGATGACTCTAATCCTGCTTATGATCCTGAGGATGAAATTATTCATATTCATGGGAACTATGTGGTTTATATGGAGAAAGAGCTATTACAGCTTATTCTGGATTCATATGATAAGGACACTGATTTAAAAAAGTTATGCACCATATTAAATGATCCAATGAATGCTTCAATACAAGCAATAATTAAAACCCTTCCAACAAAGTACCAGAAGGCTTTGGAGAAAGGTAAGTTTTCAATTGATGAAGGATATCTATATTATAGAAGAAAGTTGAGTAATGTCATTGTTATTCCTCCTTCTATGAAAGAAATCATCTTGAAAATTTGTCATGATGACATATTTAAGCTGGACATTTTGATCTTGAAAAAACAATGATCAGAATTAAAAACACTGCTTGGTGGGTTAATATGTCTGAATACACCAAATTATATGTTGAATCTTGTGATTCTTGCTAAAAATCAAAAAGATTGACTGGTAAGAGAGCTGGATTAATGCAACATATTGAACCTCCTGATGCACCATGGCAGATAATAAACATGGATTTTGTAACAGGATTACCAATTTCTGGAAAAGACAGTTATAACTATTGTTGGGTTATTGTGGACAGATTCACAAAAATGTGTAAATTTATCCCTACTCACAAGGATGTTTTCACTAAGGAATTAGCTTTCTTATGGTGGTCTCATGTTTAATACTGCTGGTTTTCCTAAAGCCATAATCTCTGACAGAGACCCTAAATTTACTTCTAAATTTTGGATGTCTCTGATGGATGTTTGTGGTTGTGATCTGAAAATATCTACTGCCCATCACCCTCAGACTGATGGATTAGCTGAAAGAATGATTCATACTCTAGAGGACATGATAAGAAGGTACTGTGCCTTTGGCCTTGAGTATAAAGACAATGACAGATTCACTCATGATTGGGTTACATTACTGCCTGGGTTAGAATTTGCTTATAATAGCACTGTTCATTCTGTTACTCAATGAAAGCCTTTTGAGCTCTGGCTTGGATATTTTCCAAATACTCCTGCCCAAATTCTCAATAATAAAATACCTAAATTGGATTTAAATCCTGGTGTAAAATCCTTTCTTCAAATGCAACAACTTTGCAGAAGTCATGCTCAAAAATGTATTGAAGAATCATTTGAATATGAGAAGAAGAGATGGGACAAATCCCATAAAGAATACACTTTTAAAAAGGGTGATGAGGTGTTGATTTCCACAGTCCACTTCAATTTAAAAGGTAATAAAAAATTGAAAGACCCATTTTTTGGTCAATTTGTTGTAAGATGAATGGTTGGTGATAATGCAGTTGAAGTTATTTTGTATTCTCCATATGACAGAAAACATCCATTTTTCCAATATCTCTTTTTAAAACTTACACATACAATAGTGATTTATTTACCAAAAGGAGGGGAAGACCAAAAAAGACCCCTAATGAAATCACTGAGACAGCAGAAATTGATAAGATTCTAAATGACAGAATAGTTACTGCTGAAAAAGGTGCAGAATACTTATTGAGATTCAATAATAAATCTTCTGAATATGATTCTTGGATACCTGGGAAGGGGATATCTAATCTTCGTAATCTGCTAAAGAAATATAAAAAGAAAAAATCATAGCATTTTTTTATTGTTTTTTTAGAGTGAAGGAGTTTCAGCCAGGCTGCTAGACTTACCCAGTAAAATAATTAATTATTTACTGGATGAAGCCACACCTTATTATTTTAATTATTTAATTATAAATTAGTTACATTAAAATTACCTATAATAAATTAACTAATTACAGAATGGTAAAATTAAATGATTAATTAATTAAATTTAAATATAAAAAATGTCCCTTATATTTTTATTCTCTAACACAGTGCACATTGATAGGTTGGAAGAAATAAAGATTTATATTAAAAAATAGATTTTAAATTAAAATAAAAATAAATATATACAAAATATTCATCTTTCTTATTTAGAATTGACTTCTACAGTAAATATTAAATAAATTAATGTATTTCTGACATACTCTGTAAATACATCTTTTTGACGCCTTCTTTTTAGAACAAATTTATTATTTGAAAATACTCCTTCTAGAATATTCTTTTTCTCTATCTCTCATACTACTTTTTTTAGAATTTCATTTCTGTGCTTTGTCCCTCCTTTGCCTATATAAGGCCTCTCTTTTGGTTGTTTTTTATTCATTCCATTACTTACTTATTTATTATAACTATTTACAATCTGTTTATTACTATCTAATATTGTGTCAGCCTAAATATCCTTAGGACTGAGTATTTCTTATGCTTAAAATAAGATAACCTTAACTAGATTAAGCTTATATCTTAAAAATAAGGTTAAAATAATAATATATATTATTTTATTATATATATATATAATTATTATTCTATTATATAATTTATAATAGTTTAAATAGATTATCCATGGCCTAATAATACTTATTAAGGTGTTAATGGAGTCATAATATACTTATCTTAAGTGATATGAAGTAATTATTGACATACATAAGCTTATATGTATACATAAATCTCATATTCAGTGAAATATGCAGTATATTATGTATATTTAGGTATATAAGTGGGTTTTAGCCCCTTAATAGCCTATAAACTTTGTTTTTCTGCTTATTTTAGGTCATATGGACGAAATCAGTGGACTCACAACGCCTACAGAGGCATAGACACCTATATCAGGCGCATACACCCAGTTTGGACAACTAAAATTACTTCCTTGGATGGTTATTCACGGATTTATGGGTTGGAAAGATGTTTTTGGGTTAATGTGGATGCTTGGGGATGTTATTGGGGGCTTGGACATTTTATTTTTTTCCTTTATATGCTTTTAGTTTCATTAAATCTCTTTTTGATCATTTATTTTACCTGTTTCTTTATGGTATCCGCTTTTATCTGGGTTTTCTATTTATGGTATGACTCTGTGTTATTATTAATAGTGATGGAGGGTCCTTACTGAAGGTCTGGGTGTTGAAACTGCTTGAAGTGGACGCCATGGGGAGGTGATGGGCCCTCACAGTGCTGTAATTGCCGGGGATAGCAGTGACATCATCTGGATTGAAGGTCTGTGCACTCCAGTGGATTTGGGTATAAGTAAGAAGGGATTTTGACGGTTTATTATCATCATTCAATTACTACACTTCAAACAAACACTAAAATACAATTATTAGTATTCAGAAATATATTATAAAGCCCTTATAAATTGATATTATCTTTATAAAAGCTATAACTATATTTTATTCTTCTATTTTCCACCACTAGCACGCATTTAAATCCAAGTATTGTGAGTTTTATTTGAGTATAACTATTCTATTAGTCTTCCCCTGAGGTTTAATCACTAAATCATTTATTAATAAGTAGTAGGACCATAAAATAACACTATTATATCATACTTATATACTAGACTATACTGAAAATTGGGGGTCTTTCCTTAAATTTTACTTATTATTTAGTATAAGCCTTGGGACGTGATTTTTACCTTAGTACAACTCAAAATTAACCAAATATTTGGGTCTGCTGCATATTAGTGGGTCATCATAACTCATTGATTGCGGAAAAGAACCCTTAAAATAATTGTACTAATTTTTTATCATAAAAATTAGATATTTACAGTAGTAACTGTACCCAATATAAACCCAATTTCACTTGGTATTTGGACACCAATATAACACCCAATTAAATTGGTATTTGGCTAAAGCTTGGTAAGCTAATTATTCACCCTTATAGAGGTCTAGTTAAACTTATATTATATTTTTAACAGATTTTTTCGAATTTTTCTTATATTTTATTTAAATAAATAAAGATATAAATTCAGGGTAAGCTCCATTGCTTTTTTATTAGTAATATAATTGCTAATATCTCTTGTCTACTAAATTCCATAGAGGTTTTTTCTTTTGTAGATGTAAAATATTGTTATTCTGAACAATATGAGTGCTCCTCAGGATAGTGTAAGTGAACGGCCTGCTTATAATACCAGGTCTAAAGCTAATAAAAACTTTCCAGGACATCACCATGGAGGGACAACAGTACCCCCAGCCAGAAAGCATGAGTATAGAGGAAAAGGACGCCCTCTTACAAAAGATAACTATCAAAAAGACGTCTCCTCCTCTTCAGGATCAACTGTCCCACCTGGCCAAACAGGTTCTGAAGCTAGAGGAATCAAAATCTCTCATGTTCAAAGAAGTAGAGCAGTTGCAAAACAATTGCAAGGTAGGATTTCAGCAGATGAATCAGGCAATGGCAGAACTAAAGGGAAGCCAGCCCAGTCAATCAAATCAGCAACCCCCTACCCAAGGAGGGTCCACTCACTCCCAGGAGAAAATCCTGGTAGACAAATGGAAATGGGACTGGTTTCACCAACAGTGGACAAGCCACAGTTGCAACAGGGATCCGCCCCCTCATCTGACTTCCTCAGCTCACCCTTACAAGGGAAAAAAGCGCCAAAAATCAGGACTGGCAACCATCCCTTGGTAAGTAACTTACCCTCTCAGATTAGACATAATACTGATAATTACAATATAGGTAATTCTATTGATGTTAAATCTGTACAACAAATAGAGGAGGATTTAAGAAATTTAGGTTTTAGAGTAGATACACCTGACTTGTCTTTTGTCCATAATAACAGTACTATATACAATGATAATACAGTTAATACTCAGTTGCAACCACCTACTAGTGAGATGAGAAGTTCACAGGAGAGTGAGAGAATTGAAAAGGAGGACATGGAATATTTTAACAATAATCCAACTGTCCATTGAATTGTTTCAGCATTGTGGAATAGAATGACTGATTGTGAGGAACAGACAGTTAAGCTCACTAGTGATACAATTTCATCCTTGACATTGAACATTTCTCAATTAGCAACACGTAATATAGAATTAGAGAAAGAACATTTGTCTCTAACTCTTAAATATGATTCATTGAGTAATAAATATAATGACCTTTCAAACAAATTTTGTGAGTTAGAAAAATTATATGAAACACACTTATTAAAGACTGAATCAAGAACAAAGTTATCTTTTGCACAGACAAATCAAAGTGTCTCTGAGATGCTACAAAGATTAACTAAAGTTGAGATTGAAACTGCCAATCTACTGATGAACCAGGATAATCATAAGTATAATCAATATAATAATAATCCTTTCATTGGCAAAAGTGAATCTCATTCCTTCCCTGTACCACCACAATCAAAACCATCTGGTGGTAGTGTCAAATCTGAAAATGTAAGTCACAAATCCGTGCAGGAAGAAATACAAGACCATTTATTAAAAGTGAATGAGTTGTTGAATTTACCTAAGATTAGTGAGATAAAATCCAATCAGAAGAACTGGCCTAAAATAGATCAGTACCCAACTTATGATGGGGAAGCCAGCTCTGATTGGCAACATTTTATTCAAAGAATTGACAACTTGAAATTCTCATATAAGTTACCAGATGAAGAGATAACATCAAAATTAATTTCTTTATTTAAGGATGTTGCTTTATTATGGTTTGAAGCTGTCTTAAGTGAGGGTAGAGACTACTCTTGGGCTGAATGGAAGCAACTTATTGAAAAACAATTTGGAGGTTCTAAATTCAGGCTTACTCAGCAGAGACTGTATGAGAAGACTAGGTATAATCCGTTGAATGGTGACAAACCTATGGTATTTTTAATGACTTTAAACAAAATATTAAAAGCCATTGAGCCTCATATGGATTTTAACTTATGGAAAGATAAGATAATATACAAATTACCTATATCTGTCAGAGACATTGTTGTAGCTAGAACATTAAATGTTACTGAATATTCTGACTTTATTAATATTTGCAATGAAATATTATTAAACCATAAGTATGAATCAAGGTATTCCACTTATAAGCAAAATGTTGAACCTGTAAAAACTCAGAATTCAAAAACACTTCAGGAGAAGCAGAAAAAACCTACTGCACCTGTAGTACCTAAAAAGTATGAAACAAATACTTGTTATAAGTGTAATAAACCTTGGGTCAAAGGTCACAAATGTGAGAAAAACATAAATATTGTTGAAAATCAATGTGAATCTGAATCTGAAACTGAAAAAAGTAAAGAATCAAGTGATTATGACAGCAATATCTCATATAGTGATGAAAATGAAGTCTGTATGTTGGAAGATGATTTGTCCATCTTTGAAAATCCAATATTAAATATGGACTCAAATGAATCTTTAATGAATTTTGAAGATGCTGAAATCATTAAGGATATACAAGCTGATAACTTTAGAATGACACCTATCACGGTTCCAGCTATCATTTCTGGTGAAAATGTTAATATAGTATTGGACACAGGAGCTGCTGGTTCAGTTGTTTCCACTAATACATTACAGAAAATTGATAGTGAATAAAAGTTTAAGCTTGAACCACTTCAGAATAAAAACTGGAGAGGTTTTGGATCAGTACTACACCCCATTGGTAAATACAAAGCTGCTGTTTTCTTTAAACACCAACGTGGTTATGTAAGGGTAACTTGTGACTTTGTAGTAATGGATAATACAAATTGTAGTAACTGTTTTATCATTGGAAATGATATTCTGACAAATTTTGGTGTAAAATTAGACCCTGCTAATAACAATTTTACAATTGGCATGAATGGTAAAAGGAAATTTAAAATAAATTCTTTCAACACAGTCTTACACATTGAGTCAGTAACAAATTCCCCGTCTAAAGGAAGAGAATCCAATGAGTTGGAACTTCTGGAAACAGAAATTGCAAAAGCATCATTTGGCACTCAGATAAGTAAAACTGAGAAAGATAATATTTTGGAATTAATTAAAGCTTTTCCAATGGCTTTTGCACATGGTACAAATGAACTTGGCCTTGTAAAAGATCATGAAATGAAAATTAGTTTAACCTGTGATATGGATAATATTCCTGCTAGTCTTAAAAAGAAACCATACCCTGCTTCACCAATGAAGAGGAAAGACATAGAGGGTAATATTAAGATGTTATTAAAAATGAACATTCTTGAGAAGGTTGAAACTACACCAAAATATTGTGTAATATCACCAGTGCTGATTTCTTATGAACAAGATAAAGCAAGACTCTGCGGTGATTATAGAGCATTAAATACATTTACAGTAGATGATATTTATCCCTTTCCAAGGATTGCCTCTATACATGCTACCCTTAAAGGTGCTAAATATATAAGTTGCCTAGATGGAAATAAAGGGTACCATCAAATTCCTGTTGAGAAGAATTCACAGAACTTTTTGTTGATAACAACACACATGGGAATTTATAAGTATGTCAGAATGCCATTTGGACCAAAAAATGCTCCATCAGTGTTTCAGAAGTTAATGGATATAACATTCCATAATGAAATGATTGAGGGATGGTTAATGGTATACATTGATGACATCATAGTGTTCTCTAAAACTTTTGATGAAAACTTAATCCATTTAAGGAAAGTATTTCAGAAAATGGATGAAATAAAAATGACCCTTGCATTGAAAAAATGTAAATTTGGGTTTGAATCTTTAAAAGTGCTTGGTCATATTGTATCTGGCTTACAAATATGTGTAGACCAAAATAAAGTGGCTGCAATAAAGAATATTGGCATTCCTCAAAATGTGAAGGATGTACAATCTTTTCATGGAATTTGTGGTTATTATAGACAATATATAAAAAACTACCAATCAATTGCTGCACCACTGACCACACTAATAAAAAAATCAGAAGCTTTCATTTGGAATAATGAAAGACAACAAGCTTTTAATAAGTTGAAAGAATGTTTAATGACAGCTCCTCTCTTGGGATTACCAGATTTCCAATTACCTTTTGTATTATATACAGATGCAAGTTTTATTGGACTGGGTGCTGCTTTGCATCAAAAACAACTTATTGAATGTAAAATGTCAGAAGTAGTAATCTGCTATATTTCACGAACTCTGAGAAGTGGTGAATTGAAATATGGTGCTACTCAACTTGAATGTTTGGCAGTAGTATGGGCTCTTGAAAAGCTACATTATTACCTTGAAGACCAAAAATTTGAGTTAATAACTGACTGTAGTGCAGTTAAGTCACTCTTAAACATGAAAACTCCTAATAGACACATGTTTAGATGGCAATTAGCTGTACAAGAATACAGAGGACGGATGACTATTACACATAGAGCAGGAACCTTGCACTCTAATGTAGATCTGTTATCTAGAGTACCTCTGCCTAATAATGATGATAATCCTGCTTATGTTCCTGAATCAGAGATTATTAACATTTATGGCATTTATATTGTAGATCTTGAGGATGAATTTATGCAATCAATTCTTGATAATTATAATTCAGATCCTGACTTAAGTAAATTAACTACAATATTAAATGATCCATCTAATGCTTCAATGAATGTTTTAATAAAAACATTACCAGATAAGTATAAAAAGGCATTAGAGAAAGGAAAATTTTCCATTGAGGATGGTTTTATATATTACAGGAAAAAATTAAGTAATGTAATTGTAATTCCCCCTTCAATGAAGGAGTTAATGTTAAGTATATGTCATGATGATATATTAGCAGGTCATTTTGACTATCATAAAACATTAACCAGAGTAAAAAACACAGCTTGGTGGATCAACATGTCTGAGGATGTTCAGAAATATGTTGAAACATGTGATTCTTGTCAAAAATCTAAAAGATTAACAGGAAAAAGAGCTGGTTTATTACAACAAATTGAGCAACCAAAAGCTCCATGGGAAATCATTAACATGGACTTTGTAACAGGTTTGCCAATAGCAGGGCATAAGAGTTATAACTCCTGCTGGGTAATTGTAGATAGATTTACAAAGATGTGTAAATTTATTCCTACCCACAAAGAGTTTTCTGCAAAGGACTTAGCTTTTTTATGGTGGACACAAATGTTAAATACAGCAGGTTTCCCCAAAGCAATAGTTTCTGACAGAGATCCTAAATTTACTTCTGAGTTCTGGACGTCACTTATGGATGTTTCAGGGTGTCAATTAAAACTTTCTACAGCACACCATCCACAAACTGATGGGCTAGCAGAAAGAATGATACAAACCTTAGAAGATATGATAAGAAGATACTGTGCTTTTGGTCTTAATTTTAAAGTCAATGACAAATTCACGCATGATTGGGTAACCCTTATCCCAGGTTTAGAATTTGCATATAATAGTACAGTACATTCTGTCACTGGCAAAAAGCCATTTGAGTTATGGTTGGGTTATGTACCTAATACCCCTGCTAAAACTCTTAATAAGTTACCTAGATTGGATATTCATCCAGGTACTAAATCTTTTCTTCAGATGCAAGAATTATGCAGAAAACATGCTCAAGAATGTATAAATAAGGCTTTTGAGTATGAAAAGAAAAGATGGGATAAAGCCCATAAAGAACAAATGTTCAAAGAGGGTGATGAAGTCCTTATTTCAACGCTACATTTCAATTTAAATGGTAATGTTAAATTGAAGGATCCATTCATTGGACCATTTGTAGTTAAAAAGATGGTTGGTAATAATGCTGTTGAGGTTATTCTATATGCACCTTATGATAGAAAACATCCAGTATTTCCTATTTCTCTTATAAAACCATACCATTCAAATGATACTGCTCTCTTTCCAAGAAGATCAGGAAGGCATAAACAGCAACCTGAAGAAATAGTGGAAAAAGCAGAAATTGAAAAGATACTTAAAAAGAGACACCTTACTAAAGAAAAGGGAGTTGAGTATCTATTAAGATTTAAAAATAAATCAAGTGAATATGACCAGTGGATTCCAGAAAATGAAATCTCTGATCTTAAAAATCTCTTGAAAAAATTTAAATCTAAATAATACTGTTCATTCAGTATATGTATTATAAAAATTATTTTTTTATTTTATTATTTCATTCCTTAAGATTAATTAAAATGTCTTAACATTTTTTTTATTGTTTTTTTTTGGGGTGAGGGAGTGTCAGCCTAAATATCCTTAGGACTGAGTATTTCTTATGCTTAAAATAAGATAACCTTAACTAGATTAAGCTTATATCTTAAAAATAAGGTTAAAATAATAATATATATTATTTTATTATATATATATATAATTATTATTCTATTATATAATTTATAATAGTTTAAATAGCTTATCCATGGCCTAATAATACTTATTAAGGTGTTAATGGAGTCATAATATACTTATCTTAAGTGATATGAAGTAATTATTGACATACATAAGCTTATATGTATACATAAATCTCATATTCAGTGAAATATGCAGTATATTATGTATATTTAGGTATATAAGTGGGTTTTAGCCCCTTAATAGCCTATAACCTTTGTTTTTCTGCTTATTTTAGGTCATATGGACGAAATCAGTGGACTCACAACGCCTACAGAAGCATAGACCCCTATATCAGGCGCATACACCCAGTTTGGACAACTAAAATTACTTCCTTGGATGGTTATTCACGGATTTATGGGTTGGAAAGATGTTTTTGGGTTAATGTGGATGCTTGGGGATGTTATTGGGGGCTTGGAAATTTTATTTTTTTCCTTTATATGCTTTTAGTTTCATTAAATCTCTTTTTGATCATTTATTTTACCTGTTTCTTTATGGTATCCGCTTTTATCTGGGTTTTCTATTTATGGTATGACTCTGTGTTATTATTAATAGTGATGGAGGGTCCTTACTGAAGGTCTGGGTGTTGAAACTGCTTGAAGTGGACGCCATGGGGAGGTGATGGGCCCTCACAGTGCTGTAATTGCCGGGGATAGCAGTGACATCATCTGGATTGAAGGTCTGTGCACTCCAGTGGATTTGGGTATAAGTAAGAAGGGATTTTGACGGTTTATTATCATCATTCAATTACTACACTTCAAACAAACACTACAATACAATTATTAGTATTCAGAAATATATTATAAAGCCCTTATAAATTGATATTATCTTTATAAAAGCTATAACTATATTTTATTCTTCTATTTTCCACCACTAGCACGCATTTAAATCCAAGTATTGTGAGTTTTATTTGAGTATAACTATTTTATTAGTCTTCCCCTGATGTTTAATCACTAAATCATTTATTAATAAGTAGTAGGACCATAAATTAACACTATTATATCATACTTATATACTAGACTATACTGACATATTGCCTTAGTATTTACATTCACGTAATTCTAATCCATTAATTATAATAATAATTCAACTTTTTACCTCTTTAAATTGAGTAAATATTCTATAAGATAAGGAAATATGTACCCAAGTTTGAACCCCAAAAATACCGTTGTTACTGCCATTGGACCTCCTTTAAAAACCTTCTAGACTTGAAAGACACCTTGAAAATGAGGGTTATATTAAATATGAGTTTTATAATTTGAGCCAAGTGTGTATGCTGAGATTGAAAATAAAAATGCATATAAAAATGCATTGTGGATTTATAATGCAAATATATATGGGTAAAGTCCCTAGAAATGGGTCCCCATAGTTCTTAATTTTCTTTTGAAAATAAAATAATTGCATTATTAGACCTTTACTAGGGGGTATAAAACTTGGAAATTTTCCATTTCAAAATACCTCTTTTTTCCACCAAATCAACCATGATTATTTTTTTTAAATATGCCATATTGTGTCCCAAAAATACCTTTCTACTGAGAATTAATGTCAAGTTTGTGGCTTACTTTTTGTGTTGTGAATTTCCTTTTAAATAATTACAAATTTTTAACTTTGATACCCCTTAATGTGTCAATTTTCCCTTCTATCTGAAATTTCTATCCTCAATTTTTTATAACTACATCTTGGACAACTCTCTGGATGTGCCAGCCTCCCTACCTTGCTGTGCACTCCCATTGTGTCAATCCATTCTATCCTTTCAGAAACCCTTTCCATTTCATCTGATTGTTTATTCTCCTTTTTATCTTCTAACACCACGGGAAATCTAGGGGTGAATTGCTAGCAATCCCCTCTCTTTAAATTTAGAGTGTCCCTTAAATATGCCAGGTTTATGAATACTTTATAAACATAAGTAAATTAGAGTTAGATTTACATTTATTCTCAGATTGATTATAGACAGAATATCAACTGATTCCAAATTATGCACAAGTTGATCCTCCAGAACTTGATTTTTGTCCTCTGATGGGAACAAATTGAGCACAAATTGATCTAACCTAAGCTTATGCATATATAATAATTCAGGATACTTGCTCTATTAAATTTGATAATAAAATAAAATATTGATGAATTTATATAAAAAAAATTATTATGTAAAATATTAAATTATAAATTTAGGCATCATAGGAGGGCACGTAATAGAACTTAATTATACTATGTGACACCTTAATACTGTATCATGCAGTTTGAAACATTTAAAACAAAATGAGTCATGATGGGCAATGAAATTGCTTGGACAGACACTTTCAAAATTAATACTGACCATAATACACAAGTATGAAACCTTGGCATCTATCCAATAAAAGATTTCCCTTCTGATAAATGGATTTTTCTCAGTTACTACCTGCTAAAAAGTGTCCTTCTGAGGTTTGTCTGACCTTCAGGGGGGTAATTTGGCCACATCACACTACTTCTATTTCCATGATTGACCAAAAAATTATCCTCATTCCCATCTAAAGAGTTGATCTCATCTGACTGTGGCTGATCAAAGGGGCCCACCACAAGTTTAGCCAAAATTTTGGTGAACACTTTTTTTGATGGATAGTGACTAACTGGTGCTTTCTGAAATTGTCCACCTCAAGTTAGGATAAACTTCAGGAGGATAAATTTATTATGAATAGCAAATTAACTGAAGAATACTTTTTCCCTAGCTACTCTGCATCATAAAAGTGTCCAACTGAGGTTTAGCCATAATTCAGGTAGACACTTTTGGAAAGGCACAGTCTGATGGGTTTAATATCTATATATGGCAATAAGTATCAGTTTTTTATCAACATGGAACTAGAATTAATTTAATATGGCCAAAGTGTCCACCTGAAGTTTGGCCAAAATACAGGTGGAAATTTTTATGAGGATTACTTGATGAAATGAAGAAGACTTGCAATTACTTTCCATCATAAAATTTTCAAACTTAAGTTTATCAAAAATTGTGGTGACACTTTTGCCAGATCCAGTTATATGGGATCAACTCTCTATATAGCAATGAGAATCAATTTTTAGTCAATCATGGTACTAGAAGTAATTTTATATGGAAAAACTTTCCACCTGATTTTTGGCAAAAATAAGTTGGAAATGTTTATGAGGAATACTAGATTAACTAAAGAAAACTTGCGCCCTACTACTGTCCATCATAAAAGTGTCCACCAGAAGAATTCTCAAACTTGTGGTTGACACCTTTGGCCTGGTCCAGCCATATGGGATCAATTCTGCATATGGAAATGAGGATTTAATTTGGACAATCATGGTACTAGAAGTAATTTGATATAGATAAAGTGTCCAACTAAATATTGGAAAAAAATCAGTTGAAAACTTCATTTAATTTTTCAAAAAATCAAATTAAGTAAAATTTTATTCCTGATGATGCCCATTTTATCCAACACCTCTTCTGAGCCTTAAAAGTAGGCATTTAGCTTTAATTTTGAATTTCATATAAAATCCCTATTATTCAACCTATTTCTTTTTATCCCTTTTTTTTCTTTTAGATATCAATTAATTTTATGTAAAACAAATAATTTTCATAATTTTTTACCTGTATTTAATAGAATTATTAAAGGTTTAACATCACCCTGTAAGCATTTGGCACATGTTTTTTTGCTATACTAATAAAAATAATAATATACTGGTAACAAAAAATTGATCAAATGATAAAATATTAATAAAACAGAAAGATCAAATACCAGTGGATATGTTTTTAAAAAATACCAGTTGCACTGAGGAAGAGCTGCACCCTAGATACTCACCATCAAAAAAGTGTCCTGCACAAGTTCGGCCGAACTTGTGCTGGACACTTTTGGTCAGTTGCAATCATATGAGATCAATTCTCGCTATGGCAATGAAAAAAAAATTTGGATAAAAAACTTCACTAGAAGTAGTTTTACATAGCCAAATTTTCTACCTAGATTTCATCCAAACCACAGGTGCACAATTTTTTATCTTTGAAAAAAGTCAATTTAGTACAATTTATCCCTGATGGCTCTCATTTGCTTCAACACCTCTACTGGCCTTTGATAGTTGGATTATTACTTGGATTTCTTTTTTCATATTTGATCCCTTTAACTTAATTTTTTATTCCTAATACTGCTTCTGGATATCAATTAATAATTTTTAAAATAAACTATTTTCATATTTTTATACATTTATTTAATAATATTATAAATGGCATAACATCACCTGGTATGCATTTGGCACATGAGTTTTTTCTATACTTATAAAATTAATAATATAATGGCGACCAAAAATTAATCAAATGATATTAATGAGTGAGGAACAAAAATAAAATACCAGTAGACATTTTTGTAAGAAATACTAGATGAACTGAAGAAAAATTCTACCCTAGCTACTCTCCATTATAAAAGTGTCCAGCACAAGTTCGGCCGAACTTGTGCTGGACACTTATGGTCAGGTGCAGTCAGATGGGAGAAATTCTCTCTATGGAAATGAAGATAAATTTTTGATATAAAATTACACTAGAAGTAGTTTGATATGGCAAAATTTTCATGCTGAAGTTTTGGTAAAGCTCAAGTGGATTTTTTTTTATTTTTACAAAAAAGAAAATTTAGTGCAAGTTTAGCCTTGATTGTTCTAATTTAATTCAACATCTCTTTTTTCTGTTTATGGCAGGAATTTAACTTGGATTTTAATTTTCATCTTTGATTTCTTTTATTTTACTTTATTCCTCTCATATTGCTTTTGGATAGAAGTTTATTTTTGGTAAAATAAATCATTTTCATATTTTTTTACATTTATTTAATAATATTATAAAAGGTGTAACATCACCCAGTATTCATTTGGCACACAGTTTTTTGCTATACTGATAATATTAATAATATAATGGTGACAAAAAATTAATCAATTGATAAATATGAGTGAGGCACAAAGACTTAATAACAGTGGAAATGTTTATAAGAAATTTCAGATGATTAAAAATGGCTTGCACCCTGGCTACTCTTCATGATAAAAGTGTCCAGCACAAGTTTGGCCAAACTTGTGCTGGACACTTTTGGTTGCATGCTGTCAGACGCAATCAATTCTTTTTATGGAAATGAGACTGAATTATCACTCCATCATTGCACTGAAAGTAGTTTTATATAGACAAATTGTCCCCTGGAAGTTTGTCCAAACCTAAGGTAGACAATATTTTCCTTTGGTAAAAAGTAAATTTGATCCATGTTAATCTATGATGGTGCCCATTTTTTCTGAAGCCTCTACTGGCTCATGATAGCAGAAATTATACTTAATATCTTTATT
The DNA here is from genome assembly GCA_030280995.1 of Hemileia vastatrix. Taxonomy (NCBI): domain Eukaryota; kingdom Fungi; phylum Basidiomycota; class Pucciniomycetes; order Pucciniales; family Zaghouaniaceae; genus Hemileia; species Hemileia vastatrix. Next base: position 15,215,882 of record JASXTE010000009.1, on the reverse strand, counting down.
TCATGTTTGATCTCTTAAATTTTAATCTTACCCTTTTATTTATCCTTTAGCTTTTAAATATCAATTTTATTTTGGTAAAACTGATAACTTTTACATTTTTTTATATTTATTATATTATATTATTAAAGTTGTAATATCATCCAGTGTACATTCATTACACATTTTTTTGCTATACTAAAAACATTAATAATATAATGGTGACTAAAAAATAATCAAATAATAAATATGGATGACACAGAAAGATCAAATACCCATAGACATTTTTAAAATGAATATAAGATTAACTGAAGAAGACTTGCACCCTAGCTACTCTCCATCATAAAAGTGTCCAGCACAATTTCAGCTGAGCTTGTGCTGGACACTTTTGGTTGCATGCAGTCAAATGGGATAAATTTACTCAATGGAAGTTAAAATGAATTTTCGCTCAATCATTGCACAAGAAGTAGCTTTATACTGCTATACTATCCTCCTGATTTTTTGGAAAACATCAGGTGGTTACTTTTATTAATTTTAAAAAAAAGAAAACATATTCCAAATCTAGAACTGGTGTTGCAAATTTGGTCTGAAAACTTAAATTATCTTTGATGGCAGAAATTTTATTTGAATGTTTAATTTCATATTTAATCACTTTTATTTTACTTTTTTATTCCTGTTTTTGCTTTCAAATATCAATTTATTTATTGTAAAACTAGTAATTTTCATATTTTTTTTACTTTTATTTAATAAGATTATGAAAGATGTAGCATCTCCCAGTATGCATTTGGCTTACAAATTTTTTCAATACTAATAACATTAATATTATAATGGTGAAAAACAATGAATCAAATGATAAATATGAATGACACAGAAAGATCATATACAAGTGGATTTGTTTATAAGGAATACCTGCACCCTAGATACTCACCATCATAAAAGTGTCCAGCATAAGTTCGGCCAAACTTGTGCTGGACACTTTTGGTTGCATGCAGTCAGATGGGATAAATTTACTCTATGGAAATGAAAATGACATTTTGCTCAATCATTGCACAATAAGTAGTTTGATATTGCCAAAATGTCCTCCTGATGAATTTTCAAAACTCATCAGGACACTTTCTTTGGTTTAACAAAAAAGAAAATATAGTCCAAGTTTAGCCCTGGTGGTGCTCATTTGATCTAACACCTCTACTTGCTGTTGATAGTGGGAATTTTCCATAGATTTTTTTTTCTTATTTTATCCCTTTTGTTTTACTTTTCGTATTGCTCATATTGCTTTGGATATCAATTTTTAATTTTTAAAATAAATAATTTTCATACTCTTATACCTTTATTTAATAATATAAGATTAAAGGTGGAACACCACCTGGTATGCATTTTTCACACAAGTTATTACTATAGTAATAACGGTAACAATATAATGATGGCAAAAAATTAATCAAATGGTAAATTTAAATGACACAGAAAGATCAAATTCCAGTGGAAATGTTTATAAGAAATCCCTTTTGAGTTTAAGAAGATTTGCTGTATGCCTACTCTCAATTATAAAAGTGTCCAGCACAAGTTCGGCCGAACTTGTGCTGGACACTTTTGGTTGCATGAAGTCATATGAGATAAATTCTCTCTATGGCAATAAAAATGATATTTCACTCAATTATTGAAGTAAAGAATGTTTAATATTGTAAAATTGTCCTCTGGAAGTCTGTCCAAACCTCAGTTCAAAATTTGTTAGCTATACATAAAAGTAAGTTTAGACCCAGTCTTGACCTAGGGGTCCCCAACTGTCCCAACACCACTTCTGGCTCTTGATAGTAAAAATTTTACTTGTATTTTTTATTTCGTATTTGATCCCATTTATTTTCATTTTACTTTTCTATTACTCTTTTTAATTTTAAATATCAATTTATTTTTTTAAAAACTAAACATATTCATATTTTTTTAACTTTATATAATAATATTATTAAAGTTGTAACATCACCAATTTTGCATTTGGCATGCAGGTTTTTGCTATACTAGAAACATTAATAATATATATGGTGACAAAAAATTAATTATAAGATAAATATGAATGATAAAAAAACAGTTAAAAAACCAATAGAAATGTGAAAAATAAAATACTGATGTACTGAGAAACACTTTCACCCTAGCTACTCTCCATCATAAAAGTGTCCAGCACAAGTTCGGCCGAACTTGTGCTGGACACTTTTGTTCAGGTGCAGTCAGATGGGATCAATTCTCTCTGTGGAAATTAAATTTAAAAAAATGCTAAATAATTACATTAGAAGTAGTTTGGTATGGCTGAATTATCCACCTTGAGTTTTTCCAAACCTCAGGTGAAAAATTTTTTATCTTTGAAAAAAATTAAATTTTATCAAATTTAGCCCTGATGGCACCCATTTGCTTCAACACCTCTACTGGCTCTTGAAGGCAGGAATTTTTCTTGAATTTTTCTTTTTCATATTTGATCTCTTTTACTTTTCTTTTTTATCACTCATGTTACATTTGGATATTAATTTATAATTTTGGAAAAGAAATCATTTTCATATTTTTTTAACATTTTTTAATAATATTATAAAAGGTGAACTATAACATGGCATGCATTTGGCGCACAAGTTTTTTCTATACTAATAAAATTAATAATATTCTAATGACAAAAAATTAATCAGATAATAAAATATGAATAACACAGAAAGATCAAACACCATTTGACATGTTTTAAAAAAATAACAGTTGCACTGAAGAAGACCTGCACCCTAGCTACTCTCCATCATAAAAGTGTCCAGCACAATTTCGGCCGAACTTGTGCTGGACACTTTTGGTCAGGTGCAGTCAGATGGGATCAATTCTCTCTATGGAAATGAAAAAAATTATTTGATAAGAAACTTCACTAGATGTAGTTTGATATAGCTGAATTATCCACCTAGAGTTCATCCAAACCACAGGTACACAATTTTTTATCTTTAAAAAACAATCAATTAAGTACAATTTATCCCTGACAGCTCTCATTTGCTTCAACATCTTGACTGGCCTTTGATATTAGCAATAATACTTGGAGTTCGTTTTTCATATTTGATTTCTTTAAATTAATTTTTTATTCCTCATATTGCTCTTGGATATCAATTAATAATTTTCAAAATAAATTATTTTAATATTTTTATACATTTTTTTAATAATATTATAAAAGGTGTAACATCACTCAGTATGCATTTGGCACACAATTTTTTGCTATACTTATATCATTAATAATATAATTAAGACAAAAAATTAATTAAACAATATTTATGAGTGAGGCACAAAGATAAAATACCAGTAGACATGTTTGTAAGAAATACCAGATGAACTGAAGAAAAATTCTACCCCAGCCGCTCTCCATCATAGAAGTTTCCAGCACAAGTTCGGCCGAACTTGTGCTGGACACTTTTGGTCATGTGCAGTCAGATGGGATCAATTCTCTGTATGGCAACAAAAAAATTTTTTTATCAAATTTCACTAGAAGTAGTTTGGTTTAGCTGAATCATCCACCTGCTGTTCTGCCCAATAGGGGGTTTCAGTTCTGGCAAATCCGCACTTAACTTAAGTGCGGATTTCAAACCAAATCAGCTCTTACAAATCAGCACTTAAATTTTGCAAAAAAGTCACTTATTTCAAAAAAGGGTGTCAGTTATGACCTCAAATCAGCACTTTTTTCCCGTTTTTTTTCACAACCACATTTTGGCCACAAAACATCCCTTCCTTTCTTACCCCATCCCTGTCACATGTGACACACTGACCTTCCTCGCTACCTACCCATCATTCCTCAGCACACACCCCTTCCTGACATTTTTGATATTGTGACCAGGCATGTTTACATTCTTTTTTACTTATTTCTTCTACTTCTTAATCTTTTTTCTATGGGTGTCAGTTCTGACCTCAAATCAGCACTTTTTTTGTGATTTTTTTTTTCAAAACCACATGTTGGCCACATCATCCCTTTCTTTCCCATACCATTTTGTACTCTCCAAATGTCCTCTTGGTGTACTTCATTCACTTGGGTTGGTATTTTGGTTTGTTGCATATTCATTTTTTTTGGAATTTACGGTGAAAATTTTTTTTTGGATGGCTCATTGGTTTTCTTTCACCAGCTCAACATGAAATCGCATATTTTCTGAAATCGCATATTTTGTCAGTGATTTTTTTTTTCATTCATCCCTCATATCCTTTTCCTATTCTCCTCCAACATCCCTCAAACAATTTGGTTTCATTCATTTTGTCATCTCATCTCTCCAGGTAAGTCACTTTATTCTGTTTTTTTTGATTTTTTGATTACTAATTATAATTTTTTTTGTTTTTTTCTGTTTATTTTATTTTTTTATCTAAATTTTTTTTGTAAGTGGTTATTTTGGATTTCAATGGTATAATTAACCTTTTTTTTCTCTCCCTCTTTACTTTCTTTTTTAGCTCCATCACCCTACTCTTCATCCCTCCTTGGCATGGTCATTATCCCCCCTTTCCCTTATTTCACTTTTTTTTGGCTCCATTTCATTGAAACACATACATTGCACATTCTTTATGCATTTCACTTACTCCATATTCAATTTCCCCACAATTCCAACATCAATCTTTCTCACTCTATTTTTCCTACTTTTCAATCAAGGTAAGTTTCATCTCCTTTTTTCATGCCTATATGATATCTCATTCCATTTATGAAAAGTTCATACTTAAATATATGTATGAATCTTATCTGGATAACAGTGAAATTATAAAACTCCTTTTGATCTCATCTTCATTACCACTTTTCAAGTTTTTGTAAAATTTTGAAAATCAGACTCGGAATTAGGGTTAGGTTTATTCAAATATAATGTTCTTTTAACTGAAGATTCTCCTGAAGGCTACCTTTCATTTCCTACAAACAGATTTGAATTTGATTCAGTGGTTGCTGAGATATTGACCGTAAAAGTTGAGCCTTTTTTTTCCCAATTTAAATTTTTATTTCATTTTTTTATGTAACAAATTAGGGTTAGGTTTATTTAAATCACATGTCCTTTAACTGAAGATTCTACTAAAGCATATCTTTCATTTCCCACAAACAGGTTTGAATTAGGTTCAGTGGTTTCTGAGATTTTGACCTTTGAAGTTGAGCCTTTTTTCCAAATTTCACTTGTCTTATTTCACATTTTTATATTGCATATTTAGAGGATAAGGATTCTGAAACTCTTATATGATTATTATCTAGGCATTTCAATTATATAGGCATATATTCGTTGCTCACAAATATCACTAAAGCTCAAAAAGATGAAGATTTTTGCTTATGGGACACTCTACCTTCCTTTAACTCTTTTCTTGCTCTTTGACTCAAAAAGCACTGTAATAAAGCATTTGAAAAAAATCATGAACTTGCAACCAAAGTTGGAATACCAAATTGGTGTGACTCCGAATGGGAAGATATCAGCCACAAATATCTTTTATTTTCTAATGTTATTATCACTCATTCTGGATTTCACAATAAAATTCACACTGATACCAAGGACACCAATTTTCTTACTTTTTATATATTTTCATATATCAAACCAATTACTGGCCAACCAATACCATCTCCAGCTAAAATCAAATGACATGGTTTATATTTTCCAGACCACCGGTGCATCATTGATTTTGGTTTGGGAAATGGTATCATCGAAACTATTTGGAATTCTTCTAAGGATAATCATCAAACGGCCAAAGCTCCTCCTGGTTTGGAATCCTGTCAAGATTTAACACAATTTGGTTGCTCATTTTAAATCAGTCATAAGTTGATTCAAAGAATCAATAAGGTAATGAAAGAAGGTAAAGTTAATCGATTTAAAAAAACTTTATTTAGATCCAAAAAGTATGGGGATTAGAGTTGTCATCAAAAATTTTATATTTTTCGTAAATTTTTAATAAATATTTTTCATGTATCAATTTCCTCAACTAAAGTAATGGGCCCACAAACTTGTGTTGTATAAATGGTAATCATGATAACATTTATTTGTTTCATGGGGTTCCTCTAGCCTATACTTGTGGAAAGTCCCAAACTTTTGTTTCTAGATTTGATCTGCATTTTGGCTGAGGGATTGTCATTACTTTAAACTAGTGAAATTGATATGTATTAGATATTTATTTAATAATTTATGTAATTATATTAAATTTAGATGACTTCCACCACTTACTTCAATAAAATGCAGGGGGGGGTATTGCCAAATTTTCAAATCTGACATGTGAAATTGATGACTTAGAAAAATTTTGGTGATATCCACCCCTTGCTTCAATAAAATGCAGGGGAGAGTATTGCAAATTTTTTAAAACAGATATGGAATTTTTTTGACTTGTAAATATTTTGGTGAAAATTTTTGACGAGAATGTGAAAGTAATTGTTTCAACCTTGAGCAGGTTTCTGGCTCAAAGGAATAGCAGTACCATCAACAAAACCAATACATCCTGGGAAGCCCTCTGCTTGCATAACCTGAGATAATTCAAGTCGCTCTTCTTTTGTTGGCCAGGTGAGAAGTTGAGATTACAAGGAGTTGATGGCAGTGATACATTGTTTGGTATAAGTGTTAACTGAACAATACCTTAAATCAAAGACATTTTCTAAACGTTTCAAAGCGGCTCCATTACCATTTGAACCCAAACGACATAGTGTGATGGCCAATTGAATTGAAGGATGTCGTTGTTCTTTTTGAGAATTATTGTGAAATATGGAACGATCCTGAATAAGCTCAAGAGATTTAAGGAAACATTCCTGAGAAGTCCTGAACAGCTGTCTAAAACTGGGTGTAGATAGTTTAAGAAGTGTTTGGATGGTGTACTTGGGGGTATGAAGTACTTGACGCTTTCTGGGAAGAAGGTAACGTTTCGTGGCCATTTTTGATAAAAAGACAAAATCTTCTTCTAGATCAGAATCAGAATTGCAATCAGAGTCCAAGAGCAGTTCAAGAGCCATGAAAGTCATTGCTTTATGTAATTTATCACGATTTGAAAGTGAGGAAGGCATAACTCTTATATGATATGATATGAAGATGTAAGTAATGTACGATGTTTTGAGTTATGAAGTGTTATGCTGCGGAGTGCTGCGTATGAATGGGATGATGCTGACAAATCAGTGAAATGGGACTTGATGGTGAAATAAGCACTTTTGGTTGAGAAAGTGCCGGTTTGAGTGAAATAAGTGACTTATTTCATTTTGAAATCCACCAGTATTGGGGCTAGTGTGTTTTGGAAATCCGCACTTAGTTAAGTGCGGATTTGGTCAAATTTAAGTGCGGATTTGTAAGTGTGGATTTGCCAGAACTGACACCCCCTAATATCAGGTGTATAATTTTTTATCTTTAAAGAAAAGGTCACTTATTACAATTAAGCCCTGATGGCTCCCATTTGCTTTAACACCTCTACTGGCTCTTGATAGCAGGAATTTTACCAGTATTTTTTTCATATTTTAACTCTTTGACTTTTATTTTACTCTTTTATTCCTCTTTTTAATTTTAAATTTCTATTTAATTTTTGTAAAACTAATCCTTTCCATATTTATTTATGTCTATTTTAAAAAATTATTGAAGGTATAAATTCACATGGTATGCATTTGGCACACAAGTTTTTGCTATACTAATAACATTAATAATATAATGGTGATAAAATATTAATCGGATGATAAATATGAAAGATACAGACTGATCAGATACCATTAGACATGTTTATGAGAAATACAAGATGAAGGAACTGAAGAAAATTTCCACCCAAGCTACTCTCCATCATAAAAGTGTCCAGCACAAGTTCAGCCAAACTTGTGCTGGACACTTTTAGTCACGTGCAGTCAGATGGGATCAATTCTCTATATGGCAACAAAAAAACATTTTTTTATTAAACTTCACTACAAGCAGTTTTGTTTAGCTGAATCATCCACCTGTTGTTCTTCCCAACCTCAGGTGTATAATTTTTTATCTTTAAAAAAAGATCACTTATTACAATTTAGCCCTGATGGCTCCCATTTTTTTCAACACTTCTACTGGCTCTTGAGAGCAAGAATTTTACTAGTATTTTGTTTTTCATAATTGATCTCTTTGAGATTAATTTTACCTTTTTATCCCTCATATTGCTTTTGTATATCAATTTATTTTTTTGTAAAACAAATCATTTTCATATTTTTTTACCTTTATTTCATAATATTATAAAAGGTGTAACATCACCCGGTATGCATTGGGCACACGAGTTTTTGCTATACTTATAATATTAATAATACAATGGTGACAATAAATTAATCAAATGATATATATGAGTGAGGCACAAAGATCAAGTACCAATGGACATGTTTATAAGAAATACCAGATTAACTGAAGAAAAATTCTACCCTAGCTACTCTCCGTCATAAATGTGTCCAGCACAAGTTCGGCCGAACTTGTGCTGGACACTTTTTGTCACATGCAGTCTGGTGTGATCAATTCTCTCTCAATAATTGAACTAGAAGTTGTTTGATATGGCTAAATGGTTATGCTGAAGTTTTTTTAAACCTCAGATTGGCACTTTTTTGTTTTTCAAAAAAGCAATTATAGTCCAAGTTTAGCCTCACTGGTTGACATTTGCCCCAACATGTCTACTTGCTCTTGATGGCAGTAATTTTATTTTAATTTTTATTTCATATTTGATTCCTTTAATTTTACCTTTTTATCCCTCATATTGCTTTTGTATGTCAATTTATTTTTTTTAAAACAAATCATTTTCATATTTTTTTTACCTTTATTTAATAATATTATAAAAGGTGTAACATCACCCGGTATGCATTTGGCACACGAGTTTTTGCTATACTTATAATATTAAAACATAATGGTGACAAAAAATCAATCAAATGATCAATATGAGTGAGGCACAAAGATCAAATACCAGTGCACATGTTTATAAGAAATACCAGATGAACTGAAGAAAAATTCCACCCTAGCTAACCTCCATCATAAAAGTGTCCAGCACAAGTTCAGCCAAACTTGTGCTTGACACTTTTGGTCACATGCAGTCTGATGTGATCAATTCTCTCTATTGCAATGAAAATGAATTTTTCTTCAATAATTGCACTAGAAGTTGTTTGATATAGCAAAATTGTCATCCTCAAGTTTTGGTAAAGCTCCAGTGGATTTTTTTTTATTTTTACAAAAAAGAAATTATAGTCCAAGTTTAGTGCCACTGGTGGGCATTCACCCCATCATGTCTACTTGCTCTTGATGGGAGGAATTTCACTTTAATTTTTTATTTCATATTTGATCCCTTTAATTTTACCTTTTTATCCCTCATATTGCTTTTGGATATCAATTTATTTTTTGTAAAAAAAATCATTTTCATATTTTTTTACCTTTATTTAATAATATTATAAAAGGTGTAACATCACCCGGTATGCATTTGGCACACGAGTTTTTGCTATACTTATAATATTAATAACATAATGGTGACAAAAATCAATCAAATGATAAATATGAGTGAGGCACAAAGGTCAAATACCAATTAATCAATAGTTCTTTTTAATATTATAAATTTTTTGATCAAATAAAATGGTAATAATGAATTATATTTTTCATCCACAATTCCACTCTAATGATTCCCACTGCACAAAAAGGGTTCACTTGGTCCTTTCTTTACTGCTTGTGCATATATTTTATTGCCCACAGTACTACAATTTTTTGTAGTGATTATCCCACATCTGATTCAGGAATCTTTTTAAACAATATAAGTTTTTTTTACAAAAGACCTTATCATATCCAATATCCCACAAAAAATACAACCTGTTTTTGTATTAAAGCCCGTTAATTATTAAGAAATTGTTAAAATAATTAGATTAGACCCTGGCACAGCTAGATCCATACCAACCAACCTAAAGTCTTTTCAATATTGAAAACAATTAAATAAAATTATGATATCATACTAAATTATGGGCACCAACCATAATTCAGCACTTCTCATTTGCCCTGCTACAAAATGAGTGCATGTAGCATTTTTCTAACGTCGGACTGTTTTTCTTCCTTCCCTCACACCTTTAGTCCAGAATGAAAATTTATTATGAGTTTTGGTCAAAATGGTTTGCCAGTGTTATCTGTATGCAATATGAATTCATATTGCATATTTCTATTTATGCATAAAATATACTCGTTAAGCATCATTTTTTTTGCATTTTTCAATCATTATGCATATTTATGCATATTCATATGCATATTCATTATACAGATTTATATGCATATTAATATATTTTATTCATATACGTATATGCACCTTTTTTTGCATATTCAATATGCATATTTTTAATGCATATTCAACATGCATATTTTTATGCATATTTTTATGCATATTCAATATGCATATTTTTTATGCATAATCACTATGCATATTTTTTATGCATATTTTTATGCATATTTTTTATGCATATTTATTCTTCATTGTCATTATGCATACACTTTGGATAGGCAATTCACATCAATTTTTAGCATGCAATAAGTATCCACCATGCAAATTCAAATGCATATGCATCTATATCATACACGCAACATATATTCAAGTTTAATATTTGAATATTAAGGTATGCTAAGTGATGTTGTTCAACCTTTTGCCAAACCTGAGATTAACTGATGTTGAATGTGGTTCTTAAGCTCTGCTCAAGGAGGGATTGTTCTGGATTCAATCTGTGACAGTTTATTTTTTCAATGTTTTTTCATCAGATTTAAAAACATCTTTATGACAGTTTCAGGATGGTTTCCCTACAGTTTCCTGACAAATTCCTAATAGTTTCAAAAAGAGGGAACTGTTAGCAGTTCACCCCCAGATTTCCCGTGGTGTAATATCTTAAAATGCCTTGTAGTCATAGATCTTCTCATATGCAGCCTTCCCCCAGTTGTTTTTCAAACCTCATTACTCCCTCATTTCCTTGCTCAGCTGAGAAATTAAAGACTTTTCAACCAAACAAAGATTATAATCTCATAATTATCAGCCAGCTGAGAATTAATACTAATTATGATTCTTGTTTTGGTACTGAGAATGCAACTAAAGTAAGAAATCCCCCTGCATCAAAATTCAATGGATATACTCTTATGTATAATGAATTACAAAATAAGACAAAGGGAAGGATTGATATTTTTCCTGAACATATTTCTAAAAGCTTCAAGCACTATTTATCCAAATACAAGAAGGCTAAGATTCTTTTATCTTCCACTGGTTTTGGTATTACTGAAATCAATATCATCAAGGGAATCAAATCTATCAATGATAAAGTTGATTCTTTATGTCCTTAATTTAAAGAGAAAAAGGCTATTTTTGGAGAGAAAGAAGATTTCAATCCCGCAAACATATTGGATGGAGAATATTTTATCTCCAAACATGATTTTGAAACAAATCTTTACCAATCATCTTCCTCTACTCAAGTCTCCCCTGTTTTGAATTCAAAAAATTCAGATATATTTACTATAGATTCTTATGAAGATATAAAACAACCCAATATAACTAAAGTGTTTTTTTGTATCCAGTTTATTTATTTATTTTTTATTTAATTCTTATTTTCTTATTTCTAAAAAGGCTGACAAACAAACCAGGACCCACAATCAACCAATTCTGAAGCTAGAAATGATGATGAGGAGGACATTAATGTGCAACATTCAACAAAAAAAAAGTGAAGGGCTTCAAGTAGTCTAAATTTACACTTTCAAAGAAAAAAAAAGTGATAGTACCTCTCAAACCCCTTTTCTTCTATCAAGGATTTTTTGAAGAAGTGTGATGCTTGTAAGTGATACCATACCTCTTAATAATATTCTCCACTTTTCTTCTCTTTTTTGTTAATATTTCTTATAAATCTAGAAGAATTTTATGTTGCAAGAGAAACTTTTAAATTTTAAAAGCAAAAATACAAGCTCTATTCATGGAGGGATGATAGAGCACAAGAGTTGGAGGAGAGAAATTATGAGCTATTTTTATGGAAGGATGATAGGGAAAAATACTTGAAGGAGAAGAAGTTTAAGCTAACTCTAAGTATTAAAAAATCAAACAAAGAAAAGATAGCTCTTGAGCACAAAAATATATTAGAACAGATGAGATTCAAGTATCAACTTGAAGACAATTCCAGAGACAAATATTTTGTGATAGAATGTGTTAAATCTAATAAAAATTATGAGAAAATTGAACAATTAATAAAAATTTTTGATGTCTAGTTTGCTTTATTTCTTACACAATTCAACTGTTCATAATTATCTGTGCATAATTTTATTTTCATATTTTCATGTATTTAATTATTCTATCCATAATTACTTGAATATATGTATTTTAATGTCAAATTTATTTTTTTAAATAAAATTTTCAAGTCTCATTTGATAATTTAGAAATACCTCCCCCCCCACCCTGCATTTTTTTGAAGTAAGGGATGGGTATCACCAAAATTCTTTCAAGTCAAGAATTTTAAAATTCTTATATGAAAATTTAGAAATAACCCCCCTGAAATTTATTGAAATAAGGGGTGGTAATCACCAAAATTTCAATTCAAAAATGTTTGCAAGTCTGAAATGAAAATTTGGCAATACCCCCCCCCTAAATTTCACTATGGGAGGGGGTGAAGATTAAAAAAATTTCATTGTTTTTCTTAAACTAAAAAATAAACTAATTAAAAAAATATAATCAACAAAGTAAAATTAATTTAGTTCTGAAAACTACCTTGAAATGAAAACATATGACAAGAATAATATTTTAAATTGAACTGATTCTTACAAATATATATTTGAATGAATACCTTTATACAGCTCAAAGTCTTGATGGCACATTACTTATACTTGTTTAAATATCTTTAAAGACTGATAAATTATATATTTAAGAAATATTTTTTTTTGGAAAATCCTTTAATTACCATATTTAGACCCCCTCCCTAATGTTTTACAGACCATTGAACCTTTAACCCTTACTCTAATAACATGGTTTCTAGAACTTTGGTTGATCTTACAAGAAATATAAATTCAAAAAATCAAAAAAAATTAGTTCAGTTAATGTTTGAAATAAAAAGAAAGAATAAAATTAAAAAATAAAAATAAAAATAAAAATAAAAAGACCTTATAAATTTTTATCAAAAGACAAAAGAAAATAATTAATGCTTCAATTGAAGTTAAGGAATGTTTTTCTGAATTTGTGTGAAAAAAATAAAAATTAAACAGAAATTAATAATTGAACTTTCATTTATATTTTGCCTAAAAACATCCCCTAAAAATACTCCTTTTCTTCCTCGAAAAATATTATAAAAAACCTCTTTGGATTCCCCAAAAACCCCCCTCAAATCCCTTCTTGGCTTCCTCAAAAGACCCTCTTAAATCCCTCCTTGGCTGCCTCAAACCCCTCCTTTTACCTCCCTTAGTTCATGGTCCACCCTCCTACTCTTCTCCCAAATTCTTGAATCATTAATGATATGATAAGTTAACAAAAGAATTTTAAAAAAAGAAAAAAAGGGGGGGTGAGCCACAGGTTAAGGGAGATAGAAGGGGGGGGAAAGGGGGGTTTGAGGCAAGCTAAAATGGGGAAAAGGGGTGTTTATGGCAACCAAGAAGGGGGAAAGGTGTGATTTGAGGAAACCAAGAAGGGTTGAAAGGGGGGAGGAGGCAGCCAAGGAGGGGGGATGATTAATAGAAAAAAAATTAGTCTAACCTTGAAAATTAAAAAATCACTTAAAGGACAAAAAAAATCCAAAAAAAAGAAAAATAATAATAATAATTAGAAAGTATTTTAGAAAAGGACAAAAAAGGACTTAACTTGAGAGATGAGATGGGAAAAAAATTGAATTGAAAATAATTGAAGGATGTTTGGGGAGAGGAGGAAACCAATATGAGGAATCAATGAAAAAAGAAAGAGTAAAAAATTATTAAATTTCAAAAAATTTGTGATTTAATTTTGAGCTGATGAAGTAAAATAAAATGAGATGTCAAATCTCATATTTACCACCAAATGAGCAGGTGGGGTGTTTAGATAGAAAAAAGTTTAAGTTTTTGCCACCAAAATTAAGTAGGCTAGAGGGAAGAGAGACTTAAGGATGTCATCTTCTGTTTTATGTCATGTGACTTTCTTACAAATGAATCATGGATGTGATGAGTTTGAGATCAGGAATAAGGAATGTAAATTAGGGTATAAGGATCAGGATAATGCATTATCATGGATTCCTTATCCACTTGCCCTGTGGTTAATGTATAAGATTCTTCCACAATTAATAATTTCAGATCCAGGGAACAAAAACTCCTGATTCCTAATTTTGTATCCCTTAAAATTGATACCCCCTATTGATTTCTCTCCAGAAAAAATTATCTCAATAACACAGAGATTCAAACCTCCTTTCTGGATTCCTTACCTTTTTTGATATCCATCTAAAAGTGAAAAGAATTTATTTGTTTTATCACTACTGAAAATTTTCAAGGGTACTTCAAGAGATCCCCTATGATTAAAGTCCAGTGTTTGCCTTATTTATGCCAAAACTTTACACACATTAAAAGCATCTGGTAGAATATTTTGATTCAACATTTAGTCTCAGCTTGGATCTGGTTTGAGTCCCACTTGATCCCACATTGAGAGCTAGTTTATCATTTCTCCATTTTCCACTTTTAATATGAATTATCCATTATGCATTCATATTTATTACAGGAAATAACTCCATATCAAATATTCTGTATGAATTCATATTCAACATGAATTGTGCATCTATTCCAAGCATGCTTGATGAATTCATAATCAATATACATTATGCTTACATATGGGTTCACATTACTCATGCATATGAGATAAGAATTATTAATTTTAAAAGAATATTAGTTTTACATATTTATATACATGTTAATAATTATATAAGTTCTACCAAAATTTAAATATGTGGATGTAATGTAGTTCTCCTATTGAACAGAAAAAAACTGGAAAGACACATTTTTCCATAACTCTAATATATTTTGAAATTCAAACATTTTCTTTGCCTCATTTAATTTAGTCACTACAAACAGAAAAACTTGTATTTGTATATATATTAATTTCTAGTAAAAGTATTAACAAAATACTTTGTGTATTACTTAAAAAATCCCATTTCTTCCAAGATGGAAAAGTTTAAATTTCTATTAAAAACCTTTGATAATGTATCAGAAGAGAAAATGGGCTTTGCAAAAACCAATTTAACACATTTTTAAACATTTGGAAGGTGGTTAGAGTATTTTCAGGAACAATTTTGTGCCAGTGGGTGCCATACTTTGTAAAAAATTTAAATCTGGATTCAATTGATAGATTATTAGGTATTTCAACAGGCAAAAAGAAAGGGGACTTGGAACCATTTTCACACACATTTATTGATCTGAGTTTATTTGAAAATATGAAAAAATTAATTAATTTACTTAAAAGAGGGGCTTTGTGGCTAATTATTTTGCAAGTAACTAGTGGTGATGTATTTTCTTTATCGTTTTGGTCTTCCCTCCATCAATATAAATCTATAGTTAAAATATATGCTATTTTCCACATTTTCACATGGTAATACATTTCTTTTCGTAGTAGAAATCTGATAAATTTTCTCTTAGTATGACACTATTAATGCTTGATATATAGGCAATTCATGTATTTGGAATAAGCATCATAAATGTACATTTAATATGCATGATATATGAATATAAAATGTGCCAAATTCCTGGATATTGAGTTCACATATTTGGGGGTATCAAAGGTTAGTATTTTTAATTATTTAAAATGTATTTAATAAAACAAAAATAAAGCTATAGAGTCAAAATTATTTATCAGTAAAAAGGTGTTTTTGGGACACAATATGCCATATATGAAAAAATAATCATGGTTTATTTGGTAGAATAATGAGGTATTTTAATATGGATGATTTCTAAATTTGATACCCCATACTAGGGGTTGTCAGTATTTCCAATTAGCCATTAAAAATCTGATTTTTTCTATCAAAAAATACCTTATAAACCTTCAATTATATTGATTTTTACTGTTAAATATCCTTATATTGATGACCTAATATAAATGGGACTCCTATTTTTTTAATAATTTAAATGATAAGTTAATATAATAATGATTTTTATTACTTAATGAAATTAAAATACTAATTTTATAATATTTTAATATTTTCAATAAGTAAGTAAATAACTATTAAATAAAAATATTTAATCAGTCCAGTTTACATATCTTAAAAAAGTCACTGACTGAGAGGCACCCAACCAAAAATGCACTCATGAACTCAATCTTGTCACTTCTGGTGGATCCAACCACCAGTGGCCCCCTCCAAAAAAATTTTTTTTCAATATAACTTTTTTTCACATTTAATAGAGCTTTCTCATTTCTTAGCTGTTTTTCCCAAAAAAACTTCACTTTAATAGAAAGCAGTACATTACTTCATTATTTTGATTTCAGGGTCATTTTTGAAAAGAAGATAACTCTACCATACTTTATAAATACTAAAATTTTCTAAAATTTTCATGTGTGTGTACTTACCACTGGCCTCTTTAAATCCCAGCAATAATTCCTCATTATTTTCAAAAATTTCTATTAAACTAGAAATTATTATTCAAATGACCTGAAACTCTTAAATGTAATTAATTTTGAGCTCTAAATAGAATCATAATGTCATATAAAAATTGGAAATAATAAGTATTTTTCTCATGGCATTTAATTTTGATGAACAGTTGTAAAATTGAACTCTAAAGATAGTAATTGTAAAAAAATAATACCAGAAACATTGTAAAGAGTGGATAAATTATAGTCATGTTTTAAAAATAAATGACAAAAAAAATGAAGTCTTGTTGAGTTTTGTTTATATGCTAATGGATCACTCTACTAGAACTTCACTAAAAGTAACAAAATGGTTGCAAAAAAAGTCTAGTTTATTATCCAAAAATGAATATTTTTTGATCAATTTTATTTAAATATGATGATATACAAAGCCACAAGTTTTTATTATAAATCTACTCACTTTATTGCACTTTGTATTATCCTTATCATTATATCTATGCTTTTCTCTTGGTTTTAAAAATTAAGGAATTGTTAGTCTTTTTTTATTTTTTTGGCTATCATGAAATTATACTTCTATACACCACAAAGGTAGCCATATTAGAACTATATTCATATCATTTTAAAATTAGTCCTTTCAGAATAACTGTGTATTTTTTTAAAAAAAAATATATCATGGGGCATCAAAGTACTCCAATCTGCTATCAAGTTGATGGAAGATAAAAATGAAGTACCTTAGCTATTTTATTTCATTTTTTGGGAAGATCTCTCATGAGTATGTAGCTCCCACTTACATTAATATTACTTCTGAGTTGCACTAATTAATGATGCCATTAATTACTCATACATTATCAGTACCACTTGCACAAAATATTCAAAACTCTTATTTTTGCATGAATACAGTAATTTTCAATTTATTTTTTCATATTTCTATGGATTAAATCAGAATATTCATTGTTTTTTCAGAATATTTTTTTGCCCCAATTTTTTTTCCTTTCACCAATTAACTGTCTCTAAGAACTAATAGACCTAGATGAGGAAGACCTTATCTTTACTTACTTTTTAACTACCCTTGTGGCAGTCTAAAGTTTAGTATGGCACTTAAGTTCATTAATAAAGGATTTTTGGAGAATTCTTGTTGATATTGGAAAGGCCAATATAATTTTAAAATGGTTATATTAAAAAAATTAAGTATTAAAAGTGGTTTAAAAGGGTTAATTTTACAGGTTAAGATTTAACAAATAATTACTGGGCAGGAAATGCAAGTAGAGGTCAAAAAGTGCATGGAAATTAAATTCAGGAGTCTCAAGAACCTTTGGGAATTTTTCTGGACTTTTTACTATTTTTATACTATTTTTAATAATTTTATAAATTACTTAAGATTATTTTTGATTTCTCATAATTTGCTTAGCTTTGATAATTTTTTACTAAGTGAATAAGGCTGCGCAGGCTATGAAAATTAGAATGGAAGATTAAAGAGAAGTAGCTCTATCATATTTATTTTTTTTGATTTTCATTAGTATTTTAAAGGTTCAAATTTAGTCCAGAGGTCTGTACAAGCTCAAGAATGCTCCAGTTAGGAAAAGTAGAGCACATCACATACTATGCATATAAAGCCTGTAGACTTGAAATCAGAGATCATCAGTAAATCATAGAGAATCATACAACCAACAACCAACCACAACAATCATTAATTAATTCATAACAAATTTTAAAATTTTAAAACCCTTATAAATATAACACTTTTACTTAACAATTTATTAAATTCACTCATCATCATTAATATTAACTTATAGGGTACCACTTTAAAGGTCTCATCACCAGGGATCTGACTTTAACAACTAAATTTTATAAAAATAAAAGCTTCATAAAAACATATTTTCAATCATTTATATAAATTTTCTAAATAAAACTTCACTGCTGTGTTTTTCAACCTCATTATAAAGTACATTGATTCTACATCTCAACACCGTTATTAAAAATGGATTATTGGTCATTTCTTATCAAGTAGAGGTTATATATTAGTTAATTGAGAACTCTTTATTTACTTAAAGGGACAGGGGTTTCTTTGGTTTATCCAACTCCCTTGGATTCTACTTAAAGCTAGGCGACTGTAAGAGTCTTTTGACACCCTCCAAGCAGACATTAATTAGGCGATTAAATTTTCCTACTTTACATTGTTGCAGGAAATTTCAGATATGTGTAAATTTCACAGAACCTGTGGTAAAATAATATAGAGCTGTTTTGGGGTGTTATGTGATGACATGATGTGAGTAATTTAGTGTTCAGTAACAGTGAATTTTAAATGAATGAGAGGTATTGAGGTGTCAAAAGGTTGAGAAATTAAGATTCATTACTGAAAAAATGGTGGTGCATAAAATTAGTTACACAAAAGTTTCAATAAATAATGAAAAGATCCACAATTTACTGAAAAAATTACTGATTTGACTCTTTACCAAAAGACTTAAACATGATGAGTTTTTATTATTAGCCACTATTTCCATTAAAATATGCATACCAAACCTGAAATTGTGGATTGTCCAATGGCAGAAGTGAGTACTTTGATACTTCCTATTTTTAATGTGGTGTCAGCCTGTAGAACTCTGGAAAGAACCTATTTCTTACTTTACCTGTAATGTGGTGTCAGCCTGTATAGCTCCAGAAAGAACCAGAGAACAGGGCACACTGGGACTAGAGGTTATATACAAAACATAAATAACTAATTAAATAGTCCTAGTGACAAAACATCCCCCCCACTTAGTTATGAAAACTATTACTGATATCCCCCCCATGAAAAAATAACCAACTCCAAAAATGAACAGGAAATTAAATGTGAATGAGTAAATAAAAGAAATAAAATAATAAAGAAAATAATAAAGAGAAAAAAAAATATAACCCTATTACCACACACAGACATCTTTTTTTCTAAGAATTTTTAGAAATGGGCCCAGTGATTTTGTGAATATATATGCATGCATTTGAACAGTGGGAACCCATTTCAAAATTTCTTTTTTCAGGAAGAGCTTTTCATTAACAATAGAGAAGCACATATCCACATTCCTTGTCCTCTTTTTTCCTGGATTGTCTCTTGCATTGGCTATTGCACCCTTGGTATTGCAGAAGATCTTGATTGGGGGAATATCAGGAAGTATGTCTTCAAGAGGATGTGAGATCCAAATGGAATCCATCATACTGCCACCAAGTGCGACAAATTCAGAAGTTCATGATGAATCACTAACTTTCAGTTGATTTCTTGAGGTCCACACAATAGGGAAGGAATTGAAGAGAAGGAGATGTCCACTTTGAGCTCTGGAGCATTCTTTGTTATTCCAATTTGAAGCAGAAAAAGAAATGAGTTCAAGTGGGGAATTTCAGTCAGGATGAATGTGGAGACAAGGTTTGGAAGTGTCTTAAACATATCTGAAAAGGTGGTTTAGTGCAATCCAGTGAGTGACAGTAGGTTTGGAGGAGAAGCATGCTAAAAAGTTGACAGGGAATGATAGATCTGTCCTAGTTTCTACCTCTTCATCCTTTTCTGTGTTAATTTCTAGATTAGTTGGTTGGGGTGATCTTATGGTAAATGCAGAGGGGTTGTGAGTCCATATAATCTTGTCAATGAGCTTCAAATTGTAGATATCAAACCCTTTTGGAACTTCTTTGATAGTAGCACCTACAATACCATCCACATTATCATTCCAATTTACCTTCAAACTATCTTCCAGGCCATCCTCCAATTCCTTCAATACCTCTTCACTACTTCAAGTCACTATACCATCATAAACATGAGTCCATATCACACCCAAAAATTACTTCCTCCTAAGAAAATAGAAACTTTTATCATACTGACTTGCCTTGTACCCCAGAGCATCTAATTTTCTGGATATATGAAGCCACCAGCATCTTGATTCTTACTTAATACCATAGAGGGCTTTATTTAAACATAGTGCATTCCCAATGGCATGTAGCTGGTACCCTTCAGGAAGGCAGACCCAAATTTCTTCATAAATTGGGCTGTGAAGGTAAACAGCAGTGACATCAAAAGATTTTACAGGCAATTTGTGATAAGAAGCTAAATTGAGGAGAATGTTTTGTTAAGCAAAAGGGGAAGAAGGAGCAAAATTGTCAGTAAGATCAATACCATACTGTTGCAAGAAACATTTGGCTACATATTATGATTTATAAGTTGGTGATTTAGATGAAGGGTTTTTGATGGTAAAGAACCATTTAGCATTTTTTAGTTTGGCACCAGGATGAAGCTTCTCTTCATACTAAAAATCCATATCTTCCATGCTCAACAGTTCACTTTTGTAAGCTTGGTCCCCCTTATGACTTTCAGATGAGAGAATAGCTTGAAAATGGGTTCTGGGGATAATGGATGATTGGGACAAACCTTTCTCCACAGTGTCATGTACAGATTTTTCTTGAGAAGCAAGGGATTTTTCATCTTTTAAATCATCTATTTTCATATTGTTGAGGATATGATCAAGAGACCTTTGGATGGTGGTGGTTGATAAGCAGCTTTTTGAACAGGAAGTTGGTCACCAGGGAAAACAGCCATAGCAGATTCAAAAAAGGAGTTTGGCTCTGGGTGCCAAAAAATTCAACCTGCATTATTTAAAGAACAACCTACACACTTACAAACCAAAGCACTTTGGCCCAGTTTTCAACTTGTTTCTTTATGGATATGGTCAAAAGCTTTTTCACCAAATATTCTGAGTTTGGAGTAAGTTTGGTCACAGTTGTACATGAGTTTCAGGGGAGGTTTGTCACCAGTGTTGACATTGGGGAGACGGTTGTGAGCATGAGCTTCCCATTTGTATGCCAGAACCCAGAAGCATTAAGGCAGTTCACTTTCTAGTAGAATAGTTCTATCAATGTCTCCAACTGTTCTGTTGAAGAATTAAGATGATCCATTTTACTCATGGTGGTGAGGAGACATAATTTCATGAGTAGCACCAAATTTATTCAGGATCTGAGCTTTCCATTTAATGTGAATTTCCCCCCATCAGTTTGTAATGCTTGTAATTTCTTACCAGTAACATTTTCCAGCTTTTTATAAAAGGTAAAAAAAGCAGCTGTAGCCTCAGATTTGGAATGAAGCAGAATTACCTCACCATATAAAATTGAACTTTCCTTGAACATAACTTCCCATATTGCACCATGAAGAGTAGGATCCATATTACCAACCAGATCTACAACAATCAGGCTCATCATTGATTCAGGTCTTGACTCACATGTAGCTGATTATTTCCTGGTACTTTTTTATATTGGGCAATCTTCACAGTCAATCTTACCTGGTGGCATAGAAAGGGTTAATACATTACCAATTACAGTTTTGATGATATTTCTGATGGTTTTTTTACTGGTATGACCTAGTATTTTAGTCCAATCCATTAGGTATCCCTTTGCTTCTGGAGGACAGTTTATGTGTTCATTCTTTTTTACAGTGTGTAAAAGTGAGGGGTGCAAAGAATATTCATAAGAAGAAATATCGTTTGGATTGAAAGGACCAACACTAATTACATCTAGAGTCCAATGCCTCCTTGCATTTTCAACACGCCCTGTCATAATTAAATCCTCCTCAAAATAAATATCTAAATTTTTGTTTTCAGAACATAGGCTAAAACAGAAACCACAATCCACCAAATCAAGAGAGAAATAAGAGTGGTCCTAACATCTGTAAAGTAAATGACATTTTTAATGGTGACAATTTTTCCATCCCCCATACCAGTAATGAATGAAGAAGGGAAATCAGTTGCTACTTTGATTGGGATCTGATTTTTAAGAAGTTTGAAATTTCTGAGAAGGCTCACATTACCAGTGACATGATGGGTAGCTCCATTATGTAGAATTGCCACATCCCTTGAAATAGATTCAGGTGACCATTCTGCACTGTTCAGATTGATATGTGCCACTTTTTCACATAATGCCTCTACATTTTCCTCAAAAATTGTGACTTTTTCTGCTTCAATTTGAATTTCTATGGCTCTAATAGGACATTGTTGAGGTCTTTTAAAAGGTATGTGAATAGGTTTGTTTCTTGCAGTAGGAGCAGATGCAAAAAGTGTAGCATATTCCTGCATAATGTAGAGTTTTGGAGAAAAATTTGTGGAATAAGGTTTGTACAGGCAATGAAAAAAAGCATGAGAAATGGATTTGCATTTGTGGCATTGTCTTTGAGCTCCATGAGGCTTTTAAATGTAAGTTTGATTCTGATGTTGAGCATTGGCATTGAAGGCAGTGGTAGTAGGTGTAATAACCTCCCTATCAACTCTGTTTTTGACCAAGCATGGAATCAGTAGAAAGAAGTCCTCAGATGTGAATGATTTTGAGTTAAGGTGATTTTCAAGTTCTATAAAAAGATCAATGTAGAGATCCTTTAACAAAAGTGGTAATAGGGCATGTGAAATAAGTGATTTGAAGACTTTGTTGTCAAAAGTAATTCCTTTACTTTCAATTGCATCAAAATTTTTGTTGAATGCCTCTAAATATTCAGCATGTGATAGGAATTGTGTTTGCTTGAGATTGATAAAATTGCAGATGGATGTCATAATTGACATGTGATTGGACCAGCTAAACTTATTATTAATGTGAAGATTGGTTTGACAAGCTTTCCAGTCTGTCAAAATCTCATGGCGCAAATTGAGGGAAATTGAGTGGACAAGGATAATGTGAGTAGCTCTATCCTCAAAGTCATCTGGTCCAGGATCATCATTCAATGTGTATGCTCTTGTACCAACAAAATCTTTGATGAGGGCCATGATGTTACAGTTCCAGTCAAAGAAATTGGCTCTCAATGTTTCAAGTTTATGGAATGATTTGGTAAACTCAATAACATTTCTCAGTGTCCTCTGGCGCTCATTCATACTAATGGGTTGTGGAAGGTGTGGGGGTAAAGGATGGCAGGAAGGAGAGATGGAACAACCTGGTGCAGGCCCTGGTTGAAAATCAGTAGTCGTCATTGTATTGGATAATCAGGTAGTAGGGTCTTTAAGTGATAAGTTCTCAATTTCTTGAGTAATCTCGTTTTTAGGGGTGGAGGTAGATTTAGGGTTGGGGAGAAAAATGAGAGGTGAGGTCAAGTGTGCCTCACTAGTAGATAAAGAAGGGAGATGCAAGGGTAGCAAAGGTGGAGGGATGGTTTCCAAACCACTAGGTGTTGTTTTGGGGAGATGTGAAATTCGTGATGTTGGTGGGGTGGCTGGAATGGGTGTAAGAGTTGGGGCCAGCGTTATAGAGTGTTTATTGGGTTGAGCGCAAGTGTTGCATGAAGTTGAGGAATAAGTTGGGGGATCAAGAGGATTGATACCAATGCTTCTCAGCTCTTGGTTAGAGATGGAGTGAGTTATTTGGGTTGATTTATTACCAGAACAATTATCAGGTGAGTCTTTTTCAGACATGCGCTGGGGGTCTTTCAGCTACTGGAATTCCTATTGTTGCTATATGGGTAACATTTCAATGCCTGCGGGTACAGCCCATAACCTGTAATGCGGTGTCAGCCTGTAGAACTCCAGAAAGAACCGGAGAACAGGGGACGACGTGACTACAGGTTATATACAAAACAGACATAACTAAGTACATAGTCCTAGTGACATAACACTATTATACTTATCGCATGTGATTATAAAAAGGCAAACTATATATGGGCTATCCAAAAAATAGTTCAGAAACCCCTCTTATTTTTTCTCTTGATGCTTTGGAAGCATCTTTTAATTTATCTTAGATTTTGTAGATGGATATACCAAATGTGGCTCGCATCACATTAGAATTCAAAAAATTTGAGATTAGACAACAATGTGAAGTAAAGAAAATTAAAGTGTTTTGGGTCGTATCCATTTATTTCCCAATCCCATTTGCAAAGAAGCTTAATATGCTATTGGATTATTCTATTGTTTTTATTTTCTGTTAGTACAAAAAGTTAAAACAATTTATAAAGTTATGTGTAGAGATCAAATACCTTTTAAAATTAAGTTTTTGATCAAATAAAAAATTATATGTTGCCTTTACTATGCTTTACAATTTGGAACACGGTGAACTAGATAAATATAAGGGTAATAATACTATTCAGGATTAAAGAAAAGTGGCCAGCTCTTGCGACAGCTTTTTATTTCAATTCTTGAACACTGAAGGGGAATGAGTAGTCTTAAAGCTTCCACAAAAATGACAATATCATACTTTCTACTTCGTAAAATTAGAAAAGAGGTATCCCTAACTTGGAGTTGATTTTTATAGATGGGGTTCAATCTCAAAAAGTGACAACTTTTATATCCCCATGCCCACTTTTGCTGTGAGGAATACCTATATCAACAACGTGTAAGACGATTCGCGACACAACTATTTCGATCTCTTCCATCGTATGAGGATTTTTAGGTTTAAGGTTGTTATTGGGACCACGAAGTGAATTCGTTGGAGGAACTAGTTTTCGTTGAATGATTTGGATTGAAATTTTTCCAGAATCACTACTACAAGGAATTCCCCAGAGCTAAGAATTCGAATAAATGTAAAATCAAGAGTTCGGTCAGTAAACTGTAAAGTACAACACATAAAATAAAGCAAGTCTTTTATCTTAATTTTTTGATAATTAAGACCAATTAAAATGAAGAATAGCGAGAGGAATACTTACCTCATGTTGTGTAGCATCAAAATGAAGCCATTCTGGCAATTGACGTCGATGCAAGGTTTTATCTTCTGGGTAGTCTAGCAAAGCAGCATAGCGAGTAGGTAAAACACTTCTACCACTTTCACTCATGTCCATTCCACTTGATGGTGAGGGCTCTAGGATTGGAACCATATGGAAAGGTTCCCCAACAGCAACTCGAACATACAGGACATCATTCTGAGGGCCTAACGTACCGCTGAATGGGCGGCTGCCTTCAGTAGAATAAATATCTTCGTTTTCCGATCCAATCTGTGCGGAGTTTCTCGCCGAATCCGAGACCCTATTTTTATTGCTTTGAGACCAATTTGTACGCTCACTTAGAGGAGAAGGTGTTCTGGGTGCCGTTTGCCAGTGAGATTCTCTATTTGAAGGAGAGAAAAAGATAGCTGCAGAGGTAGGATAACCACTACCAGGCTGATCAGAAGGAATATAGGGACCACTCTGGACACTTAGTCGAGGTAAATTGTTGGTACTACCAGGCCCGTTTGCACTTTTTACCACTTCATCACTCGTTGAAGCATGGATGGCAGTTGAAGACGTGACCGCAAAAGCAGGGTTAAAGCTTTTATTGGGACTGCGTTGACCTTTGAAGGGAATTAATTTTGGACGGAAAGAGGATACACCAGAATTGGGTTCACTAACAGAGCTGATTGCACTTGGCGTACCAATAGAGTCGCTATCGATTTTACGAAAACTTGCGGTTGTTATATCGCCAATAGACTCTGAAACATACACCCCACCTTCTTCACTTGAGCTGCATTCTGAGCCCGAGTTGCTAAGAGCGTCCACCATCCTAATTGTGCCAACATCAGCATCACTGATCGCAGAATTGCCCGTCATATGAGTGGAACGACGCTGAGAACGAAGTTGGAAATCCTCTCTCCTTCGAGGAATTGATGCTCGCGGAGTCTCAAGATATTTCATACAACTGCTGGGACTCCTGCACGAAGAGTTGATTTCACTATCATCTCCTTGAGTGTCAGAGTAAAATAAACTAGAGCTCCCAGAGGTGTTCCAGCTCGAACGCTCCCCATCAGAAGTACCAAGATAATTGCGCGGCGCAGCTCTTTGGAATCCTTGTTCCACTTCGTCGATATCTTTTTCGAAAATTGCTTCGCTGCTGAATGCGCGACCTGTAATTACATTAATCACTTGGTGGTTAAGTGCTAATTCACCTAACCCATTAAGTGAGGGGTTCGATATGTTCTTTCTTGCGGATTTAGAAAAAGGCGTATAGTGAAAAAGTTGATTTAAACGTTGGAGTCCATATTGAAGAATACCCTGTGACTTCATTCTTGCTTCAGATCCTGTGGGAGAAATCACAGAACCCCCTAGCTTGAATTCTTTACAGTCTGTGTTGCGATCAATTATACTATCTGTGTCCCTGTCATAATTGACTTTTCCAAGCCAATTTTTCTTAGAATGCGCAGTTTTCTCACTATGATAGATGTAATGAGGACTATATTCCTTTTCTTGATCAATGTCGTCATCAACATCTGCAGAAAAATATGTTCTACAAATTTTCATCAGCAAAATTAGTGCTAGAAGTCCAGCAATTGTCCCAAAGATAATTCCCAATGCCAATCTAGCTTCGGGAGAAAGCTGAAACGATTGTCGAGGCTTTTTTTCGCTGCTGGAAGAAGGGTCAGCGATTAAAATTAATGGAAGTACGGCAGTCGACCTTAACCCATTTAAACCAGCGGCATGGAATGAAACATTGGTTTGATTAACTTTTTCATCAGCGGCTGGGGTGCCGGAAATTTGAAGGGAACTTGAGGAAAAATGAATCCACCTTTGAGAGGCCGGTGGAAATATATCTCCGATAGTATACGTAGCATTAATACTTGTAGTATATGATGAAAGATTGATAGTAAATAATTTGCCAGGGGAGATATGGACAACTGGTAAGACAGGCGCCGTAAATAGACCGGCAAAAACACGCAATGTAATGTTGGTAGAGATCCGGTTGTGACATAATGGACTATTAATTGTAACAGGTATAGTAATATTTTTAAGGGCAAGAATGTCTCTGGGTAAACTTCCAGTCAATGATCGTGTGATAGGATCATAGTTGAAATACGGTGTCGAAGTAAGATCCATTGAGAATGTGACCGCGCTACTGGAATTGAGGGGTAAGCGGTCAATAGTAATACCGTCAATTGGAACGGTATAATTGACAGTCCCTTCCACAGTAGCATTGAGAGGTGGCAGGGGTTCAACTAAATCTAAAGCGTGCTCACTAACCGAAAATGTGAACGTCTGGACAACATCACCGTAGCCGTAAAAGTCGCTGCCAAAGACTGATATATTAACTTCCGTCTGCGAATCAGGAGTGACACCATCAAAAGTAGCAGTGTAGGCGTTGAAAGTCATCCAGCTAGGCAGGGTCGTCTTTCCTTCTTCATAAGCTGTGTAGTATATTTCAGCGCCTGCTGGTGAGCTAAAAGTGTCTGGGAGTAAGCCAATTGACCAGGACCAATTAGGTGGAACACTGATTCCTCCATTTGCATGGTTATAGGTGGCTGAACCTAAAACTGAGCCGTTACCCAGCTGATTCGCCAAGGGCAACTTCACTACCGGCTCTTTACCATTTGCTACCAATAAGCGTAACACTGATGATACGGAACCAGATTTATCTTCGTTATAAGCAGTGATGGAGACTGAAGTGATGCCTACTTGAGATGAGTTGGGTGTTCCAGTAATTAAACGAGTGGATGCATCAAAATTAGCCCAACTGGGCAAATTAGAGACTGAATAACTCAAACCAGTACTTCCACTTGAAGTACCAAAAGTATTTGGGAGAAAGGCCCAAGAAAAAAAAATTCCAGCTCGAGCAACTGGAGGACGCTGAGTTTCAAGGGAATACACAACAGACGGTGGTTCAAGAGCGATGACTACTAATGATAAGGTGAGTGCCGCAAAAACTAGATGTAAGAGCGACATGCTGAATTAATAATTTCGACCCCAAAACTTTGTGGATTAGCTACTGGTATCTGTTGAAATCAAAATCGAACATTCTTAAGTAAAGTCAAAAGTGAACCACAATTATTCAACCCAAAGTCTTACCTATAAACTTCGCGAAAAAAAAATTAAAAATTAAAAATTATATTTGCCAAATATTGAGTAGCAGGTGATGCTGAAGGTAAAAATCAATTAGAAGGTGGATTAAAGTGTGTACCGAAACAGCTAAAGAATGTAAAATAAAGTAAAAATTTAAAAGTTACAGATTTCACTAAAAAAACAAAACTTCAAAGAATCGAATCGAATGAAACCTGTTACTCAAAAAACTAGAGAACTAATGAAGAAGAAAACAGACACAAAATCGACTTTTGAATGAAAAAGTAAAGAAGAATCTGGGTACACAACAGCAGAAATAAAGAAGGCGCAGAACTCCTTCTCAAAACAAAAAGAATGTGATCGGAATATAGTATCTAGCGGCTGGATATATTTTTAAGCCATGCAACCCCTTCACACTATTGTTCCTACTTAATAAACAGATAAATTATTTTTTTAATTAACGGTAAGAATAATGGAAGCAAAAAAATCCAGAAGGCGAAGAAATCTAGCCATTATCAGCCGTGGCATGCTTCTCCTGATGAGTCGCTTCAATTTTTACTAATTTAGTAAATGTGATAGTGAGTTTAAATATCTCGAAATACTGAGAGTTGAGTCAAGTCAACAAGTACTTTCCCCAGTTACAAAAATTCAACTTTACTAAAGATAGAAATAACTTCAGCTTTTTGTATTTCTAACTTAATAATAAGTTTGCCTCTTATCAACCATTTAGGAGTCAGCAAGATCTTTAATTGGAATACTTTTGTGGATGTTTTTTCAATTAAAAAGATGTTAAATTTTACCCATGATCAATTTTGCACGTAGAAGGAATTCTGTTGAGCAAATGGAACCACCCTATTGATCAAACGACATGCGCAGGTTTGCAGGATAAATCCACAGATATTAATTGAGACAATGCCATACAAAATTCTTGAAGCAAAGCAACAGTGTGCTTCTTCTAACATGAAACTTCGATAAGCTCATCCGACCAACATGTAATGAGCAGATATATATGTATTTTTTATCTTGATGTTTTGGCCATCACATTAAGGGATCTCAAATATAATAAAGATTCAATTTAAAAACCACCTATTTTGGTAGAAAAACAGCCATTGACAAACTTTTATTTTTCATATGTATTATTCCTAAAAGTCCTTCTTTTAATGACTAAATATAGAGTTACTATTGTCAGGATTCTATCACTAGTACTTTCTAACTCAAAGCGAAACCTCTCCATACAACATATTTTCTCACGTCACTCTTGTCATTAGGAAATACATGTGTTTGTGATGCGCATAGTTACTGTTATTGATAGGTTATAGGGTTAGGTTAGACAATGGTGATAATGATTACATTTAGATATATATATATATATCCCTCTAGTTTGTATCATATCCCCATTGATCATTAATATAGTGCTATCAATAACCAACATCGTTAACTGACGACGCATTACTTGTAACTCTCCGTTGCAATTGTTCATAAGTATTTCTTATAGTTCTCCTATAAATATTACTTGATATAATCGCATTCTTGCTTTCTACTAGGTTGGCTCATAAGCATTCGCCAACTCACTTGATCTTGTAACTTACGAGATCTTATTAATCATTGTAAAAGTCTATAGCTCATTTTTTTTGTGGCAAGAAATTTATTTAATTTACTGGTAGACTTGTCATATTTGAAAGTTTCCATTATAAAATCTGAGCTATGAAAAATCTATTTGAAAACCTCTTATTAAATTCGCTTTTGATGAGTATGAGAGTAGGGGAAAATGTATTTTCAGAAAATTTCATCTTTTAATTATGTGCCAAAAAATATGAAAAATAAAAAATGATTGACTCAAAAGAACTAAGAAATTACATAAAGATAGAAAATGATCAACAGATTCAGGATATGATAACAAAGATTAAATCAAACTTATGGTTATTATGTAATCTTGATTTTATAAAAATACACCATATTGAAGCCACAAAAAGAAGTATTTTCAAAGGCATGAAACTGGTATCATCTAATAGAGAAAGAATGAAATTGTGATATGGCAAAAAATAATATTAGGAAAAATTCAAATTTAAATTAGAGTGATCCTATCACATCATCAATCATCTTGCTCATATTAGAGGGTGTCAGTTCTGGCAAATTTGCACTTATTTTTATGATGTTACCATACTATGTACTTAGCTGGTCTCCCATCAGTATATAGTGGAGCCTCGGAGTGCACCAGAGATCATTTCCTGGTTCTGCAAGGCATCATTATCTACACTTACAAATCCACAATTAGGTTTGACCAAATCTGCATCTATCTAAGTGCAGGTTTGCAAAACACACCAGCCCTATCATTGGTGTATTTCAGAATTTAAATAAGTTACTTATTTCACTCAGACCCACACTTTCTCAACAAAAAGTGATGCTTTCAGAATGAAAAAACTTGCTAAAAGCTCACTCTCCTATCCCACTGACATACCTTCCCATTCACTCACTCATCTGTTACCTTTTCAACTTTACATCTTCTTTAAGTCTGAATAGCTCATCAGATTTGAAATCAGCACATTAGGGGGTGTCAGTTCTGGAAAATACCCACTTAACTTAAGTGTGGATCCCAAACCAAATCACCACTTACAAATCAGCACTTAAATTTTGAAAAAAAGTCACTTATTTCAAAAATGGGTGTCAGTTATGACCTCAAATCAGCACTTTTTTCATAATTTTTTTTTCACAACCACATGTTGGAAACAACATCTCTGTCACATGTGATGCTTCATAGTGCATTCTTTATGCATTTCATTTGCTCCATATTAGGGGGTGTCAGTTCTGGCAAATCCGCACTTAACTTAAGTGCGGATTTCAAACCAAATCAGCAATTACAAATCAGCACTTAAATTTTGCAAAAAAGTCACTTATTTCAAAAAAGGGTCAGTTATGACCTCAAATCAGCACTTTTTTCCCGTTTTTTTTCACAACCACATTTTGGCCACAAAACATCCCTTCCTTTCTTACCCCATCCCTGTCACATGTTACACACTGACCTTCCTCGCTACCTACCCATCAATCCTCGGCACACACCCCTTCCTGACATTTTCAATATTTTGACCAGGCATGTTTACATTCTTTTTTACTTATTTCTTCTACTTCTTAATCTTTTTTCTATGGGTGTCAGTTCTGACCTCAAATCAGCACTTTTTTTGTGATTTTTTTTTCAAAACCACATGTTGGCCACATCATCCCTTTCTTTCCCATACCATTTTGTACTCTCCAAATGTCCTCTTGGTGTACTTCATTCACTTGGGTTGGTATTTTGGTTTGTTGCATATTCATTTTATTTTTGGAATTTACAGTGAAAATTTTTTTTTTGGATGGCTCATTGGTTTTCTTTCACCAGCTCAACATGAAATCGCATATTTTCTGAAATCACATATTTTGTCAGTGATTTTTTTTTCATTCATCCCTCATATCCTTTTCCTATTCTCCTCCAACATCCCTTAAACAATTTGGTTTCATTCATTTTGTCATCTCATCTCTCCAGGTAAGTCACTTTATTCTTTTTTTTGATTTTTTGATTACTAATTATAATTTTTTTTGTTTTTTTCTGTTTATTTTATTTTTTTTATCTAAATTTTTTTTGTAAGTGGTTATTTTGGATTTCAATGGTATAATTAACCTTTTTTTTCTCTCCCTCTTTACTTTCTTTTTTAGCTCCATCACCCTACTCTTCATCCCTCCTTGGCATGGTCATTGTCCCCCCTTTCCCTTATTTCACTTTTTTTTGGCTCCATTTCATTGAAACACATACATTGCACATTCTTTATGCATTTCACTTACTCCATATTCAATTTCCCCACAATTCCAACATCAATCTTTCTCACTCCATTTTTCCTACTTTTCAATCTAGGTAAGTTTCATCTCCTTTTTTTCATGCCTATATGATATCTCATTCCTTTTATGAAAAGTTCATACTTAAATATATTTATGACTCTTATCTGGATAACAGTGAACTTATAAAACTCCTTTTGATCTCATCTTCATTACCATTTTTCAAGTTTTTGTAAAATTTTGAAAATCAGACTCGGAATTAGGGTTAGGTTTATTCAAATATAATGTTCTTTTTACTGAAGATTCTCCTGAAGGCTACCTTTCATTTCCCACAAACAGGTTTGAATTTGATTCAGTGGTTGCCGAGATATTGACCGTTAAAGTTGAGCCTTTTTTTTCCCAATTTAAATTTTTATTTCATTTTTTTATGTAACAAATTAGGTTTAGGTTTAATTAAATCACATGTCCTTTAACTGAAGATTCTACTAAAGCATATCTTTCATTTCCCTCAAACAGGTTTGAATTAGGTTCAGTGGTTGCTGAGATTTTGACCTTTGAAGTTGAGCCTTTTTTCCAAATTTCACTTGTCTTATTTCACATTTTTATATTGCATATTTAGAGGATAAGGATTCTGAAACTCTTATATGATTATTATCTAGGTTTTCAATTATATAGGCATATATTCGTTGCTCAAGAATATCACTAAAGCTCAAAAAGATGAAGATTTTTGCTTATGGGACACTCTACCTTCCTTTAACTCTTTTCTTGCTCTTCGACTCAAAAATGAACTTGCAACCAAAGTTGGAATACCAAATTGGTGTGACTCCGAATGGGAAGATATCAGCCACAAATATCTTTTATTTTCTAATGTTATTATCACTCATTCTGGATTTCACAATAAAATTCACACCGATACCAATGACACCAATTTTCTTACTTTTGGTATATTCTCATATATCAAACCGATTACTGGCCAACCAATACCATCTCCAGCTAAAATCAAATGACATGGTTTATATTTTCCAGACCACCGGTGCATCATTGATTTTGGTTTGGGAAATGGTATCATCAAAACTATTTGGAATTCTTCTAAGGATAATCATCAAACGACCAAAGCTCCTCCTGGTTTGGAATCCTGTCAAGATTTAACACATTTTGGTTGCTCATTTCAAATCAGTCATAATTTGATTCTAAGAATCAATAAGGTAATGAAAGAAGGTAAAGTTAATCGATTTAAAAAAACTTTATTTAGATCCAAAAAGTATGGGGATTAGAGTTGTCATCGAAAATTTTATATTTTTTTGTAAATTTTTAATAAATATTTTTTATGTATCAATTTCCTCAACAAAAGTAATGGGCCAACGACCTTGTGTTGTATAAATGGTAATCATGATAACATTTATTTGTTTCATGGGGTTCCTCTAGCCTATACCCGTGGAAAGTCCCAAACTTTTGTTTCTAGACTTGGTCTGCATTTTGGCTTGAGGGATTGTCATTACTTTAAACTAGGGAAATTGATATATATTAGATATTTATTTAATAATTTATGTAATTATATTAAATTTAGATGACTTCCACCACTTACTTTAATAAAATGCAGGGGGGGGGGTATTGCCAAATTTTCAAATCTGACATGTGAAATTGATGACTTAGAAAAATTTTGGTGATATCCACCCCTTGCTTCAATAAAATGCAAGGGAGAGTATTGCCAATTTTTTAAAACAGATATAGAATTTTTTTGACTTGTAAATATTTTGGTGAAAATTTTTGACAAGAATGTGAAAGTAATTGTTTCCACCTTGAGCAGGTTTCTGGCTCAAAGGAATAGTAGTACCATCAACAAAACCAATACATCCTGGGAAGCCCTCTGCTTGCATAACCTGAGATGATTCAAGTTGCTCTTCTTTTGTTGGCCAGGTGAGAAGTTGAGATTACAAGGAGTTGATGGCAGTGATACATTGTTTGGTATAAGTGTTAACTGAACCATACCCTAAATCAAAGACATTTTCTAAACGTTTCAAAGCGGCTCCATTACCATTCGAACCCAAATGACATAGTGTGATGGCCAATTGAATTGAAGGATGTTGTTGTTATTTTTGAGAATTATTGTGAAATATGATATGATCCTGAATAAGCTCAAGCAATTTAAGGAAAAATTCCTGAGAAGTCCTGAACAGCTGTCTAAAACTGGGTGTAGATAGTTTAAGAAGTGTTTGGATGGTGTACTTGGGGGTATGAAGTACTTGAAGCTTTCTGGGAAGATGGTAACGTTTCGTGGCCATTTTTGATAAAAAGACAAAATCTTCTTCTAGATCAGAATCAGAATCGCGATCAGAGTCCAAGAGCAGTTCAAGAGCCATGAAAGTCATTGCTTTATGTAATTTATCACAATTTGAAAGTGAGGAAGGCATAACTCTCATATGTTATGATATGAAGATGTAAGTGATGTATGATGTTTTGAGTTATGAAGTGTTATGCTGCAGAGTGCTGCGTATGAATGGGATGATGCTGAAAAATCAGTGAAATGGGACTTGATGGTGAAATCAGCACTTTTGGT
This sequence comes from Hemileia vastatrix, assembly GCA_030280995.1. Taxonomy (NCBI): domain Eukaryota; kingdom Fungi; phylum Basidiomycota; class Pucciniomycetes; order Pucciniales; family Zaghouaniaceae; genus Hemileia; species Hemileia vastatrix. The sequence continues at coordinate 15,181,362 of JASXTE010000009.1, read as the reverse complement.
TGAGAAAGTGCGGATTTGAGTGAAATAAGTTACTTATTTCATTTTGAAATACACCAGTATTGGGGCTAGTGTGTTTTTGAAATCCGCACTTATTTAAGTGCGGATTTGGTCAAATTTAAGTGCGGATTTGTAAGTGCGGATTTGCCAGAACTGACACCCCCTATAAAATTCCCCCCTAACTTCAAATTTGCTCTTTCTCAATCTTTTTTGCTCATCTTTCCATAAAATTAAGTGTCAACTCCTTTTTCTTTTACATGCCTATCTGATGTTTCTTTTTTTCTATGAAGAATGCACACTAAAATATATGTAGGACCCTTACCTGGATAATGGTGGACTTACTTAACTACTCTTGTTGTCATTTTCACTATCATTTCTCAAATGTTTATGCAATTTTGAAAAATGACAGAAATGGGGTGTTAGGAGCTGAGAAGGAAGAATACTACTAGCCCCAATGCTAGCCTTGAAACAGGACTGACTATGCTAATACGGCAGAGAGTCTGAGTGTAACTGAATTACTATATAAGTTGTCCGATGAGGAGTGCTCCACAGCGCTTACCCCACATAACCCCTTAATGCAATATCCCTGCTTCCGTCTCTTACAAATGCATAGCTCCCACAGTGCCCATAGCGCTCCTCCTCCTTGCCTCTAAATCCAAATCCTAACATTACCCCCTCTTTTACCCCTCCTGCCCCCTGCACTCATTCTCAAACTCCTTCAACTTTTCCTTAGCATTGACCAAATTTTCCACAGGTTCCCAAGACCTATCTCCAACCCTGTATCCTTTCCAATGCACCAAGTACTGAACCTTTCCCCTATACACCCTCTTAGAAACAACCTTTCCACCTCAAAATCCTCTTCATTTCCCACCTGGACCAGTGCTGGTGGCTCTTCTGGACTTCCTGTAATTGTATCTTCCCTGTGCTTTGTGAGCAATGAAATGTTGAAAACTGGATGTACTTGCCTCATTGAGATTGGTAGCTCCAGTTCATAAGCCAAGTCAGATACCTTGCATTTGATCTTAAATGGCCTACTTTCTTGTGATCAAGTTTGGAACTTGAATGCAATGTAGCAAGGAAGCGTGAGCTTAACCAGACCTTGTCACCTACCCCCAGCGCCCAATGCTGCACCTTTCCTTGATCATGGTGGCGCTTCATTGCCTGTTGGAATAAATTGAGCGCTGCTTCTAGTTCTTGACATATCTCCCACAGCTTCTTAATTCTCTCTTCTGCCTCTGGAACATGCAGTTTTGCTGGGGTGCCAATTGAGAATGTTGAGTGATACCCATAGTTAGCATAAAAGGGAGAAATGCCTGTTGACACATGGAGCCAGTTTTTGTATGAAAATTCAGCTAATGGTAGGAGCTGCACCCAATCATCTTGCTGATAGTTGATGAAGCGACGTAAGTATTTTTCAATTTCCTTGTTCACTATCTTGGATTGTCCATCAGTCTGGGGGTGCCATGATGTTGACAATATGGGTTTAATATTCAATTGCTCATACATTGCTTTAAAAAACATAGAGTTATAGGTACTTCCCCTATCTGATATAATGCTATCAGGCAAACCATGCAGCTTCCAAACTTGTGCCACCATTAGGTCTGCAATACCTTCAGATGTGACCTTGGTAGTGGTTGGAATGAAGTGCACCATCTTAGTGCAACAGTCAACTACTGTGAGAATAGCATTCTTCCCTTGAGACTTTGGTAACTCCATTTTAAGATTATAAAAGAGCTCCTTCCACGGCTGCTTGGCAATGGTTATCAGGGTCAGTGGTGTTGTTGTTGGACTGACCTTGTTCCTCTGGCATGAGTCACATGCTGCTACATAGCGCTGGACATATTCTTTCATGTACTTCCAGTAAAAGTTACGATTAACTAGCTCCATAGTCTTCAGAAGTCCTGGGTGTCCTGCCATTGGGGAGTCATGCCTTGATTTTACCACCTGCCTTTTTAGCTCTTCATTGTTTGGCACCACTATCCTCCTGTTCCAATATAGCACTTCCCCATCTAGTTGATACTCCTCCAATCCTTTCCTTACTAATACCTCCTTTGATAACAGTGACTTCAACAACTCCTGAACTCCCTCATCTTTTCTCTGCCCCCTCCTTACCCATTTTTATCAAAGCCTCACCTTCCAATTCCACCTCATCTAGGACTACCCCCTCTTCAAGGTCCCCCTTTAATAATGTTGCACCAACAGTATGTAGCTGGTCCAGTGCTGGACGCAAGTCAGGACATCATCATAGTGCATCAGGTTTACCAATTTCTTTCCTGGTCGAAATGTAAAAACAAAATTAATGCTACTTAGCAGTTCTACCCAGCACGCTTGCCGGTGGGTTAAATTTTTTGTGGTCAGTAAGGTTTCCAAGTTTTTACAATCTGTATATATGATAACCTGTAACTGGTGAGGCCCCCCTTCCAAAAAGTGGCTCCAGGTGCAAACAGCTTCTACTAGTGACAATAACTCTTTATCCTATATTTCATAGTTTAGTTCAGCGCCTAGCAGTGTTTGTGACAAATATGCTACTGGGTACAAGACATTTTCAGCATTGTATTGGTATAATACTGCACCTAGTGCAAAATCTGAGCAGTTGCATTCCAGAACAAATGGCTTCAATAAGTCAGGGATGGAAAGAATAGGGGCTGTCACAAATTGTCTTTACAGGTAGTCAAAAACATCTTGCTGGCTACTTGTCCAGATAAATTTGGCTTCCTTCTTTTTGAGGTTGTGTAATGGTCAGCAGGTGTGGGAGTAATTTTCAATAAAATGGCGGTAAAAATTTGCAAAGCCTAGGAATAACTGGAGCTCTTTTACTGATGCTGGTTTTGTCCATTCTTTTACTGTCTTTACTTTCTCTTGGTCTATTTTTACCCTATTCTTTGAAATGATCATACCCAGGTAGGGGATCTCACTCACTGAGAACACACAATTTTCTGGGTTTAACCATACTTGGGCCTCCCTCAGGAGCTGCAAACAGTTCTTAACACATATCTTGTGTTCTTCTATTGATCTGGAATAAATCAAGATGTAATCCAGGTATACTGCCACATCTATTCCTATTCTGTCTCTAAAGATGCTATTGGTGAAGTGTTGGAAAGTGGCAGGCGCATTACATGGACCAAATGGCATTACCAACCATTCAAAATGACCAAATTTAGTGCAGAATGCCAGTTTGTGCTCATCACCTTCTTTTACCCGTATGTTGTGCTAACCTTCCCTAAGATCCAGGGACATGAAGATTTCTGAACCTTGGAGACTATCAATCAACTCACTGGTCAAAGGAAGGGGATACCTGTTCTTTACCGTCAGTGCATTTAGCCTTCTAAAATCCATGCAAGATCTTAGTGAACCATCTTTCTTCCCTGAAAAGATCACAGGGGCTACCCAGGGAGACTTTGATTCTCTAATGAAACCATTCTTTAAATTTTCATCCATTATCTCCTTCATTGCTGCTGACTCCAATATTTACAGTGGGATTATGCGGCTAAATTGGGGGGTTTTGCCTGGTATCAGATCAATGGCAAAGTCGTATGGTTGATGAGGTGGCAGGGTCTTGACTTCCCCTTCTATAAACAGCGGTAAGAATTCCCAATAAGTTTCAGGGACCATTTCTTTGAGGTTCTTTGCATGATTTGAGGTCTGGGCCTTGGCTGCAATCTTGGCAGATATGTTCCAAGCTGTTGTATCACATTCCAATTCCTCCTCTTCTTCCAGCGCCCCCTCCAAGTCCTGAAACTTAGCATCAAGAGAAAGTTTCAGCTCTAGCGGCAAGTCTACTGATGATAATGATACACAAGGAGGCTTTCCGGGAGCATCGCCTGACCCCTGAAGGGGCCAGGTGACAAATGCTTTCTCTGCGCCATCCACCTTTCCATCCTTTGCCTTTCCCTATCTTTTTTGTGCCTTCTCCTGTTCTTGCTGCATTTTACCACCTTCTAGGACCTCTTTGGTGCTCCTCAATGGTTACCCATCCCCAGCCTGCTGCTTAGAATTAAGAGGAAGAATCAGTTCTGGTTATAAGTAAAATGATGATAACAAAATATCAGAAGACTTATCAGGATAAGCCCCTGACCCCTGAAGGAGCCAGGGGGCCGATACTTTAGTGCCAGCTTCCCCTCTCCTTCCCATCTGCACTTTCTTTTCCTTCCAATCAACTTGTGGGTTATAGCAGTCTAGCCAAGTCATCCCCAGTACCATGTCGTACTGGTCCTTCAGGTTTGTTGCATATGCCCTGCACTGAGACTCCCTCCCATCACACCAAAATCTGCAAAAAACCTTCTCTCTTACTTCTCCTCCCCCACCTGGCAATCCATCAAACATTCTTAGGTGCCTAGGGTGGTCTAATTTTTATTTTTTCATTTTATTTCACTGTAAAAACTTGTTGGAAATAAAACAGTCTGTGGCCCACAGTCGAGTAGGGCTTATACATTTGTCATGGCATCAAGGGTCATTAAAGGCAAATTTAGTATAATACAATTATCATTCACTTCAATTAGCTTACATGCTGATAACTCCTCTACTGAATTCCCTTTATCCTTTCCCTCTAATCAGCTTGAGGAGGGCACAGCCTTCACTCCCGAGCGCTGTCTTTTACCTGCACCTTTCCTGCACTGTCATCCACTTCACTAAACCTCATTTTCCCTCTGCATTCCCTTGGCAGGTGACCACTGCTTCCACACCTGAGGCACAGACCTTTGCTCATGTGCCTCTGATACTCATAATCCGATGACCTACTCCTCCCACTAGCACCTCATACATTTTCTGCGTCAATATCCATGGAATTTGGGTCCCTAGCACTGGCCCCACTTGAGGCGTAATTGCGCCATTGACAGGCTCCAATCCAACCATCTGTTTTTTGATGAGTGAAATCATTGTCAACTTGCATGGCCAGCTCCATGAGTCATTGGAGGGAGGTTGGGCAAGGGTGAATAATTAGGGAATTTCTTATTTTTGATGAGAATCCATTTCTGAAGTGAAACATAAGTGCCCCTTCCCCCCATGTTGTGACATAACTGGTGTGGCCCCAGAACTCTGACACATACTCAGCAACTGAGTTTTTTTGACGCAGCTGACTAAATGCCTTCTCTGAGGTTGTGGCCACATCTGGGTCCCCAAAGGCTAATATAAAAGCAGCCAAGAACTGACGGAAGTTTGTCGCTGTCTGAGAGTTTTTGAGGAGCTCCTTGGTGGAAGGCCTTGCCCAGTGCTCCACCTCATCAGTGAGGTATGATATTGAAAACCAAATTTTTGCTCACTCATCTGGGAACTGATTTTCATTGGGTAAGACATAGAGGTTTACCTGAAAAACATACTGATCTGCCTGGGGGCCTTATTTCACGTAGAAGATTTCTGGGACCGCAATCTTTGGACCTTTAACAAGGGGTGCTGATGTGGGGTGAGATGCCTGTGCTTTGGCTTTGGCTTCAGCAGCATCCACCTCTGCTTCAGTGGGGCCACGGTATGAGGGATTTGACTCTACTAGGCGCTCCATAAGCCTAGAATTCTGTTCCTGAAAGCATGCCATCTGCTCTTGCATTGCTGCAAGGAGTTTTGCATGTGGTTGGTCTGCAGGGTTCATTCTTTAGTAGTATGCCAATTGAGATTGGACAAAATGTTAGGACCTGAGAAGGCAGACTACTACTAGCGCTGATGCTAGCCTTGAAACAGGAATGACTTAATACAGCAGTGAGACTGAGTGTAACTTGATTACTATATAAGCTGTCCAATGAGGAGCGCTCCACAGTGCTTTCCCCATATAACCCCATAATGCAATATCCCTGCTTCTGTCTCTTACAAATGCATAGCGCCCATAGCACTTCTCCTCCTTACCTCTCAATCCAAATCCTAACATAGGGTTAGTTTTATTGGATTCTCATTTCCTTTTAACTAAAGATTTTTCTGAAGCCTAACTTTCATCTCCCACAAATAGTTTTGAATTTGGTTCAGTGGTTGGTGAGATATTGACCTTTAGAGTTGAGCCTTTTTTTACACAATTATCTTTTTTTTGCTTTGATATTAAATGATTAAAGAATAGGGATTCTGAAATGCTTATCTGATGATTATATAGGTTTTTAGATTTTATTCCAGTTCCTGAAAATTAGATTTGGATTAGTATTTGATTGTACTTCACTGTTTTTCTCTACACACTTGAATCAATCTTTTATAAAAATTTTTCAAATTGGTCTCACTTTCTATCATAAATTCATACCCTAATATATATAGGACATTCTCTGGATAATTGTAGGCTTATTGAACCCCTGTTGTTTTCATTTTCACCATTACTTCTCAAATTTATATGCAATTTTGAAGAAAGTCAGAATTAGGGTTAGGTTTATTTGAATCTCATTTCCTTTTAAATAAAGATTTTCCTGAAGCCTACCTTTCATGTATTACAAAAAGTTTTGAATTTGATTCAGTGGTTTCTGAGATATTGACCTATAGAGTTGAGTCTTTATTTTGAACTATTTTACTTTTTTTTGCTATGATATTACATAATCAAAAAATAAAGCATCTGGAATGCTTATATTACAATAATTTGCATATTAGCAACAGTTATTTTGCGATGATAGAGTAAAAATCAAGCTCACTGATTTAATTTTCACTCTTGGGGAATTTTTGGATTTTTTTTGGTACACTTTTGGCATCTTTTTGGCTTGTTTTTTTTCAAGTTTCTCATTGTGGGATTATGTTAAAATAAATGAGTATTATATTTCTAGAAATTATACATTTAAAGTAGGGGTAAAAGAAAGGTTCTCATTTTTCTCTTTTGATGTCATGATTTAGAATATACAAGTTATTTATCCACTTCACTTACTTAAGGCTTTAGGGTGGATTTAAAAAGTGATATAATTCACTTATTTCACTCAAATCTGCACTTTCTCAACCAAAAGTGCTGGTTTCACCATTCTGCACATCTCAATTATTTGTAAGCATCATCTCATTCATATGCAGCACTCCGCAACATAACACTTCTCATTCACACACAGCACTCCGCAGCATAACACTTCATATCTCTTAACATTGTGCATCATCTTTATTTTTCTACCATAAAAGAGTCATGCCTTCCTCACTCTCAAATCGTGATAAGATACATCAAGCAATGACTGTAATAGCTCTTGATCTGCTATTGGACTCTGATTGTAAATCTGATTCTGACCTTGAAGAAGATTTTCTTTTTTTATATAAAATGACCAAGAAATACTACCTTTTTCCTAGAAAGCCTCAATTACTTCATACCCCCAAGTACACTATCCAAATACTTCTAAACCTATCTGGACCCCGTTTTAGATAGATTTTCAGGACTTCTCAGGAATTTTTCCTTAAATTGTTTCATCTTATTGAGGATCACCCAGTTTTTCACAATAATTCTCAAAAGCCACAACATGATCCATCAATTCAATTGGCCATCACACTATGCTGTTTGGGTTCCAATGGTAATTTAGCTGCCTTGAAGAATTTGGAAAATGTCTTTGATTTAGGCTATGGTTCTGCTAACACTTATACAAAACATTGCATCATTGCTATCAACTTGTTGGAATCTCAACTTCTCTCCTGACCAACAAAAGAAGAGCAACTTGAATCATCTCAGTTTATGCAAGAATAGGGCTTCCCAGGATTTATTAGTTTCATTGATGGTACTACTATTCCTTTAAGTCAGAAACCTGCTCATGGTGGAAAAAATTACTTTGACCATAAAAAGAGGTAGCTTATTTTTAATTTTTTACATTCTTTTTCATACTAACACAAGCAACTATATCTTCTCTATAGATATTAAATTTCTGTTCAGCTTATTTGTGATGTCAACAAAAAATTTATATCTTTCATCACTGGCTATCCTGGATCATGTCATGATTCCTACATCTTTCAAAGAATTAAAATCTCAAAAGAGCATGAAATTTTTTTTTATGAAGATAAGTATCTTCTGGATGCTTCAGCTTATGTGAATGGAAAATATGGACTTCCTGCATTTTTTGAAGAAGGTTAAGAAGAAAGTCAAAATTCCAATTTTAACAATCATTTGGAAAAGTCAAGAGTCTGTATTGAAAATTCTATGGGAATCTTGAAAGGTCATTTTTCCAGTTTAAGGGAAGTAAGAAGTCCTCTTAGAAATAGTTCCAAAATGAAGCCTTTCATCCACTGAATTCTGTGTTGCACCATACTTCATAACCTACTCCCTGACCTCAAAGATCAATAGTTAGCGTTTTATGAAGATGAAGAAGTTGAAACACCTCCAACTATATCCAACACTAAAACTTCTCAAACCACTAGCATAAGGGCCAAAATTCTTCCAATCACACTAGCACATTGCGAGTATTAGCTATGATTAATTCCTAAAATTTTTTCTTCTCTTTAGACTTTTTAATCACATTATAATTTCTAAAAATCATTTACTAAATATACTTTTCTAATGATTTACATGATTTTTGGTAATAATAATAAACTTGTTCCATGTTTTTAGTATTATCATCTAAAATTGATGAAATAAAGTTATCATGCGAAAATTCCAACTTTTCTTTTTCATTCATAGAAATATAGTCTGACATATCTATATTTGGAATTAAATTTTTAAAGTTTCAACAGAATTGGCTAATTTTTTACTTATCTGGATGGATGACCCAAGCCTTGAAAAATTTAAAACTCTTTGGCAGGTGTTTTTTGATGGTATAGCATATTAGCTAGCCATATAACAACCCATATTCCATCACACTTTTTGAACTCAACCATGTATTTCAATTCAGGAAATACAAAATTACCTCCATTCTGCCTTGGCCTATTTGTGTCCTATGAGAATTAATAAAAAATTCCATCTAAAGTTGTTGGAAACCAGACACCTAAACTAAGTTCACTGTTGTCCAAATCCTTATGGGGAAAATTAAAAAGCCCATATGAAGTCCATGTTAGATTTCCCCCAAAATACTACACCTCATCATATCAAGGAAGGTCTATTTCAGCTCCAAGCTTCAAAGATTCCTCATATTACTTCTTTGCTAATAGCTTAAATAGATAAGAACAAAATGAAAATATAAATCCAAGTGCCTCCCTTACTTCCCCATCATCTATTTTCAAATTTTGGTAGAGACCTGAAGCATGATTCAGATTTTTGAATTTGGAAATTTAAAATTTGTAACTTACTTATATCAAATACATGTTGACTCCCTAACCATTCTGCAGCAGCAAACATATTCCCCTCTCCCCCTGCTTCCAGATGAGCACCATTGGTCTTGATCTGGTGTCTTAATAATTTCATGTACCTGCAGCATTTCTTAGCATACTCCAGTTTAACAAGCTCAGCCAATTCCTTTAGTTCAAATGACTTTACTATAACAGGATGAATATTTTGATTTTTTTGCAATATGGTAGGTGCCTGTGTTGTGTGATCCAGGACATGATGAGGGTATTGGCTCATTTGTTTCAAATACCTTCAGAATTGGATACTTCTTATACCAAAACTTTTAAAAGTCAGAACCAACATCATCCTTCCAACTTTCACCAGCCATTTGCATTTGAGAAGCTATTTTTGGTCGACTATTGTGCCTTTGTCCACGCATTTTGATAATCTAGTTCTGAAATTTAAAAAAAATTCAATTAAATAGAAAAGAAAAGAAAAAACCAAAAAAAAAAACAGCAAATTTTTAAGATGGCATAAGGTCTACAACTAATTAAACAAAAATTCTCAGTATCTAAACAAAATTTTGTATTTAAAATAAATACAAACTTTTCCTGGTTGGATTTAATATAATTCTGAAATAAATAAATAAATTAAATAAAAGAAAAAGAAAAATGAAATAAAAGAAAAGAAAAAAAACAAAAAAATTGTCAGCAACATTTTATTATAGCATAAGGTCTACAACTAATTAAACCAAAATGCAGAGTATCTTAAGAAAATTTTGAAAAGGAATTCAAAAAAATTTGGTCCTATTTGGGTTTTAGGAAAGATTCTTTAGAGTGCCCGGAAAAGGCCCACCTTTTATGACTTCAGATTTTGTTAAAGCCCCATTTTTAAAATTTTTTTGTTTCCCCAGCAGTTTTTTTTAGTCATTTTTTTTTTGCTTTTTTTTTTCTAGAAGACTCACTTCTTCTGGGGCCTCATTTTTTTAAGAATTTTATTTTTATTTTTTTTGGCCCCAGCAGACTTGCTTCTTCTGGGGCAACTACTTGGCACAAGTTGTTTGCATTTGAAAGTGCCTTGCAAAAAGAAATTTTGCTTGAAAACTTTATGTCTCAAAGAGAAAAATGATTCTGTGCGCTCTCTCTTGACATGACTTTATTTTTATTCATTAGGTTTTATCTAAGTCTGGTAGTGGTGTGGTTCCAGTAGAGGGAGAAAAAGTTGCTAGTTTTGGGCCAGATACTGCCCTCAAGACTCTTCAAGAGCCGCAGTGGTCAATAATTTAGTTTTTTTGGTATTTTTTTAATTTAAAATTTTTCATTTTTCTTGATTTTTTATTATTTTTTTTATGCTTGAAATTTGATTGAAGTCACATGCTGAAAAGACACAGCATCTTTTCTGTTGAATGACTTTATTTCCATTTCTCTGGTTCAAAATTTCAGATGGACTACAGGAAAGTAAAATTGTGGTGAAAATAGAGATGTAATACTAACATCACACTGCATCATTTTCAATGATTAGACCAAAATCTTGTTCAAGAATCAAGAATAGTGAGATAAAACTTGATTTAGCATCTTGTATGGTCAATCAAAGAGGAGAAAAATAGAATGTAGTATTAAGAAACAACAGTTCACATGCTGAAAAGACGCAGCCTCTTTTCTGCTCACTTGAAAGTTTTACATTGCACAATTAAATTTTAAAGACATTAATCAGGTAGAATAGACAGATAAACCTTGGGTTAGCATCTTGTATGTTCAATAAAAAAAAGAAGAAAATAATGTAGTGTTAAGAGACAACAGATCACATGCTGAAAAGACACAGCATCTTTTCTGCTCACTTGAAAGATTTACATTGAACCAGTAAATTTGAAGTAAATTAATGAGGTCTAGCTGACAACTTGAACTACACAAATTGAAATAAAGTCACACAATGGAAAAGACACTGCTTCTTTTCAGCACGTGACTCAATCACAATTCAGGAATAAAAATAATCAAAAAATGTATAAAAAAATTTGTAAAAGACTATAAATGTAAAAAAATGTCACATTAACTGAAATAACAATTATTCAATTAAAAAATTCAAGTAATTTTTTAATGTCCTCATAAGTTTGGCAATTTTTTATACATTCCCTCATAAATTCATTTTTTTTAATTTTCTTGATTTTCCAATTCATGACTTGCTATTTTTCTTTGAAATTCTTGGACTTTTGATTTATCAGAGTGAAGATCAACTCGTTCCATCTTCTGTGCCTCAAATCTGGCCTTTTCAAAATTAGATTGAAGCAAAAAATGTTTTTCCTTCAATTCTAAGGCCCTTTGATCTTTCATTAGCATATAATCAAACTTCAGCTTCACAAATTCAAGGGCATTTTTTTGCAATACAGGATTTTTCTACAAAAAGAGAAATGAAAAAAATAAGTTATTGAATAAAATATATAGTGCCTTATTCTTACTTATATCTTCTTTCTCAAAATAATCATCAAGGGAAGCCAAAGAGCTGGATGAAGTATTACCACATTTTAAAAGATGGTTCAAGTTAATTGATGTTGAGGCTTGATGCTTTAGTTAGGAGTTTGAGCTAGAGGGCTCAGTAAGTTCATCTAAAGCAGCTTCCAAAGCATGATTCTCATTTGTGGGATTGATAATTTTTTTTGGAATTTGAGTTTGAGCAGGAGTAGGAGGAGACTAGAAAAGAAAGAAAGAAAGAAAGAGAAATTTAGAGAAGAATTTAAGAAAAAAGAAAAAGTAAACATTAATCAAATAATTGTGGCTCTGAGGACTCATATCTGCTCCAAAATAATTATTCTTCTTGATAGTCAGTATCATCTATGGCTGAACTATGGTGAGAGGCTTCAGGGGATTGATCTCCTTCAATTAAAGGTGTTTCAGGAGGATTATAGGAAGGTTTGGATCCAGAGGGTATATCCTTAGTAGTATTGTGTAGAAACAAAGGGTTGAAAACAACTTGGGAACTAAAAAGAATATCCATTTCCTCATAGTAAGGACAAATGACTTTGAGCTTTTTGGAAACAGTAGTAGTTCCAATCTATAAATCCTCATCATCAACACCAAAGCCAGTGGAAGTGGAAGCAAAATGAGCCTTCTTATATTTTGATTGATAACTTTTGAACCTCTCCTTCATTTTATTAAAGTGATTTTGATTCTCCCTTTTGTTTTTCTCTTTACTTCATTTGCCATCAACAAGAAGACATTTACCTTTGATGAAGATGGACGTCCAATGTGGGTGAGCTTCTCACATCCAAGAAATGCATCATAATTTGATTTTATTTTGAGGAAGTTGATGATTACGAGATAATCTTCCTTTTTTAGCTGTCCAGACTTTGGTTTCTCAGATGAGGGGCTAGCATTACAAGGAGATTTTTGTGATGAATAATTTTTTGAGATGCCTTTTGAGTGTTGTATTTTTGGGGAGGCATTATGAAACTGGTATGTTACAAGAAAAGAGATCATGAAAGAGGTTAAAAAAACAAGGGAAAAAACATTTATAGTTAAAATGTCACAATAAGATGTTTCAAATCTCAGTGAGGATGGAGGAGGGGATGGAGATCAGTTTTCACATGTGGCAGGGATGATGTGGCCAACATGTGGTTGTGAAAAAAAAATCACAAAAAAAGTGCTGATTTGAGGTCAGAACTGACACCCATTTGTGAAATAAGTGACTTATTTGCAAAATTTAAGTGCTGGTTTGTAAGTGCTGATTTGGGTTGAAATCAGCACTTAAGTTAAGTGTGGATTTTCCAGAAATGACACCCCCTATTGAAAATATTATTTCATCTAAAATTATTAGTGAAATATCAAAGAGAAACATTTTTTATGGCACAAATATGTTGTGAGAAAAATTAATGAAAAAAACTTATTTGAGGTCATAACTGACTCTTATTTTTGAAATAAGTGACTAATTTCAAAAATTTAACTGCTGATTTACCAGAACTGACACCCCCTATTGGAGACATTTGGTGCAGTTTTCCAGAAAAAATCATAATAGGGGGTGTCAGTTCTGGCAATCCACACTTAACTTAAGTGCTGATTTCAAACCAAATCAGCACTTAAATTTTGAAAGAATGTCACTTATTTCAAAAATAGGTGTCAGTTCTGACCTCAAATCAGAACTTTTCTTGCTCAACTAATTCTCACTACACATCCCCCTTGTTGGTTTGTGCTTCATAGATCCTGCTCTCACTATTTGTTTTCCAATTGAAAAATTGTTATCTCATCCCCCTTTTGTGATTACTGGTAAGTTTATTACACTTCTTTTTTTTAAGTATTGATTATTTTTCCCTTTTTCTTTTTAATCAGTTAGGTATGTTTTTTTGTTTTAATTTTGGTAAAATTTTCCACCTCTCCCTCCTTTCCCTCTACCTCTCATGCCACCACACACACCATTGCCACCACTGCCACCTCTCTCTTAACCACCATCACTACCACCATCAAAGCCACCTCCTTATTCATTACTACTACCACCATCACCATCACCCCCTCATCCTCCTCCTCCTTGCTCACTACCACCACCACTTCCTCCTCCTCCTTACTCACTACCACCACCACCACCACCACCACCACTCACACAAGCATCACCACCTTGCTCGCCCCCTCAACAACCTCACCCACCATGAAAACCAGCTTTCTCACCACCAGATACAGTATTAAGAAAAAGAGAAACAGAATTTTAACTATACAACTGCAGAAAAAGGTGCACTAGCTTAATTAAAGATCAATAATAATAATAATGTTCTTAAAGTTAGGAAAATGGCTGTACATGATCAAAAAGTTTAGCTATGTGAGAGAAAATGAACTTCAGAAATCTGAGATACTTCTTGTCAGTACAGTCTAGTATATAAGTATGATATAATAGTGTTATTTTATGGTCCTACTACTTATTTATAAATGATTTAGTGATTAAACCTCAGGGGAAGACTAATAGAATAGTTATACTCAAATAAAACTCACAATACTTGGATTTAAATGCGTGCTAGTGGTGGAAAATAGAAGAATAAAATATAGTTATAGCTTATTATAAAGATAATATCAATTTATAAGGGCTTTATAATATATTTCTGATTGCTTATAATTGTATTATAGTGTTTGTTTGAAGTGTAGTAATTGAATGATGATAATAAACCGTCAAAATCCCTTCTTACTTATACCCAAATCCACTGGAGTGCACAGACCTTCAATCCAGATGATGTCACTGCTATCCCCGGCAATTACAGCACTGTGAGGGCCCATCACCTCCCCATGGCGTCCACTTCAAGCAGTTTCAACACCCAGACCTCCAGTAAGGACCCTCCATCACTATTAATAATAACACAGAGTCATACCATAAATAGAAAACCCAGATAAAAGCGGATACCATAAAGAAACAGGTAAAATAAATGATCAAAAAGAGATTTAATGAAACTAAAAGTATATAAAGGAAACAAATAAAATGTCCAAGCCCCCAATAACATCCCCAAGCATCCACATTAACCCAAAAACATCCTTCCAACCCATAAATCCGTGAATAACCATCCAAGGAAGTAATTTTAGTTGTCCAAACTGGGTGTATGCGCCTGATATAGGTGTCTATGCTTCTGTAGGCATTGTGAGTCCACTGATTTCGTCCATATGACCTAAAATAAGCAGAAAAACAAAGGTTATAGGCTATTAAGGGGCTAAAACCCACTTATATACCTAAATATACATAATATACTGCATATTTCACTGAATATGAGATTTATGTATACATATAAGCTTATGTATGTCAATAATTACTTCATATCACTTAAGATAAGTATATTATGACTCCATTAACACCTTAATAAGTATTATTAGGCCATGGATAAGCTATTTAAACTATTATAAATTATATAATAGAATAATAATTATATATATATATAATAAAATAATATATATTATTATTTTAACCTTATTTTTAAGATATAAGCTTAATCTAATTAAGGTTATCTTATTTTAAGCATAAGAAATACTCAGTCCTAAGGATATTTAGGCTGACACTCCCTCACCCCAAAAAAAACAATAAAAAAAATGTTAAGACATTTTAATTAATCTTAAGGAATGAATTAATAAAATAAAAATAATTTTTATAATACACATACTGAATGAACAGTATTATTTAGATTTAAATTTTTTCAAGAGATTTTTAAGATCAGAGATTTCATTTTCTGGAATCCACTGGTCATATTCACTTGATTTATTTTTAAATCTTAGTAGATACTCAACTCCCTTTTCTTTTGTAAGGTGTCTCTTTTTAAGTATCTTTTCAATTTCTGCTTTTTCCACTATTTCTTCAGGTTGCTGTTTATGCCTTCCTGATCTTCTTGGAAAGAGAGCAGTATCATTAGAATGGTAAGGTTTTATAAGAGAAATAGGAAATACTGGATGTTTTCTATCATAAGGTGCATATAGAATAACCTCAACATCATTATTACCAAACATCTTTTTAACTACAAATGGTCCAAAGAATGGATCCTTCAATTTAACATTACCATTTAAATTGAAATGTAGTGTTGAAATAAGGACTTCATCACCCTCTTTGAACATTTGTTCTTTATGGGCTTTATCCCATCTTTTCTTTTCATACTCAAAAGCCTTATTTATACATTCTTGAGCATGTTTTCTGCATAATTCCTGCATCTGAAGAAAAGATTTAGTACCTGGATGAATATCCAATCTAGGTAACTTATTAAGAGTTTTAGCAGGGGTATTAGGTACATAACCCAACCATAACTCAAATGGCTTCTTTCCAGTGACAGAATGTACTGTACTATTATATGCAAATTCTAAACCTGGGATAAGGGTTACCCAATCATGCGTGAATTTGTCATTGTCTTTAAAATTAAGACCAAAAGCACAGTATCTTCTTATCATATCTTCTAAGGTTTGTATCATTCTTTCTGCTAGCCCATCAGTTTGTGGATGGTGTGCTGTAGAAAGTTTTAATTGACACCCTGAAACATCCATAAGTGACGTCCAGAACTCAGAAGTAAATTTAGGATCTCTGTCAGAAACTATTGCTTTGGGGAAACCTGCTGTATTCAACATTTGTGTCCACCATAAAAAAGCTAAGTCCTTTGCAGAAACCTCTTTGTGGGTAGGAATAAATTTACACATTTTTGTAAATCTATCTACAATTACCCAGCAGGAGTTATAACTCTTATGCCCTGCTATTGGCAAACCTATTACAAAGTCCATGTTAATGATTTCCCATGGAGCTTTTGGTTGCTCAATTTGTTGTAATAAACCAGCTCTTTTTCCTGTTAATCTTTTAGATTTTTGACAAGAATCACATGTTTCAACATATTTCTGAACATCCTCAGACATGTTAATCCACCAAGCTGTGTTTTTTACTCTGGTTAATGTTTTATGGTAGTCAAAATGACCTGCTAATATATCATCATGACATATACTTAACATTAACTCCTTCATTGAAGGGGGAATTACAATTACATTACTTAATTTTTTCCTGTAATATATAAAACCATCCTCAATGGAAAATTTTCCTTTCTCTAATGCCTCTTTATACTTAATTGGTAATGTTTTTATTAAAACATTCATTGAAGCATTAGATGGATCATTTAATATTGTAGTTAATTTACTTAAGTCAGGATCTGAATTATAATTATCAAGAATTGATTGCATAAATTCATCCTCAAGATCTACAATATAAATGCCATAAATGTTAATAATCTCTGATTCAGGAACATAAGCAGGATTATCATCATTATTAGGCAGAGGTACTCTAGATAACAGATCTACATTAGAGTGCAAGGTTCCTGCTCTATGTGTAATAGTCATCCGTCCTCTGTATTCTTGTACAGCTAATTGCCATCTAAACATGTGTCTATTAGGAGTTTTCATGTTTAAGAGTGACTTAACTGCACTACAGTCAGTTATTAACTCAAATTTTTGGTCTTCAAGGTAATAATGTAGCTTTTCAAGAGCCCATACTACTGCCAAACATTCAAGTTGAGTAGCACCATATTTTAATTCACCACTTCTCAGAGTACGTGAAATATAGCAGATTACTACTTCTGACATTTTACCTTCAATAAGTTGTTTTTGATGCAAAGCAGCACCCAGTCCAATAAAACTTGCATCTGTATATAATACAAAAGGTAATTGGAAATCTGGTAATCCCAAGATAGGAGCTGTCATTAAACATTCTTTCAACTTATTAAAAGCTTGTTGTCTTTCATTATTCCAAATGAAAGCTTCTGATTTCTTTATCAGTGTGGTCAGTGGTGCAGCAATTGATTGGTAGTTTTTTATATATTGTCTATAATAACCACACATTCCAAGAAAAGATTGTACATCCTTTACATTTTGAGGAATGCCAATATTCTTTATTGCAGCCACTTTATTTTGGTCTACACATATTTGTAAGCCAGATACAATATGACCAAGCACTTTTAAAGATTCAAACCCAAATTTACATTTTTTCAATGCAAGGGTCATTTTTATTTCATCCATTTTTTGAAATACTTTCCTTAAATGGATTAAGTGTTCATCAAAATTTTTAGAGAACACTATGATGTCATCAATGTATACCATTAACCATCCCTCAATCATTTCATTATGGAATGTTATATCCATTAACTTTTGAAATACTGATGGAGCATTTTTTGGTCCCAATGGCATTCTGACATACTTATAAATTCCCATGTGTGTTGTTATCAACAAAAAGTTCTGTGAATTCTTTTCAACAGGAATTTGATGGTACCCTTTATTTCCATCTAGGCAACTTATATATTTAGCACCTTTAAGGGTAGCATGTATAGAGGCAATCCTTGGCAAGGGATAAATATCATCTACTGTAAATGTATTTAATGCTCTATAATCACCGCACAGTCTTGCTTTATCTTGTTCATAAGAAATCAGCACTGGTGATATTACACAATATTTTGGTGTAGTTTCAACCTTCTCAAGAATGTTCATTTTTAATAACATCTTAATATTATCCTCTATGTCTTTCCTCTTCATTGGTGAAGCAGGGTATGGTTTCTTTTTAAGACTAGCAGGAATATTATCCATATCACAGGTTAAACTAATTTTCATTTCATGATCTTTTACAAGGCCAAGTTCATTTGTACCATGTGCAAAAGCCATTGGAAAAGCTTTAATTAATTCCAAAATATTATCTTTCTCAGTTTCACTTATCTGAGTGCCAAATTATGCTTTTGAAATTTCTGTTTCCAGAAGTTCCATCTCATTGGATTCTCTTCCTTTAGACGGGGAATTTGTTACTGACTCAATGTGTAAGATTGTGTTAAAAGAATTTATTTTAAATTTCCTTTTACCATTCATGCCAATTGTAAAATTGTTATTAGCAGGGTCTAATTTTACACCAAATTTAGTCAGAATATCATTTCCAATGATAAAACAGTTACTACAATTTGTATTATCCATTACTACAAAGTCACAAGTTACCCTTACATAACCATGTTGGTGTCTAAAGAAAACAGCAGCTTTGTATTTACCAATGGGGTGTAGTACTGATCCAAAACCTCTCCAATTTTTATTCTGAAGTGGTTCAAGCTTAAACTTATATTCACTATCAATTTTCTGTAATGTATTAGTGGAAACAACTGAACCAGCAGCTCCTGTATCCAATACTATATTAACATTTTCACCAGAAATGATAGCTGGAACCGTGATAGATGTCATTCTAAAGTTATCAGCTTGTATATCCTTAATGATTTCAGCATCCTCAAAAATCATTAAAGATTCATTTGAGTCCATATTTAATATTGGATTTTCAAAGATGGACAAATCATCTTCCAACATACAGACTTCATTTTCATCACTATATGAGATATTGCTGTCATAATCACTTGATTCTTTACTTTTTTCAGTTTCAGTTTCAGATTCACGTTGATTTTCAACAATATTTATGTTTTTCTCACATTTTTGACCTTTTATCCAAGGTTTGTTACACTTATAACAAGTATTTGTTTCATACTTTTTAGGTACTACAGGTGCAGTAGGTTTTTTCTGCTTCTCCTGAAGTGATTTTGAATTCTGAGTTTTTACAGGTTCAACATTTTGCTTATAAGTGGAATACCTTGATTCATACTTATGGTTTAATAATATTTCATTGCAAATATTAATAAAGTCAGAATATTCAGTAACATTTAATGTTCTAGCTACAACAATGTCTCTGACAGATATAGGTAATTTGTATATTATCTTATCTTTCCATAAGTTAAAATCCATATGAGGCTCAATGGCTTTTAATATTTTGTTTAAATTCATTAAAAATACCATAGGTTTGTCACCATTCAACGGATTATACCTAGTCTTCTCATACAGTCTCTGCTGAGTAAGCCTGAATTTAGAACCTCCAAATTGTTTTTCAATAAGTTGTTTCCATTCAGCCCAAGAGTAGTCTCTACCCTCACTTAAGACAGCTTCAAACCATAATAAAGCAACATCCTTAAATAAAGAAATTAATTTTGATGTTATCTCTTCATCTGGTAACTTATATGAGAATTTCAAGTTGTCAATTCTTTGAATAAAATGTTGCCAATCAGAGCTGGCTTCCCCATCATAAGTTGGGTACTGATCTATTTTAGGCCAGTTCTTCTGATTGGATTTTATCTCACTAATCTTAGGTAAATTCAACAACTCATTTACTTTTGATAAATGGTCTTGTATTTCTTCCTGCACGGATTTGTGACTTACATTTTCAGATTTGACACTACCACCAGATGGTTTTAATTGTGGTGGTATAGGGAAGGAATGAGATTCACTTTTTCCAATGAAAGGATTATTATTATATTGATTATACTTATGATTATCCTGGTTCATTAGTAGATTGGCAGTTTCAATCTCAACTTTAGTTAATCTTTGTAGCAACTCAGAGACACTTTGATTTGTCTGTGCAAAAGATAATTTTGTTCTTGATTCAGTCTTTAATAAGTGTGTTTCATATAATTTTTCTAACTCACAAAATTTGTTTGAAAGGTCATTATATTTATTACTCAATGAATCATATTTAAGAGTTAGAGACAAATGTTCTTTCTCTAATTCTTTATTACGTGTTGCTAATTGAGAAATGTTCAATGTCAAGGATGAAATTGTATCACTAGTGAGCTTAACTGTCTGTTCCTCACAATCAGTCATTCTATTCCACAATGCTGAAACAATTCTATGGACAGTTGGATTATTGTTAAAATATTCCATGTCCTCCTTTTCAATTCTCTCACTCTCCTGTGAACTTCTCATCTCACTAGTAGGTGGTTGAAACTGAGGATTAACTGTATTATCATTGTATATAGTACTGTTATTATGGACAAAAGACAAGTCAGGTGTATCTACTCTAAAACCTAAATTTCTTAAATCCTCCTCTATTTTTTGTACAGATTTAACATCAATAGAATTACCTATATTGTAATTATCAGTATTATGTCTAATCTGAGAGGGTAAGTTACTTACCAAGGGATGGTTGCCAGTCCTGATTTTTGGCGCTTTTTTCCCTTGTAAGGGTGAGCTGAGGAAGTCAGATGAGGGGGTGGATCCCTGTTGCAACTGTGGCTTGTCCACTGTTGGTGAAACCAGTCCCATTTCCATTTGTCTACCAGGATTTTCTCCTGGGAGTGAGTGGACCCTCCTTGGATAGGGGTTTGCTGATTTGATTGACTGGGCTGGCCTCCCTTTAATTCTGCCATTGCCTGATTCATCTGCTGAAATCCTACCTTGCAATTGTTTTGCAACTGCTCTACTTCTTTGAACATGAGAGATTTTGATTCCTCTAGCTTCAGAACCTGTTTGGCCAGGTGGGACAGTTGATCCTGAAGAGGAGGAGACGACTTTTTGATAGTTATCTTTTTTAAGAGGGTGTCCTTTTCCTCTATACTCATGCTTTCTGGCTGGGGGTACTGTTGTCCCTCCATGGTGATGTCCTGGAAAGTTTTTATTAGCTTTAGACCTGGTATTATAAGCAGGCTGTTCACTTACACTATCCTGGGGAGCACTCATATTGTTCAGAATAACAATATTTTACGTCTACAAAAGGAAAAAACTCTGTGGAATTAGTAGACAAAAGATATTAGTAATTATATTACTAATAAAAAAGCAATGGAGCTTACCCTGAATTTATATCTTTATTTATTTAAATAAAATATAAGAAAAATTCGAAAAAATCTGTTAAAAATATAATAATAAGTTTAACTAGACCTCTATAAGGGTGAATAATTAGCTTACCAAGCTTTAGCCAAATACCAATTTTATTGGGTGTTATATTGGTGTCCAAATACCAAGTGAAATTGGGTTTATATTGGGTACAGTTACTACTGTAAATATCTAATTTTTATGATAAAAAATTAGTACAATTATTATAAGGGTTCTTTTCCGCAATCAATGAGTTATGATGACCCACTAATATGCAGCAGACCCAAATATTTGGTTAATTTTGAGTTGTACTAAGGTAAAAATCACGTCCCAAGGCTTATACTAAATAATAAGTAAAATATAAGGAAAGACCCCCAATTGTCAGTACAGTCTAGTATATAAGTATGATATAATAGTGTTATTTTATGGTCCTACTACTTATTTATAAATGATTTAGTGATTAAACCTCAGGGGAAGACTAATAGAATAGTTATACTCAAATAAAACTCACAATACTTGGATTTAAATGCGTGCTAGTGGTGGAAAATAGAAGAATAAAATATAGTTATAGCTTATTATAAAGATAATATCAATTTATAAGGGCTTTATAATATATTTCTGATTGCTTATAATTGTATTATAGTGTTTGTTTGAAGTGTAGTAATTGAATGATGATAATAAACCGTCAAAATCCCTTCTTACTTATACCCAAATCCACTGGAGTGCACAGACCTTCAATCCAGATGATGTCACTGCTATCCCCGGCAATTACAGCACTGTGAGGGCCCATCACCTCCCCATGGCGTCCACTTCAAGCAGTTTCAACACCCAGACCTCCAGTAAGGACCCTCCATCACTATTAATAATAACACAGAGTCATACCATAAATAGAAAACCCAGATAAAAGCGGATACCATAAAGAAACAGGTAAAATAAATGATCAAAAAGAGATTTAATGAAACTAAAAGTATATAAAGGAAACAAATAAAATGTCCAAGCCCCCAATAACATCCCCAAGCATCCACATTAACCCAAAAACATCCTTCCAACCCATAAATCCGTGAATAACCATCCAAGGAAGTAATTTTAGTTGTCCAAACTGGGTGTATGCGCCTGATATAGGTGTCTATGCTTCTGTAGGCATTGTGAGTCCACTGATTTCGTCCATATGACCTAAAATAAGCAGAAAAACAAAGGTTATAGGCTATTAAGGGGCTAAAACCCACTTATATACCTAAATATACATAATATACTGCATATTTCACTGAATATGAGATTTATGTATACATATAAGCTTATGTATGTCAATAATTACTTCATATCACTTAAGATAAGTATATTATGACTCAATTAACACCTTAATAAGTATTATTAGGCCATGGATAAGCTATTTAAACTATTATAAATTATATAATAGAATAATAATTATATATATATATAATAAAATAATATATATTATTATTTTAACCTTATTTTTAAGATATAAGCTTAATCTAATTAAGGTTATCTTATTTTAAGCATAAGAAATACTCAGTCCTAAGGATATTTAGGCTGACACTTCTAACACCCTCTTTTTTGTAATTTGAAATATACTAAAATATATGAGACATGAGAAAGTAACTTTGGTGACTTGCTCATTAGTTTTTTTTACATAAGGAGAAAAAAATGTCACTCTTTCCTTTTTTTATGCAGCTAGTTTTGGGTTTTCAGCATTTTTTGTTGCTTATAAATAAATCATGAGTGAACGGAAAGGGGTTTAATGAAGAGATGGAGTGGAGTAAAAATTGGGAGTGAATAAATGAGCAGAGAGGAGGGAGAGGAAGAGGGGAATTGAAAGGGGAGGGGTGATAGGAGGTGTAACTTGAGAATGTTACTAAAGGAAAGGAGAGGTAGCAGGAGGATAGAGGAGAATCAGATATAGCCATTCAATGGAATACACAAGAGCTATTACCAGAGATAGAACCATCTATATAAAAAATGAAGGTGAGAGAGAGGGAGAGTAGTGAGAATTGTGAAACCAAAACTTTTGGTTGAGAAAGTGCTAATTTGAGTAAAATAAGTGACTTATTTCATATTTGAAACCCACCAGTGTTGGGGCTAGTGTGCTTCAGAAATACACATTTAGATTAGTGCAGATTTGTCAAAACTGACAACCCCTAATGTATAGACAGAAAGACTAATATTTGACAGAAATTTTATATTTTTTGGTTGATTCAGGCTAATTTTTTTTTGAATGTTAGTTTATCTGTCCAAAATTTTTGAATCTTTCTAAGAAAATGAACCAACTGCTTCCAATATGGTTTTACTCAATAATTTTGCAGAATACTAAATAAATCCTCTATATAAAGAACTAGAGTAGAATTTTGAGAGCTGAGTACATATTAAGGGGTGTCAGCTCTGGAGAATCTGCACTTAACTTAAGTGCTGATTTTAAACCAAATTGGCTTTTAAATTTTGCAAAAAAGTCACTTATTTCAAAAATGGGTGTCAGTTATGACCTCAAATAAGCACTTTTTTCCCAATTTTTTTTTCACAACCACACGTTTGCCACATCATCCCTGTCGCATGTGACACCCAGACCTCCATCCTCTCATCAATCCTTTTAACACACCTCTCACTGAGATTTGAAACATTTTATTGTGACATTTAAACCAGGTATGCTATTTACTTTTTTTTTATGTTTTAAACCTCTTAATATTATTTCTTGTAACATACCAGTTTCAAAATGCCTATCTCGAAAATCCAACACTTAAAAGGCAACTCAAAAAAATCATCATAAAAAAGTTCTTCTTATAATGCAAGCCCCTCACCTGAGAAATCAAAGTCTGGACATCTTAAAAAGGAAGATTATCTCATCATTATTAATTTCCTCAAAATTAAATCAAATTATGATGCATGTTTTAGAGGTGAGAAGTCCACCCAAATTGGAAATCCACCTTCATCAAAGTTCAATGGCTTCTTGTTGATGGGAAATGAAATAAAAAAGAAAACATAAGGGAGAATTGAAATAAATCCTAAGTAAATGAAGGAGAGGCTCAAAATTTATCAATACAAATATAAAAAGGCTAACTTTGCTTCCCCTTCACTGGCTATGGTACTGATGATGATGATTTGGAGATTGGAATTACAACTGTTTCCAAAAATCTCAATTTCATGTTTCCTTTCTATGAGGAAACAGATAATATTTTTGGTTTCTTTTTTCTGCAACAGGGATTCAAAACTTTCCCCAAATTTAAGTTTTATATTAGCATAGTTGTCCTATATATTTGTAGTGACTATAGTGACTATTATCTGTAGGTCTCACTCTTCATATTTCATCATATATGTATATCTTTTTACTCAGCACTCTGAAGTTGGCATTTAATGTCTCAAATTACAGAGGGAGGTATCAGGTATATAATATTTTATTTTCCTAGTTGACCAAGATAGAGAAACAATGTTTTTAGTCCTAGAAGTAATATAATATAATTTATTTATTAAATTAAAGAAATTATATAATTTAATTATTTAATTAAAAAATTATATTAATAAATTATTTTAGTTGACATTTAGTCCTGGTAATTAAGAGATATACATTATGTAAATTAGTTATTTGGTTAAAAAAATTTATTAATTATTTCAGTTGATTTTTGGTCCTGATAATTAATATATTATTTTATTAATTCAGTTGATTTTTTTAAAAAACTTGGTAATAAATAATATCAATATCTTAGTAAATTAATTGATTAAAAATTGTATTAATTAATTATTTCAGTTGATTTTTAGTCCAGATAATTGATATATTTTCATTATTTTAGTTGATTAGTAGTCCTGGTAATTGATCATAAATTAATTATTTCAGTTGATTTTTGGTCTTGATAATTGATATATTTTCATTATTTCAGCTGATGGGTAGTCCTAGTTATTGATAATAAAATTTAAATATTTTTATTTCATCTCTTATTTTTTTTAAAAAAAAAGAATAATAAATGACAAAATATTAATATTTTTTTCTTTCTCTCAGCTCAAGTTATACAAAAAATGACTGAATTAAATCTTTCTATTGCTCATGATGAGGAATTGGATCTTATTGATTATGATACAAGTTCTGTAATCTCTCCTTTGACTAAAAATTTTTATCAAATTAATCAATTAGTAAACAAAACAGGATGTAGAAATGCAGGAGGTGAAAATCAAGAAGGAAAACACTCCCCTGGACTACAAGTACCAGGTACCCCCCCAGAAGAGCTTCCAAAAGGCTTCAAAATAAAAAAGATTCCAGTTCAGTAACAGGTAAATAACCTGTCAATTCAAATCAAGGAGTTGATGTCAGAGAACCTCAAAATAAGGACAAAGGTAGAGTTCTTATAAGAAAAAATAGGAAGAATGGAAAACTTTCTTCAGGAGAAGAAGAGAAATCCACAGGGAGAAAAACCCCTTCCACAGTTGGCTCCTTAAAAACAAGAAAAATTGGAAGTGTCAAAATGGAAATGGCAATGGCTGAGCACCCAATGGGACTCTCTCCAGGCTCAGAAAATGCAGCAGGCTCCTCAAGCAGGAACCTCCATGCCCTGAAATTTCAATCCCACCCCTCTTCACCCTTACCAAGGAGGCAGAAGAAAGAAAAAAAATTATCTTCAAATTATGCCAAAACCATGGTAAGACCTTCCATTGAGTCTCAAGTTCCTTTCCTTGTTACTGATTCAGTTCCTTCAGGTAACTCTGGGATGGTAGATAACATTTTGAGACCAGGAGAAGCTGGTTCTAGTAGAAAAAGTAATCAATGTTCTACTCTGGTAAATACTTTTTTAGTGTTGATTTATACTTCAATGATAAATCCAGAGATGGCTATTATAGATGAATCAATTGATGCTGAAGTTTATGAGACTCTTGAAAATTACTCTATCTCTCTCCTGAAAAATGCTCCTGATGTTGCAACCATTAATGATCATTATTTGAGAGACATCATCACAAAACAAAATCAGATAATTAGTAACTTAAAATTGACTCAAAAATTATATAGCTTGTTAACTGAACAAGGTTACCAAGCATTGAAAGGTGAGTTGAATAGGGTATCTGATGAATTTTTTAGGTACAAAGTAAATTATGAAAAGAAATTTGCTTTGTGGGAAATTCTTAGGAATTATCTATCCAAAGTACAAGAGACTATGTCTATCTGTTTCCAAGAACAAGAAGGTCAGAAATTAAATTTGAGAAAAATAAATGACCATTATTCATCTCTGCAAAATAAGAATCAATTATCTTTTGCAAACATTAATGAAACATTACCCAGTATTCCAAGGGTGAAAACTAGGTTAAAACATTGAGGAACAATTGAATTCATTGTTATTTGACCAAAATTACTCTGTCACTTCTGAGAAGGAAATTTTTTCACAGGCTACTCCACATGTACCTGAGCCAAGCTCCTCTAGAGAAAAATTAGTAAAAGAGAAAACTGTAGATAGTTCTGAGTTTCCATCAAAAATTGATGATGCACCCTGTTCATCTGCAAATGTGTTAAATAATGAGACTACAGCTCAATTGGAGAAATCAAAACTTCTTCTTACACAGAAGCAGGTAAACCAGAATGAAACTACCTCAAATCAGAAAAATTTGCCCAAACTTGACCAATATCCAACATTTGATGGTGATTCTTCCTCAGACTGGCAGCAATTCATCTGTAGGATTGATAATCTTAAGAATTCTTATAAACTTCAAGATGAAGAAACTGTGTGTAAATTAGCTTCTTTGTTTTCCAATGTTGCCCTCATGTGGTATGAATCTGTCCTCTTGGATAATAATGATTACTCTTGGGAGGATTGGAAGAATTTAATAAAAGCACCATTTGGTGGTTCAAAGTTTAGGTTAGCCCATCAAAGGCAATATGTGGAGTCTAGATATAGCTCATCCTCTACAAAAAAAACCTATTGAGTTCCTGATGAAACTAGTAAAAATCTTGAGAGCAATCGATCTAAAAATGGATTATGAACTCTGGAAGGACAGGATCCTTTATACATTTCCAATGTCTTTGAGAGACTTAATTGTTTCAAGAACTGAATTCTTCAGGGAGCCTTCTTTCTTGATTATTCCTTGTAAAGAAGTTCTTTTAAATAAAAGGCATGAATCTAGGAAGTTCTTCCCAAGACCTTCAGTGGAGAAACCCTCCAACTACCAACAAAAACTTCCTGAAAAAGTTTGTAAACCCTCTGCCCCTGTTGCACCTAAAAATATGCAACAAAAACTTGCTTTAAATGCAGCAAGGTTTGGCAGAAAGGCCATGTTTGTGACAAGAAAATAAATCGTTTTGAACAAACAGAGGAGCCTAATTATTAAAACTTTGAACTAGATGATACTTCAAGTGATTGTTCTAGCAATATTTCTTATGAGTCCAACCAGGAAATATTGATGCTGGAGGAAGATATTCAATATTTAAGTAATATTGACATTGATAAAAAAGATTTGTCCACAGTTGAAGATGCTGAAATTATAAGAAATCTTGAGGACACCTCAATTATTATTTCCCCTCTCAAGGCACCAGTCTTCATTTATGGAAATAAAATTGAGGTTCTTTTGAACTTCCTTCATTCAATACACAATATAGGGGGTGGACTTGCTAGCAAGTCCTCAACCTGAACTCAGATGGAACTCAGACTGAACTCATACCGAACCCATACTGAACTCTACTTAAACACCCACCTAAGACTTTTCTGCTGAGTGGTGTTCATCCCTGATTGTATGGCTCCTTTATCAATAGCTCAATGTGTGTTCAATCTGTGGTGAGTTTGGTTCCAAGGTTGCAGACTTGCTAGCAAGTACACCCCCCATATTGTGTGGTGAGTTGAATAGGATTATAAAAGAAAACTTATGCCTATCACTTCTGAGTGTTGGAGAGATTATGGCTCTGTTTTGTTCCCCATTTGTAATTAAAAAGCTACAGTATTTTAGAAATATCACCATGGCTTTGTAAGAGCTATGTGTGACTTTGTAGTTATGAAAAATGATAACTTAAGTGATTGGTTCATTGTGGGAATGATATATTAACAAAATATAACATTAAGCTTGGTCCCTAAAACCAGTGATTCACAATGGGGTTGAATGGGAAGAGAAAATTTTAAATTTCCTCCCCAAAAAAATTATTAACACCAGGATTGAGCACATGTCATTCTGTAGTTCAATATAAATGAAGATCTACAAAAGAAATGCCTGCCCTTCTGTCTGAAATTGACACATCTTCTTTTGGAGAACAAATTTCTGGTGAGAAAAAAGATTCCATCATTCAGTTGATAAAATCTTTTCCTACCTGCTTCTCCCACAAAGAGAAAAGATATTGAAAACAATATCTCTACCTTTTTAAAAAATGAATTTTATTGAAAAAGTAGTTGAAACACCTAAACATTGTGCTATCTCACTTGTCCTTATTTTTTATGAGAAAGATAAATCCAGGTTATATGGTGATTATAGAGCAATAAATACTTATACTTTAGATGTTATCTATCCTTTACCCAGAATAAGCTCTATCCATGCTAGCTTACAAGGTGCTAAATATATCAGCTGTTTAGATGGTAATAAGGGATATCAACAGGTACCTGTTGAGAAGAATTCACATATTTTTTTAATGATTGCTAATCATATGGGTATATATAAGTATATTAGGATGCCATTTGGCCCCAAAAATGCTCCTTGAGTATTTCAGAAAGTTATGGATAAAAACTCATTCCATCAAGAAATGATTGAAGGATGGCTCATGGTTTACATTTATGATATCATCATATTTTCCAAGACATTTGAGGACCACCTTAACCACCTATGTAAAGTGTTCCATAAGATGGATGAGATAAATATGACACTTGCTTTGAAAAAATGCAAATTTGGTTTTCACTCTTTGAAAGTGCTTGGTCATTCATGTTGTCTCAGTATTACAGATATGTGTTGACCAGAACAAAGTGGAAGCCATACAACAGGTAAAATCTCCTACTACAGTTAGAGAGCTCCAATAATTTTTAGGAATGTGTGGATACTATAGATAATATATTAAAAACTATAAAGTCATAGAATTACCCCTCACAAAATTAATTAGGAAAGATGTTGCTTTTTTCTGGAACTGTGAAAGACAAAGAGCTTTTAACACTATGAATAATTGTTTGATGTCAGCACTGATTCTTGCCTTGCCTGAATTTACTCAACCATTTGTTTTGTACACTGATGCCAGTCTCATTGGCCTTGATGCTTCTCTCCACCAAAGACAAGTTATGAATGACAAAGTATCAGAAGTAGTAATTTTTTATATTTCAAGAACCCTAAGAAATAGTGAATTGAAATATGGTGCCATTCAACTTGAGTTTTGGCAGCTGTGTGGCCTCTAAAAAAACTACATTATTATCTGGATGACCAAATATTTGACTTGTCACTTACTGCAGTGCAGTAAAGTCCCTGTTAAACTTAAAAACACCTAACAGACACTTGTTCAGATGGCAGTTGGCTGTTCAGGAATACAGAGGAAGGAATAAAATAATTCATAGGGCTGGTATTGTTCAATAAAATGTGGATATTTTATCAAGGCTATCTTTTCCAGAAAATGGCTCTAATCCTGCATATGATCCTGAGGATGAAATATTTCATATTCATGGGATATATGTGTTTGATATGGAGGAAGAGCTATTAAAGCCTATTCTGGATTCATATGATAAAGACACTGATATAAAAAATATGCTTACTATATTAAATGATCCAAAGAATGCTTCAATACAAGCATTAATGAAAACCCTTCCACCAAAGTACCAAATCGCTTTGGAAAAACCAAAATTTTTCTATTGATGAAGGCTTCTGTCTATTATAGAAGAAAGTTGAGTAATTTTATTGTTATTCCTCCTTCTATGAAAGAAATCATCTTGAAAATTTGTCATGATGACATATTAGCAGGAAATTTTGATGTAGAAAAAATAATGATTAGTATTAATAACACTTCTTGGTGGGCTAATATGTCTGAAGACAACAAACTATATGTTGAATCCTGTGATCCTTCCCATAAATCAAAAATATTAACTGGGAAAAGAGCTGGATTAATGTAAAATATTGAATCTCCTGATGAACCATTGCAAATAATAAACATGGACTTTGTAACAGGATTTTCAATTGCTAGAAAAGACAGTTATAACTCTTTCTGGGTTATTGTGGACAGATTTACAAAAATTTTTAAATTCATCCCTAGTAACAAAGATGTTTCCACTAAAGAATTAGCCTTCTTGTGGTGGTCTCATATGTTTAATACTTCTGGTTTCCCAAATGCCAAACTATCTTACAGAGACCCTAAATTTACTTCTGAATTTTAAATGTCTCTGATTGATGTTTGAGATTGTGATCTGAAGCTTTCTACTGCCCATCACCCCCAAACTGATGGATTAGCTGAAAGAATGATTCAGACTTTAGAGGACATGACAAGAAGGTATTGTGACTTTGGCCTTGAGTACACAGACAATGAAAGGTTCACTCATGATTAAGTCACATTACTTCCTGGTTTGGAATTTGCTTATAATAGCACTGTTCACTCTGTTACTCAGAGAAAGCCTTTTGAGCTCTGGCTTGGTTATATTTCAAATACCCCTTCTGTAATTCTCAATAATAAAATACCTTAATTGGATTTACATCCTGGTGTAAACTCTTTTCTTCAAATTCAACAACTTTGCAGAAGTCATGTTCAAAAATGTATTGAAAAATATTTTGAATATGAGAAGAAGAGGTGGGACGAATCCCATAAAGAATACACTTTTAAGAAGGGTGATGAAGCACTTATTTATACAGTCCACTTCAATTTAGAAGGTAATAACAAATTAAAAGACCCATTTGTAGGTCAATTTTTTTTCAGAAGAATGGTTGGTGATAATGCAGTTGAAGTTAACCTGTACTCTCCATATGACAGGAAACATCCTGTTTTTATAATATCTCTTTTGAAACCTTACACATCCAATAGTGATTTATTTCCCAAAAGGAGGGGAAGACCAAAGAAAACCCCTAATGAAATCACTGAAACAGCAGAAATTGATAAAATTCTAAATGACAGAATTTTCACTTCTGAAAAAGGTACTGAATACTTATTGAGATTGAAGAATAAATCTTCTGAATATGATTCTTGGATTACTGGGAAAGAGATATCTAAACTTCCTGCTCTACTAAAGAAATATATAAAGAAAAAATCATAGCATTTTATTTATTTATTTATATTTTATTTTTATTTTTTTAGAGTGAGGGATTTTCAGCCAGGCTACTAAAACTACACAGTAAATATTTAATTATTTACTAGTTTAGAGATACACCTTTACCTCTTATTTAATAAGTTATACTTACTTTATAAATTAATTATTTCATTTTAACTAATTAATAGGTAAAAAAATAGTAAAGATATAATTCTATTTTTTCCTCATATTTTTTATTCTGTGATACCTTCCTCATGGCAGCTGAAAAGAAAAAGAAAAATATTAAATCAAATATTTTTATTTTTATTTTTACTTTGACATTTACAGAAACTTAAAGTAAATCAAATAAAATGGAATTATGCAGATAAACACTGTATATGGGTAAATTCTTTATAGAACAACTTTAAATATTTGAAATGTCTAATTTTGGAATTGTTCTTTCTCTGATACTCATGTATATATAATTTTTGATTGGGTAGTTTCTCTATTTTGGCCTATATAAGGCCTCTCAATCTGGCTGTTTTCCTTCATTCCATTCTTATTCTACAAATTTATTATATATACCCAAATCACATCAATTACTACTGTTTCTACCTTAGTATTTATATCATCATACTTCTAAGCTTTTAAAGTAATAATAAAAATAATTATTTACCTTTTCATTGAGTATTAAAATATAAAATAATTAATACATACCTCTTCTGAAGTCTTGAGTTTCCCTCACCTTTCATCAACATTGGACTGACATAAAATCTTATGGACCAAAAGCACCCCTTGAAATTTAGTGTCCTAAATTAATTATAGGTGCATTGACCTTATTACATGCACTAATTTCATTAATAACCTCAAGATTGGCACCTTTAATTCACTACAACACTTGAATTTTCCTAAATTAGTCAAGAATTTACCCATGAAAGCACCTGCCAAGGACTGCATGTAGTTACCCCACATCTCATGCCATTTTTTTAAGTTTTTATAGGTTTCTCAGTCAATATTGGTTATTTTTGGATGGGGATTTTACATAGTTTATTTTCATACTTGGCCCCATATTTCTACTGTTAATCTCCCTTGATATTGTGCAATATTTAGTCTTACACCAAAAAAAAAACATGGGAGCCTAATAGCAGGTTCCAATACCTATCTTTTAATTAACTCAATATCAGCTCATCTGTAATTCTTCTGGAAAGACTGTGCACTGAAAAATGGGCACACTAGCACATACAAAATCAAATCAAATTTACTCTTAAATCAAAACTGAATATAGAGATAGGCACCTGCTAGTAAGTGCCACTTGATTTTTTGTGGTGTTTATATTTCTCTTTTTAGTCTTTTATTTTAAGGTATTACATGCATACACTGTTTTTTTTGTTTATTCTTTATTTTTGATGGATTGTCCCTATTTCTACAGGATTTTTTCATGTGATATCATTATAATTATGTTATTTGTCACTCTTTATTTTTTTGACAGGTGTATTAGCTGGAATGAGGCATCATTAGCCATGTATAAAGCTGGTAAATAAAGGGGTACATTGGAGAAGTTATTGAGTATAAAAGGAGGAGGTTTTTAGTCTTGTTTTCTACATTATTTATCATTACAATTAAATATATAACCAATACAATTAAAATACTTATCAATAGTACTTATTGAGTCTTTGAATAGTATCTAAGTTATTACATATATTTTTCTATCAACTATAAGATTGTAAGCCATATATAAGTAGTGAGATTTAAATTTCTGAGACCCTTATATTGAGTTATATTTTAATACTTATTGGATTTTTACTACAGTATTCAAATAGGACCATGAAAATATTCTAGAAAACTGACTATTCAAGCTAGTTCATGTCTCTGCACTTGATCTCAGCCTGACAATCATGTAGAAGCATGCACCCATAATTAGTAGTAAGGGGAGATTTAGGTGCAAGGATTATGCATACAGGCAGTATGAGACAGGAGGATATAAATAAGTCACTGTGTTTGAAAAGATGTTAAATACCTTGGTTTAGTGCCTATTTCCTGTCTCACTTGCAGTATTTATGTAGTCATTCTAACAGTGCCATTCCTAGTCACAATTAGAGCCTCAAAAATGTGTTCCTTGTCTTAAAAGCTGAGTGTTCACTGAAAAGTGATTTATTTTTGACTAAGTTGTGAGTAGATTGTCATAATGAGTCACTGAGCACTTACCAATGTTGAAAAATCACATAAAGAAAATTTTCACCAACTAATCTTCAAACTAGAATAAGTTTTTTGTCAGATTTATTTCATTCAATCTTTGCCCTTAATCTCAATTTTTATCTTGAATGACTCAACTTTTTTTCAATTTTCAGTGAGTTAGGGTTCAATTTTGTGCATTTTCAAGAAATTCCACTACTCATATCTGTTGGTGTATCTTAGTCATCAAATTCAGTATTGAAATACATAATACCTATAGAAAAGAAGCTCTTGTGTGCAGAGTGCTCCATTTATCAAACTCTGACTAAAGACATTTTTCTTAAAAAGTAAAAATTTCATGTATAGTAGCCTGATATAAATCTTATAATAATATGTGTTGAAGACTATTTTCTAGCTTTTATCAAGAAATAGAAACTGAAAACTTTTCATTATCCCCATAGTACCTGACCTAATAAACATCAAATAATATTTAGAAATTTAAAAAAATATGTGTATAATTAGATTCAAATCTGAAATATAATACAAGAATCAAATTAAAATACCATACAAATTTTAAGCCACTAAATTTTTATCAATTTTTAGCACCATTCAAATTGATTAATGACCTCTTTCTTTAGAATTCCTACATAAAAAGCATTTTTTTCTTTAAAATTTAAAAGAATCATCACTGCAAAAAATTATGTGGCACCTGCTAGCAGGTGCCTATCCCTTTATTAAGTTTTGATTTAAGAGTGAATTTTATTTGATTTTGCACAAGATAGGGTGCTCATTGTTTAGTGTGCAGTCTTTCCAGAAGAATTAAATCTGAGCTGAAATTGAGTAAGGTCAAATATAGGGATTGGAACCTGCTAGCAGGTGCCCATGTTTTTTTTCTAATGAATGATACTTGGGTATCTTTTTATGAATACTAATTTTTTTTAAAAAAAAGTAAAAATTCTCTACTTGATGTATCAAATCACAATTTTTTATGATACTAATATCTAGATTTATTCAATACTGGATAAATTTTTAGCTATATTTCCATGTTTCTGATTTTTTTCTAGATTATTATTATCTCTAGATTAGCTTTTTTAGCTTGTTTATCAGTAACATTTTTGATGTATACTTAGCTAGTGGATAATTAGTTTAAATTAATTTGGGAGTAACTGATACTATTAAAAGTGTGTCTGTTATTTTTTCCCTATAAAATGATAAGTTTTATTATATGGATGTTAATTTATTATTATTTGGCTACAGTATCACTGCTTATTTTATTGGTAGGGTGGCGGCTAGCTAATAGTTCAAGTAATCTAGCCAGTAAGGTCTAAAAAATTAGCTTTTAAATATATATCTAGAGTATTAAATAGTTTCTTCTTAAAACAATAAATTTAGTGATTAGATTTTTTGCTCAATTTTTTTATAGTTAGTCTTTATTGTTTAGGTGTAAGTCTTTCAATTGGTTTTCCAGTTTAATTTATGGGTACTTATTTTTTTAGTTAGTTATTTCTTTACTAATTTGTTCACAATTTTGATTTTTTTACTTATTTGATAATCACTTTCTTTATTTGGTTTTCTTTAGATTCATGGGGTTTGTGAACTGGATATTTGTTTTTGGGAAATAGATGATAGTAATGGGAGGATATTAGAGAAGGAGGGTAAGGAAGAAAATTGTTAGAGAGGGGAGAGGGATGAGGGTATGTAAGTGGCTTGGGAGTGGAGAGGAAGAAAAGAGGGAGGGAAGGGAATCAATTGGATAGTGAGGGGAGAAGGAGGGAATTAAAAGTAGGTGAGTGGGTTGGAAGGAGAGAGGGAGGGAAGGGAAGTGAGGAAATTGGATGGGGATGTGGGAGGGAGGGAAGGGAAGCAATTGGATAGGGAGGTGAGAGGGGGGAGTGAAAGGAAGCAAGTGTATGGGAAGAGGAGAGGGAGGGAAGGAGAGGGAAGGGAGCCAAGAGGATTGCAATGAAAAGGAGAGGGAAGTGACCCATTGGGATTCGTAGGGGAAAAAATGTTACAGAAAGGAAAAGAATGGGATAGAGAAAAATCAAGGATACACACAATTATCAAAAGCAGGACGGGTTATTGAGAGAAAGAGAAAATATATATATAAAGACTAAAAAATGAAAAAAAGAGACAGGAGAAAGAGTCACTCGTTACAGGATTATTAGGACCAGTGGATGAGTGCACAACAGGAACATAGGGTGAGAGGTGGGTGAGATGAGCTGAGCATAGGAGAGATGGGGTCTGGCAGGGGGATGTCAACATATGTTTTTTTTTTTAAATTTAAGAGCTCATGAAAGTTAATTCCATGTTTTGACACATAAATGCACCCATGAATTGAATAGGGTCCCAAAACTGAACTTGAAACCTAGTTCACACTTTTACCCCCCTGTGTTTAGTTTATTAAATTGAAATATCAGATTTACTTATTAAAAATTTATGAAATAATAATAAATATTATATGACTTTACAAATACCCATAATTTTTTGATCTACCTAAAGTTTTATTAAATTTATTACTTTTACCTTCATTTTTTACATTTTTTATCCTTTGGATTACCTTTTAACTTATTTAGAAGTAGCAGCCAAAATGAGTAAATTTTTGAAAAGATTCAAAACCTGGAGGAGCTTTTGTTGTCTGGTGATTATTGTGAGAAGAGTTCCAAACATATTCTATGATTTCATTTCTTAATCCAAAATTGATTATACATCTATGATCTCGGAAATATGAACATTTTCTATTGATTTTAGCAGGTGGAGGATTAGGTTGTCAAGTAATAGGATTGATATAAGAGAAGATCCCCAAATTAAGATAATTGGGATTATTAAAATTGGTATGAATCATGTTATGAAATCCTAAATGAGTGATTATAACATTTGTTAAGAATAGATATTCATTGCTGATTTCTTCTCCTTTAGAGTCAAACTAGTTTTGTATTCCTACCTTAGTTTCAAGTTCATGATTTTTTTGAAAGGATTTATTACAGAGTTTTTTAATCCAAAGAGAAAGAGAAAAATTAAAGGAAGTTGAAGAGTCCCATTTTTGAAAAGCATTATCTATTTACACTTTAGATAAATTTTTGAGCAAAAAATAGATGTCTGTATAATTAAAATGAGTGAAATATATTACGAATGAAACAATAAAAACTATTAGGCATACCAAGAGAGTAACATTTAAGAAATCCTGGTCTCCATCCAAAACCAATCATGATACCGCCAAACAAGTTCTTATTCGTTATTGGTAAGCAAACCAACGTCTTTTGATATAGTGTTGTAATGAGATCAGATAATAGAATAAAGGATTAATCTTTAAGTCCATCAAATGAATTGTTCTCATAAATAAATTGAGGTTTAAAAGTATTACTGATAACAGCCTTAACTTCATCACCTAAACATTTGGTTACATATTTAATATCTTCAGGTAAGTTCTTGGGATATTAATTTTTTTTTGAATTTAGTTTTATAATACTTGATGTTTGATATATGCCAAAATAAAATATTCAAGTACATTTTTTTAATACTTCTCTTATTTTGATATGATAAATCATCATTTTTTTATTTTTGAATGTTTTGAAGAAAACTGAATTGAAGTAGAAACTGAAGCGGATGATATAGAAAATAATGATGAAGATAGAGGTGTAAGGCTTGAATCAGAAGAAATAGATTTTATTTTTACAGAAATTATTTTGGACAAATTTTCTTTTTTTTACAATTTTTCTGAATTTTTTTTTGATTATTGAAATGAAGTAGAAATTGAAGAGGATGATAAAGAAGATAATGATGAAGATAGAGATGTAAAGCTTGAATCAGATGAAACAGACATTTTTTTTTCTGAATAAATTTTATGCTGGTCAAAAAAACATCAAAAAAAATTTTTTTTTAATAATTAAAAACTGACACAATTTAAATTAAATGACCTTAAAGATTTTCTGAATAAAATTATTAATAATAATTATTACTTTATTTCAATTTGACAAGTTTTTTTTTGTTAATTCTGCCCAAAAAAACAAAAAAGAAGAAAAAAAAATTAAATGTTAATAATACTTTTCTGTTGATTTTTTAATTGCTCCCTCATTGGTACCTGTAAAATTTTTTTGTTAATGTTTTCATTACTCCCTCATTTTCCCCCTTTCTACCCTTGTAAAACTTCTCTGAAGCCCATTTCAACTCCCTCCAATCCCCCCAAATCCTCACAAAGAAACACTAAACACACACCCCAAAACCTCCCCAAAAGCCCCCAAAATACCCCTTTAAACTGCCTCCAAACTCCCCTATACCCCCTCAAATCCCCCCTCAAGCCTCCCCTACAACCACTTCAAACCACCCCTCAAACCCCCCTATACTCCTTTAAATTGCCCCTCTATAGTTTCACCAGATGGCCCCCATCCTCATTTGTTACTGAATGAGGAGAGGGGGGTATAGGGGGTTATGGAGCAATATATAGGGGGGGGGGTTTAAGCAGGTTTAGGGGGGGGAATTTGAGGGGGTGTTAGGGGGGGTTTGAGGGGGGTGGTTTAAAGCAGTTGTAAGGGGGATTGAGGGGGGATTTAGGGGGTATAGGGGTGTTAGAGGAAGCCAAAGAGAAGGGAAAAGGGAAAAAGGGGTTATGTCCATGCCAAAGAGAAGGGAAAGGGGGGAAAGGGGGATATCTCAATTCCAAGGAGGGGTGAAAGTTGGGAAAATGACCAGCCCAAGGAGGATAAAGAGTAGTATGGAGAGAAAAAAAGAGAGAAAGAGAGAGATAAAAAAAATTAATTTTACCTTGAAAATGAAAAACAAAACCACTTACCAGAAAATGAGATAAAAAAAAGGAAAAAATTTAAAAAAAACTAAAAATGAAATAAAATGACTTACCTGGTGAGATGAGTTAAGAATAAAATAGACTTAAAATTCTTTGAGGGATGTTTGAGAAGAAGAAAAAATGGATATGACAGATGAAAGAAAAAAATAATGACTGAAAAATTATGCAATAGCTGAAAGTATGTGTTTTCATGTTGAGGTGGTGAACATAATCAAATGAGACAGGGAAAAAGAGACTTTCACTCATAATTCAAAACAAAAGTCAATATGCAAAAATAAAATTACAAAACCCAGAGAATAATACATCAAACTTGACCATTTGAAGAGTATAAAAAAATTAAAAGGGTTGTGTTGGGAAAATTTGGAGCATTATTGGCATAATGATGGAGTATATACCAGTGGGAAGTAAGATTAATAGTAGATAATAATAAAATGGATTTCATAATAATTTAAGAAAAAATTTCTAAATATCCCAATGTGCTAGTGTGATTGGAAGAACATTTACCCATATTCTAATTTTTGAGAAAAAGAAGTGTTGGGTATAGTGGGAGGTGTTTAAACTTCTTCATCTTCATACAACTCTAACCATTTATCTTTGAGGTCAGTAAGTAGGTTATGAAGTATTGTGCAACACAGAATCCAGTTTATCACTACCTCCATTCCAGATTTATTTCTAACAGGACTTTTTTAATTCTCTTAAACTTGAAAAACAACCTTTCAAGATTCCAATAGAATGTTCAATATCGACTCTTGACTTTGCAAAATGATTTTTGAACTTGGCATCTTGACTGTCTTCAGATGCTGCTCCCCAAAAAGTAGGAAGTACATACTTTCCATGCACATAAGCATAATTTTCTAGATGATACTGATCTTCATAAAATAATTTTAAGGTTCTTTTTAAATTTTCATTCTTTTAAAGATTTAGGAAACTGAGATGATCCAGGATAGCCAGCAAAGAAAGATTTAATTTTTTTTTGATCTAACCTATAAGCTGAAAGGAAATTGAATATCTATAGAGAATATATAGTTTATTGTGTTAGTTTGAATTGAAAAGAAAGGATATGATTAAAAATAAGCTACCTCTTTTTTTGGTCAAAGTAATTATTTCAACCTTGAGCGGGTTTCTGACTCAAAGGAATAGTAGTACCATCAACAAAACTAATACATTCTGGAAGCCCTCAGCTTTCATAACCTGTTATGAGTCAAGCATCTCTTCTTTAGTTGTCCAGGGGAGAATTTTAAATTCCAAGGAGTTGATAGCAGTGATGCATCATTTTGTATAAGTGTTAACAGAGCCATACCCTAAATCAAAGACATTTTCCAAATTTTTCAAGGCAGCCTCATTACCATTGAAACCCAAATGACATAGTGTGATAGCTAATTGAATTGAAATATCACATGGAGGTTTTTAAGAATTATTGTGAAAGACAGGGTGGTCTTGAATAAGCTCAAGAAATTTAAGGAAAAATTCCTGAGTAGTCCTGAAAAACTGTCTAAAACTGGGTACAGATAGATTAAGAAGTGTTTGGATGGTGTACTTGGGGTTATGAAGTACTTAAGTATTTCTAGGAAGAAGTTTATTTTTCCTGGAAATTTTTGATAAAAAATGAAAATCTTCTTCAATATCAGAAGCATAATTTAAATCAGATAACAAGAGGAGATCAAGAGATATGCAAGTCATTGCTTGATGTAGCTTATCACAATTCAAGAGTGAGGAAGGCATGGCTGTTATATGGTATAAAAATTTAATTAATGTAAAATTTTTTGAATTATAAAGTGTTATCCTGCAGTTTGCTGTGTATGAATAGGATGATTCTGATAAATCAGTGAAATGAGACATCATGGTGAAATCAGCACTTTTGGTTGAGATACTGTGGATTTGAGTGAAATAACTGACTTATTTTATTTTGAAATCCACCAATGTTGGGGCTAGTGTGTTTCAGAAATCCACACTTAAATAAGTGCAGATTTTCAAGAACTGACACCCCCTATTATGATTCTTTAATAAATAATTGCAGAAAGGTTTCCAATTGAAATGCTTCATGCAAAATGAAAACAAAGTCTATCATCAAATAATAAGCAAATCTATTGGAAGCATATAATATTATATTTAGGACATTGTATCCCAAATATTTCTGTATAGCCCATGAGAAAGTGGCGCATGTCTTCAAATAAAATTCCATATTTCATATTCATAACTACAGTGAATGCAGTATGATTTTTAGTTTGAATGGAAAATAAGTGGCAAACATAAGCTGAGAATTAATTCAGAAACATTTGGGTTACCATTTAGTAAAGCCCATATTATATGGTTCCAATAGCTTTGCTGATGCTTGGATGATAGCTTTTCTAATTATGGTCCATGAAACATTTAAATTGGCGAATTTTCTGAAATTATTTATTTTAAATGATGATATGTGATATTTGAGAATACAAATTTAATAGCAAAGTTAAAATTGAGATGAAAAAATATCTAGAAAAGTAAGAAATATAGCAAATCATGTACAAAAAATAGCAAGTGATATGAGAAAAAATTTTAGGAAATGATAGAATGTGATAT
This sequence comes from Hemileia vastatrix, assembly GCA_030280995.1. Lineage (NCBI taxonomy): Eukaryota > Fungi > Basidiomycota > Pucciniomycetes > Pucciniales > Zaghouaniaceae > Hemileia > Hemileia vastatrix. The sequence continues at coordinate 15,140,445 of JASXTE010000009.1, read as the reverse complement.
GTTGGTATAAAATTGAAATTTGTGAGGGGCATATGAGATAAGAAAAAAGTAATAAAACAATAAAATATGCTATTTGAGCACAAAATAATTCTTTGAAAAAGGCATGTGAGTGAGTTGAATATAAATTTGTTGAATAATGAAATGTGATTCAATTATTAAATTGTTGTGTTTGATGGTGAATTAAAGGTGTTTTGAAAGTAAGTTATCAGCTTTCCAACAGGTAACTCAAAAAAACAAAATATAATTTGGTATCAGAATCTGTATCAGACTAAAACATAAGATCAAGAGCCACAGAATGGGTGGTTGTTTGAAGATTTTTGACAAAGTGAAGGACTCATGTTAGTGTTTGGGGGAGAAAATAAGGATTGAAGGAATAAAGGGTTGGGGTATGATTTTAGGGGGCCTTAAAACTTGATGGATAGTGTACTGTGTGCGTATAAATGAGCCCTTAAGGATTAGGAGAAGAAAGATTTTAAGGTATGAGAATGTGTGTACCTAATTCTGACCAGTCAAGTTAAAGGGAAGAAGTGCTTGAAAGGCTTGGATGAAGCCAAAAGATGGCATTTTAAGAGAAAAAATGCTGCTGATATGTACCACATATTCAAAGGTGTACTTTGAATTAAAATGACTTAATTTTTACCTTTTTTGTGACATTCTTGAATGGTGTATATGTTAATGTTTGACACCCCCTATTATATTTAACTTAAGTCTAGGTTATTACTCTTTATTTTTATTTTTTTCTATATATTTATATACTTTTTTTTACCTTAAACACTTTTCCCAATTTCAAACCAACCTTGGCCTTTCCTACCATTTGGAATACCCTCTAGCTGGTGTCCTAGAAGAAGTCCTTGTGATTTTTAATGCATAGGAACTCCCAGCAACCACCACCTTATCTCATTCTCTAGAAATATAATCTACTCAAACCACTTTATTATACTCAAAATATAACTGATTGGGCTCTCATGTATAATATGGTTGAGTTCTTTTCCCATTTATTTAAATACTTATGGATTTAGAAGCTGATAAAATTTGAGTTGTTTTCTCATTATTTTGCAGATGGAAATAGCTGTGAGTAGGATAAAGGTCCTCAATATCCAGATTGGCGTAGCAAATAATATTCTTATACATCTAAAATAAAACAAAAAGAGAAAAAATGATGTTTTTTCCTTTTTTCTACCTAATTTTTTGAACTTTCAGGGATAAATCTATCATTTATTGGCTTGGGAAATTTCAAACAACTTTTATTTTGCCTCTCACAGGTCAACAGTCTTTTTTTCAGGCTGAGGTCAAGTACAAATACGTGAACTAGCTTGATTTGTCAGTGTCTAGAAGATTTTAATGGTCCTATATAAATACTGTGGTACAAATCCAATAAGTATTAAAATATAAGGGTCTCATTAATTTTAATCTCACTAATTATAGATGGCTTACAATCTTATAGTTGGTAGAAAAATTTATTTAATAAATTCAGATAGTATTCAAAGACTTTATAAGTACTATTGATATGTATTGTAATTGTGTTGGTTATATGTTTAATTGTAATGATAAAGAATGTTGAAAACAAGACCGAAAACCCCCTCCTTTTATAAACAATAACTTCCCCAGTGAACCCCTTGATTTACCAGCTCTATACACAATTAATGAAGCCTCATTCCAGCTAATAGAAATGCCAAAAAACATACAGAGTGACCAATACCATAATTAGAATGATATCACCAGCACAAATCCTGTAGGAATAGGGATAATCCATCAAAATTAAAGAATAAGCAGAAAAGAGAGTATATGCGTGTTATACATTAAAATAAAAGACTTAAAAGGGAAAATTAAGACTAATAATTACTCAATAATAAAGGGGATTAACAGTAGAAATTTTGGGGCTAATCTTGACATTATACTACGTGAAATCTCCATTTGAAAATACCCAATATTGACTGAGAAACCACTTAGAAACCCAAAAAAGGGCATGAGATGTGGGGTAACTACATGCAGTCCTTGGAAGGCACTTGCACAGGTAAATCCTTGACTAATTTAGGCTGATTTAAGTGTGGTAGTGAATTAAAGCGCCAAGATTGAGGTTATTAATGAAATTAGTGCATATAAAGAGGGTCAATGCATTTGAAATTAAGCTAGGACACTAAATAAGTGCCTGTCGCCTTATTTAGCGTGTTTCCCCACAGTGGGAATTGAATGTGGGGTAATTATAGTGTGAAAAATCTAACCTTGCTAAAAATGAAGCTATTCACACAGGAAAAATTCAGGCAGTATGTGGCCAGTACACAGAAGCCATTTCTGGCATAAAAAACACCAAATTTGAAAAGTGTTATTTTTATGCATTTGAGTAGTCAAATCACTAGTCCTAATTAAGAAAAATTGATCTGTCAAGGCACATTTTTAATATTATTAAATTTATAACGCATATAATCAACTTTTAAGTGATTTAGAGTGCATTTCTTCTTTTTTACATAAAACAATAAAAACAACAGCTTTAAGTCTACTTAAAATTGTGTAGCCTTATATTTAAGGTTCTTAAGATTACCATAACATATTTCAACTTAATTTTAAGTACATAAGACTTATAAAAGGTGGATATATGTGTGTATATAAGGTGTCATAATGGCATATTTCTTATATTATCATAAATTTACTTATGTATACTATTTGTGTACTCTAATTTATTGCTTACATGTGTATTCCATGTGTTTAAAATAACTAATAAGTAATTTTTACTCAGTCCTGGAGATATCCAGTCTGACACTCATCCACCCAAAAAAAACAGTAAAAAAAATGATAAGTTATACACTTTTCTTATTTATTTTTATTTTTATGTTATTTTTCAGGTATTCAGAAAATTCTGTAGCATTGAAGATTAATTATATAAATAAATATAACATAATAAAATATTATGAGTAGTGGTTTTTAACCCCTCAGCTGGCTGAACAGAAATTTATTACTGTTTAAATTTTTTAAGAAGGGAGGATAGATTTGAAATTTCTTTTTCAGGTATCCATTTATCAAATTCATTTGATTTCCCCTTAAATCTTAACAAATACTCAGTTCCTTTTTCTTTAGTTAGGACTCTTTTCATGAGTATTTTTTCAATCTCTTCTTTTTCCACCATTTCTTCAGGTTGCTTTATAGGCCTTCTCCTTCTTTTTGGAAATAAGTCATGATCATTTGCATGGTAAGTTTTCAATAATGAGATAGGGAAAACTGGATGTTTCCTATCATATGGGGCATATAATATGACTTCCACAGCATTATTACCAAACATTTTGCTTACTAAAAAAGGTCCTACAAATATGACCTTTAATTTAACATTACCTTGTAAGTTAAAATGTAGTGTTGAAATTAGGACTTCACCTCCTTTTTTGAATTCAAATTCTTTATGAGATCTATCCCACCTTTTCTTTTCATATTCAAACGCTTTTGGATGCATTCTTCTGCATGCTTTCTACAAATTTGTTGCATATGAATAAAGATTTAGTACCAGGGTGTATATCTAGCCTTGGTAATTTATTTAAATGATTTACTAGGGTATTTGGTACGTATCCCAGCCAGAGTTCAAATGGTTTTTTCTCTGTTACAGAATGAGTTGTGCTATTATAAGAAAATTCAAGGCCAGTAATTAATGTTACCCAGTCATGCGTGAATTTCTCATTGTCTTTGTATTCTAATCCAAAGGCAAAATATCTTCTGATCATGTCATCAAGAGTCTGTATCATTCTTTCAGCCAGCTCATCAGTTTGTGTTTGGTGTGCTGTAGACAATTTCAATTGAAAACCTGATACTTTTATCAAAGATGTCCAGAGCTCTGAGGTAAATTTAGGGTCTCTATCAGAAACTATGGCTTTGGGAAACCCAGCAGTATTCATTATTTGATTCCACCATAGTAATTCCAAGTCTTTAACAGATACCTCTTTATGGGTAGGGATAAATTTACACATTTTTGTTAATCTATCCAGAATTACCCAACAAGAATTGAAACTTTTTTCTCCTGCTAATAGAAAGCCAGTGACAAAATCCATGCTTATAATTTCCCATGGAGCTATTGGCTGCTCTATTTTTTGTAACAACCTAGCTCTCCTCCCAGTTAATCTTTTAGATTTCTGACAAGAGTCACATGTTTAAATGTATTTTTGTACATCTTCTTTCATGTTTATCCACCAGGCTGTATTTTTAACTCTGTTTAATGTTTTGTTAAAATCAAAATGACCAGCTAAGATGTCATCATGACAAGTACTCAACATTAAATCTTTCATAGAAGGTGGTATAACTATTACATTACGTATCTTTTCCCTGTAATATATATATCCATCTTCAATTGACAGTTTACCTTTTTCCAACACATTTTTATACTTTGGAGGCAAGATTTAATTAATGCACTCATAGAGGCATTAGTTGGATCTTTTAAAATGGTAGATAATTTAGACAAATCTTTATCAGATGAATAATTCTCTAATATAGTTTGCATAAACTCTTCCTCTAAATCCACTATATAAATCCCAAATATAAGTATAACCTCATTTTCCAGTACATAAGCTGGGTTGTCAGTATCATTTGGCAAAGGGCTTCTGAATGATAAATTCACATTAGAATGCAATGTTTCTTCTCTGCGAGTGATTGTCATTCTTCCTCTGTACTCTTGTACAGCTAGTTGCCATCTAAACATGTGCCTATTAGGTGTTTTCATGTTTAGTAATAAATTTACTGCACTAAAATATGTTATTAATTTAACTTCTGGTCCTCCAGATAGTAATGAAGTTTCTCCAAGGCTCACGCTGTAGGTAGACTCTTACAGTTGCCCTGCTGTAAGCAGAATCCAAAGGAGTTGGATAATCAGAGAAAACCCTGTCCCTCTAAATGAATTTGTGAGTTTTTTAGATCAATAAGCTTAAAAGTCTATTTGATAATAATAAAGAGTGAAACCCTGTCTAGCTCATGCTTGTTAGGATGATTGAGCAGTTCTTCTGTGCAAAAAAACTGAAATGCAACAATAAAGTTACACCAGAAGCAATATTTTAAAAGAAAGAAGTTTTAATGTTTTTAGATTTTAATAATTTTTGAGTACAGAAACAATAAATGAGTCCCTGTAGTTGAGACCTTTCTAATGATACCGTATATGTTAATGTTTAAGAGTTTTTAAGTAAATTATTTAAAGTGTTATGTAAAATTGTTATTTTATAATGGTATTATAAATAATTAATTATTTTGTTGACAAAAGAAAAATATGAATAATGGTTGTTAATAATCCAAAAAGACTCTAAATATCAAAACTAAAAGACAAAAAACATGTAGAAGACTAAGATTCTCCCTTCTATCTGATTCTCCTACTCCAGACCTTTCCAACAATACCCTACATGCATAGGATCTTCAATAAACTATTGATCTAACAAGCATAATAAATTCTAAGCAAATTTTGCCACAATAGCCAAACTTTTCTGCAGTGACCAAACTTTGCACTGGTGATCAGACTTTTCTACAGTGACCAAACTTTGCACTGGTTATCAGACTTTCCCATTGTGAGTAAATTTTGCCACAATGAGCTCTTTTTGCCTTAATGAGCTAATTTTGCCATAATGAGCTACTTTGGCCAGAGTGGGCTAAATTTGCCACAGTGAGTTAATCTTGTCACCATGACCAAACTTGGCCACAATGACAGAATTTTTCCAGTACACTTCGCTTTTGCACCAGAAAATCACCGGAGCAAACTGGAGCGCACCGGAGAGCACCAGAAAAAAAGTGGCCATTCCAAGAGCAAACTTCATACACCAAAAATACAAATCCATAAAACCATCAAATCACAAAAGAAATACCACATATAACCATTCCAAAACACCAAAAATCAACCCAAAAAATATACAGTTAACTCCCTTCAACCAAATTAACACCAGGTAACACCATGATGTTCTTCCAACCAAGTTCCAATCAAATTTTCACCTAAGTGGCCTACCCAATTTTGGAATGCCACATTCTCCCTCCAATAAGGAATGTCCCCATTCCAACCAATTATGCATTCTAATTAGTTTATTTTGATGAAAATTGTTTTAGCTGGTCTTTTAAAAATTAAAACTGTTTGTCTTCTTCTCCGGCTCTTGATATAAATCATAATAATAATAAAAATAAATTTTTGTGATGATTTCACTTCTGAGAGAAAGGTTTGAATCCCTTCAGACTCCCATATACCAGTCTTTCCACTTTTTCACAGCATGAGAGAGTGGATCTCCCTAATGAGCCGAATACTCTTTATTCCATTCTCATAGGTCCCCCCACTGAGCCAAATTCTATAATTCAAATCTTGCCATAAGGTCCTCCAAGCTTCACAACAAATAGCCTAACACTGAGGCTCTTAAAAAATCAATAATAATCCAACTACCACCCTGACTTCTAATTCCTTCATCACAATTTCATCCATTGCTATTCAGCAACCTTTACAAAATACTTTAGCCAGGCTTCCAATATTTAATTTTAAAATTTTAGAACATTTTAAAGCGCCACAAATTTCACCAAATAGATTTACATTCCAGTTTAAAGTCTTGATGGACCAAACATTTAATCGATTGCTAGTTCCAACTACTATCCTAAAACTTTCTCCAAAATATCCATAAAATTTTGAACGTCCTTGAAATTTAGCAAATTTAAAGTCTTGGAGGACTAAAAGCATATCTTGAAATAAAATCATAAACAGCCAGTTTAAAGTCTTAGAGGACTAGGATCCAATGAGGAACCAAATTCTTGAAAAAAAATTGTAAAAAATATCCAGTTTAAAGTCTTAGTGCACTAACAGATCTTAAATACAAATAAGACCTTAAAGAAAGTCTTGAAAAGAAGCCGGTTTAAAGTCTTAGAGGTCTAACAGATCCCAAAATAAAAAATATAACCCTTTAAACAAAGTCTTGGAGGACTAACAGACCTTGAAGTAGGATCCAATTTTTCTCGAGCTCCACTTGACCCTTTTTCCTATATAAAATATACTATAAAAGAAATAAACCAAAAGAAAAATTGAAAATTAAATTTAACAAAATTTTTTAAAAAAAATTGTATGTTTATATATTTATTATATTTTTATTGTATTTATTTATTTATTTTTTATTAGTTTTTTTTAATGATGAAAATAATAAAACATTATAAAAGATTGTTATGTAATAAAATTTAAAATTTACTTTACAAAAAAAAAGATAAACAAATTTGAAATATAAAATTTATGAAATGTAAAATAAAATTTAAAAGATTCCCCCTGGCCAATTGATGAGCTGTACCCTCAACATCATACCCACATCCAAGTGCAAATTGATGTGGTTACACAATTTTGAGAAATTGAAAATACAAAATTAATAAATGAAAGTTTAGGAAAATAAAATTTTATGATAATGATCACTGGGTGGGCTCCCTCCGATTTGTAAAAATGATTAGATACCACCAGTGAGCATCACCCTTAACAATATTTATAGTATTATAAAAACTAAAATGAAAGAAAAACATATTTCATTATATAAAAAATCTAACATAAAAGAAATAACAAAATAAAAAATAAAAAAGAATCTTGAATCCGGCAGTGGGAGCATTGTCTCTTCGTACATTCGAGTTTATAGTCTTAGAGGACTTCCTATAGATCAAAAACAAAGCCAGGATTCAACTAGAAACAGGGAAAATTGGTAAAAAACATTGTGAGATAATTGAGTATAGAGCAGCCAGCCCATCAATTGCCCCCAAACTTGCCAATATTTAATTCAGAAGGATCCCTTGTGAACAATTCTACCAATAAAAAAAATCTATCAATCCAACATATATCTTCCCCATAATTTTTGACGCTTTTAAGAGTTTTAAGAATTTTCAAACAAATGTCTTCATAAATCACCACAGAAAATCTAGGGGTGAATTGCTAGCAATCCCCTCTCTTGAAATTTAGAGGGTCTCTTAAATATGCCAGGTTTATGAATACTTTATAAACATATGTAAATTAGAGTTAGATTTACATTTATTCTCAGATTGATTATAGACAGAATATCAACTGATTCCAAATTATGCACAAGTTGATCCTCCAGAGCTTTATTTTGGTCCTCTTATGAGCACAAATTGAGCACAAATTGATCTAACCTAAGCTTATGCATATATAATAATTCAGGATACTTGCTCTATTAAATTTGATAATAAAATAAAATATTGATGAATTTATATAAAAAAAATTATTATGTAAGGTATTAAATTATAAATTTAGGCATCATAGGTGGGCACTTAATAGAAATTAATTATACTATGTGACACCTTAATACTGTATCACGCAGTTTGAAACATTTAAAACAAAATGAGTCATGATGGGCAATGAAATTGCTTGGACAGACACTTTCAAAATTAATACTGACCATAATACACAAGTATGAAACCTTGGCATCTATCCAATAAAAGATTTTCCTTCTGATAAATGGATTTTTCTCAGTTACTCCCTGCTAAAAAGTGTCCTTCTGAGGTTTGTCTGACCTTCAGTGGGGTAATTTGGCCACATCACACTACTTCTATTTCCATGATTGACCAAAAAATCATCCTCATTCCCATCTAAAGAGTTGATCTCATCTGACTGTGGCTGATCAAAGGGGTCCACCACAAGTTTAGCCAAAATTTTGGTGAACACTTTTTTGATGGATAGTGACTAACTGGTGCTTTCCGAAATCGTCCACCTCAAGTTAGGCTAAACTTCAGGAGGATAAATTTATTATGAATACCAAATTAACTGAAGAATACTTTTTCCCTAGCTACTCTGCATCATAAAATTGTCCAACTGAGGTTTAGCCATAATTCAGGTAGACACTTTTGGAAAGGCACAGTCTGATGGGTTTAATATCTATATATGGCAATAAGTATCAGTTTTTTATCAACATGGAACTAGAATTAATTTAATATGGCCAAAGTGTCCACCTGAAGTTTCGCCAAAATACAGGTGGAAATTTTTATGAGGATTACTTGATGAAATGAAGAAGACTTGCAATTACTTTCCATCATAAAATTTTCAAACTTAAGTTTATCAAAAATTGTGATGACACTTTTGCCAGATCCAGTCATATGGGATCAACTCTCTATATGGCAATGAGAATCAATTTTTAGTCAATCATGGCATTAGAAGTAATTTTATATGGAAAAACTTTCCACCTGATTTTTGGCCAAAAATAAGTTGGAAATGTTTATGAGGAATACTAGATTAACTAAAGAAGACTTGCACCCTACTACTGTCCATCATAAAAGTGTCCACCAGAAGAATTCTCAAACCTGTGGTTGACACCTTTGGCCTGGTCCAGCCATATGGGATCAATTCTGCATATGGAAATGAGGATTTAATTTGGTCAATCATGGTACTAGAAGTAATTTGATATAGATAAAGTGTCCAACTAAATATTGGAAAAAAATCAGTTGAAAACTTCATTTAGTTTTTCAAAAAATCAAATTAAGTAAAATTTTATTCCTGATGATGCCCATTTTATCCAACACCTCTTCTGAGCCTTGAAAGTAGGCATTTAGCTTGAATTTTGAATTTCATATAAAATCCCTATTATTCAACCTATTTCTTTTTATCCCTTTTTTTTCTTTTAGATATCAATTAATTTTGTGTAAAACAAATCATTTTCATAATTTTTTACCTGTATTTAATAAAATTATTAAAGGTTTAACATCACCCTGTAAGCATTTGGCACATGTTTTTTTGCTATACTAATAAAAATAATAATATACTGGTAACAAAAATTGATCAAATGATAAAATATTAATAAAACAGAAAGATCAAATACCAGTGGATATGTTTTAAAAAAATACCAGTTGCACTGAAGAAGAGCTGCACCCTAGATACTCACCATCAAAAAAGTGTCCAGCACAAGTTCGGCCGAACTTGTGCTGGACACTTTTTGTCAGTTGCAGTCATATGAGATCAATTCTCGCTATGGCAATGAAAAATGTTTTTAGGATAAAAAACTTCACTAGAAGTAGTTTTACATAGCCAAATTTTCTACCTAGATTTCATCCAAACCACAGGTGCACAATTTTTTATCTTTGAAAAAAAGTCAATTTAGTACAATTTATCCCTGATGGCTCTCATTTTCTTCAACACCTCTACTGGCCTTTGATAGTAGGAATATTACTTGGATTACTTTTTTCATATTTGATCCCTTTAACTTAATTTTTTATTCCTAATATTGCTTTTGGATATCAATTTATAATTTTTAAAATAAACTATTTTCATATTTTTATACATTTATTTAATAATATTATAAATGGCATAACATCACCTGGTATGCATTTGGCACATGAGTTTTTTCTATACTTATAAAATTAATAATATAATGGCAACCAAAAATTAATCAAATGATATTAATGAGAGAGGAACAAATATAAAATACCAGTAGACATGTTTGTAAGAAATACTAGATGAACTGAAGAAAAAATCTACCCTAGCTACTCTCAATCATAAAAGTGTCCAGCACAAGTTCGGCCAAACTTGTGCTGGACACTTATGGTCAGGTGCAGTCAGATGGGAGCTATTCTCTCTATGGAAATGAAGATAAATTTTTGATATAAAATTACACTAGAAGTAGTTTGATATGGCAAAATTTTCATGCTGAATTTTTGGTAAAGCTCAAGTGGATTTTTTTTTTATTTTTACAAAAAAGAAAATTTAGTGCAAGTTTAGCCCTGATTGTGATAATTTGATTCAACATCTCTTTTTTCTGTTTATGGCAGGAATTTAACTTGGATTTTAATTTTCATCTTTGATTTCTTTTATTTTACTTTATTCCTCTCATATTGCTTTTGGATAGAAGTTTATTTTTTGTAAAATAAATCATTTTCATATTTTTTTACATTTATTTAATAATATTATAAAAGGTGTAACATCACCCAGTATTCATTTGGCACACAAGTTTTTTCTATACTGATAATATTAATAATATAATGGTGACAAAAAATTAATCAATTGATAAATATGAGTGAGTCACAAAGATTTAATAACAGTGTAAATGTTTATAAGAAATTTTGGATGATTAAAAATGACTTGCACCCTGGCTACTCTTCATGATTAAAGTGTCCAGCACAAGTTTGGCCAAACTTGTGCTGGACACTTTTGGTTGCATGCCATCAGACACAATCAATTATTTTTATGGAAATTAGACTGAATTATCACTCCATCATTGCACTGAAAGTAGTTTTATATAGACAAATTGTCCCCTGGAAGTTTGTCCAAACCTAAGGTAGACAATTTTTTCCTTTGGTAAAAAGTAAATTTTATCCATGTTAATCTATGATGGTGCCCATTTTTTCTGAAGCCTCTACTGGCTCATGATAGCAGAAATTATACATAATATCTTTATTTCATGTTTGATCTCTTTAATTTTAATCTTACCCTTTTATTTATCCTTTAGCTTTTAAATATCAATTTTATTTTGGTAAAACTGATAACTTTCACATTTTTTTACATTTATTATATTATATTATTTAAGTTGTAAAATCATCCAGTGTACATTCATTACACATGTATTTGCTATACTAAAAGCATTAATAATATAATGGTGACTAAAAAAAATCAAATAATAAATATGGATGACACAGAAAGATCAAATACCCATAGACATTTTTAAAATGAATATAAGATTAACTGAAGAAGACTTGAACCCTAGCTACTCTCCATCATAAAAGTGTCCATCACAATTTCAGCTGAGCTTGTGCTGGACACTTTTGTTTGCATGCAGTCAGATGGGATAAATTTACTCAATGGAAGTTAAAATGAATTTTTGCTCAATCATTGCACATGAAGTAGCTTTATACTGCTATACTATCCTCCTGATTTTTTGGAAAACCTCAGGTGGACACTTTTATTAATTTTAAAAAAAAGAAAACATATTTCAAATCTAGAACTGGTGGTGCAAATTCGGTCTGAAAACTCAAGTTATCTTTGATGGCAGAAATTTTATTTGAATGTTTAATTTCATATTTAATCACTTTTATTTTACTTTTTCATTCCTGTTTTTGCTTTCAAATATCAATTTATTTATTGTAAAACTAATACTTTTCATATTTTTTTTATTTTTATTTAATAAGATTATGAAAGATGTAGCATCTCCCAGTATTCATTTGGCTTACAAGTTTTTTCAATACTAATAACATTAATATTATAATGGTGAAAAACAATGAATCAAATGATAAATATGAATGACACAGAAAGATCATATACAAGTGGATTTGTTTATAAGGAATACCTGATGAACTGAAGAAGACTTGCACCCTAGATACTCACCATCATAAATTTGTTCAGCATAAGTTCGGCCAAACTTGTGCTGGACACTTTTGGTTGCATGCAGTCAGATGGGATAAATTTACTCTATGGAAATAAAAATGACATTTTGCTCAATCATTGCACAATAAGTAGTTTGATATTGCCAAAATGTCCACCCGAAGATTTTTCAAAACTCATCAGGACACTTTCTTTGGTTTAACAAAAAAGAAAATATAGTGCAAGTTTAGCCCTGGTGGTGCACATTTGATCTAACACCTCTACTTGTTATTGATAGTGGGAATTTTCCTTAGATTTTTTTTTCTTATTTTATCCCTTTTATTTTACTTTTTTATTGCTCATATTGCTTTGGATATCAATTTTTAATAAAAGTAAGTTTAGACCAAGTCTTGACTTAGGGGTCCCCAACTGTCCCAAAACCACTTCTGGCTCTTTATAGTGTGGTCTTCCAACATTGGCAGAGGCCTTTGTTGTGTGATTTGGCGCTGTTTGTGCATGTCTTAATTGACATCTGTTAAGGAATTGGGTATTTTTCTGGTTTTATTCTGTGGATATTGGGTCTGCGGGTATGTGGGAACTATCATTGGATAGCCCTGGTTTTTCTCTATATTTTATGTCTTGTAGACATTTTTCATATTCGGAGTTTTAAGGGGTCATTTCCTCATTTTTCATTTATAAAAGATTGCTGTTTAATTTTGTTTTTCGTGTTTTATGGGCTAACCTTAAGTCTTAGGGTTAAGTGCTTAGTACCATTGGATAGAGCTAATTTTTCTCTATATTTCATGTCACAATGTTGTTATAGTGAAATTCTGTGTTTTAAAGGTTTTAGTAGTTGTAGCTAATTTTTCTAAGTAGATTAGTGGTTTTTATTGGTTTTCAGGCTTCAGGGAGGCCGGGCCGCTTCAGGCGGCATCTCCGATGTTGGGCGGCCCGCCCGCCTCTGTTTTAGGAGATTGGGGAGCGCTCCAGGAGGGTTTTTTATGCAATTTGGCAGGTACAGGCGCCAGATTGGTGGGTGCGCATGGGCTTTTAGTTAGTGGTCTGTGTGTACATAGTGAATAAGACAGTTTGGGGCAACCTTAATCATCATACAACCATCCGGAGGTGATCTCATTGTTCCTCACTCAGTTTTCACTGTTTTCTGGCTACAATTGGCTGTGTTTGTTGCAAGTGAGTTCTTCATTTAACTTAACTTTGGCAACTGTTTTCTCTGTTATAGTCTTGCAAGCTATAGCAAGTATTATTGCTGTCTCTGGTGTGGATTTGCAGCCTACATCAAGTATCTTTGCTGTCTCTGGTGTGGACTTTGTTCTACATTTCAGTTCTTTGGACTGGTAGTTTATCTGGTGACTACTTTCTTGGCTCATCAAGCAGTCAAGTGTGTTAAAAAGGGGCTTTAGCAAAACAGGAACCAACTTACTTTAGCAAGTAAATCTCACTCTATTTTTCTAAAGGGACAGGGGATTTTCTCTCTGGTTTTTCTCCAACTCCCTTGGTCAAGGCCTATAGCTAGTACTATAGGATTGTCTACAATAGTAAATATTTTACTTGTATTTTTTATTTCGTATTTGATCCCATTTATTTTCATTTTACTTTTCTATTACTCTTTTTAATTTTAAATATCAATTTATTTTTTTAAAAACTAAACATATTCATATTTTTTTACCTTTATATAATAATATTATTAAAGTTGTAACATCACCAATTTTGCATTTGGCATGCAGGTTTTTGCTATACTAGAAACATTAATAATATATATGGTGACAAAAAATTAATTATAAGATAAATATGAATGATAAAAAAAATTTAAAACCCCAATAGAAATGTGAAAAACAAAAAACTGATGTACTGAGAAACACTTCCACCCTAGCTACTCTCCATCATAAAAGTGTCCAGCACAAGTTCGGCCGAACTTGTGCTGGGCACTTTTGTTCAGGTGCAGTCAGATGGGATCAATTCTCTCTGTGGAAATTAAATTAAAAAAAATGCTAAATAATTACATTAGAAGTAGTTTGGTATGGCTGAATTATCCACCTTGAGTTTTTCCAAACCTCAGGTGAAAAATTTTTTATCTTTAAAAATAATTAAATTTTATCAAATTTAGCCCTAATGGCACCCATTTGTTTCAACACCTCTACTGGCTCTTGAAGGCAGGAATTTTTCTTGAATTTTTCTTTTTCATATTTGATCTCTTTTACTTTACTTTTTTATCACTCATGTTACATTTGGATATTAATTTATAATTTTGGAAAAGAAATCATTTTCATATTTTTTTAACATTTTTTAATAATATTATAAAAGGTGTAATATAACATGGCATGCATTTGGCGCACAAGTTTTTTCTATACTAATAAAATTAATAATATTCTAATGACAAAAAATTAATCAGATAATAAAATATGAATAACACAGAAAGATCAAATACCATTTGACATGTTTTAAAAAAATAACAGTTGCACTGAAGAAGACCTGCACCCTAGCTACTCTCCATCATAAAAGTGTCCAGCACCAGTTCGGCCAAACTTGTGCTGGACACTTTTGGTCAGGTGCAGTCAGATGGGATCAATTCTCTCTATGGCAATGAAAAAAATTATTTGATAAGAAACTTCACTAGATGTAGTTTGATATAGCTGAATTATCCGCCTAGAGTTCATCCAAACCACAGGTACACAATTTTTTATCTTTAAAAAACAATCAATTTAGTACAATTTATCCCTGATGGCTCTCATTTGCTTCAACATCTCTACTGGCCTTTGATATTAGCAATAATACTTGGAGTTTGTTTTTCATATTTGATCCCTTTAACTTAATTTTTTATTCCTCATATTCCTTTTGGATATCAATTAATAATTTTTAAAATAAATTATTATAATATTTTTATACATTTTTTTAATAATTTTATAAAAGGTGTAACATCACTCAGTATGCATTTGGCACACGATTTTTTTCTATACTTATATAATTAATAATATAATTAAGACAAAAAATTAATCAAACAATATGTATGAGTGAGGCACAAAGATAAAATAGCAGTAGAAATGTTTGTAAGAAATACCAGATGAACTTAAGAAAAAGTCTACCCCAGCTGCTCTCCATCATAGAAGTGTCCAGAACAAATTCGGCCAAACTTGTGCTGGACACTTTTGGTCATGTGCAGTCAGATGGGATCAATTCTCTGTATGGCAACAAAAATATTTTTTTATCAAATTTCACTAGAAGTAGTTTGGTTTAGCTGAATCATCCACCTGCTGTTCTGCCCAATATCAGGTGTATAATTTTTTATCTTTAAAGAAAAGGTCACTTATTACAATTAAGCCCTGATGGCTCCCATTTGCTTTAACACCTCTACTGGCTCTTGATAGCAGGAATTTTACCAGTATTTTTTTATATTTGAACTCTTTGACTTTTATTTTACTCTTTTATTCCTCTTTTTACTTTTAAATTTCTATTTAATTTTTGTAAAACTAATCCTTTCCATATTTATTTACGTCTATTTTAAAAAATTATTGAAGGTATAACTTCACATGGTATGCGTTTGGCACACAAGTTTTTGCTATACTAATAACATTAATAATATAATGGTGATAAAATATTAATCAGATGATAAATATGAAAGATACAGACTGATAAAATACCAGTAGACATGTTTATGAGAAATACAAGATGAAGGAACTGAAGAAAATTTCCACCCAAGCTACTCTCCATCATAAAAGTGTCCAGCACAAGTTTGGCCAAACTTGTGCTGGACACTTTTAGTCACGTGCAGTCAGATGGGATCAATTCTCTATATGGCAACTAAAAAACATTTTTTATTAAACTTCACTACAAGTTGTTTTGTTTAGCTGAATCATACACCTGTTGTTCTTCCCAACCTCAGGTGTATAATTTTTTATCTTTTAAGAAAAATGTCACTTATTACAATTTAGCCCTGATGGCTCCCATTTGTTTCAACACTTCTACTGGCTCTTGAGAGCAAGAATTTTACTAGTATTTTGTTTTTCATAATTGATCTCTTTGAGATTAATTTTACCATTTTATCCCTCATATTGCTTTTGTATATCAATTTATTTCTTGTAAAATAAATCATTTTCATATTTTTTTACCTTTATTTAATAATATTATAAAAGGTGTAACATCACCTGGTATGCGTTGGGCACATGAGTTTTTGCTATACTTATAATATTAAAATTCTAATGGTTACAATAAATTAATCAAATGATATATATGAGTGAGGCACAAAGATCAAGTACCAATGGACATGTTTATAAGAAATACCAGATTTACTGAAGAAAAATTCTACCCTAGCTACTCTCCGTCATAAATGTGTCCAGCACAAGTTTGGCCAATCTTGTGCTGGACACTTTTTGTCACATGCAGTCTGGTGTGATCAATTCTCTCTCAATCATTGAACTAGAAGTTGTTTGATGTGGCTAAATGGTTCTGCTGAAGTTTTTTTATACCTCAGATTGGCACTTTTTTGTTTTTCAAAAAAGCAATTATAGTCCAAGTTTAGCCTCACTGGTGGAAATTTGCCCCAACATGTCTACTTGCTCTTGATGGAAGTAATTTTATTTTAATTTTTTATTTCATATTTGATTCCTTTAATTTTACCTTTTTATCCCTCATATTGCTTTTGTATATCAATTTATTTTTTGTAAAACAAATCATTTTCATATTTTTTTACCTTTATTTAATAATATTATAAAAGGTGTAACATCACCCGGTATGCGTTGGGCACACGAGTTTTTGCTATACTTATAATATTAAAACATAATGGTGACAAAAAATCACTCAAATGATAAATATGAGTGAGGCACAAAGATCAAATACCAGTGGACATGTTTATAAGAAATACCAGATGAACTGAAGAAAAATTCCACCCTAGCTAACCTCCATCATAAAAGTGTCCAGCACAAGTTCGGCCGAACTTGTGCTGGACACTTTTGGTCACATGCAGTCTGATGTGATCAATTCTCTCTATTGCAATGAAAATGAATTTTTCTTCAATAATTGCACTAGAAGTTGTTTGATATGGCAAAAGTGTCATCCTGAAGTTTTGGTAAAGCTCCAGTGGATTTTTTTTTATTTTTACAAAAAAGAAATTATAGTCCAAGTTTAGTGCCACTGGTGGGCATTCACCCCATCATGTCTACTTGCTCTTGATGGGAGGAATTTCACTTTAATTTTTTATTTCATATTTGATCCCTTTAATTTTACCTTTTTATCCCTCATATTGCTTTTGGATATCAATTTATTTTTTGTAAAACAAATCATTTTCATATTTTTTTACCTTTATTTAATAATATTATAAAAGGTGTAACATCACCCGGTATGTGTTGGGCACACGAGTTTTTGTTATACTTATAATATTAATTACATAATGGTGACAAAAATCAATCAAATGATAAATATGAGTGAGGCACAAAGGTCAAATACCAATTAATCAATAGTTCTTTTTAATATTATAAATTTTTTGATTAAATAAAATGGTAATAATGAATTATATTTTTCATCCACAATTCCACTCTAATGATTCCCACTGCACAAAAAGGGTTCACTTGGTCCTTTCTTTACTGCTTGTGCATATATTTTATTGCCCACAGTACTACAATTTTTTGTAGTGATTATCCCACATCTGATTCAGGAATATTTTTAAACAATAGGGGGTGTCAGTTCTGGCAAATCCGCACTTAAATTAAGTGTGGATTTCAAACCAAATCAGCACTTAAATTTTGCAAAAAAGTCACTTATTTCAAAAAAGGGTGTCAGTTATGACCTCAAATCAGCACTTTTTTCCCGTTTTTTTTCACAACCACATTTTGGCCACAAAACATCCCTTCCTTTCTTACCCCATCCCTGTAACATGTGACACACTGACCTTCCTCGCTACCTACCCATCAATCCTCGTCACACACCCCTTCCTGACATTTTCAATATTTTGACCAGGCATGTTTACATTCTTTTTTACTTATTTCTTCTACTTTTTAATCTTTTTTCTTGTTATGTGCCAGTTTCATAATGCCTCCCAGACATTCCAAATCTCAAAAGGTAACTCAAAAATCTGCTTCGTCACAAAAGTCTCCTCGTAAAGCAAGCCCTACACCTAAAAAATCAAAGACAGGTTCAGGTCAGCTTAAAAAGGATGATTATCTCATCATAATCAACTTCCTTAAAATAAAATCAAATTTTGAAGCATGTTTTGGATGTGAAAAGTCTACTCATATTGGATGTCCACCTTCTTCAAAGGTTAATGGCTACTTGTTGATGGCCAATGAAGTAAGGAAGAAAACAAGGGGGAGAATCGATATCAATCCTAAACAAATGAAGGAGAGATTTAAGAGTTACCATTCAAAATATAAAAAGACTCATCATGCTTCAAATGAAACTGGCTTTGGTATTGACTATGATGATTTGGAGATTGGAATTACTACTGTTTCGGAAAAGCTCAATGTCATGTGTCCTTTCTATGAGGAAATGGATAATCTTTTTGGCTCCCGAGTTGATGTAAACCCTTGGTTTCTACACGATACTACTAAGCATATACCCTCTGGATCCAAACCTTCCTATAATCCTCCCAAAACACCTTTACTTGAAGAAGATCAATCCCCTCCACCTTCTAACCATAGTTCAGCTGAAGATGATCCCAAATATCAAGCAGAACAATTATATCGCAGAAGATCTGAATCCTCAGAGGCCCAAAATTTAAATGTATGTTTACTTTTTTTTTTCAATTCTTCTCTGAATTTCTCTTTCTTTCTAGTCTCCTCCTACTCAAACTCAATCTCCATTAAATAATCTCAATTCTGGAAATGTGAATACCTCTTTAGAAGCTGCTTTAGAAGAACTTCCTGAAGCCTCTTGTTCAAACTCCAAACTAAAGCGTCAAGCCTCAACTTCAATGAACTTGAACCATCTATTAAAACGTGGTAATACTTCAACAAGCTCATTTGGCTCCCTTGAGGATTATTTTGAAAAAAAAGATATAAGTAAGTTTTGTTTACTATATATCTTAATCATTAACTCATTTATTTATTTATTTCAATTTAATTTTCTCAGCGAAATCAACTATTGCAAATAATGCCCTTGACTTTGAGAAGATGAAGTTTGATCATATGCTAAGGAAAGATCAGCAAGCCTTAGATTTGGAAGAAAAAAAATTTGAGGTAGAGCAGATGGAAGGAGTAAATGACTGTCAAGTTCAAAGAGAAATGGCTACTTGTGAATTGGAAAAACAAGAGAGTTTTAAAAAAAAAGATTTCATTATGGAATGTGTTAAAAATGGCCAATCTTATGAGGACATTAAAAAATTACTTGACCTTTTCAATTGATAAATTGTTTTTCTAGTTAATTTAATTTTTTTTGATTTCTTTTTGGTAATATTTTCTTATATGCTGACTTATAAAAGGAAAAGAATATAGTACGTTATTTTTGACAAAAATTTGAATGTATAATAAAAATTTTCTATCTTTACTTTCTAGTCAATAAGTTTGCTTATCTAAATTTTTCTAAGTCATCAATTTCACATGTCAGATTTAAAAAATTGGCAATGCCCTCCACTTCATTTTATTGAAACAAGGGGTGGGTACCACCAAATTTTTCTAAGTCATCAATTTCACATGTCAGATTTGAAAAATTGGCAATACCCTCCTCTGCATTTTATTGAAACAAGGGGTGGGTACCACCAAATTTTTCTAAGTCATCAATTTCACATGTCAGATTTAAAAAATTGGCAATACCCTCCCCTGCATTTTATTGAAGTAAAGGGTGAAAGTCATCAAAATTTAATATAATTACATAAATTAATTAATATATAAATAAGATATGTCAAGTATACTACTTTTAAAGTAATGACAATTCCTTAAGCCAAAATGCAGATCAAGTCTAGAAACTAGGTTTGGGACTTTCCACAGGTATAGGCTAGAGGAACCCCATGAAACAAATTAATGTTATCATGATTACCATTTATACAACACAAGGTCGTGGGCCCATTACTTTAATTTCATAAATTGAAATATCATATTTATTTATTAAAAATTTATGGAAGAATATTAAATATTTGGTGACTCTACAAATCCCCATACTTTTTAGATCTACCTAAAGAATGTTTAAATTTATTACCTTTTTCTTCTTTTTTTAACTTGTTTATTCGTTGGATTAACTTTTGACTGATCTGGAAAGAGCAACCAAAATGCATGAAGTCTTGACAAGATTCCAAACCTGGAGGAGCCTTTGTGGTTTGGTGATTATCGTAAGAAGAATTCCAAACTGTTTCGATGATTCCGTTTCCTAATCCAAAATCGATTATACATCTATGATCCGGGAAATATAATCCATGTCCTTTAATTTTAGCAGGTGATGGAATAGGTTGTCCAGTGATAGGATGAATATATGTGAAAATTCCATAAGTGAGGTAATTGGCATCATTTGAGTCGGTGTGAATTCGATTATGAAATCCAGAATGAGTGATTATAACATTTGAAAACATTAGATAATCACTGCTAATATCTTCCCATTCAGAGTTGCACCAGTTTGGTATTCCAAATCTCATAGCAACTTCATGATTTTTTTCAAAAGCTTTATTGAAGAGTTTCTTAAGTTGAAGAGCAATAAATGAATTAAATGAAGGTAAAGTATTCCATTTTCGAAAATCATTATCTAATTCAGCTTTAGATAAAGATCTGAGTAAAGAATATATGCCTATTTGAATTAAATTCAGTAAAATGATATTAAAAAATCCTGAAAAATCTTTAAACATACCAAGAGAAAAACCTTTAACAAATCCTGGTCTCCATCCAATTCCAATCATGATTCCACCCAACAAATTCTTATTCCTTAAAGATAAGCGAACCAAAGCCATTTGATAGAGTGTTATGATGAGATCGCAGAGTTGATTAAATGATTCATCTTTTAAACCATTAAAAGAATGGTTTTCGTAAATAAATTGAGGTTTGAAAGTATTATTAATAACAGCTTTAACTTCATCACCTCCAGTTTCAGTTAAATAATGTATATTTTCAGGTAACGTTTTCGGATATTTTTTTTTCTTTCAACTTTAGTTTTATAGTACTTGATTTTTGAAATATGGCCAAATAATTGATCCAAGTGAATTTTTATTTTATAATTTCTTTTATTTCGATACTGTTCATTTTTTGACAATGTTTTAGATGATGATTGAAAAGAAGCTGAATTTAAAGATGACAATGAAGTTGAAGATGATGAGAGTGAGGTAAGTGGTGAATCTGAAGTTAAAGTCATGTATTTTTCTACTTAAAAATTTGTTACTTTTCAAACACCCAAAATTATACATTAAAAAAAACTCACTTAATTTAAATTAAAAAAAAATTTCCTCAAAAGACTAATGAGAATTTTTTTTATTTCACTTGAACTTAATGAATATTTTTCTCTAAAATTAAAAAAAAAAATCAATAAACTGTTAAATTTTTTTTAACACTTCCCCATTCCCCTAAATTCCCCTCTCCAAAGCCCTCTCCCACCTCCCAAAAACCCTTGGAAAACCCCCCCTCCACCCCCCACCAAATCCCCCAAATCCCCCCTTCAAAACCACCTCCAAATCCTTAATGATTTGTTAATGAATCATTAAGTGAAGGTTAAGGGGGGAGGTAGGAGGGATATGAGGAAGGATTTGGGGGAGTTTTGAGGGGGATAGGAGGCGGGTTTGGTGGGGATTTGGAGGGAGGATTTGGGGGATTTGGTGGGGGGTGGAGTGAATGAGGGGAAGATATGAGGAGACCAAGAAGGGGGAGAAAGGGAGAGATGAGACCAAAGAGGGAGAAAAGGGAGGTTAGAGTGAGCCAAGGAGGGGGGAATAAGGCAGCCAAAGGGGGATGTATCCATTCCAAGGAGAGGGTAAAGGTGGGAAAAAGACCAGGCCAAGGGGGGATAAAGAGAGAAAAGAGGGAGAGAAAGAGAGAGAAAAAAAAAGGTTAATTTTACCTATAAATTTAAAAACAACCACTTACAAAAAAAACAAAAAAAAAAACCAAAAAACCAAAAAAAAAAAAAAAAATTAGCAAAAAATTAAGTAAAAAGAATAAAATGACTTACCTGGAGAGATGAGTTGAGAAAAAAGAAATATAAGTGAAATTGATTGAGTGATGTAGGAAGAGAGGAGAAAACGGATATGAGTGAAGAAAAAAAAGAGAGTGACTAAAAAAATATGCGTTTGCTGAAAATATGCGATTTCATGTTGAGTTGATGAAAGAAAACACAGAGAGAAAAAAAAATAAGACTTTAACAGCAAATTCAAAAACCAAAAAAATATGCAAAATAATTTACCATTCTCAGTGAATAACACATGCAAATTGATAATTTGAAGAGAAAGAAAAAAAATTAAAATTGCGTTGAAAAATGTTGGAGTGTTATTGGAAGAATTTTCGCCCTTATACTAGTTGATTGAGAAATAGAAGTGTTGGATATAGTCGGAGGTGAATCAACTTGTTCATCTTCATACAGCTCTAACCATTGATCTTTGAGGTCAGCAAGTAGGTTATGAAGTATAGTGCAACACAGAATCCAGTTGATCACCGCCTCCATTTCAGATTTATTTCTAAGAGGACTTCTTAATTCCCTTAAACTAGAAAAACGGCCTTTCAAGATTCCAATAGAATGTTCAATACGGACTCTTGACTTGGCCAAATGATTGTTGAATTTGGCATTTTGACTGTCTTCTGAAGCTGCTCCCCGAAAAGCAGGAAGTACATACTTTCCATTCACATAAGCAGAATCTGCAAGAAGATACTGATCTTCATCAAAGAATTTTTCAGGTTCATTTGAAATATGCATTCTTTGGAAGACGTAGGAGTCATGAAATGAGCCAGGATAGCCAGCGAAGAATGATATAAATTTTTTTATTACCTCACATATAAGCTGAACGTTAATTGAATATCTATAAAGAAGATATATTTGTTTGTTTTAGTTTCAAGGAGGATGAAAGGAGTTAAAAATAATCTACCTCTTTTTACGGTCAAAGTAATTGTTTCCACCTTGAGCAGGTTTCTGGATCAAAGGAATAGTAGTACCATCAACAAAACCAATACATCCTGGAAAGCCCTCTGCTTGCATAACCTGAGATGATTCAAGTCGCTCTTCTTTTGTTGGCCAGGTGAGAAGTTAAGATTCCAAGGAGTTGATGGCAGTGATACATCATTTGGTATAAGTGTTAACTGAACCATACCCTAAATCAAAGACATTTTCTAAACGTTTCAAAGCGGCTCCATTACCATTTGAACCCAAACGACATAGTGTGATGGCCAATTGAATTGAAGGATGTTGTTGTTCTTTTTGAGAATTATTGTGAAATATGGGATGATCCTGAATAAGCTCAAGCAATTTAAGGAAACATTCCTGAGAAGTCCTGAACAGCTGTCTAAAACTGGGTGTAGATATGTTAAGAAGTGTTTGGATGGTGTACTTGGGGGTATGAAGTACTTGAGGCTTTCTGGGAAGAAGGTAACGTTTCCTGGCCATTTTTGATAAAACGACAAAATCTTCTTCTAGATCAGAATCGGAATCAGAGTCCAAGAGCAGTTCAAGAGCCATGAAAGTCATTGCTTTATGTAATTTATCACGATTTGAAAGTGAGGAAGGCATGACTCTTATATGATATGATATGAAGATGTAAGTGATGTACGATGTTTTGAGTTATGAAGTGTTATGCTGCGGAGTGCTGCGTATGAGTGGGATGATGCTGACAAATCAGTGAAATGGGACTTGATGGTGAAATCAGCACTTTTGGTTGAGAAAGTGAGGATTTGAGTGAAATAAGTGACTTATTTCATTTTGAAATCCACCAGTATTGGGGCTAGTGTGTTTTGGAAATCCGCACTTATTTAAGTGCGGATTTGGTCAAATTTAAGTGTGGATTTGTAAGTGCGGATTTGCCAGAACTGACACCCCCTAATATAAGTTTTTTTTACAAAAGACCTTATCATATCCAATATCCCACAAAAAATACAACCTGTTTTTGTATTAAAGCCCGTTAATTATTAAGAAATTGTTAAAATAATCAGATTAGACCCTGGCACAGCTAGATCCATACCAACCGACCTAAAGTCTTTTCAATATTGAAAACAATTAAATAAAATTATGGGCACCAACCATAATTCAGCACTTCTCATTTGCTCTGCTACAAAATGAGTGCATGTAGCATTTTTCTAACGTCAGACTGTTTTTCTTCCTTCCCTCACACCTTTAGTCCAGAATGAAAATTTAGTATGAGTTTTGGTCAAAATGGTTTGCCAGTGTTATCTGTATGCAATATGAATTCATATTGCATATTTCTATTTATGCATAAAATATACTTGTTAAGCATCATTTTTTTGCATTTTTCAATCATTATGCATATTTATGCATATTCATATTCATATTCATTATAAAGATTTATATGCATATTAATATATTTTATTCATATACATATATGCACCTTTTTTTTGCATATTCAATATGCAAATTTTTAATGCATATTCAATATGCATATTTTTATGCATATTCAATCTGCATATTTTTTATGCATAATCATTATGCATATTTTTATGCATATTTTTATGCATATTTTTTATGCATATTTATTCTTCATAGTCATTATGCATACACTTTGGATAGGCATTTCACATCAATTTTTAGCATGCAATAAGTATCCACCAGGCAAATTCAATGCATATGCATCTATATCATACACGCAACTTATATTCAAGTTTAATATTTGAATATTAAGGTATTCTAAGTGATGTTGTTCAACCTTTTGCCAAACCTGAGATTAACTGATGTTCAATGTGGTTCTTAAGCTCTGCTCAAGGAGGGATTGTTCAGGATTCAATCTGTGACAGTTTATTTTTTCAATGTTTTTTCATCAGATTTAAAAACATCTTTCTGAAAGTTTCAGGATGGTTTCCCAACAGTTTCCTGACAAATTCCTGATAGTTTCAAATAGAGGGAACTGCTAGCAGTTCACCACCAGATTTCCTGTGGTGAATGTTGTAAATTTTGTTAACGGTTTCGTCTCCCATACCATAGTAAAACAACAGTTATATTTTTAATAAGAAAGTAGTTTATCCTCATTCCGGAGTTAAACTTTGACAAAATTTTATTTAATTGATTATGTAGTTTATCCTCATTTCCGAGTCCCTTTAAAAAAATTGTAGAAATAGTTTACCCTCATTTCAGAGTTAAATTTCAGAACTCCTGGTGCCCCTAGGATAGAACCGTTTGACTTGATCAGCTGCTACCCTCTTTATTAAACTACTCCATCCAATTCTTCCAAAACATATGAACCGCCAGATACTTGTTCCTCGACTTTATATGGTCCATTCCACCTTTCTGCAAACATCTTTCCCATTGGCTCTCCAAACTCCTATTATACACCAAAACCATATCTCCAGTTTTCAAAGGTTTTCTAAGTCAATGTGCCAACCGCTCATCCCAATATCTTACTGACTGATTTTGGATCTTCATCATCTGCAAATATGCCTTTTCTAAGTACTCTTATTTCTTTTCCAGCTGCACCATTCTTGCACATAATAACTCTTCAGTAGTCTTGACCATGTCCCAATCAACTCCAAGATTTGATTCAGCTTCCAAATCAACCGGTAAAAATGCTTTCTGTCCAAAAACAAGTACATAAGGTGAAAATCCGGTTGTCATTTTGACTAAAGCATCCTTAATAACTCGATGCCCTCTTTCAACCATACCTTCAGCTTCAAGATAATAAGGGGTTGCTACTCTAACCTTTGACACAATTTTTGATATAGCTTCTCTAAACTCTGTCCCAAACTCAGGATCTCCATCTACCATTACCAATTTGATAACTCCATATCAATACACCCAATTTTTCAAAATAAATTCTGCCACATTTTTGGCAGTCAAATTAATAAGAGACACTGCCTCTACCCAACAAGATAAATCATCTCTGGCTACAATTAAATATTTATACCGTCCCTCCTTAATTTGAACGGCATCCAAGCTAACCCCTCCAAAGAGATTATTTTTGCCGGTAGCATGTCCAGGTTCTTTCCGCCTTAAATAACTTCTTCTTTGAAATTCTTTGCATGACTTAACCCACTTTTTAACAGCCATCTTCATGCCTGGCCACAAAAATTGATCAGCAATTCTTCTGAAAGTTTCTCCAACACCTCTATGCCCAAGATCTTCATGCAGTGACTTTAAAACTAATTCTTGCCCTTTGTTTTGAGTTAAAACTACTTGAGGATTTGGATACCTCCTTTTCATTAATTTTCAACCAGATAAGTAAAACGTAGATGACTTCCTTTTTATAGACACCCATTCATCATCTTCACAATCTTCTGGCCTTTCTAAAGTCAATAAATATTTTATCAACAACAAATAAAAACCTGTCTGACCCCAGAATTCATCTTGAAAATTGATTAATATAATATCAATGGGCACTTCTCTATCACCAATATCATCTGCACATGAATGAGCCAATAGATGTTGACCACAAATTTGATTCTTGATTGAGCTATGTCAATTTTCTTCATCTGAACCTTTTGAACTTTTAGAAACCAAATTCGAAAATACCTCTTTCTCTAATTCACCCTTTTGAACCAAATTTTCTAATTCTCCAACATATACACCCTTCCTTAACCTAATACTATCCCAAACTACCACTCCCTCTTCATCTATATAAACAACATCTTCTTCTACCTCTTTTTTACTGAATTTATTCACACCAATTTCATCAATTTTATCAACATAAAAATAATTTTATAGTTTATCCTCTTGGTGGAGGTCATCATCACAGTCATATAAACACAATAGTCCTGCCAGTTTAACCTCATGGGGGAGGTATGGAAAGTCTTCAGCTCCTTTAGTGTTGGCTTTAATCATAGGTATATCTTCATCAAACTCCTCTGAGTCTGAATTATATTCAGTGGGTGGTCTTCTTGAAAAACCATCTGGCATAGTAAAAGTTTTTCCAGGCTTATGAACTAAGTCAAAAGAAAAATGTTGAATGAATGCTACCCATCTAGTCATAGGTGCATTTGGTAAACTTGGGAAATTAATCATTTGAATTAAAGATTTCCCATCCATTGGCAATTCAAAGTGTTGGCCCCACAAAACATTTTGAAGTTTCTTTAAAATTTTTTGCCACTCCACACAGTTCTAATTTTGGCTGAGAATATCTTGATTTCGACTTTGGTGAATACCAAAGATTCATACCTAACTGGCCTAATGTAACCAGCTTTATCCATCTGAGACAAAACTGCCCCAGCAGCAACCTGACTTGAGTCAACTGCTAAATAAATCCTACCAGCATCTTTTCCATAATCTAACTTGTGCAGGACTAAATCCTTCCCCATAATCTTCTTCAATCTCTCAAATGCCCTTTAACACTCTTCATCCCACTACCATTCTGCATCCTTTCTTGTCAACCTACTCAACAGAGCTTCCAATGAAGAAAAGTTCTTGATAAACATTCAAGCATAAACACATACGCCTAAAATCCCCTAACTTTGGTCATATTCTTGGGTCTTGCCAGGACTGAATTTTATTCACTTTCTTCTTGGACAAAATCCTACCCTCTCTACATACCACATGACCTAAAATCTCTAAAGCTGGCACACAACATGAAAATTTTGAACCCAAAATAGTTAAACCAGCTTCTTCAATTCTAAAAAAGATCCTCTCTAAAGTGATTGCATACTCCCAGATGAATTTTTGTATCCCTGGGCTCTCCTCCAACACTTCATTATCATAATCTGTTGAAGGTCCTTTAATTCCTCCATTGTCAATAAAGATTCCAGCCTATTGATGAATTTCATCTTGAAGAATCCAAGGCATCTGTGATTGATAAAAAGCAATTGAATTTGTTGCTTCTTGAGGTAATCTTATCAATTATAATTGTCCTAGCGGTGTATCAAAAGTATTGAGAGGCCTAGAGTCTGGATGCAACTCTCTCTCAGCATATCCCCCCATAATATCTCCTAAACCATAACACACTCTCCCAGAAAACGCTTCCACAAACTCCTCAGCACTAGGTAGTATACCAGCATCCTTTATTGTAACCCTATTTAATTCCCTGAGATCATGAACTACTCTAAGTTTTCCATTCGGTTTCTTGATACAAAATACCGGACTAGAATAACTTGATGATGATTGCTCATATAGTCCAGTGCAAATCTGTTCTCTGACAACTTTGATATAAGCTTCTTTTAATGCAGCCGGAATTGTGATTGTTTTTTGCTGCCACGGTTCATGACATACAACAGGAATCTTGTAAGGCTCCCCATAGGAATGCCTCAACACAAACCTCTCCTCTTCTACAAAAGCAATAGCCTTCTCTCGCTTGACCATCACATCTAACAACAACTTCTTCTCTTCTCCAGACAACCAACCATCAGGTCCAAAATTGACAACACCTAATCTATCAAAAGTGATTCTTGACATTTCAGAAAATTTGGGTGGATTCTTCACCAAGGGACATTCATAAGGATCTCTTGATAGCCTTGGTCTTCTCAAAGGTGGATTTAATTCAGCGGGTAGCGGTGTGGTCATCCAACATTGGCAGGGGCCTTTTTTGTGCAGTTTGGTGCAGTTTGTGCATGTCTTAATTGAAATTAGTTGAAGAATTGGGCGTTTTTCTGGATTTATTCTGTAAATATTTGGACTTCGGGTATGTGGGTACTACCATTTGATAGCCCCGGTTTTTCTCTACATTTCATGTCTTGTGGACATTTTTCATATTCTAAGTTTTACGGGGTCATTTTCTCATATTTCATTATAAAAGATAGCTGTTTAATTTTGTTTTTTGTGTTTTAGGGGCTAACCCTAAGTCTTAGGGTAAAGTGCCTAGTACCATTAGATAGGGCTAATTTGGCTCTACGTTTTATGTCTCAACGTTGTCATAGCTTAATTTTGTGTTTTAAGGGTTTTAGTAGTTGTAGTGAAGTTTTCTAAGTAGATTAGATGTTTTTAGTGGTTTTCTGGCTTCAGGGAGGCGGGGCCGCTTCAGGCGGCCCAGACGCCCCTGTTTTAGGAGGTTGGGGAGCGCTTCTAAAGGTTTTTTATTCAATTTGGCTGGTACAGGTGCCAAATGCGTTGCTGTGCATCGATCATAGAGGGGTGGTCTGTGTGTATTTACTCTATAAGACAGTTTGGGGAATCTCTAATTATCATACAACCATCCGGAGGTGATATCCTTGTTCCTCACTCAGTTTTCACTGTTGTTGGCCACAATTTGGCTGTGTCTGTTGCAAGTAAGTTCTTCATTTAACTTTACTAGCAAATGTTTTCTCTGTTATAGTCTTGCAAGCTATAGCAAGTATCATTGCTGTCTCTGGTGTGGATTTGAAACCTACATCAAGTATCATTGCTTTCTCTGGTGTGGATATTGGTCCGCATTTCAGTTCTTTGGTCTGGTAGTCTGTCTGGGGACTACTTTCTTGGCTGATAAAGTAGTCAAGTGTATTGGAAAAGGGGCTTTTTGGTTAACAGGAACCAATTTACTGTAGCAGGTAAATCTCACTTGTTTTTCAAAAGGGACAGGGGTTTTTCTTTCTGGTTTTACTCCAACTCCCTATGTCAAGGCCTATAGCTAGTACTATAGGATTGTCTACAGCGGTTCATTAATATGTCGGATTTTATTTTCTACCTCCACATCTACATAAACTTGAGGTAAAATATTTATTTTTGTATTGCCATTGTAAATTTCATCAAAGGAATTCACTTCTTTGTCAGAAGCAGAATCAATATAAGTCAAAAAATATTTTATTTCATTTTTAAGTTTAACCCTTTTCTCTTTTCCCTTTTCTAGTTTATCAACAATTTTTCCAAAACCTTTAATTCCCTTATCCATCATAAAATCACGTGTAAAAAAAGTTGGCAGTTTATCTTCTTGTTGGAGGACTGGAATCGAATTATCAAAAAAATTATTTTTTTTTGTTTTAATTAAACTAAGATTTTTTATAGAATTTTGATGAAATAATTGCAGTTTACCCTCTTTCTTGAGTTCAGAAAATAAACCATTTCATTTTTTATTCAACACAATATTTCCCATCTTCACTCTTGATCCATTCTTGAATGCGATTGAAAATCTTGACAGAGAAGTGAGACAAACCGTAAATTTGAAAACATAATAACAATTTAACGTATTATTAACAGAAAATAATTGAGAATACACTTGAATTATCTCCAAGTGAGCTGAACTATTGCAATCTGGGATCTCATCCTGGGGAGAGATTGCAACATTAGAGTGATCAGCCCATACTACCCCAAAAAATGAGGGGTTCCAAAATTCCCCTCTAAACATAATTCACCAGAAGATGTCTGTTTAATATGCCGCTTCTTGATGCAAGTACAACACTGACACAGAGTAGTGATCCCTGGCTGTGTCTCCCAACATTCATCTCCAGGAGGTGCTAACTGCATATGTAACCTCCTCATATCTTCACCAGTAATCTCCAAACTAATACCCATGCCAGACTGATAGACAATCCAGGCCTCAAAATCCATCATAAAAGGACCTCCAAGAACAGTTTTAACTGCCCCTCTGGCCACATAAAAGTGAACCTTACCAATAGATCCACCAATACCTAATTTGACATGCTCAGCCATACCCATAAGCTCTGTTGCATGCCCTCCAATACCTCTGAGTTTTCCCCCAGTACCAGTTTTAATTGGCAAGCCTATAATTGTCGCTTGCTCTAAAGAAATTAAATTAATTTGAGACCCTGAATCGAACAGGGCCTTCACTTCTTTACCATTAAGAGTCACTACCAGGTAACCCAGAGGAGCAGAAAAATGTGTTTCAACATCCTCCCCAAACTTCTCAGCATTTTCATATATATATTCCACCTCTCCAGTGGAAACCCTTCACCTCTTCAGATGCTTCTTTTCCTTCTCTGCAAGTGCCGGACTAATTGTGAAAAGCTCGCCTAAAGATAAGGGAATCTGAAGTTGATTCACCCTATTTAAAATATTGTCCATCACATTCTCTTGACCAGATACTACTGGCCATTTGTACTGGACTTTAGATTTAATTACCTTGGCCCTGGGCACCTCTTGAGGAGCCATATCACCCCCCATAATAACATCTTCACTACTGATAACCCTAGCTCCATCACCAGCTTCTTTCTCTAATCCTGATACATTGCTAGTCCTTCTTACTCCCTCTATTGGGATGGGACCGCTAAAACTTGGTCTGGGTAGTGACACAAAAGGTACGTCCTTCTCAGAATCCAAATCATCTTCTGGCATGGGCTCACCATTTAAATCAAACTTGCCATAACTAGTAGGCCCCATATCAGCCATCCCATTCTGCATTCTATAAATTTTTTCCTTAGAGTAAGGTCTCGACTTGTTAATTGCCTTGCTAGGTTTAGCCTTTAGTTGGCTCTGAATGCTACTTTTAGATTTAGTAGCAGCTGCTCTTCTAGCAGCATCGACATCATATTTGCCAGCCCTACAGTTACCCTCCACTCTGGAAACTGTTGCCAGCTCCAAACCACCAAAGGAAGCTGAAAATGTGGCCTTACTGACCTCTTTCTCTTTACCTTTAACAGCATTACCTCCGCTTTTTCCATCACCATTTTCGCCACTCTTGGCATTATTATCATCATCCTTCAATTCTTCAAACCAGGCTCTTCTTTCAGCCGCCATATTCCTTCTAACCAAATCACAAGGTGCTTTTCCATCTCTGAGCTTGATGAAAGATCCATCAGGAAATTTATAAACTTTAACATCAAATAACACTCTCCCAGAATCCAAGTCTTTATCAAGAGTAAAACATACTCCAGCTCTGTGCCCCCTCCTATTACAATAGGAGCACACCTTTGGCTCATCATAACCACCTCTAAAACCATTTCCACCATTCCCACTCCCATTCCTGCCATTGCCTGAGAAGCAGTTTCCATTGCCATTGCCATTATAATTTCGACGTTCATATCCTCTAGATTGATAAGATGTTGAACTTGATGAAGAAGTGATTGGGGCCTTATTGGCCTTCTGTCACGCGCCACGTGACACTCAAGGAAAAAGCAGCTCATTAAATCAATAAAACAGAGGTATAAATACATACTCAAAGGGCAGAAAGCGATTCTACCTAGCAACAACAACCTCCCTTTGTGTACTCACTATTTGACTGTGCTAATCTAAACTTTAAATCTAAATTAGTCAATTCTCAAAAGTGTTTTTAGACTTTTCTTTGATAAGCTACGCACAGCGCAATAGTCAATTCAATATTCTGCTAAAAGTTTTATTAAATATCTGTGGGTTATTAAAAAGGGGTAGTGAGCATGGATGGAATGGTTAGTGGAGGATTAAGGGGTTAACGGATGTTAGTGAGGAGGGTCCAGGTGTAACAGGTGTAATTGTGGTGGTATGTGGTGTGTGTAATGATGGATGGGTATGAGATCAATGCGAGGAGGAGTAATAAATATAAAAGAGGTTGGATTTTTGGTTTGATTTTTCTTTAGAATTAAATTATAAAACATATTTATAGTTAATAGTGGTAAAACTGCAAGTTAAATCACTGTTATTTTACATTTCCCTTTTCCCTCAATAATCATTTCTAAAATTAAATCTTTGATTGTTGAGTGTTACAACCCTTTGTGAGATTCTAAGAATATTAGTATTACTTTAAAATATATTAAGATTCTTCTCAAATATAACTTGAAGCAGTAGCTCTTCCTTCAAGTCATCTTTGAATCACTTCCTTGAACATTTCCTCTGTTCTTTGAAGAAGTATCTAAACTTTATCCCTCATCTCACTTTCAGGAACACCCTCGACCTTGTGCATAGGTTGTCGGGTGACACCTTCTGAGTCTCTTGGACAAATATTTTTAATTGTTTAGTTAAATTGGCCAAGTGATCTACCATCTTGTTGTCCACAGTACCCTCAACTTTTGTCACCAGTAGTCCCATTTGAGCCTTCTTGACCTCTTGAGCTTTGACCATGATATTGTTATTTTCAGCCAGAACTTCACTAACCTTGCTGACATATTGAGTGCATGACTCTTGATATTTCCCAACGCCATTAATTTTAGATGGGCCTGGATATTCTCCTTAATCATATCCAAAGCTGGCAATTTTTGTTTGCCATTAGGTAGTTCCTTCATTAAGTCTTTTCTTGAGAGATTCTTCAAGACATCCATTTGAATATCCCTGCTGAAAGCTAACCAGAACAGATCCTTAGCTTGGTTTTCATGAGCTAATTTGTTCACCAGAATAAGATATTCAACCACTTCATCAAATTGAATGCGTAACTTTTTAAAATCAGCCATAGAAGAAACTCTACCCTTTGCCTGCCAATCACCAACAATTTTATTAAGTTCCAACATAGTAAATCTAACACCCCATCTATCAACCATAGCCTTTGAAAACTTCACCCAATCCTTTTCCTTAAAAGCCTGCATAGCAATGACCTCTTTTTCCACCTCCCTATCAGCAATAAAAAACCTAATCTGCTTCACCATGTACTCATGAGAAGCACCATCAACAGCAGCAGCAGCTTTATACCTGCTAATAAACCATTTAACCTCCTCCCCATTAGACTTTGGGCCATCCCAAGAAACGATCCTGACAGAAAGAGTAAGAGGAAGAGAAGAACCTGAAGCAGAAGCAGAAGACTTCCCAATAAAGTAAGAAAAGCATTTAAACCGTTAAAATAAGAAAGCCTCTTTCAGGCAAATAAAATAAATTGATAAGAGTTCCAAAGAATAAGCCTCTTGCAGGCTAAGAAAGGCCTAGAAAAATCTAGAAATTTTGAACCCCAAGTTGGGCGCCAAATATGTAGGTAGACTCTTACAGTCGCCTTTCTGTAAGCAGAATTCAAAGGAGTTGAATAATCAGAGAAAACCCTCTCCCTCTAAATGAATTTGTGAGTTTTTTAGATCAATAAGCTTAAAAGTCTATTTGATAATAATAAAGAGTGAAACCCTGTCTAGCTGATGCTTGTTAGGATGATTGAGCGGTTCTTCTGTGCAAAACAACTGAAATGCAACAATAAATTTACACCAGAAGCAATATTTTAAAAGAAAGAAGTTTTAATGTTTTTAGATTTTAATAATTTTTGAGAACAGATACAATAAATGAGTCCCTGGAGCTGATAAGTTTCTAATGATATCCTATATGTTAATTTTTAAGAGTTGTTGAGTAAAATAATTAAAGTGTTATGTAAAATTGTTATTTTATAAGGGTATAATAAATGATTAATTATTTTGTTGACAAAAGAAAAATATAAATAATAATTTTTTCTAATCCAAAAAGACTCTCAATATCAAAACTAAGACAAAGACATGTAGAAGACTAAGATTCTCCTTTCTATCTGATTCTCCTACTTCAGACCTTTCCAACAATACCCTACATGCATAGGATCTACAATAAACTATTGATCTAACAAGAATAATAAATTCTAACCAAATTTTGCCACAATAGCCAAACTTTTCTGCAGTGACCAAACTTTGCACTGGTGATCAGACTTTTCTACAGTGACCAAACTTTGCACTGTTTATCAGACTTTCCCATTGTGAGCAAATTTTGCCACAACGAGCTAATTTTGCCAGAGTGAGTTAATCTTGTCACCATGACCAAACTTGGCCCCAATGAGAGTATTTTTCCAGTACACTTTGCTTTTGCACCGGAAAATCACCAGAGCAAACCGGAGCAAACCGGAGCGCCCCAGAGTGCACCAGAAAAAAAGTGGCCATTGCAAGAGCACACTTCATTCATCAAAAATACAAATCCATAAAACCATCAAATCACAAAAGAAATACCACATATAACCATTCCAAAACACCAAAAATCAACCCAAAAAAAATCCAGTTAACTCCCTTCAACCAAATTAACACCTGGTAACACCATGATTTTCTTCCAACCAAGTTCCAAAAAAATTTTCACTTAAGTGGCCTACCCAGATTTGGAATTCCACAACGCAACAGCTAAACATTCCAGTTGCGTGGCACCATAGCTTAATTCTATCTTTCTTGAGGTTCTGGATATATAACAGATAACTTCTTCAGATAATTTTCCATTTATTATCTGTTTCTGCTGTTAAGCAGCACCTAACCCTGTGAAGCTTGCATCAGTCTACAAGATAAAAGGTAGGCTAAAATCTTTCAGTCCCAATATTGGAGCTGACATTAAACATTCCTTCAATTTATCAAAGGCATGTTGTCTTTCATTATTCGAAATGAAAGCCTCATTTTTCCTGATTAATGTTGTTAAAGGGGATTCAATGTATTGGTAGTTTTTATATACTGTCTATAATATCCACACATACCCAAAAAACTTTGAACATCTTTTAAATTCTAAGGTACACCAATTTTTTTAATTGCTGCCACTTTGTTCTGGTCGACACAAATTGGTAATCCAGATACAACATGCCCAAGTACTTTCAAGGATTGAAAATTAAACTTACATTTCTTTAATGCAATTTTTATATTAATTTGATCCATCTTTTGAAATACTCTTTTCAGGTGATTTAAATTTTCATCATATTTTTTTAAAATCTATATGATGTCATCAATATAAACCAAAAGCCATCCTTCAACCATTTCCTGATGAAAAATACTATCCATCAATTTTTGGAAGACTGAAGGCGCATTTTTTGGGCCAAAAGGCATTCTCACATATTTATATATTCCCATGTGTGTAGTTATCAGTAAGTAATTCTGAGAATTATTTTCCACAGGAATATGGAGGTAACCTTTGTTTCCATCCAGACAGGAAATATATTTTGCTCCTTGTAAGTTAGCATGGATAGAAGCTATCCTTGGTAGAGGGTAACTATCATCTACAGTGAATGTATTCAGAGCTCTATAATCAGAAAATAATCTTGCCTTTTCTTTTTCATAAGAGATTAAAACTGGGGAAATAACACAATAATTAGGTGTTGTGTCCACTTTTTCAACAATACCCATTTCTAACAACATTTTAATGTTTTCTTCAATTTCTTTCCTTTTTTCAGAAGAAGCTGGGTAAGGTTTCTTTTTCAAGCTGCCAGGAATATTATCCAAATCAAAACTTAAAAAGATTTTCATCTTCTGGTTTTTGACCAATCCTGGTTCATTTGAACCATGAGAAAATGC
Organism: Hemileia vastatrix; assembly: GCA_030280995.1. Classification (NCBI taxonomy): domain Eukaryota; kingdom Fungi; phylum Basidiomycota; class Pucciniomycetes; order Pucciniales; family Zaghouaniaceae; genus Hemileia; species Hemileia vastatrix. Next base: position 15,104,118 of record JASXTE010000009.1, on the reverse strand, counting down.
CATAGGATAAGATTTTATTAATCTCAAAATATTGTTTTCTTCAATTTTTGAGAGTTGAGGACTGAAAGAGGCTTTTTGGATTTCATTTCCCAATTCTACCACTTCAGAGGTGGTTCTTCCACCTTGTATTTGTTCTTCTTTAGGAGCAATTGAATAGTCTGAATTTTCAGAGAAAATCTTGAATTTTCTTTTCCCATTTACACTGTAGACAATCCTATAGTGCTAGCTATAAGCCTTGACCAAGGGAGTTGGAGTAAAACCAGAAAGAATAACCCCTGTCTCTTTAGAAAAACAAGTGAGATTTACCTGTTGCAGCAAATTGGAGATCTTTTTACCAAAAGCCCCTTTTCCAACTCACTTGACTGCCTGAACAGTCAAGAAAGTAGTCTCCAGACAGACTACCAAATCCAAGAACTTAAATGTAGACCATTTTCCACACCAGGGAAAGCAATGATACTTGATGTAGGTTGCAAATCCACACCAGAGACAGAAATAATGCTTGATATAGCTTGCAAGACTACACCAGAGAAAACAGTTTCCAAGTTAAGTTAAATGAAGAACTCACTTTGCAACAAACACAGCCAATTTTGGCCAGAAAATAGTGAAAACTGAGTGAGGAACAAGGATATCACCTCTGGATGGCTGTATTATAATTAAAGTTTCCCCAAACTGTCTTATTCACTATATACACACAGACTACTAATTAAGAGCCCATGCACACCCATGAATTTGGCATTCCTGACCGCCAAATTGCATAAAACCTCCCTAGAAACGCTTCCCAGCCCTCTAGCACTGAGTTGGGAAGTCTTCCTGACTTCCCAAGGCCTGCCTGAAGCGGCCTGACCACCCTGAAACTAGAAAACCACCAAAAATACAAAAAATACTTAGAAAAATCAACTACAACTACTAAAACCTTTAAAACACAAAGTTACGCTATAAAAACATTGTGAAATGAAATAAAGAAAAAATTCGGCTTATTCCAACAGTACTAAGTACTTAACCCTAAAACTTAAGGTTAGCCCATAAAACACAAAAAACAAAATTCAACAGCAATCTTTTAAATGAAAAATGAGAAATTATCCCCTAAATACTTAGACTATGAAAAATGTCATCAAGACATAAAATATAGAGAAAAGCTGGGGATAATCAAATTTTAATATCCACATCCCTGTAGTCCCAATATTTTATGCGCAATTCCAGAAAAACACCTAATTATTGAACAATGCCATTTAAGGCATACCAAAACAACACCAAATAAACCAAAAAAGGGCTCCACAAATTTTGGAAGACCACAATTCCTATAGTGAAGCAACTGTTTGCAGGATCTAGTTTAATCCCAAATTTGGTCAATAAGTCATTGCCATAAATAAGCCAATCATTACAATTATTATTATCAATTACCAAAAATTCACACACTGCTCTTAAATATCCATTATGATATTTAAAGAATACAGAAGTTTTGTATTTGCCAATTGGATTTAATATTGAACCAAAACCCCTCCAGTTCTTTGTCTGTACAGGTTCTAGTTTTTCTTTATACTTACTATCAAGTTTCATTAATAAGTTAATAGAAACTACACTACCTGCAGCCCCAGTGTCAAGAATGGCATTCATTTCTTTTCCACATATGATAACAGGCGCTCTGATAAGTGTTATTTTTTAAGTATCATGAGATAGATCTTTAATAATTTCAGCTTCTTCAATGGAAGTTAAAGATGTATCTCTCTGAGGTATAGCATCCTTCAGGAACAAAATATCCTGTTCTAATACATATATCTCATTTTCATCATCACTGTAAGAAATGTTACTTTTACAATCCTCACTGTATTCCACGTTCTCATCTTCATTATTACTTCCTTCAGAATCTTGTGAGTTTTCAATAACATTTATTCATTTCTTACAAGTGTGACCTTTAGCCCAAGGTTCATTACATTTGTAACAAGTTTTATTTTTCTTGTCTTTTAGGGACAAGGGGAGCTGATGGCTTTTTCTTCTCCACTGGTAACTTTTTGTAGTAGGTTTTACTACCTCAAAACTCTGTTTGTAATTATTACACCTGGTTTCCTATTTGTGGCTCAATAATATTTCATTGCATACATTAATAAACCCAGAAGTATCTCTGATGGTTTCAGTTTTAGCTACAATAATGTCTCTGACTGATATAGGCAATTTATATATTGTTTTTTATTTCCACTCATCATAATCCATTTTTGGGTCCATGGCTTTCATGACGTTTGTTAAATTCATTAAAAATACCATGGGTTTATCTCCAACAATTGGATTATATCTGGCTTTTTCATACAATCTTTGTTGAGTGATTCTAAATTTTGGGCCACCAAATGGCCTTTCAATTAGTGCCTTCCATTCATTCCAGGAGAAGTTAATTCCCTTACTCAATACAGATTAAAACTATAATAAGCCCAAATTTGTAAATAAAGATATCAACTTTAATTTAATTTCTTCATCAGGTAATTTGTATGAAAATTTTAAGTTATCAGTTCTCTGAATGAATTGTTGCCAATCAGACTTTGAATCCCCGTCAAAAGAAGGGTACTGATCTAACTTAGGCCAGTTCTTTTGGTTAGTTTTTGCTTCCCTAACCTGGGGAATATTGAGTAACTCACTTACTTTAGAAAGATGATCATTTATTTCATCCTTTACTGATTTTATATTCTCAGAGCCCATGTCACTATGTTCATGTTCAATCATTGGTTTATCATCTGAGAATTTCATAAAAACCGGTACTCTTTCCACATAAGAGGTATTATCTTTTACATTATCAGTATTTTTTAAAATTTTAGCTATTTCAATTTCTACTCTTTGTAACCTATCTTTTATTACAGGTACATGGGTTAAGGTATCATTAACATTTGAAAAAGACAATTTTACATGTCCCTCTATGGTAGCCATAATATTCTGAGAATGTTACAATTTATTTTATAGATTCTTAATCTCAGAGTTTAATCTTTTATTTTCATTGGTTAATTCATTATTTGAATTTTCAATAGTTTTTAACCTATTGGCTGTTGTACTCAATGATTGTGTGAGGCTTAATAAAACACCTTCTGTATTATTGTTTGACTCTCTAGAGAATTCTTCCAATTTTTCAATTCTTAATAATAATTTGCTAATTATTTTTGATTCCATTGGATTTTCTTTTAGAAAATATTCAATTTTTTCTGTTTCCAATTCAGAAGACTCATCATCAGGTTCACAATTTATTTCATTTGGTTCCATTTTTATATTAATAGCATTATCCTGGGGGTAATAAAACTATGCACATTTTCATCATTTAAAGACAAGTTTAACATGTTATTTTCAAATGAATAATTTTTCAAATCCTTATAAATTATATCCAGTAATTCCCTATCAATCTAATTAAATATAAGTAATTCATTTTTAGGATTATATAATTGATCCTGAGAAGATGGATGACTTACCACGGTCTTATTCCATTTCCCCTGCCTCTCCTTGGCTTTCCCCTGTAAGGGTGAACTCTGGAGCCCTGCTGTTGAGGGTTTTTGTATTTTTGGGCATACCAGTCCCACTTCCATTTTCTCACAGTAATCTTTTGGTCATCCTCTTGGGCTAGAGGTGTGGCTGTGGAATTTTTGGGTGCAACTGTTGTTGGTTGAGTCATTATTTCCACTAGAGCCTGATTGACTTCTATGAAACCCTGAGCTTCTCTTTTTACCAGATTGTTTATTTAGTCTACTATGTTGTTTACTCTTATTGTTAAGGTGTTCAGTATAGTGGATAGGGAGTGAATTTGTTCTTGTAAGGTATTTATTGTTTTCTTTATTGATGCCAGTTTTAAAAGCTTTTCCCTTTCCTCCAGAGACATTTGTGGAGTGTTGCTGTTTGTGGGAGATTCCTGGCCCTCCATTTGAATGTCCTGTAACAGGTCTTTCAGCTCTAGGTCTTAAGCTATAAGGTTTTGCCTTATTACTCACAATATCATTGTTGTCACACATTTTTATGTGGAATTTAAATCAAAGAATTGAAATTTGAGATCTTAAAACTTCAAAAGGAGTTTTATCAGTATTTATAAATACCACTGAAGAAAATTTTATTGCTTACTTGTAGGTATTAAGTGAATTTATAAGTGCCAAAAGTCAAATATGCTTTAATGTGGTCACTTAGTTTAACTGGTATACAATATGTAACTGTGTTTTTATATTTAAAAAAGAAAATCTGTTAGGAAGATTCTTTCTAAATATTAAATGAATTTTACAAACCAATAAAAGAAGTTGAGATTCCTGTTAAAGGTAAAAAATTAATCAGTTTTTATTAACTGGTTTATTATCTGCAAAGATCACAAATTTAATTAGTCTATTGTCAGAATCCCACTAATAACAATTTTATGTTAAATTAGTGGTAAAATTGTTGATTCAATATCACAATTTTATTATATAACAGGGATTCTTTTTCTGAAATCACTATATAAGTGACCCCAACCTGTTGTAATTATCCAAATATTTCTATAGGGATTTTACTTACTTGTAGGCTCTTTTTGAATTTTTACTTACTGGAAGATAACCAACAGAATTCTTGAAGAAAGGCCCCCAATTGTTAGGCTGAGGTCAAGTAAAAAGATGTGAACTAGATTTAATTGTCAGTGTCTAGAAGATTTTAATGGTCCTATATGAATACTGTAGTATAAATCCAATAAGTATTAATATATAAGGGTCTCAGTAATTTTAATCTCACTAATTATATATGGCTTACAATCTTAGAGTTGGTAGAAAAATAGATTTAATAAATTCAGATACTATTCAAGGACTTTATAAGTACTATTGATATGTATTGTAACTGTATTGGCTATATGTTTAATTGTAATGATAAAGAATTTTGAAAAGAAGACCAAAAACCCCCTCCTTTTATACACAATAACTTCCCCAGTGAACCCCTTGATTTACAAGCTCTATACGCAATTAATGAAGCCTCATTCCAGCTAATAGAAATTCCCAAAAACATACAGAGTGACCAATAACATAATTAGAATGATATCACCAGCTCAAATCCTGTAGTAATAGGGATAATCCATCAAAATTAAAGAATAAGCAGAATAGAGAGTATATGTGTGTTATACATTAAAATAAAAGACTAAAAAGGGAAAATTAAGACTAATAATTACTCAATGATAAGGGGGATTGAAAGTAGAAATTTCGGGGCTAATCATGACATTATACTATGTGAAATCCTCATTCAAAAATACCCAATATTGACTGAGAAACCACTTAGAAACTTAAAAAAGGGCATGAGATGTGGGGTAACTACATGCAGTCCTTGGCAGGCGCTTTCACGGGTAAATCCTTGACTAATTTAGGCTGATTTAAGTGTGGTAGTGAATTAAAGCGCCAAGATTGAGGTTATTAATGAAATTAGTGCATATAAAGAGGGTCAATGCATTTGTAATTAAGCTAGGACACTAAATAAGTGCCTGTCGCCTTATTTAGCATGTTTCCCCACAGTGGGCGTAGAATGTGGGGTAATTATAGTGTGAAAAATCTAACCTTGCTAAAAATGAAGCTATTCACACAGGAAAAATTCAGGCAGTATGTGGCCAGTACACAGAAGCCATTTCTGGCATAAAAAACACCAAATTTGAAAAGTGTTATTTTTATGCATTTGAGTAGTCAAATCACTAGTCCTAATTAAGAAAAATTGATCTGTCAAGGGGCATTTTTAATATTATTAAATTTATAGTGCATATAATCAACTTTTAAGTGATTTAGAGTGCATTTCTTATTTTTTACATAAAACAATGAAAACAACAGCTTTAAGTCTACTTAAAATTGTGTAGCCTTATATTAAAGGTTCTTAAGATTACCCTACCATATTCCAACTTAATATTAAGTACATAAGACTTATAAAAGGTGGATATATGCATGTATATGAGGTGTTATAATGGCATATTTCTTATATTATCATAAATTTACTTATGTATACTATTTGCGTACTCTAATTTATTGCTCCCATGTGTAGTCCATGTGTTTAACATAACTTATAAGTACTTTTTACTCAGTCCTGGAGATATCCAGGCTGACAATTTTCCATCTTGAATTTTTGTTTTCAATTTATACTGTTTGTACCATAATTTAGCCACCTCTCCTAAACAAAAATGTTGGTATATCATGTGAAAAAATACTTATTACAACAATCAGCAATCAAAGGTTTTTTAAAAGTTTTTTTCTTCATTCTTTTTTTTGGTTCTTTCACAAAAATTATCATGTATGAATTATTTTGAAATACTGCCTGATACAAGTGCAGGCTGGATATTTGATTTTTACTTGAAGTTCAGCCTGATAAGACTAAGAAAACTGCTGTTTTTAATGAAAGAGAAAGATTTCAGTAATTGTTTTTTGAAGAAAAAACTCTTAACTTACTCTTGGTAGAATCAGGAGGGCTTTTGTGTTGTGTATTCAGAGAAGAAATTTCAATTATAACTGTTTGGAAAAAAAATACAAGTTGAATAGTATATAGAAGGGGAAAAATGAAAAATAATAATAAATGGAATTTAATTACAAATGCTTAGTTAGTGTTTTTTATGGGAAAGGAGGTTACATTATGGTAAAAAACAGTATAAATCAATAAAAAAGAAAAAACAAGCTGAATAAGACAGTTGACCTGTCAGAGGAAAAATAAAAGCTGTTTGAAATTTCTTAAGCTAAAAAATAATAGATCTCATGACTGAAAGGTCAAATGATTGGGTAGCAAAAATTACAAAAAATCATTGATTCTCTTTTGGTGTAAAAAATGATGGTAAATATGACTTAATTATCCTTTCCCCAGCCTGTATATTGAACCTCAAACACTAAAGTACATGTTTGTTTCACCATGGGGTGAAACAATTATGAGATAGTTATGAAACCATTTTTTTACACTCATGAGTCACTTGAGACTTTTAAATGCCAAAAATAGTTTTTACTTAACTTTTTCATAATTTTTGCACCATTGTTGCACCCCAAGAAAAAAGAAACAATTATTGTAGTGAAAATTGTCATGATTTAATGCCGAAACCCCTGTTATTTTTTGCCACCATCTAAAACAGCCAAAATTCACAAACACTTATTTGTTTTAGAAGAAACACAATCAGCTGGTATCTTAATGTCCTTCTGAGGCTTTTATTGACAATATAATCCAGTGAAATGGCTGTGTTTTTGCTGCTGAACCCTCCTGAAACTTAAACAAAAATTATTTTTTCCCCCATTTAGAATTTTTTTTTTGTCGGCTTATGGTCTCAAATCATCATTATACATCTCTACCATTATTTCTAAGGTAGTCTTACCTTTGTGGGATGTTTCATTCTTAATTTGTTTTCTTTCATACTTCTGAATACTCAAATTTCAAAAAAAACTTGTTGAGTAATGTGATTTCAGGCTTCATAAATGTAAGCTACTGGCTTCAAAGCGCCAGAAAGATAGTTTTAATATTGAGATCTGAAAATGATTTTGGTTGATATTTAGAAAAATTAAATTTGGAGGACTTTTTGCTCAATACTGTACATAGGAAGTGTTACCAAGAGCTGGGCCAGAAATTAGTAAAGTTTGCATATCAAACCATTTTACCAATAAATTCTCAAATATTCTCACAACTTATTTCCACTTTGAGCTAGTGCAAAAAACATTGGAGTTTTCTTGCCTTGTATTCACCGCCTTATGCAAATATCAAATTTCTTAAACTCATGGTTTTAGTGCTTAAGACATGCTGGAATATTTCTTGCTCTTCTGCTCTTTAATTAAGTTCTTAAATCCTTTAGTTTATTATATAGTGTTTTGGAAGTATAAAGACCCTGTTCACCTTTTAAGCATGTTCAATCACCTAATAGATCATCTAATGTTAGTTCTATAAAGTAAAGTAGTAATATAATATATATACCTTTCCCCAGTGATTGATCAACAAAACATTACAATGAGTTTATCACAAATAAAAATAGAGTAAATTAAAAAGTAAAAGATAAACACAAAGTAATCAATCAGCTTTTGGTAATGGAAGAATTGTAAGATTTAATAGAGAGACACAGCGAGAAGCATCTACTATATATAATCTTATATTATCAAATTTCACTCCAAATGATTGATCATATATTCAATCAATAGTTAATAAACACTAATAAATATATTAAGAAAGTATAGAATACTATGGAAAATGCCCATCTAACAACTTGTTACCTTCAATAACCCCCCTGCTTCAGACATGATTAGATTCAAGCATTTTTGGTCATTATTGTACCAAATTCAAGATTGTTTTTTGGTGAACATATCAGATAATATATCCACAGTGGAGCAATAAAATATGTGAGTTTTCTCATTTTAAACCCTTTGTCTTAACGAAGGATAGAAAGAATTAATATTCTTTGAGAATTCATTGATTTGAGCCTCCTTGGACAGAAATATGGCAACACTACTATCATAAAACAGATCATGTTCATTGATGCAGCTAAGGATCTGAGGTTTTACCACATCAATATTGAGAGAGAAGAAGAGTTTTGTAATCCAGACCAGTGTTTTAGCACATTCACACATATAAATGTACCCAGCTTCAGTGACTGAGAGTGTAACCACTTTCTGATGCCCTACTTCACCAAGATATAGTGCAATCATTTATTGAGATAAATAACCAGACACTAAGTGTTTAGTTACCTTGAAATAGGCATAATATGAATCACTGTATAATTTTAAAACAAAATAAACCATTTTTTGATGATATTTGATCCCAATTTTTTGATTAACAACAACTTACTGTAGAAGTTTCAAGAATAACTTCCAGTGATAAGGAGGTTGATTTGAATTTTATTTAGAGAGAGCACTGAGAGCTTGAATAAAATCTGCCTGAGATGAAACATCTAGATAATTTAGTGAGTCTATGAGTTCCTGATAGGGATTTTCTTTTCTGGCTTCAGTTTCCTTGGGAGTAAGATCAGAAAGCTGGAAACTACCTTGAAGTAGTTGGATAGCTTTGTACAATGAGTCAAGCTAGCTCTTCTAGCCAATTCCTAGACATATGCCTCTTTAAATAAAGTAATGTATCTATCCAGATATAAAATTTTAATTCCAAGATGAAAATTTGGATTTTTAACCCACATTACCATGAAATGGGCTTGCAGATCAACATGAAATTTTCTAACAGTTTTATTGCAATTAGAGAAAAACAGACCATCATCTACATGAATATAGACAGTTATAAGTGTTCCCTGACTTCGAAAGATGAAAATTAACTCATCCCAATCAGCCTTTGATAAATTAAATTGCTTAATAACTTCAACAAATTTCTCTCTCCAATATTTCAGTGCTTGAAAATTTCCATAGAGAATTTTTTTTAATTTCCAAACTTTGTTCTTTCTACCTATCTCATACCCTTTTACTTGAGTCACATAGACATTATCTCTCATAATACCATGAAGCAATGCAGTCAATATGTCAAATTCAGAGATTGAATGATTTGCAGCGACTACAAGAGACATTAGGAGCCTGAATGTTTCTGTATGACCAACAGAAGCATATCTTTTGCCATGGTAAAAAACCTCCTTATGAATAATACCCAAAGCCACCCAGTGTGCTTTAAATCTGATTACTCTACCCATTTCATCCTTCTTTTTTGAAAAACCCCAAGTACCACCAGCCCACTCACTTGATTTTAACATAAAGGTTCATATTCTCTATCCATAGCCTATCACCACAATTCAGAATAAGTACTATTTAGGGCTGGCTTATATGTAGGACTATAATGTGAATAGGTAGCAAGATAGTAATAGTACACAGAGACATTTTACTGCCAATATATGTCTACCATGATGTGAGAAATCTTCTTTTGTTAATGTGTCACTATCCTCAGAGTTTCTAATGCAGGTACATGAGAATAATCTTTCAAGGAAAGTTCAAGAGCTTAATTTCAAAAGGTAAGTTTCAATATTTGACCCTTATTATTTTTTGCCTGTACTTTTTCATCAGCTAATGGTTCCAAAACATCACCAGGGACAGTGGTAAAAGTTGAAACCTCAAAAGATGCCATAGGAAGGAGAGAAATTTGTAAGTTTTGTTCAGGTTTAACTGGTGATTTTGTAGTTATAGCAGTGGGAAAAGGTAAAAGTTTTTAATCAGGCACTTGAAGAGAAATATTTTTTCTTTAAAATAATTCTATGATTCAATAATTTTTGACATTTTGTAAGATAGTTTTTTTTTTGTAAAATTATCATAAAGACAATGACTCTTGGAATTTGGTTCATAACCAACAATTGAGCATTCAGATCCCAAAGGTTGAAATTTATGAGTTTTATCTTCTTTTGCATTGTGTTGTATAGTAAGTGAACCAAATATTTTAAGAAATGAATAGTGAATTGAGTCATCACATTCACAGGGAAGAAAACTATTAAGAACATCATATGGAATTTTAGATTTGAGTTTCAAATGTGGGAGTAGTTTTAAAAGATAGTTGCAACTCATCAAACACTCTCCCCAGAGATTAGCTGGACAGTCAGAGTCTATCATTACAGTGCCCAATTTTTCTATGAGTGTCTTGTTAAATTGTTCAGCTACTGAATTATGTTGAGGTTTCCTCACTGGTGCCTGCTTGAAATTTACTCCATATTTATTTAAATGGTCAAAAAAAATTGAAGAAACATACTCACCACCCCAATTGAACTTCAATTATTTAATCTTTTGTTCCAGCTTGTTTTCAACATCAGCTTGATATATAAGATTATTTGAGAAAACCTCTGAATCAAATTTCATGAGATAGATAGTAGAACATTGTGAGAAGTCCTCTATAAATGGTACAATGTATTTTTGTTAACTAAAAATGGGTAATTAAATTGGCCCTAAAACATCTGAATGAATATGGAACAAAGTGGCAGTGGCTACTGGAAATGTTGCCAAAAATTGTAATTTAACCATTTTCCCTTTTAAGCATGTAAAACTAACATAATATTCATCAATAGAATCTAAACACTTATCCAGAAGAAACTTTTTGGTTGATTTCACATAAAGATTCCCTAATATTATATACCATTGGTGTAGAATTAGACCTTTTTCACAAGATAAAAGAGCATGATTGTTGACATACCACAAGTTTTTGTTTCTGTCCTCTAAGAGTGATTATAACCATAAGTGAACATTTTTTGTCTAGAACTTTAGTTTCAAATGGACCAAACATGATGCTATAACCCAAACAATTTAACTTATTTACTGAAATTCAATTTTCAGAAATTCCATTTCCAATTAAGACATTCTGCAGAGTTTTTTGCTGATTGATGACTAATTCACCAGAGAAATTAGAAGTTAGAGCTTCAATCCCAGAAGTATTGACCTTATCCAGGGGCAAAAGTAGTTTAACATTTGTAAGAATATATTTTTCCTGAATCAATGACATATCAGGTGTTGAATTTATTCACTGCTTCAAGATAGAAAGATTCACCATGTTCATTTTTAATGACTTAAGAAGCCAACTCAGTAATGTATTCAGCAGTTTTATCTTTCTCATTTTTTGAGTGCAAAGAGACTTTAAGTTATTTTAAATCTTCTCATAGTTGTTTAATTCAACTTTCATCACTTTGTCCAGCATGACTTAATCTGTACTTAAAATTATTTCTATCCTTTTTTTCAGGAGTCAGAATTTTTAATTTCCTTTTTCTTTCTTGATTGGACCCCCAGGAAATTGGCCTTTTCATTTGAGCTATCATTACACATCCTTCAATTTTCTTCTGATTTAAGACTATTTTTGTCTGCTGGTTGTCTAGAAGAAGGAGAATAAAAGAAGAAGAAGAAGAAGAAGAAGAAGAAGGAAAAGAGGAAAGGGAAAAAACAATAACAAAAATGATTAGAAAAAACATGGCCTGGGGAGTTACAAAACTTATAACAAGATATTTAGGGGAGGATATATAGTAAGTCTTTTATTCTCTCTGCTCAAGTAACAAATACTAATATTAAATACTCTAAAAGAAACCTTTATATATATATATTATACTAGATTTCATAGTTTAAAAAGTGCCATAAGTAAAACTAATGTAAATATAACATTTTATATCAATAATAATAATAATGATAATAATAAAAATAAAGTAAGTTATAAGTGGTGAGGCTAAAGGGGGTTACCTAAGGCCTTTATATAGGCAAGTGGCCCTCTGAAGTGCCACATTAATGTATATACAAAGTAAGATAAAATAAAAATAATATGTAACCAATTTTGAGTAAGTGTGTCGGTCAGTCATCTAGAAGAAGGTAAGAAAAATAGGAGAAAAGGAGGAGAGAAGGAGGAGGACAAGGGAAAATAAAGAAATAAACCAAAGAATATATATTTAATTTATTTGAGAGGGAAACAACAGTGAGCAACTTTGAGAGGTGACAAAAACTTAGATTTTATTAACAATAATATTATTAAATGTAAGGGTTCTGCGTGGCAAACAATTTTAATTACTATCAGACTTAAAGCAACCTTTGATTTGTTGTATAGAATTTTAAATTAGATTTGTATTACTAATAAAAAAAATATAAACGTAATAAATTGGTTATTTAATTTGTTGAGTGTATAATAAGTGATGGGGCTACAGGGGATTAACCAAGGCCTTTTTATAGGCAATGGGCCCTCTGAAGCGCTACTATATTTGTAAATACAAGAAACATAATAGAATAAAACAAGAATTTAAAAAGAATAAGTGAAACATAACAATGTAGAGAAAAATATGAAACAAATAATTAAAAATCCCAATTAAGAATCCAATTTTCCCGCCATTAATTCCCAAATCAGTAAGTAAAAATAGTGAATAACTAAACAAGCCTGGAACATAGGAACTATGAGAAAAATCATTCAAAACAGATGGTACAGTCTGATTTAAGGATTTTTAAGTGAAACAAAAAATATTCTGACGCAACAAATATGTAATTTATTTCAATTCAGTATTAATTAGTTTTTCCTGACACAATTATAGGTCAAAAGAAGCGTCATTATTTATTGTTTAATATTATAAGAAATGATATTTAATATATAAATATAATTAATTAATTTAATTATATTATAATTAAATTTTACACTTATAATTATAATATATGTTTTAATTAATTAAATATAAATTTATAATTATTAAATACATAAAAAATGCGCCATTATTTGTAGAATATATTATATTATGTTAAATTTAAATGTATATAAAAATTTATATAACCAATAAAATTAATATAACACTTGTATATAATAAAATACTTATATAATTTTATTATGCAATAAAATATTAATTTATATTCATTAAATACAATTCTTACCCACTCTTTCAGGTTTTATAAGTTACATATCATTTACTGGACTCCTGGAATAGCCTGGCTGACAAAGTGTAAGGGGAAACCTGTGATACAATTAACTAAGAGACATGAGTAAGAGCCTAAAATCCACTAATTTAATACCAAACAGTTACAATAAAATTAGGGAGTAATTAAATAAGTTTGAGACACATAAAAACAACTAATTTAATTTAAAACATATCTGATAACCCTTTATTTAAAAACCAATTTTAAGTGAAACATAAAAATGAACTATTTTAACACATAAAAATAGTGTGATTAATTAATTTAGTATAAAACATGATTAATTAATTATTTTAACTACTTTTATTAGTTTAATAATTATTTTAAGTTAAAACAAGTACTTATTCTTACAAAATTACTAATTTTTAGAATAAAACATTAATAATTTATTTAATAAAGTGTTTTAATTTGTTTAATACTTTGACGACACAAGTATGAATCAAAAAAGCACCCAATATTTTTGTTTAATAAGATATGAAAGGTGTTATTTAATATATAAATTTAATTAATTAATTTAATTACATTATAAGTCAATTTTACACTTATAATTATAATATATGTTTATAATTAATTAATTATTAATTTAAAATTATTAAATACATAAAAATGTGCCATAATTTATATAATATAAAATATATGATGCTTAATTTAAATGTATAAATAATTTATATAAAAATAAAATTAATATAACACTTATCTTACTTATATTTAATTACATACTTATATAACTTTTTTTATGCAATAAAATATTAATTTATATACATAAAATGCATAGTTTTATGCCCTCTTTCAGGTCCAATAAATAAACATAACATTTAATGGGTTCCTGGTACAGGCTGGCTGACAATTGTAAACTTGTTCCAGAGTTAAGTTTTTAATATTTTGAAAAAGATTCTGAGTTATTCCAAAAAATAGTCTCATGTTAAACAAATTTAATGAGAATCATTGAAAATACTTTCAAAGTAATAGTTAGCTTGGGCTCACTAGACACACTTTTAACCAATAAATTTTCTAACTCCTCAAATTTACCCAAATGTTCCCTTAAGGATAAATAGCCATCCCACTTTAGATACACAATTTGATCCAAGAGGTCTGTCACTGGACGACCTACGCACAAGGTCGAGGGTGTTCCTGGAAGTGAGATGGAGAGAGGAGTTTGGAAACTTCATCGAGGCACAGAGGAAATGTTCAAAGAAGTGATTCGAAGATGACTCGAAGGAAGAGCTACTGCTTCAAGAGATGTTCGAGGAGAATTCTAATATAATTTAAAGGTAATATTAAAATTCTTGAAATCTCACGAAGGGTTGGAAACTCAATAATCAAATATTTTAGGATTTAGAAATGATTACTGAGAAAATAAGGAAAGATACAATAATAATTATTTAACCTAAAGCTTTTACCACTATTAACTATAAATACGTTTTATAATTTAATTCTAAAGAATATCAAACCAAAAACTCAACCCCTTTTATATCCTTTACTCCTCCTCGCATTGACCTCATACCCATCCACTATTCCGCACACCACAGACCATTAAAATACATCCGTTATGGTAAGGTAAACTCTTTCAGTCGCCTTTCTGTAAGCAGAATCCGGAGGAGATATGTGGATTTAGCTGAAAACCCCGTCCTTCCAATAAAAATAACAAAATGGGAATTCTAAATCACTAAGCTAACCAGTCTACTTGGATCTGTTTGATAAAAATAATGAAACTCTAAAATATTTAACGCTTATTGAGATTTAAAGAAAGTGGCTGTTGAGAAAAGAAATACTGATAACAACAATTAAGGTGTACCAGTGAAAAATCTGAAAAGATTGACTTTTATGTTTTTATAATAATTTAAATTTTTATGAGACAGCAATAAACAAGTCCCAGTGGTGAAGACCTTTCTAAAGATACCCTGTATGAAGTGTGATTTAAATTGTTGAGTAGTATTTCTAAAATGTTATATATAAAATTTAAAGTTATAAGGGTATTATAAATTTATTTAATTTGTTGAGTAATAAAAAATAAGACCATGGTGGTTAATGATTAAGCTGTATGATGTATCCCCCCCCCTCAATTTCGAGTTTGAGAGGCTCTTAATTATACCTAGTCACGTGCCCAAGTTTTCCCCTCCAGAGCTCACCCAGAGTCAATCCGGAGCCCGTACGGAGTCCGTACGGAGCCGAAGGGGAGTCTGTACGGAGTCGAAACGGAGTCCGTATGGAGTCCAAGCGGAGTCCAAACGGACTCAATTAGAACCTTTAAAACTATAACAAAAAATCTAGAAAAATTACACATAATAGAGCCACTTCCCCTTTACATTCCAAACTAATTTTCGTAGTCTGCGCAGCTCTAATCACCCCGTGAAAATTCATCAAAGTAAAGTAATTTATAAAAACATAAATATTTCTATAAAACTTTAAAATTCATTTAAAAATATAAGAAAAATAGTAAAAATTCTGGGAAAATTTCCCAAGGTTCTTGAGTGACTCGACTTGATACTTATAAACTCTTCAGACCGTAAAAATAAGTTTTCTCCATAAAATAAATTGTTTTTGCGTAGGCATTCACTCTTGACCAATTTCTTCATATTTAAAACTCAAATAAATTAAATAAAACCCTTTTATATATAAAAAAAATAATAAAGCCAATCTTGCACGCGGTAATAACTCCATTTACATACTTAGGTGCCATACTAAACTTTAGGCTACCACACCGTTACACCTGGACCCTCCTCACTAACATCTGTTAACCCCTTAATCCTCCACTAACCATTCCGTCCATGCTCACTACCCCTTAATAATCCACAGACATTTCATAAACCTTTTAATGTACTATTACATTGACTATTGCGCTGTGCTTTGCTTATTGAGAAAAAGACTAAGACACACTATTGAGAGATTGACTAATTTAGATTTAGAGTTTAGACTAGCGCGGTTAAATAGCGAGTACACAAAGGAAAGTCGCAGTTGCTATTGAGAATTGCTTTCTGCGCTTCGAGTATGGATTTAAAGCCTCTAATTATTGATTTAATGAGCTTCTTTTGCCTTGAGTGTCACGTGGCGCGTGACAAGGTCAGAAAAATTATAGGCCTTTCTTTCTTTATGATTGGAAAGAATTCTTTGATAATCTAGATAGGTGGGTTTGGCTTTAGAGATTAATAAGGAATACTTTCGACCAACAGTGTTGATTAGGATCAGCCCAGATTCAGCCTCATCTTTTTTTTAGTCATTAGGATAAGAATATTTGGGTTTTTCAGCACAGTTAATGTGATGAGTTTAATCATCAGAGTCAAAAAAAAACTTAATTATTTTTTTCCAGAGAGAAAAATTTCAAGAGGTTAGTGCCAGTACTGTCAGTGCATGTTAGTGTTTAAATATGGGTTAATAGTAAATATTAATGGTCGTAGTACTTTTTTATAAATTATTTTTAGATTAAACCTTAATGGAAGACTAATAAAATAGTTATTCTCAATATTAACTCACAATATTTGGATTGGTGAAGACTAGTGGTAGAAAATAGATTAAGATAATATACTTATAGCTAATATAAAGATTATATCAATTTATAAAGACTTTAAAATATATTTTTATATGATAATAATTGTTTTATAATTTTTATTTGAGTCTTAGTAAGTAATTGATGTCCAATAATTTGTCAAATCCTCCCTTACTTATACCAATATCCACTGGAGTGCACAGACCTTCAATCCAGATGATGTCACTTCTATCCCCAGATATTACAGCACTGTGATGGCTCATACCCTCCCCATGGATTCCACTTCAAGCATTTTAAACACCTATATCTCCAGTAAGGACGGTCCATCACAATTAATGATATCAAAAAGCCATACCATAAATAGAGAAAACAGATAAAAGCAGATACCATAAAAAAACAGGTAAAATAACTCATCCAAAGAGAATAAAATAAAACTCAAAGCATATAAAGGAGCCGAGTCAACAATTCCAAGCCCCCAATAACATACCAAAGCATCCATATTAACCCATTAATTATATCCCAACCCATAAATCCAGGAAAATTGATTAAAGGAAGCAGATTAAGTTGTCCAAACTGGATATATGCACCTGTAAAAGGTGTATATGCTTGTGTAGGCATGGTGAGTCCATTTAATATTTCCATATGACCTAAAACAAGCAGAAAAATAAAGCTTATAGGCTATTTAGAGGTTTATATCCGCTTATAGACCTATATATACATAATATAACTACATATTTTACTGAACATGAGGTTTATGCATACATTTAAGCTTATGAATGCCTATAAGTACTTAATATCACTTAAGATAAGTATATTATGACTCCATTAGAACCTTAATAAGTATTATGGGGATATATATAAGCTATTTAAACTTATATAAGTCATTTAATAGTGTCATAAATAAATATATAAAATAACCATATATATAAGTATCATAACCATAATTTTTACTTATAAGATTGCTTTAATTAAGTTTATCTTATTTTAAGCATAAGAAATACTCAGTCCTGGGAATACCTAGGCTGACAAGTACTCTCAGAAGCTTGTCATTTTACTGATCAGACATAGTCAAAGATATATAGGGGTTTGTAGGATTTGGAGCAGTATTTGTTTCAGAAGCTTGCAGAAATGTTGAAGTTTATGAGTTAGTATCAGATGCAGATGAAGACATCTCTGGTGTATTGTCACTAGGAAAGTTCATCAAGAGACTTTATACCTTTAATCTAATGAAGTTCTTGAATCCTTTAATTTATTATATAGTGTTTTTTCAGTATATAAAACCTTTTTACTGATTTAGTTTGTTCAATCACATGTCCTCATTGATTGATTGAAGAAAAAGTTCAACAATTTTATCACAAATAATGATATAGTAAATCAAACATTAAAAGATTTAAACAAAACTATCAATCAGCTTTTGTTAATGGAAGAATTTTAAGATTTAATTGAAAAGTTTTATTTAGATAAAAAAACAGTAATAAAAAAATACCTTTTATTTATAATATAATTTTTTTTGTATATAAACCCCATTCACTGCTTAAGTGTTTTCAATAACATAATAGTTAATCTAATTTTAGCTCTAGTAAGTAATGTAGTAATATAATATATATACCTGTTCCCAGTAATTGATTAAAAAAATATTTCAACAAGTTTATCACAAATAAAAATTTAGTCAGTTAAAGAATAAAAGATTAAAACAAAGTAATAAATCAGCTTTTGGTAATGGAAGAACTGTATAATTGAATAGAGAGACACAAAGAGAAGAATCAACTATATATAATCTTTTATTATCAGAATTCACCCTAATTGATTGATCACTTATTATATCAATAGTCAATAAACACTAGGGACTGCCTAACTGAACAGTACAGCCACCTATTCTACAGCTGCTGACTTCATTTTCATTTTTTTTGATTGAGTACTCACACTTTTTTCCAAAGTTTATTTTTATTATTTTTTATTTATTTTACTTTTTAGCTCACAATCATGCATTCAAAACTTTTGAAACCTTCTCTCAGCCTCATTTCAAGTTTACAGCACAGTTCATGTGCCTCAAATGTTTGTGAACTTGGTGCCTCCCCTCACAAGTCTACAGTACAACCCTCAGCCTGCAATTATTTGCAAGAGGCAGGTTCCACATCACTTTACAAGAAAAAATGAAATATAATTTCTTGTCTTACTGTAATATAACAAGTAAAGAAAAACACAAAAATGATGTTAAACCAATGCAATGAAATAAGATTAAACAAAATAAAGTAAAAAAAAACAAAAAAAGTAAACATAAAATGAGAGAAAAAATATATAATAAATTAAAAATAAATTAAGGTAAGATAAGATTGATTAAAATGAAATAAAGGAAGGTAAAATATATAAGGTAAGATAATGTAAAATAAAATGCTATTCTATAAATGAAATTTAACTTAAATGAAAAATTATCTGATTATTAAGATTTCAGAATGTAAAACACCAGGTACAGAGAATTTGAACCTTTTTATAATATTATATGATGTATTTATTTTAATTAATTTGTGTAAAAATCACATTAATATGATGGTAAAATAAAACTGAGTATAGAGGGATATTAAATATTGATATTCATAATTCATGGTAATCCCTGAAAGAACTTACCTACAATCCATTTGATGAATTTTCACTTTCCAGCTACTGTATCCAGAAAATATTTTTTTATAAAACATCATCTTGAAAAAAGCTATGCCCCAAGCTTCTATGCATCAAAGTTTACATGAAGCTGAAAAATCAGTTAGAGTGTTTTAAGCACAGAAATTAGCCATCCTTGTGCAATTTAGATCCACTAAATATTGTAATCGAAAATTTAACCAAGTGTGGGTATCATGTGTTCACTCCCACCAGCCCATGATGCAAACACACATTTAAATGAGGGGACTCTGATGTGTGTAAGAAAATATTTTTGATGTGGCTTCCCCTGAAGAGCTATTTTGATAAGGGTATATGAAAAAATTGTTTCGAATTCTAACGTAATGGTAATAAATTTTTTAAAATATTGATTTTCAAAATAGTCTAAAATATAGTTTTTAGCTTCCAATTAAGCTTTAAGAGTCTTCAAAAGCCCCTCTTACAAAATAACTTTGAAATGTATTGCATGAGAACATTACTAAAAGCCATGAGATTGATTTAAGACTGCCATCTAATCCCAGCAAGTGATTTATCACTCCTGAACAATGAATGGAAGTTGAAAGGCATGTTTAATGTGGTACCACTCTAAGTAGAATTCTAAAATTTTTACGGTTATCTGATCCTAAAATAAAGCTCATTTTTAAAGATTTACAGAATATAGTACAAGACTATTGAAAAAAAAATCTCAATGGTAGAGCTCCTTTTGAGGCCTTGCTCCAAAGCCTTGCGGAAAAGGATGTGGTAACTAAATACAAAAATGTTACTCACTTATTTTTTGTATCAAAAATAAATCTTAAGCTACTGGGATGCTTTGAAAATATCATAATGTCTGATTCAAGGTATAAACAAAACTGGTAGGTTCCAAATTGTATTTTTGATTTGTTTTGAAAATCTAATTGATTTTATTTGTGATTATAGCTACAAAATGCCTCAACTTCATGTTTCTACCATGATCTGTATATCTCAGAAATTTTGAATTTGTTTTTTTTTTACAAGGAATGAGAAGCTGGAAGACTATAATTGGGCTTTAAATTGTTTGAAGGAGCTTCTACCTGAAGGTTGTGAACCAGGGGAAATTGTTACTGATCAGGAACTTTCTCTGATGTTTCCTGTGGTAGTAAAATTTCCCTAATATAATTATCTTTTGTTACAATGGCACATAAATAATAATCTCACTTTTAAGCTTAAGAAAGATTTTGAGATGAGTGAAGAGTGGGAATTTTTTTTTTTAAAATTTGCAAAAAGTTTTTACATCTTTTGATGAGTCTAAATATGATCTTAACTGCCAAAATCTATAACCAGAAAAATAACATGGCCACCTAATAGAAGGTTCCAATCCCTATCTTTGGCTCATCTCAATTTCAGCTCAGCTTTAATTCTTATGAAAATACTGTTCACTGAACAATGAGCACACTAGCTTGCAAAACAACACATTAATTTACTCTTAAATCAAAACTTAATAAAGGGATAGGTACCTGCTAGCTGGTGCCACTTAATTTTATGTAGTGTATATGAGCTATGCTCTGCAGAAATTTTAGATTATTTAGAGACACAGTGGATTTCCTACAAAGAAATATTTATGAAGGCATGGACAAAATATGTGACACATTTTTTCCATATTATTACCTCTTGAATTGAAGGTCATCATTCTTCAGTCAAAATCTGGCTATATTTCTCATTAGGTGACTTATCAACTGTGGGTTCAAGGCTTCTTCTATCAATAGAAAATTGAGAGAAAGACGTTTTGTTAAAATTTCCAAAGATGTAGCTAGAATAATCCAGCCATGTAATGATAACTTCTGGTATCAAGTGAGAGGGAATGTCTCATATTTTTTGTTATACTTTTCTAATTGAGATACTTATTTAATAGGTTCAATGGAAAATCTCACATGTGCCACTGAATGATGTATCTGAGGAATAAAAGAGATATAAAGTCTGGAATCAACTTGAGCACTATTTTGTCAAGAGTTCAGTTCTAAAATGGGACTGCCATGTGCACATAAATTCAAATAAATTATGGATGGTAGTGACTCTGAGCTAAAAATCTTCATTTTCATCAAAAATGGTGATTACATTCACCTAAAGTTTCAAGAACACTTTTTGATATATCTTTAGCCTTTTCAGGCTTCAATAGTTCCTCAGAGAGCTTCCTTAAAAGCTTCAGCTCCTTTTATAATGCCTTACCTCCTTCAAAGAAGCAAAAGATAGAAGTAGAAGTTACCCGAATTCATGAAACTGATTCAATATGTGTAAATTATGAACCTGGAAATGTTGGTAGTGATTGAGGCTTTCCATCAAAATTTCAAAATTTAAAAACAAGACTCCTCCAGTTTGAGTATATTGAGAAGAAAGATTTTTTGGTCAAAAAAAGCCAGAAATGTATTTCTTGCAGTTACTCTGGTCGTAATACAAACAACTGTCCCTCAAGCAAGAAATCCCTTTCAAAAGTGAAATATGTCCTAAAAAAGTCTGTCTTATCTTTCATTGATACAAATTCAATTCCAGAAATTAGTCCTGTGCTTCAATTCTGTCTTCAAGAGATTCATGATGTCCCTCCAAATGGCCACTTTGGGTATTCATAAATTTCAAAAGCATTAGACTCTCCATGGTCATGGATCTCAGTTTGTAAAGCTATGTTTCAGAGAGTACTGGACAATAGGGCCTACTATATTCAGCTGTGTGGAAAACATTGGGTTAAAGAAATGGTGGAAAAAATATACTTTTTTGACTCTTAAGAACCTTTTAATAGATGTTTTCAGTTTCCAAAATACACTCTAGTTGCAGTAGATACATTTCAAATGCCAATTTTAATTCTTCAACAGATTTGTTATGTACATCAGTGCTCTTTCTCATTTCTCCAAATTAGCTTGAACAGTCAGACAAAGCCACTAGTTATGGTTTTAGATAAAAATGCTTTACACTTTAGATGTGGGATAATGTATGAAGGCTTTCCTCTTCCTTCTGTTTGCTATAGATCATATTGTAGCAGTGAAATTTTTTCTCAAAGAAAATTTTGGGAAGGAGTGCTATGGAATAAACTGGCTTTGTGGTTTTCTCAGAAGACATATTCTGAAGCTCTCAAAGTGCATTTGAATGAATGTAAAGTTATAGAAATATATTGTTTTAATGACATATAGCCATTAGTATTGTGTAATTAACCATACCATCCTTTATAGAGATTATATTATATTATATTATTTTCTTTTATTTAAGTTAAATTGAGACATCAAAATTATTCTCGTGCAGTCATTAGCTGCTGAATTTTCAGCTCCTTTCAATAATTTTTAGGCCATGGTTTATACTGTAGACTTATGAGGGGAGGTTCCAAGTTCACAAAAATTTGAAGCCTGTGACCTGTGCTTTAGACTTGAAATGAGGCTGAGAAAATGTTTGCAAACACTTTTCATGCATGGTTGTGAGCCAAAAAAAAGTAAAAAAAAGTAAACTTCAAAAAAAAGGGTGAGCACTCAATTGAATAATAATAATAAATTATGTCACCAGCTGTAGAATAGGTTCCTGTACTGTCCATTTAGGCAGTCCCTAAATACTAATGAATCTGTTAAGCACATATAGAATACCATGGAACACATCAACCTAAAAACCAGTCACCTTTAATAATCTTCTCACTTTAATGACAAAAACGTTTTTTTTATTTCATAAAATCTCACCCAGCTATGGGTGTGAATGTTAAGGGAAATTGAGATGTAAGTACATGAGAAGTGGGTTTACTAAAGGAGAGCACAAGGCAATTAAAGCAGAAACACAATAACAGAAATTATTGGGTGAGAGGGTGTTAAGACTAAAGAAGGCTTACTGCTACTAGCACTGATTCTAGCCCAAAATGGGACCAACTATGCTACTAAGAAGGGAAACTAACTAGACTGACTATGTTGGGGTTACCAACAGCGAGGCAGGGCTGACTATGCTGATGCAGCTGTGAGGCTAAGAAGTAACTGGATTACTATATAAGTTGTCCAATGAGGAGAACCCAACAGCACTTTCCCTGTAAACCCCATTTTGCAATATCCCTTGCCTCCAACCATTACAATTCATTACACCCATAGTGTTCCTACTCCTTGCCCCTTAACCCAAATCCTAACAGAGGGACATTATTTGGGAGTCTACTGGATTGAAAAAGAAATGCAGCTTCTAGTGGGTAAATGGGAAATTGGGGGAGGAGGCCAGACATAGTAAAACAGAATTTATTATGACATTCCACTTTCTGAAGGGAGGTAAATCAAGTTTTTTGAGCAGGGCAGGAGAGGAGGAAATGTTCAGGTGTGTATTTTAAAGGTAAGGTACAAAGTGAGAAATATGGGGAGGATGAAGCTCTAAAGCAATAAAGGTAGTTTTTAAGTGGGGAGTGGCCTGAGTGGCACTCAAAAAAGGAAATGGCATGGGCTCTGGGGAGACCAGCCAATGTTTTATACATTTTGGCCAGGTCAAATTTGCCCCTAAGCTTCTTGATTGAATTTGAGAAGAGGGTGAGAAGGAGAGATCTAAGGTTTAATTTTAATAGTTATTCCAAGTGTGAGATAGAGGGGGGGAAGTGAAAGTGGAGGAGTGACTTAGCTGGGTTGGAAATTGGGTGGGTTCCATTTTTTAGGGAGTCAGAAATCTTGTTGACTTTCATACCCACCTGTCCTGGGCATCAGTGAAGGGTGAGGATTAGTTCAGGACAGAGCAGAAATAGTTTGTGAATCGCAACAAGAATAGAAAAGAGGATGGAGGAGTAAGAAGTAGATGTAGAATGGGATGAGAGAGCACAGTTGATGGCCTGGTTACCAGTGAAGATGGTAGGTGAGTTGTAAAGTGAGCAAAGTGGATTTTCAGAGAATATCTGAAGTCCTAAGAGGATTCCAATGAGTTCTGATTCATAAACCAAGAAAGGGGATGAGTCACCTAATTGAGTCACATAGGGAAGGGACTGATGTGGATTGAAGGCAGCTGAAAATGTACCTTTCTGTGATTTATATCCATCAGTATAAGTAAAGTAGGCGGATGATAGGGGAGTTTGGGTGATGTTAATTACATTCAAATGTGCTTCCTCCTTTGAGGGGTCTATGAACATGCCAAAAAGGGGTTTGAAAAATGGGGGAAAAGGAAGAGGGTCTCTGAGGTCCATTCCAACCAGTGGTAGAGAGTGTGGGAAGACATTATGTAATTATTAGAGGTGAATTTGGTGAAGATGGGACTTTGGAGGGGTGAAGAGACAAGGGGTTTTTCAAAGCAAGCCATAGGTTTCAACAAGGAGATGGTAAGGAGTCATTCCCAGGCCTTATTGACAGCTATATTGAGTTTTTTCTTGCAGGTGAGTGAGCAGGAGTCATGGAGAAGGGTTCAAATAGGGGTTAAAAAAAGCAACCTAGAGCCTGTTGTAAGTCTTTGTTGTCCAAGACCTGGAGCAGTCTAGTGGTGTGGGTGGATTTTTGGGCTTGTGCCACACAATTTTAGAAAAGTTACTGTGAGAATGGATAAAGGAAGAAATGAGAGTTTTGTATTGTTACAGTGAGATGCCCCAGACTGAGGAGGCCAATTGGTGAATAACAGAAGAGGCTTGCAGACCATGTGGGATAAGTTTTTTCCTATTGGGCTTAAAGGAATGGGTTGATTCTATAAGTGTTCCTAACCATTTGAGGCTGGATGATAGGGAAAAAAGTTTCCTTTCAAATTGGATAGGAAGGGGGGATTTAAGGGGATATGAGCACTTTGTCAATAATATCCATTTAGTTTCTCTGAGATCATAAATGATAGCATATTTAAACCCCCAGGAAATATCCTGTGATTCAAGCTTTGAAAGTTTATCAAACACTTCCTGTTGATGCAGGGCTGCAGAAAGGTACATGAAATTGTCAATATAGTCTAATGAAGATGTGGATCTGGTAAGAGAAGGGAGGATGAGAAGGTTGGAATTTTAAATAATATACAAAATTGGAAAAACAGGAAACCCCTGTGGGAGTCCTTTGGGGAAGAAATTGGGAGTGGATTCATATGAGGAGAAGGAAATACTTTTCCTCTTCCCCACCAGTGAGCTGACAATAAGTAAAGTAAGGTTTTGTGAGAGGGGGAGGGATTGGAGGGTGTGTTCCAGGCAAGAAATGCTCACAGAGGGAATGTTTCAGCCTATTTTTCCCCAGGACTGAGTATTTATTGTGCTTAAAATAAGATAAACTTAATTAAATTAAGCTTAAAAGTTAAATTTTTTGGCTATAATACTTATATATATGGTTATTATGCTTATATATATATTTATTACACTGTTAAATGACTTATATACATTCAAATAGCTTGTCCATAGCCCCATAATACTTATTAAGGTGCTAATGGAGTCATAATATACTTATCTTAAGTTATATTAAGTAACTATAGACATGCATAAGCTTATATGAATGCATAAACCTCATATTCTGTGAAATATGTAGCTATATTATGTGTATATAGGTCTATAAGCAGTTTTAACCTTTAAAGAGCCTATAAGCTTTATTTTTCTGCTTATTTTGGTCATACAGATGTATTAAATGGACTCACAATGCCTAAAAAAGCATATACACCTTTTTTAGGTGCATATATCCAGTTTGCACAACTTAATCTTCTTCCTTTGATGGATTTTCATGGATTTATGGGTTGGTATATGATTACTGGGTTAATATGTATGATTGGGGATGTTATTGGGGCTTGGAAAGCTTATTTGGTTCCTTCATATTCTTTGTCTTTCTTTCTATACTCTTTTTATCAGCTATTTTACCTGTTTCTTAATGGTATTCACTTTTATCTGTTTTCTCTATTTATGGTATGGGTTTATGATATCATTAATTGTGATAGAGGGTCCTTACTGGAGGTCTAGGTGTTGAAAATTCTTGAAGTGGATGCTATGGGGAGGTGATTTTCCCTCACAGTGCTGTAATTACCATGGAGAGCAGTGAAATTATCAGGATTGAAGGTCTGTGCACTCCAGTGGATTTTGGTAAAAGTAAGGGAGGATTTGACAGTTTATTGGACATCAATTACTTATTAAAACTCAAATAAACATTATAAGTCAATTATTATCATATAGAAATATATTATAAAGCATTTATAAATTGATATTATCTTTATATTAGCTATAACTATATTTTATTAACCTATTTTCCACTACTAGCACACACAAATCCAAGTATTGTGAGTTAAAACTGAGAATAACTATTTTATTACTATTTCCTGAGGTTTAATAACTAAATAATTTATCAATAAATAGTTGGACCATTAATATTTACTATTAAATCATACTTAGATACTATCATACACTGACAGAAAGGCTCCCTTCACATAAAGAGAAAGAGATCCTACAAAATTGCCTTTACACTATTGATCCTTCTTATAAGTGGTGAGATGAAGTAGAGCATCCAATGTACTTCTCAAGGGAAAGCCAAAGTAATGACTTTCAGGGAGGAGGTCACCTCCTTCCAAAAGGAAATAAAGGTTTTTATTGATGAGAGAATTAATCAATTTACCAATAGTGTTGAGGAGGGAAATGGGACAATAAGCTGATGGAATCATGTAATCAGGGTGCTTGCTTTTTGGGATAATGAATATCTTGGCCTATTTTCACACAGAGGGGTAGTAGACAAGATCCAGGCATGCTTGGAAAATAGGGAGGAGGGTTGAGGTCACTGCTTGAGGGCTGCAATGAAGAAGTGTATTGGAAATTCTGTCCTTACCATGGGCCCTACCTTTCTTTGTATTGAGAAGGGCTATCAGGACTTCATAAACAGTGAATGGAGGTGATGGGGGAGTAGATGTCTGAAAATTCACATTGAGTTGGAGCCACCAATGTCCCTTCAAACAAGGCCAGAGTTTTATAAGACTGTTAGTCATTGGGGACCCATCTGGGTGGGAAAGAGGGGGGTTGTATCAAAAGACAGCAATCTTATGAGAGAACTCATCTGGTTTAAACAAAGATTGAGGTGTGAGTGTAGTGAGATAGGATTTCCGGTGTTGTTTGCATAAGTATTTAATTTTGCTTCAGAAGGCTTTACTTGCTGACTGAAACTCAGCTGCAACATGTGGAGCTGGGGATGACTTGAACTCATGTTGGGTCTGGTAGCAGGTTTTCTTGAGGGGATCCAAAACACTGAAATTCCACCAGGTGTGACATTTTGAGCTGGGCTGCTGCAGTGGGACAATATCTTCAATTAGTTTGATAAAATAGGAATCAACAGTTACAGCAGCCTGATCAACATAAAAGGGGGAAGGGAAGCATAGAAAAGGAGGCAATAGAAGCATGAAGAGAAGAATTATTGAAACCATTTCCAGTTATGGTAGGGCCTGTTATAAGGGTGGGGTGAGAAGGAGGTGGATATGTGAGTGATTATTGATTTTTGGCTTGATAAACATGAGTTGGAGCCTTCTTGATCAGTGATGCATCTGATTACCAAGTCTGAGGACTCACCATTTGAAAACACAAGGTCAATCACTGAGGTGAAATTCCTTGAATTAAAAAAGGTAGATACCCCAGTCTGAGACATGAGGGACATGTCTAAGTTAGGTAATGCATCTAAGAAAGGGGAAGAGGCAGGGTGATTAGTATTATGTTAAGGCAGGTCAGCCCAAAAATCATGATGAAGATTTGAGTCAGAAAAGAAAAGTAAAGTGAAAGAGCAATAAGGGGAGAGGGAGGGAACAATGAATTGAGTTTTTGTGAAGCTGGAGGGGGGTTGTAGAGATTAGCACCAAAAATAGGTGGTGGGGAAATATTGATTTGAATAAAGTTGAGGTTGAGGGAGGAGCTAGATATGGGATGACAAGGTGAATGGGGAGCTTCTCATTGATGTAGAAGAAATTTCAAACAGGGGATGGGGAATGAAGGGGCGTAATCAGATTCCAACCCTTAGCAGGGGCAGGGAAGTGGCAATCTGGAGATAGAAAAGGCTTTTGAAAAACAAAAACATTATGTGAGTTAATCTTAGGGTCATTGAAAATAGAGTGGAATACATAAAATGAGAAGTGAAAATTAAGTTGGAATAAGAAAAAAGAGAATGTGTTCTTGGGTCACTGAAAAGGGTCATCTAATATTGGGATTTAATGTGAGGGCAGGAAGGAATGTGTGGGAGGTGGAAAACAAGAGGGGCAGAGGAGGGCTTTTCAAGAAGAATAGGGGGAGAGGCTGTTAAATATTTTAAGAGGGTGGTCATGGGGGAGTGAGTTCATGCAGTGGAAGAAGACTGGAAAAGAGAGTTTTGAGCTTTAACAGATTTGGTATTATAATTTCCTGTACAGTTGGAGTATCTGGGAGGAATAGAGAAATGGATTGATAGATGGCCTTTGCTCCAGCACTGGAAACATGTGCTTTTCTCACAGTTGACTGCTTCTGCGCAGAGGACCTGTTCTTCAACTATGAGAGGGTGAATTAGATAGGGAAATATTAGAGAGTCAGTGTGTTTTTGGTCAAATAAGTGAAAGACAGAAGAGGAGTGATTTTTCCCAGAACTGGCCTCTAGGTGTCTAAGCCACAAGATACAGTAGAGGGATTTGAGAGTTTTGGGATTGTCTTCAATCAAGGTGTTGATGGAAGCCTGTCCATTGAGATTTTAGTAGTAGTTTGGGATTCCATGGGCCACCACTGGAAAGGTAGGGGGCTTGTAGATCAAACCCTGTGGGATACACTCTTTCCATGTGTTGACAAGGGTGAGGGGGTCTTCTTTTGAGTAATTGGTGATCTTCAGGCTATTATATTGGTAACAGATGACTCCTTTGAACTTGAGGGGAAGGTTGTCTCAAGAATTGGATAATTTCTTGGTGGATATGCTATTGTTAATGAAGTAGAGGAGCTTAGGGTTATGAAAGTCCTTGAAGACTGAAGAAGCTGGTTCAACATTTTTGATAGTGAAGGATTGGAGGATGTGACAGGGAGGGGCTGTGTGTTGAGTAGTGGTTTGAGGAGGGAGGCCAGCAGCAATTGTCTGGGCAAAGGTGGGGTGGGAGGGACCTGAGGGATGAGGAGGATGGTGAGATGCTTTTGAAGGAAGTAAAGAGATTATTTCATCAAATTTATCATTTATTGTCTTATTGGAAGGGGATGAGGATTTGAGGGAGGGACTCTTGGTGGAAAGAGGAATGAGAGGCAATCAGGGAGAGGGCAGATGGAAGGGCATGAATTTTGGAGATAGTGGCAGTGTGGACAGTGATGTAAGAGCCTTTCCTGGGAGGGTCACTGATTTTGCCTAAGAGGTTGTTGAGGTAAGATACTAGTGCATGTGGGCTCTTGGTGCAGTCCATGCCCACCAATTGAATAATATGGGCAGCTGGGGTGTTTGGGTCCACTGTGAAGGGGAGTGGGACTTCATTGTGGTTGTTGGAGTAAAGATCCATGATGACCAGAAATTATTGTTAATTGAAGTCTCCAAACACAAGCCAGCTTGTATCACTTCTTTTCTCCTATCACTTTGTCCAGTCATGGCACTGGTTGCCTCATTTTTAATTAACACTGGAAGATTCCCAAACCATCTTCCCTTAATCCAGTGGTATCAATTTGCACATTGTTAATTTCCCTGTTCAAATACTATTCAAAACCTTATCCTGTAATTAGTTCATTCCATATTTTCTTTTGTGCCCAACTGCTATGTGAGATTGTATGAAATGAATAATTAAAAATATGGCAGGGGATAGGAGGTAAGATCACCACGAGATTTTCCAAACTTGTGGTATGTTTCAATTCCCCAAGTTTATCAAAAAACCACTTACACTGCAACAAATTTTCATTTTGTCTTGAAGCACAGCAGTGGCACAATGAGCATGCAACAGTTATGTGACAATTATTTTTAGAGCTTAATAGTCTTCAGTGGGTTTTAAATGCAAAAAAAGACTGTTTTGTAACTGTTTCACAACTGCAGCCTAATTTTTATGCCGCATGGCAAAACAAAAATGGGAGAAATAATTATTTCTCTGTACTCTATAATGATTTTTCATAATACAGCATGCAAACAGAAAACAACTACAAAACCTCCCACTCAGCAGGATTGTCTCTTTATTGTGAATACTCTGAGTTTTTCTACTAAAAAACTCCAGAATCATCACAAAACCTGGCTTATAAAAACACAGGTAAACCCTGACAATATGAGCAAAAATCTGACACATCAGCCACCACCCCATCCCAATGTAGTGAAAGGGTGCTCTCAAATATGGGCCACAACATTGGCTAATTTTTACTCATGGTAACCAAGGATTTTTTTTTCTCAACCTATATCTTATGTTTTTAAGATAAAAATATACCTGCAGGTAGCTCTTCATTCTACTCAATAACCATGTTCCAAGCATTCAACATAATTGATAAAAAATACATGCAATGAAATCAATTAAATCCACCAGACTATATCTAATTAATAATGGAATAATATTCATGTGATTAGTTAAAATTATGTTTTTAGTGTGAAAAAAGAACATTTTTGAGAAAAAAGGAGAGTCAAGTAGAAGATTTCAATATAACAAGTTTCTTTAAAAGGGGAAAAAAATGCTGTTGAAAATTCTGTTTATAAAGCTAAATAAAAAATATGATATGGTCTTAGATTATTATCAAATTTAAAGATTTTAAAATCAATTTATCTTGAACCTATTCTGTTAATTTAATGCCACAAATATATATATAATCTTAACCAAAAAAACATATAAAAGTCTAGGCTATCTTGTCTGTTCCCTCCACTAGCTTGTGCGTCCCTGCCTGCCATGCTGTTTGAATTATAAAACCCATTCATATATTCTCATACTTCATTAAAGACTAAAAACTTTTACTCTAACCCTAATTTCGTAACTTCTTTATTCTATATTCTATATATTTTTAGTTTTATATAAGATGGGTGATTGATATGGAAATAACTGGAATGGTAAATATCCAGGTCAAGGTTATAATCCTCAAATTGCATTTCTTGAAGCAAGTTTCTTTGAGCGTGATAAAGTCACTTATTAGCTACTAGAGAGGGTTAATAAAATGGAGCTTCAACAAGAATAATTGAAGAGAGTAAATCAGAAACAAAAAATCAATACCAACTCACTTTCAAATAATCCAGCTTGTGCCAGAAATAAAAAAGAACCTGTTGCTTCTACCTCAACTTCAGCTCTCAGTCCCCTGCCAACTTCAAAAAAATCTAAAACCTCATCTAAAGCACCAATTACTTCTTCCAAAAGAGTATGTCAATTTAAGCTGAATCACCAGCCTCAATTTCAAAGAAGCACCCATCAAAAATGGTTACCAAAGAGTTTCCTGAAGGATTTGAAAAAGAAAAATGTAATTAATTGGTCTATATGCAGAATTTCACTAGATTATTGACTCACCTTTATGTTTTGAAGAAAATTTTTCATTTTCATATTAGACTTTTGTGGGGCCTTTTATTAACTTTCCCTGCTCAATAAGCCCCAATCTGTGCCAAACGAGTAGAGTTTATGCAAATATTTTCATTGGTTAAACAAATCAAAAATATAATTTCAGACAACAAAGCTGCTGAGATTATTAGTAAAGAAAAAATGGAAGTTCTGAAAAGCATGAAAGAAGGTTGTACAAAGTTAGGTTCTGGAATGGCTCATTCCTCCAAGTTCTTTCTGTTTTACCTTTGCAGCACTCTTGCTAAACTTTGACAATGTCACTGGGCACCTGACTTTAATGAGCAACATGATTCCCTCTATAATGAAGCATTTCAAATGAGTGAAATAATTACTTTCTGTCAATCAGTCATTTGAAATAATTATAAGTTCATGAATGTAAATAAAACTTACATCAACAACCTTTGGATTATGTGACAGGCCTACAATCATTATGTGAACTTTGTAATGGCTAAACATTATGAAAGTAAGAGTAAATCTCAAGGAAAATTTGAGAAATCTGAGGAAAGGAAAGTGATACAAAAAGCTTTTCAGAGAGTAAGTAAATTTATTTGAAACTGATAGAAAAAAATACTCATTTTATACTTGATGATTCAGCTCCCTGATGCTTGATATAGTTTTGCTGTCAATAAAAAGTTTCCACAAGGCTACCAGGAAATAATTTCCTGCCTTCAAGCTCATAGAAATGATGAGTATAATCCTAATAAAGATGTCTATATTTTGAAAAGTCTACCATACCATTCAAAATCTTCCAATATCTTTTTTTGCCATTTGGATTCTGAAATGAAGATAGCTGATTGTAATAAAGGAAAACACCAACAACACTGTGTTTGTGTCTGAGTAAAGAATCCAAAGGAAACTTCCTTTCTAAAAGAACCTAAAAAATTTCTGCTTGACTTTTATGACTATTCTTGGTACAATAATCTGCTTCCAGGTCAAAAGATTAATTTAGCAACTTCAGATAAGATAGAATTTTTACATGATCCACTGAAATATATTAGAGGGAAGCAACATCTGGATGAAAAATTAAATGACAAAGAGTTTATAAAAAAATACTGGGACAAGGCAACTTCCTCAAAGAATTTGGATCATGAGGAGATTAATGAAGACTTTGAAAAGGTTGAAAGTGAAAGTGAGGAAGATAGTAATGATGGTAAAATTACTAGCATACATACATTTTCAGATAGGAGTAAAGATGATGCTTCATATAGTGAAGAAGATTTGGATTCCATTGACAAGGAGTGTTCAAGTGTTAATGATGTTGAAAAGAATCAAAGCAAGTGTAAAAAGAAAGCCAAAATTACCAATAGACACTGTTTTGAGGATAGCAATGAGGTGATGCAAGATGCAGTAAAAATAAAGCAAGAGGATATTGACTATGGTGTCAACCATGAAATATCTTCATATGTAAGATTTATTCCTCAGTGGAAGTAATAGAGACATGGTACCATAATAATCTTTAACTTTGGTATAAGTGATATAAAGTGATTATAAAGAGTAATTAAGATATTGACAATCTTGTGATTAAATATAAGTAAAAATTTATTATGAATTATATTTTCTATGCTCATATTGAATTATCTGTATCATTATAGTGGAACTCAGATATTGGAATGATGATGATATACAACTAATAATGTAAGGAGAAAAATAAAATGAAATTCTGATTGAAATAATGAATGATATATTTGCAATTATGTTCCTTTAAATTTTAAAAATTATCAATAGTATTATTTGAAGTTTTTAGTTGAATGTAATGAGGCACATTGAAAACTAAAAATAAAACATGAATATAGAATAAAAGAATATTTGACTGATGATACAATATATCAAAAGTAAAGAATGGTTGGTTTTTTGTGAATTCATAGTATCATATTATCTGTATTGTGTGAATTGTGTGAATTTCAATTTAATGCATATATCTAGGGTTTGTTTAAGGGGGAGTAACATAGTCTATATATATCAAAAATTCAAGGTGAGATAAAATTTTATTGTTAAATGTGTAGAAAAAAAAGGGCTCATTAAATAACTTGGCCAGATTAGTATATATTTCTAGCACAAAAAAATGAATCAATGTGAAAGATAAACAAATGATAAAAATATGTGCATATAGCAACAGTGAAATTACTAGCTTTTTTTTATTGTTAAAAATAAATTTTTCCCTATGAAAATATCAGTGGGAAAACTAGTGCATCCAGTTTATCAATGATATTCACCTCTGAAGAGGAAAGGCAAGGAAGCAAGAAATAGGGGGGTGAAACCAGTTTATCAATGATATTCACCTCTACAGAGGCAAGACAAGGAAGCAAGATATAGGGGGGGTGAATCCGGTTTATCAATGATATTCACCTCTAAAGAGGTGAGGCAAGGAAGCAAGAAATAGGGGGTGAATCTGGCTTATCAATGATTTTCATCTCTAAAGAAGCTAAGAAAAGAAGCAAGCAATAAGGGTTTAAATATAGTTTATTAATGATTTTCATCTCTAAAGAGGCAAGGCAAATAATCCAGAAATAGGGGGGTGAAAAGGGGTAAAACATGTGCATAAAGCTCATTTGAAAATGAATTTGTTAAAGATAAACATTACTCTCTTGTGAAACTTAAGTTTTTGGATACAAAAAACAACAGCTATTTAGTTCAAAAAAAATGAAATTCCTACTAGTTTTACAACTTTAGTTCTTTAACTTCTTGTCACTGTATGGTTATTCCTCTTTTTTTTGCCTTTAAGCCCCTAATCTGTTAGTTATAAAATGCCTCATCATTTTTGTATAGTATTGTTATACAACTTACAATCTATTATATAAATAAACCTTTAATCCCATCTACCATATATACAGAGCTATTTATCTTCTTGAAAATATTCAATTATCTGTCACTTATTATTATTTAGTAAAAATGCTGAGAAATATAGTTTACTTACCACCCACTTTTAAAATATTAGTTTTGACTCTCAACTTGTATCTTTTCTTACTAAAACTCATATTTTACCAATATCAAACAATATAATGTGAATTTCCTTGCCTTTTAATAGTATTACAATACCTTCACCAATCATTATGAATCTGATAATATAATTTATATCCATGCAGTTTTATCACCATCAATCATCTAAATCCATATACATTTCATCTTTCTTTCCAGTGTCTGACCTGCCTGAAATATATTTTAGTAATGGGCTCAAAAAAATTGATTTTCTTTTAACCCCTAAAGTAAATGGATCAAGAATGTGATAGGCCACAGGTCCTAAAATCATATTTTGACTTAAAACCCTTTCCATGCCAGCCTCAGAAAAATCTCTTTGATATACCCCTAAAGATTTAAATATTTGGCTGAACTTTTTATTTTCTATCACATCTTTCAAAATTTTAATACAAACCAATGTACTTTCTACATCATTGACAGATAGTTTCACAATATTCAAAACCTTTGTGATTTCCTGTTCTTCATCTATAATCACTTCACAATAGTTATTCGGCTTTTTTTTTGAAATGTAGCTGCCATTGCTGAACTTCAAGTTGTGTAGTTAATGTCCCCATGGGATCAGGTTTTGATATCCTTTGAGGTGTGGCCACTGATTATATTGACGGATTTCTGGATCTTCTAATTTAAAAAAGTTGAATACTTATGGTAAAGTTCATTGTTTAGTTTTATTTTTGGACCAAAAGGTTTGTTTTCTTTTTTTTCATTGTTTACACTTTTTAGAAATTTCCGTTCCATTAGCCTTTGCAACTGAAAAAATTGACTCATCATTGTATTGGCCATCTTGCTTATTAAAGGAATGGAGCAATACTAAATATTAATACTTGGTTAGTAGATGAAATTATGCTTACCTTTTTTTCTGTTGGTTTTTATTTTCTGAAGAGTACCCACTAATTTTTCCCTAGAACTCAGAAATTCCAAAAAGAGGTCTCCACTAACTAAATTTCTCAGGTAAGTGCCATGCATAATTATGATTTGGTTGAAGGTTTAATCCCCTCCATAAAACTGCTGATTTTTTCATGTATTCACCATATTTTTCTGCAAATTTTCTAGGTAAATCAAGCAAAACTTCCTTTGAAGCAACAGTCTTTGTGCATTCAACTATAGCACAGAAATATTTAATTTGGAGCTTCTCTTAAATAAGCTGATCTTCTATATCAATACCATCTATTATTGTATCAAGCCAGGACAAAGGTAAATCAACTGAAAATAATTTCATCCATTTGCTTGCTTTAAACTTTCCATTTTTTACTATGCCAACTCTTTTTGGAAAATTAACTATACCAGTGGGCACGAAAACTTGACTTATTTCTAGGAGTATTTTTTCTTGTTAGAGTTTACTGTAAGTTCCCTTTGTTATTCTACTTGAATTGCTTTGATTCCTCTCACTCATCTCTTCTTCTCTAGCTGACCCAAATTCTTTAATAATATTCCCTCTTTTGAGTCTAGATTTATAGTCCCAAAGATATAAGAATTGATTACACAGTACTCCCTAATACCAGTTATTCAGTATGCCAAGAGAAATCCAGTTAATTGGATCCCAGTAGTGGAGATGATTCATTTCAGAAAACCTCACCCAAGTTTCTTGAACTAATTTCAACTTTCCTGTTAAGGTGCCTGCATCTTTCCATTTATGTGAGTCAGAAAGTGTATTTTTATGTGTCCTTTTTTTGCCTAGACTTTTTTTTCTGATCTCTGACCTCTTTATACAGCACCAGGAGCAAAGTTTTAAAGAAGAATGAGAGGCAAAGACCCCAACTTTATGCATTGCAACAATTTCACCAATTAGTGCAGCCAATCTAGCAGTTACAATTTGTCCATGTGGAAACTGGTAAGTTTTAGCTCTAATACCTCTATCCATTTCAAGCATTTTATCATCCAAAGGTTTCAGGATATTACTAATTGTCACCATGTCTAGTTGATTAGGTGCCAGAATGATACCTGCAAAAAATGTATGCTGACTCTTATAGTGCATTGAAAGAGGGAGGTTTAGACATTGCATTTCCATGACACCAATCAATACCTGCTTTCCAGAAACTTTATTTCCAAATGGGTTATACCAATCAACAAGCAAGGAAAATACAAGTGGAGATTCTTCTTATTTTTAGCTGGTGCATCACTGATTATATTTTGATAGGCCTTTGATTGAA
This sequence comes from Hemileia vastatrix, assembly GCA_030280995.1. NCBI lineage: Eukaryota > Fungi > Basidiomycota > Pucciniomycetes > Pucciniales > Zaghouaniaceae > Hemileia > Hemileia vastatrix. The sequence goes on along the minus strand of JASXTE010000009.1, from coordinate 15,067,213 downwards.
GATAATTTCAAACTTTCCCATGCATTGAATCATGCATAGAGTTTTCCCACTTTTCAATTTTTATCTCAACATCAGAAAATCCAAGGAGCCAGCTAAGCCAGTTATTGAAACCTTGAGTAACAAAGCAGCTTTTAGGTTGAAATTGGGGGCAGTCTTCTCTTTCAAGGGAAATAATTAGCTCATCATTGACATTGTTTGTGGGATTGGAGGCCTGGGAATTGGCTGAAAAAAGGCCTTTATTACAGCCAGCAGACTGTTGGGTATTCCGGTAGCCACACTTATCTGGGACAGTATCAGGATGATACATTGAGTAAAAGTTTGAGAAAATAACAAATTTGTTTAACTTAATTTGGAGATTTAGTTTCACTGTATTAGTACAGATGTCTTTTGGAATTTGAGATTCCAAGTCTACTTTGGGAGGCAGTTGGTGTCATACATTAACAATTTAAGTAATACATTGATTCATAAACATCATTTTAATAAAACTGATGCTTCATCATAGATTCAACCAGGTAATACATCCCATAATAAATTCTTAAGTGAAAAAGAAAGACTCAATTTTTTTTACAAAAGTTCAAGATGAAATGTAAAATTCTTACTGAAGTGGAACAATGAATCATAAGCTGTTTGAGAACTGTTAGGGGAAGAAGAATCACTTTCAGGTAATGAAGATGGAAAAGATTTTGGTGAGTTGGTGTTAGTTTTTGATGTTGACAAAGTGAGTTTTTGGAAAGATTCCACAATTTCACTTTCATTGATTTGATGTTTTCTCAAAGTTTGGAAATTAATATAACATCCCTTTACTTCCTTCCCAACTTTATTGCATATTGTAAATTTACTACAGGTTGAGCAATCACAAATTAGTAAAGAATCAACCAAATCAGAGGTGGTGTTATCCATAGTGGTAAAGTTGAGCAGTCTGGCAGAAATCAATTAGTATATTGAAAGTATGGCAAAAAGATATTTAGACTCAGGATATAATTGAAAGGTAGTTATAAAATTTCTCAAAAAATTTCTCGTTTTTTACACTGAAAAAATAATTTAAACTAATCACATAAATAGTATTCCATTATTAATTAGATATATTTTGGTGGATTTAATTGATTTCATTGCATGTATTTTTATCAATTATGTTGAATTCTTGGCACATGTGTTATGTACTTAGCGAGTTTAGTATTTATACCTGTAGAGACGTGTTCACTTAACTCTGGTTCATCTCGGAGTAGTGTTTCTGATATTGTCTCTATAGGTTATGGGCTTTCCTATTTTATAGAAGCAAATCCCTCACCATACTGTACTAGTCATACACAAAAGAATTGTAAATTTCTTTTCTGAGAAATACTTCTGAACCCTGCTGGTAGTGTTAACACCAATCTCCACAGATTCATCCTCATCTACACAGTCAGATGACCCCTCCCTCTCTTTGCTCTGAAACCCCTGACCCTTTCAAACCTAAACCTAAACTTCAACACAAACGTCCAATCCTTCAAAAAGGAGCAAAATAATCTATTTCCTCACATCTTTACTCCTCCCCTACAACAAAGCCTGAACCCTCTCTGTCTTCCACTGAACAAACTAAATCAACATCTCTTACATTTCAAACCCCAGAAACCACTCCTGAAACTTTCAGTTAATCATCCAATTCTTCTACCAAGTGTGCTGACACAAGCTATTCTCACTCATCATATTTTTCTCACACTACTTCATCTCCTGTCTCTGATACAATAATGTCATCGGATATTTCCACTCCTCCCGACAACTATTGGGGAGAACTCAGTGATGTCTTCATGGGTCATGTATTTAATGTTTCCACAAAACTTGATAAACTTAACAGCAATGGTATAAAATGGGCAGACTGGTGAAAACTCGTTCTTGTAACAATGAAAAAATGGGTTGGTACAACCAGATATTCTACTTCAAATGTTGATCTGAATATGTCCCTATTGAAATTTTATGATCAACTTTCCTGGACACTAATTTTCAGCTCAATTGACAGAAAATTTCAAGCTGAAATAGACAAAGATGCTTATTGCTTTGAAGCTTTCCAACTGTTGTCAAAAAAATTAGAATCCTCCACACATACTTCCAGTGAAAATCTTTTCTGTGAAATTATTGATTTACATAACAGCACATTCACGGACATTTTGTCTCATCTAGCAAAAGTGGATTCAATACTTCAAAAGATTAAACTGTCCAATTTTTCTTTATTTGACTCAAACGCAAAATCTTTATGGTCTCATGTGTTATTTCCCAACAATGTGAACAAGATATTCCATGCTGTTAGTTTTCATTTTGAGACTCAATAATTTGTTTTGCAGCCTACTAATGGTGAAATGATCAAAGCATTAAATAATGCAGCGCCAGCTACTGTCATCATCAATCTTGGAATGCCTACATCAACCGCTCTCAGTGCTGAGTTAAATGCACTGGCTTTGAGAAAGGAAAATATGGACAGCTATCTACCACCGTAATCTAAACTGAAAGAAAACACTTGTTTCACCTGTGCTTCATTATAACACTTTTTATCATCATGCCCCTACAATCCAAATTGTCCTGCATTTAATATTGAGGTATGGGGTCTTAGAGAAGCAAAATTATGGATGGAGAAACCTAATCTTGAATGGCTGAAGCAACAAATTAGAAAACCAAATTATAGAAACTTGTCTTCTTCATTGGCCCAATCCACTGAACTTGATTTTTTCACTATTGAAGCTCTTGCAACAACTTTAGATGGTATTGACTTTGGAAACAAATAATGGCTAGCAGATCATTTGTTAGACATTGATACAGAGGTTCTTGACTCAGAAGGGACTAACCATGTAACTGGAAATTTAGGTCTTTTGTGTAACTTTACAGAGATATCCCCTATCAAAGTAAATGTAGCAACTGACAGTGATCCTGCTTACATCATGGGTTACAGCAATATAACTATATTGGGCTATCAAGGAGAGAAAGTAGTCCTACATGATGTATTCTATTGCGAAAAATCAAAGCACACCCTAATCTCTATGTACAATCTTATTAGCAAAAATTTTGTTATCCATTTTGATTCCAACAACATTATTATTTTCAAAAAAGATTCTACACCTGTTTTTGTGGCAGTTCATATTAAAGAAAAGAGGAAATGGTCTATAAAATTAAATAAACCCAAAAAAATTAAAAAAATATATGATAATGTAAATACTAAAAAAAATATAGATATCCGAAATATAGAGTGTTTTTTTTCCTCCCCTTTGACCCATTTTCCAAAAGCCATGTTTGTTCCCCCAATTTCTCAATAAAATATCCCCTATCCACCAGCCAAACCTAACTCTATTCTGTACTGGCATTTCTGTTTAGGAAACACAAGTATCAGAAAATTGAAGAAGATCTTAAAACTTCAATGTTGTGATGATGTCCCTTCATCCATCCCAGAAGTTAATTTTTTCTGCAATTTCTGTGCTGTAGCTAAAGGTACTAGGCGCCAAACTGCCATCATTTCAAACAGGGATTTCAAATTTTTGGAGTTAGTGGTATCTGATGCTGTTGCCCACTTTCAATCATGTCTAATAGTGGAGAAGTATATGCTGTAATGTTCTGTGAGCAGTACTTCACATATGGAGAGGTTCACATCATCAGGTCAAAAACAGAAGTGCTGGACTGTTTCATTTCCTTCAAAAACAGATTAAAAAATGTTATAAATAAAAATATCAGATTTCTTAGAACAGACAAAGGAAAGGAATACTATAATAATAAATTCAGAAAATATCTTGATCAAGAAGATATTTTTCATGAGCACTCCATGCCCTATCATCACAAACAAAATAGAACAGCCAAAAGATTTAATAGGACTATCAGTGACATGGCTAGGGAAGTTCTACTTGGAAGTGGTATGGATTCAAGCATGTATACATACGCTTACCTGTGGTTGTCATACATTAAAAATTGACTACCCAATGTCAACACCAACAATAAAACACTGTATGAAATTGTTTTTGATAAGTGTCCTTCCATTGGAAATCTCAGGGTTTTTGGTGAATGGGAATATGTTCATATACCCAAAGAAAAAAGGAAAAAATGGGATGAAAGAAGTCTACATTTCCAAGTATTTACTTTTGCCAATGGTGGGAACGGTTGGGTTTTCTGGAATCCAGACTCAGGCAAGATTGGTTCCTCAGCAATGGCCATGTTTTCCAGAGACCTACCTGTTACTAAGTCTGAAGAGACACACTCTAAAACAAATAAGGGATAATTATTGCATATTCTGAATTGTCTTGTCCTGGGAAATTTCTCAGAAGAAAAAAAAATATCTGCACAAGATGCCCTTGTTAACCATATTGAAATGAATGCAGCTTCCATCTCTGAGAACCTTCCCAAGTCTTGGATGCTAGCCAGTAAAAGGCCCGATTCAAATAAATGGATAGAAGCATGTCAAAATGAACTAAATAATTTTTCAGACATGCATGTCTGTGATTTTGTTGATCTGCAAAAATGTGAAACCATACTGGGTGTGTGCTTGGTTTTTAATATAAAACGTATTCAAATGGTTTTATTGAAAAGTATAAGGCAAGATATGTTGCTCAGGGTTTCAAACAAGTTGAAGGTACCAATTTCTCAGACACATTTTCTCCAACTGCAACGTTTGTTTCTTTGAGTGTAATGCTTATTAGGGCATCTTTGAACAAATGGATTGTCAAATCTTTTGACATTATGGTATCATATTTACATAGCAACATAGAAGAAACAATTTATGTAAAACAACCCAAAGGCTTCTCAAATGGAAATCCTCAACAAGTATGTAAATCTCAAAAAACATTATACGGCGTGAAACAAGCAGCTAGATTCTGGTGGAAGCATCTAGCTTTGATTTTAGAAAATCTTGGCTACATTAGCAGCAAGAATTATTCAAATTTCTATGTGTTGAAAAGAAAAGGATAGTTGGGCCTGATCTGGGTACATGTAGATGATGGTGTGGTGTGCTTCAGTAACCAAGGTTTGTTGGAGATTTTAGAAAGGGATTTAAATGGTAAAATGAAGATTATGTGGAATGATGTATTGACTGGAGTTTTTTGGTTTGAAGGTGGAAAGATCTGAAGATGGTCTCTCAGTCTCACAACCTGCGCTGACAAATAGAATTCTACATGATTTTAACTGCAGTGGATTAAAAGCCACTTGTCTTTTACTGAATTCAATGAACACCAACTCTCTGAAAATGGAAGGGGCCTACAACTCCACAAAATTCTTGTCCATAATTGGTTCTTTTGGTTATCTTTATGCAAATTCTTGACCAGATTTAGCCTTCCCAGTAATTTTTTGGCTAGATTTGCATCAGCTCTGGGTGTAGAGGAATGACACACTTTGAATCATCTCATCAGGTATCTGGAATTTAATTAAGACTTAAAATTGAATATTTTCCCCTCTAGAAGCTCCCTTGTTACATAGGCTTATTCTGATGCAAATTGGGGTGGTGAGTTCCAGCACTTGAAAAATGGCCATGTTTTTCTTTTAAATGATTGCCCTGTTCTATGGCAGTTTAAGAAACAATCCATGGTAGCTATAGCTTCTCTTTATTTTTAATATATTGCCCTAGAGAATTCAACTAGACAAGTTCTGTGGTTGCAAAATTTTATGCTTGAAATTTTCAATTCCATTCCCCCCACGGTGATGTATTGAAACAATAAGGGCGCAATTGTTACTACCATAGACAATACAAGTGACAAGAGGGCATGGCATATTGGGAGGGCTTTCTATTTTATCAATGAAAAACTACAAGCAAATAAGATTATAATTACTTGGGTTCCTTCTGCATTACAGATTGCAGATTTATTAACTAAATCTTTAGGTTCAAATATATGGTCAAGTAAAAGAAAAACATTGTGTGTTTATTAATAATAATAATAAATAAATAAATAAAAATTAAATAAAAATTAAATAAATTCTTAAACATATATTTGATTTCCCTTCTTATCCTGGTTATTTCTTTTTTATTTTATTCTTTTTATTTTTTATTATTATTTAGTTCTTCATTACAGGCACTGTTGGCTAGAAAACTTGCAAAGGAGGGGGTGTTATGTACTTAGCGAGTTTAGTATTTATACCTGTAGAGATGTTTTCACTTAACTCCGGTTCATCTCAGAGTAGTGTTGCTGAAATTGTCTCTATAACATGGTTATTGAGTTGCATGAAGAGCTACCTGCAGGTATATTTTAATCTTAATGAAGTAAGATATATGTTGAGAAAAAAAATGCCTTGGTTACCATGAGTAAAAATTTAGCCAATGTTACAGCCCATATTTGAGTGTTGAGTAGCTAGGATTATGTACTTAGTTATTGTGAGTAAAACCTGTTTCAGTGGCATCCAGGTTCTCCAGTTCTTTTGGGAGTCCTGAGTGCTGATATCATGCCACAGGTTATGAGCTGTTCCCGCCAGTAAATATTATCAGCCATTTTTGACTTCCACTTCATTGGCACAAGTGCAGCGTTAGTAGCCAAAAAACCCCCAGCACAATCTCACAGACTTAACTATCCTTGTGCTGGTAAAACCGAACCCCCCCTCCCATCATCATCATCTTTCCCTCCCTTGCCCCTACCACTTGCTCAAAACCCCTTCCTCTTGCTCACCACTCCTCCCAGTTGCTTGGTACTTCTCCCACTCACTTAGACCTCCTTACTTAAATTCCACCCCTATATTCTCCTCCTTCTCAGGAAACAGGCCATGGTTTCCCTAACATATACACCTGTCCACCTGACACTACCCTCTCCCTCACCTTGTCAAAATAGACCTGTACATAATTCTGAAATTATACTTAGAAAAGCTATAATGAAACAATGCCTAGAGACCTTGCACCTTATCCTGGGTATCACAAGCAACATGCTTAAACTAAACTTAGCAGGTGACAACTGAGATGAATGGCAAAAAAACTCCCTGTACCTCATTAAGAATATTGTTGGCACTGAAATCTATGTTGTGAATGATGACTTGTTTCCTGATTTGGATGCTACACCAATGACTTTTAACATTTTATATAACACGCTCACTACTACTCTTCAACTTAAAATTGACATTAATTGAGGCCACATTGTCTGTACCAATTCTTAGTGGATAAATTCAATTGTGCCCCTGATTTGTCTATGGAGGATCTAAATAATAGGAGCAATATTGTACAACATTCAAATGAAGTAACGGTTAATGTAACTACAGTTGATTACAGCAATAATGATTCCTCACCTCCCTATTTCTTGATTCCTTTTTTTCTGCGTACTGTTAAGAAAAATGAAGTCATTAAGTGTCCTCCAGCAATGAGAGGCTCTCTGATGGATTGGCACAGACAAATAGAGCATGCCAGTGAAAAAATTGTTAAGCAAGTCATCCGACAATCTTTAGGGTCTGGTCTTCCTTTTTCAGTTCCACCTGGATCAATCAACTGTGAAGACTGTGCAATTGCCAAAAGTACAAGAACAGCATCTGCATCAAGAGAAAATTTACCAGAATCTTTGATGAGTCTTGTTGTTGGTGACTTGGTTGGTCCTATGGATCCCACAGTCAATGGAGCTAGATAGGCAGCTATGTTTAGAGAAAGTTCAACTTCATATGGTGAAGTGCTTTTTCTCAATGCTAAATCTGATGCTACTCAAGCTTTTTTTTATTTTTTATAAAAAGTTATAAAATGTCTCTGGAAATAAACTCCAAGCTCTGAGGATAAATGGAGGTGAAACGCATGGCAAACAGATGGCTCAAATACTGGCAAACGGTGTAGCAACTCATGAAATCACTTGTCCTTACCACCATGAGAAAAACGGCACAGCTGAACGTTTCAACTGCACTGTTAGAGATATGGCCAATACCATCCTTCTTTCTAGTGAAGTTCCTGAATGCTTCTGGGGCCTTTCTTACAAATGGTCAGCTCATGTTCACAACTTTCTTCCAAATGTCAAACCTGGGGACAAAACTCCTTTACACCTGATGTACAACTGTGACCCCAACTACTCTAATTTTTGGAACTTTGGTGAAACTGCTTATGTCCATATCCACAAAGAACCTTGACAAAAAATTGATCAAAGAGCTCTCATTTGTAAGTGTGTAGGTTACTCCTTGAAAAATGCTGGTTGGATTTTTTGGAATGAAGAGACAAACACCTTTTTGGAATCTGCAATGGCCAAAGTTCCTGGTGACAATCTCCCTTCCCATGAAATTTCTCTTCATGCACCACCTGCTAATTCACCATCCAAAGGTTCTCTTGGTCACATCCTAAATAGTTTGAAACTTGGTGATTTCAAAGATGAAGAAACTCTTCTTTCTCAAGAAAAATCAGTTTCTGATGTTGTCAAAATAAATATGTCTCACTCTTCTATTATTCCAAGAACACACCTTCAAGCTATGCTTTCACCTGATTACCAAAAATGGGAACAAGCTTGCAAAAGAGAATTGGACAACATGAAATACATGGATGTGTGGTATGAAGAAAAAGTTCCTCCTGGTTCCAAGATCACAAATGCTAATTGGGTTTTCACTATCAAGAATCATTCTTCAACATATCCAACTTACAAGACTTGTTATGTGGCAAAAGGTTTTCTTCAGCAATATGGGATTGACTTCACTGAAACTTTTGCCTCACAGAATATTCTTTTAAGCCTTGCAGCTTATCATCAGTGGCCAATCAAATCGTTTGATATTACAGCAGCCTATCTCCACAGTCCAATTGATGATGACATATGGGTGCATCCTCCTGAAGGCTATCAACTAAAGGATAAAGACAGTGCTCTCCATCTGAAGAAGTCTCTCTATGGTACTAAGCAAGCAGCAAGATGTTGGTGGCTTCACATTGCCAGCAAATTGGATGAACTGGGTTATAAAGCTAGTCAGTATGATAAAAATTTTTATGTTCTCAGGAAAAAAAATTCTTTGGGTGTTGTGTGGATTCACGTGGATGGTGGAATTGTGACTGGAAGTAGTGAAGAGGTTTTGAAAAAGTTAGAGGATGGTTTGGATGGTTCTCTGAAGGTAAATTGGACTGAGAAAGTAGATGGAATAGTTGGTGTTGGAATCAAAGAAGTTCCAGAAGGATTTGATCTCAACAATTTTCAGCTCATTGAGGAGAGTCTGAGGACTCACAACACATCTGGTCTGACAACTTGATTGCCTCTTCCTCAAAATCTAACCAATGAAACAGCAAAAGATGAAGAAGAAGCAGTGGATACCACAAAATATCTTTCAATTCTTGGTGCTCTAAGTTATGTCACAGTTGTAACCAGGCCAGACCTTTCTTTCCCAGTCAATTTTCTAGCATAATTCTCCTCTAAACCAACCTCAACACATTGGACTGCCCTTAACCGCCTTTTGCACTATGTTCAACATTCTGCAAAACTTTCTCTTCATCTTCACCCTGACTGCCCTGTCCCCCTTGAATTAGTTTCTTTTACTGATTCAACTTAGAACAACAAAGAATTCTCAAGATCACAATCTGGTCATCTTCTACTTCTCAATGATTACCCAGTTGTATGGACATCAAGACGTCAACTTACTGTCAGTGATTCCTCTATGTCCACTGAATATGTTGCTCTCAGTGGCGGTATGAAAGATGCTATTTGGATATCAAATCTGCTCAAGGATCTCTTTCCTGAATTCCCACCTGTCAAGCTTCACTGTGACAACAAAGGTGCAGTCTCCAATGCAAAGGACAGCCCTGGTAACAAATGTACTAGGCATGTTGATAGATGCCATTATTTGGTGAATGAGCATCTCTGGAGTGGGTCCCTACATCTCAAATGTGTGCTGATATTCTCACTAAATCACTGGGCCCAACTCTCACTTTTCATAGAAGGAAGGATCTGTGTGTGTGTGGTAAATAAATGATAATAATAAATAAAACAAAAATTAACATAAACAAAAAAATAAAAAAAATAAAAAAGTCTACCACTAATGAATTTTTATTTATTTTAGCTTATTTTACTGTGAAACTGGAGGAACATGATTAATGGTTTTGGAGTTGGTAATGATGATAGGATAACAGTTGGCTGGGGGGGATCAGAGAAGAGGAGATGGATACTTGGAAATAATTAAGTGGGGGGGATGTTGAGTAGTTAGGCTTATGTACTTAGTTATTGTGAGTAAAACCTGTTGCAGCCCTCTTCCCTCCCCAACTCCCTCTCCATAATTTGGATACTCGCTCCCTTGCTCTGTGGCCCTCTTTTTAGCCTGAGTATTGTTAGTATAATACATATTACTTTAAAGATTTTTATATGTTCTTATTTTTTCATTTCGCTTCCCAAAGTAGACTAATACTAACTGAATGTAGAAGGTACAAAAATCTGTATTGTGTTAGTGTGAGAAGTCATGATCCAATATATATAATCCTCTCATTTCTCTGATATTCCCATATCTTTCCACGTCTCTCGCTCATCACAACTACAAGTCCTAATACACATCTTCATTCAATACTACAGGTGTGTACTACTATTAGTATTAGTCAATGTTACATCTAAAATTATGTTTTGTTGTAGGTTAGCGCACCATAAATCATACTTCAGCTTCATCCCGAATTACTAGAGGAGAAGACTTACACTTGATTAAAGGTGTGCTTGTTAATAGTTAATTATTGCTACTATCATTCTTAAATTTATCATTTACAATAGGTTAGCACATCTTGTTGTTACGTTTGTGATTCGGATCAGTGACGATTTGCTACACATTGATCAGGTGTGCCTAACTTTGCAATATATCTTTCCACTTCTCTTGCTCATCACCACTACAAGTCCTAATACACATCTTCATTCAATACTACAGGTTAGCACACCATAAATCATACTTCAGCTTCATCCAGAATTACTAGAGGAGAAGACTTACACTTGATTAAAGGTTAGCACATCTTGTTGTTACGTTTGTGATTCGTATCAGTGACGATTTGCTACACATTGATCAGGTTAGCGCACCATAAATCATACTTCAGCTTCATCCCAAATTACTAGAGGAGAAGACTTACACTTGATTAAAGTTCTCTTTAATTCTAACACATTATCAGTACCAGGCTCATGTACTATCATTTAAACATTAACTAGTAATTCTAAAAATGGACAGCAATAGCATCCGTGAACTAATTTCAGCACTTAAAATCAAAAATGACACCAAAATTAAGAAGGATAACTACTTCACCTGGGCAGCACACATGGAAGGACTTCTCTTTGAGAATGATCTATGGGATGCAAGAGAAAACAATTTTATCATAACTACCACTACAAAGGAAGATGGGTCAAATATAACTACACCAAGTGCAAATGAAATTAAAAAACGTCAAAAGATAAATATGAAGGCTTACTCTATGATCCTTCGACATCTTGATCACGAAAATACGATGCTAATCTGCGACTGTCCGGAGCTAAAAGGTGATCCATACAAAACATGGATAAAGCTGAAAGAAAATCATGCTGAAGTCAATCAGTTCACTAAAGCTGCCGCCTTTAAATCACTAAACGACTTGACATATGTCACTGACCTCAAAAACTTTATCACTGACATTAGAACAGTACTAAGAAATCTAAGAAATGCGAACATAAGCTATGAGGGTGATACAGTGGCAACGCAAATAATCATGAAATTGCCGGATCAATATCAAACCACAGCGCAAAATATACTTGCATCTGGACAAGTCAATATGACAAATGTTCTGGCAATACTAGAACAAACTGATAAATTTAACAACCTTCAGGACAGCCAAAAAAATGAGGCAAAAACAACCAATGCCCTGATAGCAGAATCAAATAAAGCTGAAACGTCTAAATACAAAGAGAAAAAGCCTTGAAAGAAATGCACACACTGCAGCAAATCAGGACATCTCAAGATTGAATGCTGGGAAAAGGTTGGCAAACCTAGCTGGGTAGAACAATGTAATCAATGGAAGAAAGAGATGGCTGAAAGAAACAAAAAAAATGAAGACTCAGCAATGATGGCGTCCAACCAGTATGTCCTCATCTCTTCTATCAACAGCAACATTAACCTGAAACCAATTCTTGACTCAGGAGCCACATCAAAGATGATTAGGGATCGTAAATACTTCTGGACATATAAAAGAACTGATTTTGACATGGTCACCGGAAATGAGAATACGAAATGTGTTGGTAAAGGGACAGTTAAACTAGTTGAAGGAAATAATGCTATATTTCTTGATGCACTCCATGTACCTAAACTCCCGTATGATCTTTTTCCAACTACTGTGTTTTGGAGAAAGAACTGTCAAATAAATTACCTTAAAAATCCCGAAAGATGCATCATCAGTTATAAATACTTTAAATTTTCTGCTGATATCGAAAATGACCTGTGCAAAATGTGTGGACAATTCAGACCTGCTGAGACTTCACTAACTTGCTCTGTTAAAATGTGGAATGAGAGATGAGGACATCCAAATTCAACATACACAAAGTCAACTGTAGGTGAATCATTGAACGATAATCAGTTCTTTTGCAAAATATGTGAAATGACAAAAGCAAAGAAACTGCTGTTCAAAGGACACTTACCAGCGCCAAAGAAAGCCATGGATGTAATACATACGGTGTGGCATTCCAAATCTGGGTAGGCTACTTAGGTGAAAATTTGATTGGACCTTGGTTGGAAGAAAATCATGGTGTTAGCCGGTGTTAATTTGGTTGAAGGGAGTTAACTGGATTTTTTTGGGTGAATTTATGGTGATTTTTGGAGGATTTATGGTGATTTTTTGGAGGATTTATGGTGTTTTGGAATGGATATATGTTGGTATTCCTATCGTTATTTGATGGTTTCATGGATTGGGTATTGGTTTTACTGGATTTTCTAGGGCTCTCTTGGTATTTTTGGTGGATGCAGTGTGCTCATGGAGTAGCCATTTTTTTTTCGGTGCGCTCCGGTAATTTTCCGGTGCAAAAGCAAAGTGTACTGGAAAAATTCTTTCATTGTGGAAAAGTTTGGTTATGGTGAAAAGATTAACTCACTCTGGCCAAATTAGCTCATTATGGCAAAAAGAGCTCATTGTGGCAAAATTTGCTCACAATGGGAAAGTCTGATCACCAGTGCAAAGTTTGGTCACTGCAGAAAAGTCTGGGCACTGTGGTAAAGTTTGGTCACCATAGAAAAGTCTGATCACCAGTGCAAAGTTTGGTCACTGCAGAAAAGTTTGGCTATTGTGGCAAAATTTGGTTAGAATTTATTATGCTTGTTAGATCAATATTTTATTGTAGTTCCTATGCATGTAGGGTATTGTTGGAAAGGTCTGGAGGAGGAGAGCAAGATAGAAAGGAGGGAATCTTAGTCTTCTACATGTTTTTTGTCTTTTAGTTTCGATAACAAGGGTCTTTTTGATAATGAACAATATTTAAAATATAACAACAGTTATAATAAAAAATATCAACATATAGGGTACCATTGGATAGCTCTCATCCTTGGTGACTCAAATTTATTTCTTTTCTTATAAAATTTATAAAATAAAAATATAATAAAGAAAGCTCTTTAATTTTGGTGGGAAACTGGGTAAATCTGGGGCAGACCTTTAATAAGGCACCTTTGAACAGATCATCCCAAGGGTAGTTTCTGGGGTATTTTACTGTACTTTTCAGTCTCTGGGGCAATTGTTGCGGCTTGTTCTAAGTATTTTCTGTGACTGGTATCAGTGTAATCTGGTATTAGGTTTCCAACACTTTCAAAGTCTTTCTCTCAGATTTTCAACTTATCCAACTCTTCAAGCAGATCTTCAAGCTTAGTTAATTGAATCTTACGTTTACTTAGAGTGACAGGGATTTTTTTTTGTTTTTCCAACTCCCTCGGATTCTGCCTGCAGCAAGGTGAATGTAGGAGTCTACTCTACAACAGATCTTAGTGGAAGAATAAAACCACCAACCAACAGTGGTTACGAGTATTACATGAAAATTACTGATGGCCTGAAATCAACTCGAGCAGTATATCTATTAAAAAATAAGAATGAAGCGCTGTCAAAGTTAATAGAATTCAAAGCTAAATATGAGAAAATCTGTGAATCAACAATCAAGACCATTGTAACTGATGGAGGAGGAGAATACTGCTCAAACAAATGTGAAACTTACCTGAAAGAAAATGGTATCACTCATCAAGTTACAGCACCTTATACGCCTGAACAAAATCCAATTAGTGAAAGAGGGAATAGAATCACCACTGAGAAAGCACATGCTATGTTGTTCCAATCTGGATTACCACTCAGCTATTGGGGAGAAGCAGTAACCACTGCGGTATACCTAGAAAATTTGATAGTCAATAAAGGTGCAAACATGATGTCACCACACAAGGCACTCACTGGCAGAAAACCTAAGATAACTCACTTTCACCCATTTGGATGCCTAGCCATTGCAAGTATTCCAAAACAGCAAAGAACCAGCAAATTTTCTCCCACTGGTACAAAATGTGTCTTGCTTGGTTACTCTGAAGGGAAAAACAACTACAAGTTAATGGATATCAATTCAAAAAGAATATTCTTCACTCACAATGCTACGTTCAAAGAGTCCATATTTCACATGAAATATGAAAACAGCCCCAAGGACATGTTTAGAATCATTGTTACACATTCTACAGTCACAACATGTACAAGAACCCACGCTTATGACAATGAGGAATTTTTTGATGCTGTAGAAGAACAAGGTGAAGACTCAGCGGAAAGCAATGAAACTTCAGTTCCCAGACAACATATTCTGCGCCTTGGTCCACCACCGTCTGAAAACAATGAGAATCAGCTCACTGGAATGAGGTTAATATCTCATGACAGGAATCAAATAAATGAGCTAGAAGGCACTCACAATGCACTCATTAACTTTGTCCAACAACAGACTTCAGATCCTGAAAACTATAAAAGGGCTATTAGTGGAACTCAAAGAGCATACTGGACAGGTGCCATTAAAGAAGAACTCGACTCACTGTATGAAAATCATGTTTGGTGTACTGTCACAAACAACCAACAAAAAACTATTCCCACATGATGGATCTTCAAAACAAAATACGACGAAAACGGGGTACTCAACAAGTTCAAGGCACAACTAGTCATTAAGGGATACCTACAAAAACATGGTATAGACTTCAATGAGACATTTGTACCCACGGGAAGAATGGCCACGCTACGCACCATCATTGCACTTGCTGCTGTTGAAGGGTTACCCATACACCAAGTCGACATTAAAACTGCATTCTTGAAGAGTACCCTGGAAGAAGACATATTTATTCAACCCCCAGAAGGTTTTGCCAAATGGTTAGACCAGTCAAATCTTAACTGCAAAAAAGAAATAGAACAGTTAAATAATGGACGTCTAATCTTGAAACTAAAAAAGGCACTATACGGCTTGAAGCAAGCTTCAAGAGCGTGGTATCAAGAACTCTCAAGGTGGTTCCATAAACACAATTTCAAGACAAGTAACAGCGACCCATGCCTATTCATCAGAAGAGATTCCAACAATTACTATTTCTATGTCTTCACTTGGGTTGACAACATGGCAATTATTAGACATAGCGCTCATCAATTTCACGCTGAACTATCAAAATATTTCAAGGTTCATGATTTTTCAAAGGCAACTTATCTGTTAGGAATACAAATTAGTAGACTAAGCACTACAACCGTTCAACTACATCAAAGTCAGCATATATCAGATTTGCTTGAAACCTATGGTATGGCCAACTGCAAAAGTAACCCAACACCAATGCAATCAAACATACAACTATTACCCTCTGATGATGAACAACATAATCAATTTCTGAAAACTGGGAATGATTACCGAAGCATCATTGGAAGTATTGGATACTTGGAGCAGTGTACTAGACCAGACATCACACATGCAGTAAATTACTTGTCTCAGTTTCTGATAAAACCAAATCAACAGCACTGGCAAGCTGCTCTCAGAATTCTACAATATCTCAAAGGTACAGCTGATATAGGAATAGTGTATTCAAAGGATTTCAAGATTATTATACCAACAAAACCTACTCCCAACAGTCAATCACCCACTGGATTCAGTGATGCTGATTGGGCTGGGTGTAGCCTAACACGAAGATCAACTAACGGTTATTCATTCTTACTTAGTGGAGGTGCTGTCTCATGGAAAAGCAGAAAACAGAATACCGTGTCAGCCTCAGCTACTGAATCTGAATATAAAGGTTACCTCGATGCTGAACTAGAAGGAGTATGGCTGCAAAAATTACTATGTGATTTAGGATATGAAACTAACCAAGGAACTTTACTCTATGGAGATAATCAAGGTGCAATAGCATTGTCTAAGAACCCAGTGGCACACAAACAAACCAAGCACATTGAAGTTCACTTTAATTGGGTCAGAGAAAAAGTGTTGGATGGTGAATTGAACCTCAAGTATTGCTCCACCAATGACATGGTTGCAGACATCATGACTAAGGCCCTAGATCGAAATAAGTTTGAAAAATTCAGAACAGATCTTGGTTTAAATATATGTTGACGCACTATTGGGTCAAGCAATGAGGCGGAGTGTTAGTATAATACATTTTACTTTAAAGATTTTTATATGTTCTTATTTTTTCATTGCGTGTCCCAAAGTAGACTAATACTAACTGAATGTAGAAGGTACAAAAATCTGTATTGTGTTAGTGTGAGAAGTCATGATCCAATATATATAATCCTCTCATTTCTCTGATATTCCCATATCTTTTGACTTCTCTCGCTCATCACCACTACAAGTCCTAATACACATCTTCATTCAATACTACAGGTGTGTACTACTATTAGTATTAGTAAATGTTACATCTAAAATTATGTTTTGTTGTAGGTTACCGCTATTAGCGCAACGGCAGTGTTTTTTGGAAAAAGGAGTAAAAGATTGATGATTTAATTACTGTTTCTGTGGTACTAACTATATACACTGCTGTGGCGTAGTTGGAACCTAACACCCGCCCCTCCAACAAGACGCTGATTCCAGTATATATAAAATTATTTACAATTTTTCATAATGTTGTTATGATAACTATTAGGAATATAAGAGAAGAAAATAAAAGATTATAAAGAAGTTAATATTGTTATTATTTGATACCTAAGTTCTCACATCCCCTTTCATGTAACTGTTTGTTTAGTTGTTTTGTCATTATATCTGCCAGTTGTTCTGATGTAGATACCCATGATATTGTAACTTTTCTTTTGTGTAGTTCTCCATTGACAAAAAAGAATTCCCTGTTGCTGTGCCTGGTCCTTTTATTTGAACTTTCATCATTCAATACCTTTATAGATGCTTGATTATCACATTTTAAATGGAACGGGCCTGTAAAATTAATCAAATCATTGAGTAAATTTTGAATCCACAAGCCCATTCTAGTTGCACCCCCAAGAGCCATGTATTCTGCATGGCATGTTGAGGAAGCAACAGATGGCATGCGTTTTGAGGACCAGAATATTAAGGAACCTTGCATGTTGATAATCATGCCTCCAGTTGATCTTGAAAATTCCCCGCCCCAGTTCGCATCCAAGTAGACATCTAGATTGATGTTATGTGAGGTTGATAGTGGATATAAGTGTAGTTTCTTTGTAGATGTATATTGTAAATAACCAAGTAAGTGTTTCAACGCTCTCCAGTGTTTGTTGGTGGGGTTTTTTGAGTGTCTAGCCAATTTATTTACAGAGAAACTGAGATCTGGATGAGTTTCTGTGGTTAGATAAGTCAAGGAACCAATAATCGACAGATAATCTCCTGGATTAATAGCTGGGTGGTTTTGTGGGGCTGTGGAAAGGTCTATATTGGTCGGCAGTGGTTGATGGTGACATATTCCTGTTATATGATGAGTTGTTAAAATTCTATAAATCAAATTTTCTTGACTAAGTTAAAATCCTCTTTCATTCCTTTCTATCTTGATGCCTACTATTGCATCCAGTCTATCTTGCCATTTGATGATGAGTGTTTGACTTAAATCTTTTTCAAGTTGTTTCAGAGCCTCATTATTGTTGCCAGTTACGATTCCATTGTCAAGATGAACCCAAATCATAGCCTTTGTGTTGTTATTCTTCAAAAAATAAATGCTATTGTCATAGAATGACATTTCATAACCTAGGTTTTTTAGTTGCTGTCCAAAATGTTGCCACCAGCAACGTGCTGCCTGACATGTGCCGTAAAGAGCTTTGAGCAATTTGAAAACTTTTCCATCTTTTCTTTCAAAGCCAGGTGGGTCCTTTACCCATACTTCTTTGTCAATTGGACTGTGCAGGTATGCTGCTGTGACGTCAAAGGCATGGACTGGCCAGTTATACATTGCTGCAATTGTGAGAATGATTCTTTGGGCTGTAAATGAGGCTGTTGGAGCAAAAGTGGAAGAGTAATCTATACCTTTTACTTGTTTAAAACCTTTTGCCACGTATCGAGCCTTCAGTTTTGTGTTTCCTGTTGATGCATCTTTATTTTCTGCAAAAACCCATCTAGCATCCAGTATTCTGGCTCCTTCAGGTGGTACTTTTCTCTCCCAGACCTTCATGTTTGTTAAGTTATCTATTTCTTGTTGGCAATCTTTTTTCCATTCATCACCCTTCTCAGATTGTAAGGCTTCTTTAAATGTTTTAGGTAGCTGAGTTGCAAAGTATTCACAATTTATTTGAATGTCTTTCACCAGACGATCTTGTTCAATCATTTGCTCTTCCAGATCAAAATTTCCTAGTATGAGATTGCTGTTGGCTAAAGTGTTTGCACTGTTCATTACAAAATCGAGGGACATTTTATTTTCACTTTTTGTTTCACATTCTTTGAAGCTGGCCCATGCAGATGTTAAGAATTTCTTTTCTATTGGGTCCCAAAAAATCCAGCCTTTCATACCAGCTGGAAAACCTACAGTGTAACATCTTCTTGCTCGGACATCTAGCTTTTTCCTTTCCTCTTCAGGTATGTGTACATAAGCTACTTCACCAAATTTCCTCAGAATATCTATTTGTGGATTAGTGTTGAAGAGTGCTTCATAGGGTGTAATTGAGTTGCAAATAGTGTTGGGTATTCTGTTTAGGAGATATGAAGCCCATTTGAAATCAAAAGACCAGAAAGTTTTTCCAAGACGACTGTCAAATAGTATAGTTCTTCCCATTTCTGTAAGAGTACGATTAAATATTTCAATATTTCCATTTTGTTGATGAAAATATGGTAAAGATTTTTCATGTATTATTCCGTTTTTTGTTGTGAACATGTCCATCAGTTTATTGTTGAATTCTCCTCCATTGTCTGATCTAATTATTTTGACCTTCTGATTTGTCAGTTTCTCCAATCTTGTTATGATGTTGATGACTGTATGTGTTGATTCAGATTTGTTTTTGATGACACGACACTCACTGTATGTTGTAGCTAAATCTCTGAAGGTTAAAGCATATAAACCACCGTCAACTGATTCCTCTTCAATTGGGCCGATTAAGTCCATAGTTACTATTTCAAGTTTGTCAACTTTTCTACCAGTTGACTCAATAAAACATTGTCTTCTACTTCTTGCACATTTGACAAGAATCACATATAATATTTCAATTAGGCAATTTATCAGGTAATCCATGAACCATTTTCTCTTTGCACATCTTTTGTATTTGTCTCAGACTCGCATGGCCGAGTAGGCAGTGCCAAGTGTAGAGGATTTCTTCATCTTTGTTTCTTTTTCTTAATTCAGGATACTTAGTTGGGATCTCAAGACTAAATATTGCAGGTTGTATAGGTAAAACATTTAATTCATTTTTATTATGGTCAGCATATGATAATTTAGTAGTTACATCAGAAGATATATTTGAATTATTATAATGCATTGGACTATTAAATGTCCATTTCCTATTGATGAACATGGCTGACAGGATTGGAAGGCCATGATAGCTGATGAGAAAATCATTGAAGTTAACACATGAAAAGTTAGCACCACTCTTGATTAGGGATGCTGGAGAGATTAGCGTACCTCTAGCATCTTCACAGTAGTATACTGGTCTAATATTGATGATTTCCTCATTGAGACCATGGAAGCGTATTGTCCCTTTGCCTGTAATCAGAGGAGAGGAACCATTAGTGGCCACTTTCAAAGCAATGGGATTTTTCAGAGGAAGAAAATCAACTAACTCATTCAGATTACCAGAAAGATGATGAGTTGCACCTGTGTCAAAAATAGGGTTTGCCGAGTATGCTTCATTGTCTGATAGTTGCATTCTAGCAAAAGCAGCTGCAGATGCTTCTGTAGAGTCATCAGTGAGTTCTACTATTTGTGCTGAAGCAGATTTTGCTTGAGGTGGTTGTGAGGTGTTGTGACGGTTTGTTTGTCTTTGAGGATAAATTGGGCGGTAAGAATCCATTTTTTGTTGTATAGGCCTCTGGTGGATGGGTAGATTTGGTTTGGGTGGAGGATTGTTATTAGGGACGATTGTTGGTTGTATTATAGAGGGTGGTACTACCATTGGATAGTGTGTGCTGTAGCCTGCTTGCCTGTTTTGGAAAAAAGAATTGTAATTGGTGCGGTTGTTGAGAGTTCTTTTAGGAAAGTTGGCTTGCAGATGACCTGATGAGTTACAGATATAGCAGTTGCCTGGAGATCATTGAGTAGCAGCATTAGATTCATAGACATTCTGATTAGCAGCATTAGATTCATAGACATTGATAGAACCAGAACCAGAATCAGAGAGAGGTAGCTTAGCAGAAACAGAAGCAGAAGATTCATTTGCAGTGACAGAAGTATTAGTAGTAGTAGTATTCAGAAGTTTATCATCATGTTTAAGTCTTTCCCAAGTGGTACAAAATATTTTGTTGAGAACTGCAACAGTGATTGACTTGTCTGATTTGCATAGTTGTTCTGTTTCTTTGAGCACTTCTGAGCTGAACCGTGGGTTGTCTTGGATGATACGTTGACAGAGACAGCCTAAGATGTCCTTTTCACTGAGTCCTTGAGCCCATAAGCAAGCACATGCATCTCGAAATTCATTCATTAGCTCTATGGGGTTGTCGCATTCTTTAGAATGAAGATCGATCACTCTTTCTATAGCATTCAGTTGAGCCGCTCTAGAAACAGTGTTGAAGACACTTTTGATGTGGCGAAATGCAGTCGTGCTTGGTGCAACATCAATGATTTGAGATTTCATTTCTGGCCCAACAGAATTGATCAGTATCGCTTGACCTATTCGCTCTTTGATGGAAGTTTTCGAGGCCCCTTTTCGCTCTAGAAAGTTGGTTTCACCAGTGAAGTCACTGATGACGCTTTGTAGTTCTCTATGTCATTCGCGGAAATTTGAACCATCGTCTTTTAACGTATGTTGCCAGTCTTTCAAAAGCATCCTTGCCTTAACAATGCTGTCCCAAATATAAGAGTCTTCTTGAATACGCAGTAGTACACGCGGATTGGGTGCATCTTCCATGTCAGATGTCACATCTTCATCATGAATTTGAGCTTTGTTTTTGTTTGTGTTATTGTCTTGAGGTGGTTGTTGTGGATAGTTAGGTATTGGATGAGAGGTTGGTGTATCGTAGTCTTGAGGGGTCAGTTGTTGATTGGACAGCATCATCGAAGTAGAGTGAGAAGAAGTGGAGAGAAGGAAGAAGAGAAAAACAGGGAGAAAAAGAAGAAAAAAAGAAAAGGAGAGGTAAAAAGAAAAAAAAAATTAAAAGAGAAGAAAAAATTAAATAATAAAGAAAAAAGAAAAAGGATAGAGAAAAAGTAGAGAACGAGAACGAGAAACGGGGTAAAATAGAGGGATATATATATTAATAGAAGGTTTTTTTTTTGTTATTGTTTTTATTTATTTTATTTGTTTATCGGTTAAATTTCGCTTTCAGAGAGATAGTGTCACTATCTTGCTTTGATGCTTGGTGAGAGCACCAACCTAATCACTTGTAAAATCGATGTTATATTTATATTAATATTTGTTTTTTTTTTTTTTAATTTTATTTTTTTTTATTAATATATATTCTTTTTATAAGTTGAGAGAGTAGAAAGAAAAAAAAAAAAAAGGGAAATGATAAGAGAACAATAGTGAGAGAAGAAAGGAAAAAAAGGAGAGAAAAAAAGCAAGAGGGAAAGCGAGACGAATCGCTAGTAGAAAGTGAGAGAAAAGGATCGAGAGGCGAGAGTGAGCCGAAAAAAAAATAATAGGCAAGAAGAGAAAACATGTGAGTCGAGAGGCGATTGACAAGTGAACCAAAAAAGGATAATAGATGAGAAGATTGAGTCCAAAGAAAGAAACGGAAGAGAGGCTGACTAGACCATTTGAGTCAATTTAGAGGAAAAAAAGAGAAAAAAAATTAGGCGCAAGAGCCCATAACCTATTAGCGCAACGGCAGTGTTTTTTGGAAAAGGGAGTAAAAGATCAATGAGTTAATTACTGTTTCTGTGGTACTAACTATATACACTGCTGCGGCGTAGTTGGAACCTAACAAGCGCACCATAAATCATACTTCAGCTTCATCCCAAATTACTAGAGGAGAAGACTTACACTTGATTAAAGTTCTCTTTAATTCTAACAAGTATTGCCCCCTCTAAACAGGAGGCCCTCTCCCTATGCCTTTCCACCATTAATTCTCTTCCTTTAAGCTCTCATTTTATATACTCGGATGGTTCGAAATCTACAGGGGGTGTTTATGCAGCTGCCTTTGATCCAGGCCTCCCTCTTCCCATGATTTCCCGCCTAGGTGACACCTCCCTCTTCTCGGTATTTGAAGCCGAACTGGTCGGAATTCTCCTAGGACTCTATCTATTCCTCTCCAACCCATTCCACTGCTTGATTCCCTCCCTCACCATTGTCACAGATAACCAATCGATGATCCGTCGCCTTTCGTGCCTCTCCTCTCCTTCGCCCAATGTTTCTATCCTTCAGGCCATCATTCAGACTACCTTGCTAATCCTCAGCCACAACCCTTCTCTGAAGATCTCGCTACTGTGGTGCCCTGGTCATGATGGCATCCCTGGCAATCAGTTGGTTGACGCCTTAGCCAATGGCTATCACCCCTTTGTCTCTTCTGCTGAGTCCTTTTCCTCCTACTCGCCCCCTCCCTCCATTTCCTCTTTGAAATCTTTTATTAAGTCACACACCGCCTCACTCTTGTTTCTCTTTCCCCCTCCAGACACTCTAAAGAAGCTTCGAGTCAAATTTGAACCGGTTGTGTTCTTCAAGTTGCTCTCTTCCCTCCCCAGGGCTCAGGCCACAGCTTTTTCCCAGTGCCGGTCGGGCCATTCCCCCCTTAATCATTATCTCTTCAAATTCAAAGCGGCTGAGTCGCCCCTTTGCTCAATGTGCCATCTTCGTGCTCCGGAAACTCCGGAACATGTTCTTCTCATATGCCCTGCTCACTCTTCTCCGCGCCTTGCTTTACTTAGAGAATTTTCTAAACTCAAATCACCTATTTCTACATCTTCCCTTTTGTCTTCCTCTCCGGCTATTAATTTTGTGGCAAAGTTTTTAGTTGAAACTGGTAGATTTCCGAATAATTTGCCCCTAACCCACTAATTGTTTATCCCAACTGTTCTTTGCTAGTTGGTTCTTTCTAATTGCCCTTAGTTCTCACTCATGTTTTTCCTAATCCATGTATATAGATGTTATCCTATCTTTGTGCCTCTTCCTTCATGCCCCTCGTCGGGTGAGATTGTATAAAATTAAAAATAATAATAATAATAATAAAACCTGTTGCAGCGGCATCCAGGTTCTCCGGTTCTTTCCGGAGTCCTGAGTGCTGATACCGTGCAACATTGAGAGCACCCTTCCGCTACTTCGGGACGGGGTAGCGGCTGTTGTAGTGTGAGATAGGGAGTTTCTGGTAATCTTCCTCTGCTTGCATCCAGTGTCAGCTTAAACTAGTATTTACGGCATTAAAAAGGACCACCAAAATCGATTTTATTCCTCACTGATCTTCTCTTTAATTCTTAAATAGTAAAATAGAATATTTTTAATTAGTCCTAATACGGCGCCTATTGATGTAACACTAAGGTTAGATCATTGACTTTTTTGACGCCATTTTTTGCCGCATGTTACATAATTTAAATTCAAGTTTTTTTTAAAAAAGTAGACTACAATTAAAAAATGGGAAAGATAATTCAGACATTCAAAGCGATATTATACTAGCGGGTAAGTACATCACAGCTTAAAGTAATTTGTATACGCCATTTAATAGGCATCGGCTTCTACCACTTTCGTTTTTTGCTCTCCAAACCCAATTATCATGTATCGATCAAATAAATTAGAATTAAAAATAGTTCTAGCTGTTGCGTCACTGCATGTAGAACACATCATCTTGAGGATGTTACTCTTTCTTCTAATTGCGCCTTCACTCCAAGTCGATCCTTTTCACTTACTAAACTCTAACCCAGAGAACATAACTCCATCCTTTAGCGGTGTGAATCTGGAATTGTCACTCGGTCCATCAAACAATCATCTAGGGACTACCACACATGAACTTCCATTTTTCAGCGAAAAGGAATCCACGATTAACCAGTTGGCTACAACTCATCCCAGCATAGAATCAACAGGCACACAAAATTACCCACCAATACGAGATCTAGTGAGTTATCTCAACAGGAATTATAGGGAAATGTTCAATTATCGGCTCATATATTATCTTTCTATCATTTTAGCGGGGTTCTATTATCACTGATAGGAACAAGTTGGACATTAACCATCAAGAGCCATCAAATTTGCAACTTTCCACGTCTTTGAGTCATGAAGCAGGCATACAGTCCCATCTAGGAGAAATGAATCGTGAGAAAAAAGCGACTCAATCGGTTGGTTGTTATTATAATATGCTAAAGTCGAAAGGACACTGTAACTTTAACCAACGGAGCCCGATACTAACTGCACCCATGATTTTCTCAATCTCAGAAAACTGCCAGCTTGGCATCCGAAGCGGGGGTTCCATCATATCTACACACCAGCACAAGCTCTAATATGTATCATCATAACAAAGATAAGAAGCTCAAAAATATCCACAATTCTCGATCTAATTCGGAAAGTGGTTTGCATGACTATAATCATCAGTACTGGCCTTATCTACAAGTTACTCCATCCCAGAGCACTTCGCGCGTAGCATCTCAAATGCGTGTTCCATCTTACCAACACAGCAGAATGGAGCTTTCAATGCGTAGCGATGATAAAGGCAAACAGTTGGAAATTATCGAAAATACCCCATCAGAGCTAAAAAGTAGCCTTACTCACCATAATAAGCCATCCGGGCCACATTTACAAACTCCTGCATCTCAAGACACTTTGAAAGTAGCACATGAAGTGAGTGCTTCAACTTATCAGAAGATCAGAGAACCCTCTTCTATGCACTATTCTGAACAAATTAAAAAGCGCAAAAGTGTCAACAATCCTTCCTCACATTTGAAAAGCAGCTTTGATCAGCATAATTATCACTACTGGCTAGATCCTCAAGCTTCTTCATCCTCAAACCCTTTGAATTCAGGATATCAAATGAATGTTCCACTTTTTCATTACAGTAGCGCTGAATCTCCAATGTATCAAAATAAAAAAGTGAATGAGCTGAAGATTATTCACGATCCCTCACAACATTTGGGAAGTAGCTTTGACAACTTTAATTATGCAAGTAGAATTCCCTCTCAAGACAAAGATAAAACAGTTGGAGAAGAAGATATGGTCAGCACTCGGGATGATGCGCATACACGATTTATACATCAGCGCTATACATCATATTTCGGTACAACCAGAATTCATCTCAAAACTTCTCAAAGAATCCAGAACCTGCTAAATAAACTTCCTGATGAATGGAAGAATTTAAAAACACGTTTAGACGATCCAGAAATTTTTCAGATACAAATGTTTGTAAAAGTAATTTTTCAGATTTCCGACAAGCCACTCACATATACACGGTCAAAGCGAAATACCGTTCGACCAAAGGGACCTTTTGAAGTATATGAGGCTTTCTATAATGGAATAGATTCATTTTATAGGAATTTGTCCTCTCAGCACATATTCTCCTTGTACAATTTCATTGTTGCTGAACTATTGATCTTTCAAGATGTTCAACGAATCACAGAGGTTCTTCAGATCTTCAAACTTCCAGAATCCGAAGCTGGTGCTGATAGATTATTTTACTGGAGGGTATATGCCATAACTCTGGAACTAATGGAAAAAGGTCTGCATTCCTCCATTGCCATCCGTTGTGCCGAATATGCACACTCTTTTTTAACATGTTTGGATGGGCAGCTTCTTGCGAGTAAAGAGAAATGGCTAATACACGAGAAAAGGCTAATATACGAAAAACTCATTCTCCTCATGACAGATTGGCTGTTAGCTACCCGCAAAGAGGAGATTGACCTCGTAAAAGATATCCCAGGCAAAATCTCGCTAAATTCTTTGGAATTTCCTGGAAACATTGGAGATGATAACACACGACATCAAAAAATTTTCTTATTTACTCTTTTGTTGAAAGTCTCTGATGATAATAAGAGTAACGATTTCTTTCATGATGAGGTGAAGCAGATTTATAAAAATATCATTAAAGTGAAATATGAAAATGAACCATTAAATGTTCATTACAGGAATAAGCAAACTGCAGGTCTAATCTTTCACAATTTGTTTCCAGTTCAGCTTAAGAGGTACATTTTTTCAACAGTAGAGCGAACTCTATATCGCGATGTCAAAGTAAAATTGATAGAAATTCCTGAGGCGAAATTTGCTGAGTTAAGTTCTGTACATCTTGGTTATCATGCGATGAACTATGGAAGACGCACCAAAGTCAGTGCAACCTGATCCATGAAAACGTGTAGTCTTCCCCTTATATTGAAATAGGATTTGTAAATCAATAGATTTGTATCGAATAATGTGAAAATGATGTAAAATTTAATATTTTATGCATTTCCTAAACATTAAGAAGCATGATAGATGTTAGCTAGTCTAACCATAGAGCTAAGGAAATGAATGCTATCAAGTAGAAAGTGAACAACATCATGAATATTGTAGATATCCACAGAAATTAAGTGGCAGGCTCCTAATCCAGTTAGCAGCAATTCAAGCTTATTAATAGCTAGAGGGCTGAATTTTTGATTAGGTATTATTTCAAGGAAGATCAACTAGTATGCAAAGTAAGAAAAAAACCTTAAAAGGTATTTTTAACATTATAGAGAAGAGGAATAAGTATAGTTACTTAGAAGGAGGCTGTTGCACTTATTCTACGCCCTTAAAAATGTCATGTCATGTTTTGAAAGAAATAATGTTTCTGCTTAAAATCAACTCATCTTCCAAAAAAAAAAAATCCGCAAATATCATGCAGGAAAAAGAAACAAATTCAAAAAGGAGGTAAACAGGTTCCTAGTACTTCTGTAAATTTTTATGAGGTATATCTTGAATTTTATTCAAACGTTTTTTTTTTTTCTCTTTTTTTTAGGACTCACTTTGCTATATGCAATAGGTCAAATTGAAAAAAGGTTTTCATTTCCAGAAGACATATTTAAAGAAATATTTGGATCATGGATTTCTGTCAGAATGATAGTGGTTTTGGATACAAAAATTTCATTTAAAGGTGACTAATAAGGTCATTTTAGGAGAAGATACTTCATCATAGAGAGAAAGAAAGTTGTGGATGTGTGTTTGCTATACAATTTAAAGAAGTGATCTATATGAGCTAGTATGTGAAAATTTCTCCTATTTAGTTAATCAAATAAGTAAGGATTTAATACAATTGAAAAATAAAATAACACCTCAAGCTTAAAATTAAGATATTATTAGGGGGTATCAATGTTCAGGAATCTGCAATTAGGGATCAGGAATTTTTTTTTGCCAGGATCAGAAATTATTAATTGTGGATGATTTTTATCCACTAGCCCCAGGGCTAGTGGATAAGGATTGCACAATAATGCATTATCCCACCTCTTATACCCCAATTTCCATTCCTAATTCCTGATCCCAAACTCATCACATCCATGAATGATTTGTAAGTAAGTCACATGACATATAATTGCAGATGCCATCCTTATATGTCTCTTCACTTTATTCTACTTGAATTTGGTGGCAAACACATAACATTTTTTCTCATCCTTATGTGTCTTTTCACTCTATGCTCCTTAATTTTGGTGGTGAACACATAGCATTTTTTTCTATCTACACACCCCACCTGCTCATTTGGTGGAAAATTCTCACTTACAACTCATCATCTAAACCTTCTTCCAACAATAATGAAGCACCTCTCTACTAGGACGTGTTAGGATTTGGATTGAGAGGCAAGGAGGAGGAGCGCTTTGGGTGCTGTAGGGGTGTTGTGGGTGCTATGCATTTGTAAGAGACAGAAGCAGGGATATTGCATTAAGGGGTTATATAGGGCAAGTGCTGTGGAGCACTCCTCATTGGACAACTTATATAGTAATCCAGTTACTCTTAGTCTCACTGCTAACTCAACATAGTCAGTCCCACTCTTCTCACTGTTGGCAACCCCAACATAGTCAGTCTAGTTAGTCTCACTGCTGTATTAGCATAGTCAGTCCTGTTTCAAGGCTAGCCTCAGTGTAAGTAGTAGTCTGCCTTCTTAGGTCCTAACATTTTGTCCAATCTCAATTGGCATACTACTAAAAAAGAATGAACCCTGCAGGCCAAGCCAATGCAGCACTCCTTGCGGCAATGCAAGAGAAAATGGCATGCTTTCAGGAACAGAATGCTAGGCTTATGGAGCGCCTAGCAGAGTCAGAGCCCTCATACCACGGCCCCACTGAAGAAGAGTTGGATGATTCTGAAGCTGAAGCCAGAGCACAGGCATCTCACCCCACACCAGTACCCCTTGTTAAAGGTCCAAAGATTGCGGTCCCAGAAATCTTCAACAGAAAAAGAGGCCCCCAGGAAGATCAGTATGTGTTGCAGGTAAACATCTATGTCCTGATCAATGGACATCAGTTCCCAGACAAGCAAGCAAAAATTGGGTTTGCAATATCATACCTCACAGATGAGGTGGCGCGCTGGGCAAGGCCATACACCAAGGAGCTCCTCAAAAACTCTCAGGTGGTGACAACCTTCCATAAGTTAATGGTGGCTTTTGAATTAGCCTTTGGCCACCCAGATGTAGCCACAACCTCAGAGCATGTGCTAAATTAGCTGCAACAAAGAAACTCGGTTGCTGAGTATGTGTTGGAGTTCCGGGGCCACACCAGTTACATCACAACATGGGGGGAAGGGGCACTCATGTTTCACTTCAGAAATGGGCTCTCATCAAAAATAATAAATGCCCTAATTAGTCACCCTTGTCAAACCTCCCTCCAAGGACTCATAGAGCTGGCCATCCAAGTTGACAATGATTTCACCCATCAACAAACAGATGTTTGGATTGGCACTCATCCATGGTGCAATTATGCCTCAAGCGGGGCCAGTGCTAAGGACCCAAATGCCATGGATATCAACACAGCAAATGTAAAAGGTGCTAGTGAGAGAAAGAGGTTATTGAATGATGAGTATCAGAGGTGCATGAGAAAAGGTCTTTGCCTCAGGTGTGGAAGCAGTGGTCACCTAGCAAGGGAGTGCAGAGGGAAAATAAAGGTTAGTGAAGTGGAGGACAGCGCAAGAAGGGCGCAGGTAAAAGACAGCACTCAGGAGTGAAGGTTTTGCCCTCCTTGAGCAGATTAGAGGGAAAGGATAAAGGGAATTCAGTAGATGAGTTATCAGCATGTAATCCAATTGAAGTGAATGATAATTGTATTATACTAAACTTGCCTTTAATGACCCTTGATGCCACAACAAATGTATGAGCCCTACTGGACTGTGGGGCCACAGACTGTTTTTTTCCAACAAGTTTTTACAGCGAAATAAAATGAAAAAACGAAAAATTAGACCACACTAGGCACCTCATTATGTTTGATGGATTGCCAGGTGGGGGAGGAGATGTAAGAGAGAAGGTTTTTTGTAGATTTTGGTGTGATGGGAGGGAGTCTCAGTGCAGGGCATATGCAACAAACATGCAGGACCAGTACAACATGGTGCTGGGGATGACATGGCTAGACCACTATAACCCACAAGTTGATTGGAAGGAGAGGGGATGCTGGCGCTAAAGTATTGGCCCCCTGGCCCCTTCAGGGGTCAGGGGCCCTTCCCGGCGAGTCTTCTGATATTTTGTTATCACCAGTTGAATTGCCGCCAGAACTGATGCTTCCTCTTGATTCTAAGCAGCAGGCTGGGGATGGGTCATTATTGGGGAGCGCCAAAGAGGTACAAGAAGGCGGTAAAACGCAGCAAGAACAGGAGAAGGCGCCAAAAAGACTGGGAAAGGCAAAGGATGGAAAGGTGGATGGCGCAGAGAAAGCATTTTTCCCCTAGCCCCTCCCGGAAAGTCTCCTGGTGTTTCATTATCATCAGTAGACTTGCCACAAGCACTTAAACTCTCTCTTGATGCTAATTTTCAGGACTTTGAGGGGGCTCTGGAAGAAGAGGAGGAACTGGAATGTGATTCAATAGCTTGGAACATATCTGCCAAGATTTCAGCCAAGGCCCAGACCTCAAAGAAATGGTCCCTGAAGCTTATTGAGAATTCTTACCGCTGTTTGAAGAATTGGAAGTCAAGACCCTGCCACCTCATTGAACATACAACTTTTCCATTGATCTGATACCAGGCGCAACCCTCCAATTTAGCCGCATAATCCCACTGTCAATCTTGGAGTCAGCAGAACTAAAGGAGATTATTGATGAAAATTTAAAGTATGGGTCCATTAGAGAATCAAAGTCTCCCTTGGAAGGCCCTGGCATCTTTGTAGGGAAGAAAGATGGTTCACTAAGACCTTGCATGGATTTCAGAAGGCTGAATGAACTGACAGTAAAGAACAGGTATCCCCTTCTTTTGACCAGTGAGCTGATTGATAGTCTCCAAGGAGCAGAGATCTTCACATCCCTAGAACTTAGGACAGGTTACCACAAAATACAAGTAAAAGAATGTGATGAGGACAAACTGGCATTCTGCACTAAATTTGGTCATTTTGAATGGTTGTTAATGCCATTTGGTCCATGTAATGCGCTTGCCACCTTCAAACACTTCACCAATAGCATCTTTAGAGACAGAATAGGAATAGATGTGGCAGTATACCTGGATGACATCTTGTTTTATTCCAGATCAATATAAGAACAAAAGATACATGTGAAGGACTGTTTGCAGCACCTGAGGGAGGCCTAAGTATGGTTAAAACTTGAAAAATGTGTGTTCTCTGTGAGTGAGATCACCTACCTGGGTATGATCATTTCAAAGAATAGGGTGAAAATGGAAAAAGAGAAAGTAAAGTCAGTAAAAGAATGGCCAACACCAGCATCAGTAAAAGAGCTCCAGTCATTTCTAGGCTTTGTAAATTTTTACCGCCTTTTATTGGAAATTACTCCCACATTTGCAGACCAATGCACAACCTCAAAAAGAAGGAAGCCAAATTTATCTGGACAAATAGCCAGCAAGATGTGTTTGAATACATGAAAAGAAAATTTGTGACAGCCCCTATTCTTGCCATCCCTGACTTATTGAAGCCATTTGTTCTGGAATGCAACTGCTCAGATTTTGCACAAGGTGCAGTATTATCCCAATAAAATGCTGAAAATGTCTTGCGCCCAGTAGCATATTTGTCACAAACACTTCTAGGTGCTGAAATAAACTATGAAATATACAATAAGGAGTTATAGGCACTAGTGGAAGCCATTTGAATCTGGTGCCACTATTTGGAAGGGGGGCCTCACCAGTTACAAGTTATCATTTATACAGATCATAAAAACTTTGAAACCTTCCTGACCACAAAAAAGTTAACCTGCTGGCAAGCACGCTGGGCGGAACTGCTAAGTAGCATTAATTTTGTTGTTCCATTTTGACCAGGAAAGAAAATTGGTAAGCCTGATGCACTATCATGAAGTCCTGACTTGTGTCCAGCACCGGACCAGCTACATACTTTTGGCCCAACATTACTGAAGGGGGACCTTGAAGAGGGGGTAGTCCTAGATGAGGTGGAATTGGCAGATGCGGCTTTGATTGAATAGGTAAGGAGGGGGCAGGGAAAAGATGAGGGAGTGCAGGAGTTGGTGAAGGTGCTGTTATCAAAGGAGGTATTAGTAAGAAAAGGATTAGAGGAGTATCACCTAGATGGGGAAACACTATATTGGAACAAGAGGATAGTGGTGCCAAAAAATGAAGAGTGAAAGAGGAAGACGGTCAAATCAAGGCATGTCTCCCCAATGGAAGGACACCCAGGAATTCAAAATACTATGGAGCTAGTGAATCATAACTTTTACTGGAAGTCCATGAAAGCATATGTCCAGCGCAATGTAGCAGAATGTGACTTGTGCCAGAGGAACAAGGTCAGCCCAACAACAACACCACTGACTCCTCTAAACATTTCAAAGAAGCCATGGAAGGAGCTTTCCTATTATCTTATAGTGGAGTTACCAAAGTCTCAAGGGAAGAACACTATTCTCATAGTAGTTGACCATTGCACTAAAATGGTGCACTTCATTACAGCCACTATCAAGGTCACATCTGAAGGTATTGCAGACCTAATGGTGGAGCAAGTTTGGAGGCTGCATGGTTTTCCTGATAGCAGTATATCAGATAAGGGAAGTATCTTTAAATCTAATTAGTGGAAAGCAATGTATGAGAATCTGAATATTAAGCCCATATTGTCAACAGCATGGCACTCCCAGACTGATGGACAATCGGAGTTAGTGAACAAGGCAATCAAAAAATACTTACATCACTTCATCAGATATCAGTAAGATGATTAGGTACAGCTCCTACCATTAGCTGAATTTTCATACAACAACCGGCTCCATGTGTCAACAGGAATGTCCCCCTTTTATGCCAACTATGGGTATCACCCAACCTTCTCAATTGGCACCACAGAAACACTGCATGTTCCAGAAGCAGAATAGAGAATTCAGAAGCTTCAGGAGATACATAAAGAACTAGAAGCAGCTCTCAATTAATCACAACAGAAAATGAAGCGCCTCCATGATCAAGGAAAGGTAAAGCATCAGTTGCTGGGGGTAGGTGACAAGGTCTGGTTAAGCTCACCCTTCCTTTCTACATTGGGCTCAAGTTCCAAACTTGATCACAAGAATGTAGGCCCATTTTAGATCAAACGCAAGGTATCTGACTTGGCTTATGAACTGGAGCTACCATTCTCAATGAGGCAAGTACATCCAGTTTTCAGCATTTCATTGCTCACAAAGCACAGGAAAGATACAATTACAGGACATTCAGAAGATCCGCCAGCGCCAATCCAGGTGGGAAATGAAGAGGAGTTTCAGGTGGAAAAGGTTGTTTCTAAGAGGGTGTATAGGTAAGGTCCAGAAGAGCCACCAGCGCTGATGCAGGTGGGAAATGAAGAGGAGTTTGAGGTGGAAAAGGTTGTTTCTAAGAGGGTGTATAGGGGAAAGGTTTGGTACTTGGTACATTGGAAAGGATATAGGGTTGGAGATAGGTCTTGGGAATCAGTGGAAAATTTGGTCAATTCTAAGGAAAAGTTGAAGGAGTTTAAGAAGGAGCTCAGGGGGAAGGATGGGTAAAAGAGGGGGTAATGTTTGGATTTGGATTGAGAGGCAAGTAGGAGGAGCAATATGGGGGCTGTATGGGTGCAGTGGTTGCTATGCATTTGTAAGAGACAGAAGCAGGGATATTGCATTAAGGAGTTATATGGGGCAAGCACTGTGGAGTGCTCCTCATTGGACAACTTATATAGTAATCCAGCTACTCTTAGTCTCACAGCTAGCTCAGAATAGTCAGTCCCACCCTTCTCACTTTTGGCAACCCCAACATAGTCAGTCTAGTTAGTCTCACTGCTGTATTAGCATATTCAGTCCTTTTTCAAGGCTAGCGTTAGTGCTAGTAGTAGTCTGCCTTCTCAGGTCCTAACAGGAAGCAACTTCACTCAGCTATGAATGCTATCACTTTAACTTTAGCTCCTATCTATGATTCTGACTCTGGTTTGGAAGAAGCTTTACCTTATATGTCTTCTCAATGAGCTTTATGAAGAAGAGGATCCCAAACCTGCACCAGCTCTCCCCTCCCTTGAATCACAAAACATTCTTTTCACCAGCATATTCTCTATCATTATGCCAATCACCCTCAAAAAATTTGAAAAACAACTCTTTTAATTTTTTTTATACTCTCCAAATGTTCAACAAGCGTGCTTTATTCACTTGGTTTTGAATTTTTGTTCTTTGAATAATCATTTATATTTTGAATTTACACTGAATGTCTCTTTTTTGGATGCCTCATTTGTTTTCATTCACCAGCTCAACATGAAATCACATATTTTCTGCAATTGCATAGTTTTTTACTGTTTCTTTTCTTCATTCATCTCTCATATCCTTTTCTCCTCTTGTCAAACATCCCTCAAAAAATTTGGTTTTTTATTTTATTTTCTCATCTCATCTCTTCAGGTAAGTCATTTTATCCATTTTTTGATTTTTTGATTGCTAATTATAATTTTTCTTGTTTTTTTTTCTGTTTTTTTTCTTTTATTTTTTGTATCTAAGTTTTTTTAAGCAGTTATTTTTGATTTTTATGGTAAAATTAACCTTTTTTTCTCTCCCTCTTTTCATTCTTTTTTAGCTCTATCTCCCTACTCTACATCACTCCTTGGCATGGTCATTATCCCCCCTTTCTCCTATTTCACTTTTTTTTGGTTCCATGTCATTGAATCACATACATTGCACATTCTTTATGCATTTCACTTACTCCATATTCATCTTCTCCCACATTCCAACATCAATCTTTCTCACTCTATTTTTCCTACTTTTCAATCAAGTTAACTATCTTCTCCTTTTTTTCATACCTATATGATATCTCTTTCCTTCTATGAAAATTTCATACTTAAATATATGCATGACTCTTATCTGGATATCAGTGGACTTATTAAACTCTTCTTGTTCTCATCTCCATTACCACTTATCAACTCTTTGTTAAATATTAAAAATAAGACTCAGAGTTCAGTTAAGATTTATTTGAATCTAATATCCTTTTGACTAAAGATTCTTCTAAAGGATATGCTACATTTACCACAAACAGAATTGAATTTGGTTCAGTGGTTGCTGAGATATTGACCTTTAAAGTTGAGCCTTTTTTCAATTTTAATTTTTTTTAGTTCATGTTTTTATGTAACAAATTAGGGTTAGTTTTATTTAAATCAAATTTCCCTTCATCAATGAATCTTTTGAATCCTATATTTCATTTCCCACAAACGGGTTTGAATTTGGTTCAGTTTTTGCTGAGATTTTTAACTTAAAAGTTGAGCCCTTTTTTTCCAAACTTCACTTAACTTATTTTATGTTTTTATATTGCATAATTAGAGAATAAAGCTTCTTAAACTCTTATCTAATGTTTATCTAGGCTTATATCTCCATGTTGTTAGAATTTTTGTCATCAATTTTCAAGTTTTTGTGCAATTTTGAAAAGCAGAGTCAGAATTAGGGTTAGGTTTATTTGAATCTTATGGTCTTTTAGCTGAACATTCTTCTGATACCTATCTTTCATTTCCTATAGATGGAATAGAATCTGGTTCAGTGGTTACTGAGATATTGACCTTTAAAGTTGAGTCTTTTTTTAAAATTTTACTTAATTTATTTCATGTTTTTATATTGCATAATTAGAGAATAAGGCTTCTGAAACAATTATGTGATGACTATCTAGGCTTTTATCTCACAAATCTTAGGATAACTCAATTATTTCTTGGCCAATTGCTTTAAGAAATTATATATTCATGCATTTCAATATAGAAAACTGGCCAAGAAACATGGAATTCCCAATTGGACAGATATAGAATGGGTTGAACTCAGTAATGATTATGAATTTTATTCTAATGTTATCATCAACTATGGAGGATTTCACAGCCAGAGCCATGTTAAAAAACCCAATTCTAATATGCTTACTTTTTGGTTTTTCTGTTATATCAATCCTATTACTGAAAGACCAATCCCTTCACCTGCTAAAATCAAAGTCCATGGAATATACTTTCCAGATCATAAATGTATCATGAAATTTGGATTAGGAAATTGGATTATGGAGAAATTTGAGATTCTTCAAGAGATAATAATCAAAGTACTAAGTTGCCTCCTGGATTTGAATGATGCAGAAAGTTTACTTATTTTGGATTTTCTTTTCAGATCAATCAAATTTTGAAAACCAGGTAAGTAAGGTAAGGGGAGAAGGGTCAATGGCTACTAAAACATTAAGGAGGGGTTCTAAATATGATAGTTAAAGGTTTTCCAGATTTTTATTTTTATTTCTTAAATATTTAATTTATCAGTTATAAAAGATAATTAATCAAAATAAGTATTGTACCTTAGAGCCCTTGTGCTGTATAAAGGTGTTCATTCAATTATATTCTATGAATTAGTCCATAATACCGCCCTTGTCATGTGTTTTATTTGACTTCCCTCATTAAATCATTGACAGATAGTATTTTGGATTACTTTACTTGGTTGATAATCCTTTTTAATTGTTTTACTTAATTATTAATGATACAAAATGAAAATTTGTTTATACTTACCCCCTTCCAGAGTAAATTTAGAGGGGTATTGCTAAATTTTAAAATAAGATGTGTAAATTTTTTGACTTGAAAAAAATTTGTAATGACATATGAACAAGAAAAATAAAAAAAAACTAGTCATCAAGAATTTGCATTTAGCAGTTAATTTCATCAATAGATTTATAATGCATTTTATCAAGAAAACTTACAAAAAAATTTGGAATGAAATATGTATTAAAATAATAAAAAAAACTAGTTATTGTCAGTACAGTCTAGTATATAAGTATGATATAATAGTGTTATTTTATGGTCCTACTACTTATTAATAAATGATTTAGTGATTAAACCTCAGGGGAAGACTAATAGAATAGTTATACTCAGATTAAACTCACAATACTTGGATTTAAATGCGTGCTAGTGGTGGAAAATAGAAGAATAAAATATAGTTATAGCTTTTATAAAGATAATATCAATTTATAAGGGCTTTATAATATATTTCTGAATGTTAATAATTGTAGTGTAACGTTTGTTTGAAGTGTAGTAATTGAATGATGATAATAAACCGTCAAAATCCCTCCTTACTTATACCCAAATCCACTGGAGTGCACAGACCTTCAATCCAGATGATGTCACTGCTATCCCCGGCAATTACAGCACTGTGAGGGCCCATCACCTCCCCATGGCGTCCACTTCAAGCAGTTTCAACACCCAGACCTCCAGTAAGGACCCTCCATCACTATTAATAATAACACAGAGTCATACCATAAATAGAAATCCCAGATAAAAGCGGATACCATAAAGAAACAGGTAAAATAAATGATCAAAAAGAGATTTAATGAAACTAAAAGCATATAAAGGAAACAAATAAAATGTCCAAGCCCCCAATAACATCCCCAAGCATCCACATTAACCCAAAAACATATTTCCAACCCATAAATCCGTGAATAACCATCCAAGGAAGTAATTTTAGTTGTCCAAACTGGGTGTATGCGCCTGATATAGGTGTCTATGCTTCTGTAGGCGTTGTGAATCCACTGATTTCGTCCATATGACCTAAAATAAGCAGAAAAACAAAGGTTATAGGCTATTAAGGGGCTAAAACCCACTTATATACCTAAATATACATAATATACTGCATATTTCACTGAATATGAGATTTATGTATACATATAAGCTTATGTATGTCAATAATTACTTCATATCACTTAAGATAAGTATATTATGACTCCATTAACACCTTAATAAGTATTATTAGGCCATGGATAAGCTATTTAAACTATTATAAATTATATAATAGAATAATAATTATATATATATATAATAAAATAATATATATTATTATTTTAACCTTATTTTTAAGATATAAGCTTAATCTAGTTAAGGTTATCTTATTTTAAGCATAAGAAATACTCAGTCCTAAAGATATTTAGGCTGACAGTTATCAAGCATTTTTATTAAGCAGTAAATTTACTCAACAGATTTATTAGATTTAATGCATTCTATCAAGAAAAATTTCTAAATTTTTTTTTGAGTAAAATATGAATAAAATAAGAAAAACGAATCATCGACCATTTTCATTAAGCGTTCAATTTCCTCAACATATTTACTAGCTTTACCACATTGTGCAAAGAAAACTTTATTTTTTGAAAAATCTTCAAGTTGATACTTGAGTTTCATATGATCCAATGAAAAATTGTACTCAAGATCCTTCTCCTCTTTCTTTATCTAAAATTTCTTTTCCTCCAAGTTATGTGCTCTCTCATCTCTCTTTAAAAAGAGCTTGAAATTTTTCTCCTATTCTAGCTTCAGACTTTCTTGCTCAAGAATCCTTGTTATCTTCATTAGCCTTTTTTGAAACAAAAAAAAGAGATGTGAATAAACAAAATACAACAACTAGAAAATAAATAAAATATCACTGGAGTGAGATCAGGTTGTTTTGTATTGCCATAAGGATCTATTGAAAAGATATCTTGATTGGTGGAAGTCAAATGAGAAGAGGCTTGAGTAGAAGAGAAAAGAAAAAGATTTCTTTCAAAAAATTTTTAGAGATATCATCTTTCCAATACAAAATGTTTGCAGGATTAAAATATTCTTTTTCTCCAAATATGGCATCCATCTCATTATAGTAAGGACATGAAGAATCAAGTTTATTTTCAATAGTTTTGATGCCCTTACTGATATCAAGGTCATTGTGAAAATTCCTAGTAATTCTCTTTACTTTATACGTGATATCTCCAATGTGATGTGATTTGTCTACTTTCACGTCAATTCTATTTTAGCCTATTTGATAGATAATACTCATAACAATGTGCTATACAATCTTATACCAGTATTATCTTTGAGCAAGCTTGATCATATATATAGAGGTGTGTAGACTTGTGTGATACTCATCTCTGTTCTTCTTGCTCAAAGATAATGTTTTACCTTTATAGGTTAAATTTTCTTTACAAGTCATTTTATCAATGTGTTTTGTTAAAATACCTCCTTTACTGTGGTCTCAGGTACTTTTTAGAGATCACACTTTAAGGGAGGTTTGCCGCTATTTACTGATAGGGCAGTTATTTATTTTACAAAAGGTTATTTGTTCTATTGAAATGTAATCTCTGTTCTTCTTGCTCAAAGATATTGTTTTACCTTTATAGGTACTTTTCAGAGATCACACTTTAAGGGAGGTTTGCCGCTATTTACTAAGAAGGCGGTTATTTATTTTATAAAAGGTACTTTGCTGAGATCACACTTTAAGGGAGGTTTGCCACTATTTACTGATAGGGCAGTTATTTATTTTATAAAAGGTTTTCATGTTATGGGCTCAGGCCTTAGTTGAATGTCATCAATTGATACATTTGATATCCCAACACCAAAATCTACTGATAATGCTTCCTCACAATCTGCTGAAACTGTTCATCGCTCCACACCAATTATAATGGAAAACTCAGATAATTCCAACGACTCTGCACAAAACATACCCATCTTTTCAACTGATAATTTTCATGAATGGGGCATTAGGATGTTAGCCTTTTTAACTCAACATAAACTTAAATCACTTTTTTTGGGTAAAGAGTCTTGACCTGCTAGTGATTCCTCTCAAAAAATTAAGATGATTGCCAATTCAAGGTTTATAAAGCAACTGATATGATTATCTCGAAAATTGACACCCTAAATCTTGCTGCATTTGTCACCAAAGAAGATATGGATAGTCCATGGATTATCTGGTCAAAACTCAGTACTCAATATGCAGCTGATGATGCCACTAATAGAGAATCAATTTTCTCTCAATATCATGATGTCAGATGTCATGATAAAGGCCTTAAATATTTTGTTAATGATAGTAGAACAAGAATTAATGAACTGGGAGCTGTGGGAGTTTCTGTTGAAAGTTCAGTGGAAGCTCATTGAATTTTACAACTTCTTCCTGACTCTTATCAGACTCATACGGCTCTTATTCTTCACTCCTCTGAGGTAACTCATCAGAATTTATCTGTTCATAATCTACTTTCACGACTTTCCAGACTAGCAATTGAAGTAGAACTGGATGTTGCTGAGAATTCTGCCCTTGTGAATACTGTTAAAAATACTGAAAAGCCAAAATGGCCAGTCTGTTGTAATGGTAAACATAATCCAAAGACTAAGCATACGGAGGACAACTGTTTTGAACTTCATCCAGAAAAGAAGAAAAGTTTCTCTTTATCTCAAAACACCTTGAATGCTGAACCTGAGATTCATGTGAACATTAGTTATGGTCCTACTAAAATATTTAAAGCTAGTCTCAATAATTCTCCCAGAAATCTTTTTATATTTGATAGTGGCGCAACCGTTCATATGTTTCACGACTGAAAAAACTTTAAAAATTATCAACTTAGTTGAAACCAATAAAACTTGGGAACAGCTCAATAATTTATAGTCAAGGAATTGGCTCTGTGGACATTGTTACACCTCGGGAAATAATTACTCTAACCAATTGTATTCACGTTCCAGAAATAAACCAAAATCTTATTGGAATAGGACCATTCATTCATCAGGGTTGTAATAAAATTACTAAGTTGGATGGCACAGTTCAAATTTTTAAAGACAATGAGATTATCCTTGATGGAAATTGGAATGCACAGGAAGGACTTATCATTCTTAATGCTAAGTTCAGTAAGTCTTTCAGCGTTTCTCTTAATTCCTTATTTTCTTCTAATTCAAAATCTTTGTGGCATAACAGACTAGGGAGCAGGAACAAAATTTATCTAAATAAACTTAAAAATGTTCTCAATTTTTATTTTTCAATGATTTGAGCTTATGTGAGCCTTGTGTAGACAACAAACACCATACACATCCTTTCTGTTGAAAAGTTTCAAAGGGTTCATGTTTCCTTGAGTATCTACATTGCGATTTGAGTGGTAAAATCACTCCACCCTCAAAGGGTGGTTCACACTATTATTTTAAAATTACCAATTCCTTTATTTCATATCAATTTGTTTTTGTCATTGAAAGAAATTCTGATACTTACAATGTTTTCATGCAATTTAAAAATTAAATTGAAAATTCATCATTGCTTAAAGTTTCCAATATTGTATGTGATAATGGAACAGAATTTATTAATAAAAACTTTTGTGAATTAAGCATTAAAGATGGATTCAAAATTATCACCACCTCACCTTACACTCCTCAACAAAACCCTATTTCCAAGTGAGTTAATTGAATAACTACTGAGATGGCCAAAGCTTTGCTATTTCATGCAAATATGCCAGTTGAATATTGGGGGGAGGCAGTCAAAACTGCCATTTATATTGAAAATTGTTTACCATGCTCTTCAATTGATTTTTGCACACAATTTGAAAAGAGATGTAAAAAACTTCCAAATTTATCACATATGCGCACCTTTGGTTGTGCAGCCTATGCTCTTATTGATAAAAGCCTGCGAAAAGGGAAATTTTCACTGAACTCAATTAAGTATTGCTTCCTTGGCTATTCAGAGTATACCACTTCATACTGTCTCTTGCAGCTTGAAACTAATCAGATAATGTATTCACATAGCTTTGTTTTTGACGAACTCAGTTTTCCTCTTTCAAAAGGTGCAAAGAGTAGTGATTCTCCTATGGTGGACTTATTTACCAAATCTTTTGATGACAATTTCTCAGTAGCCATAGAAACAGATTCATCCATTTTACCAACTCCTAATGAGACTGTAGATTTTGAAAGCAATAATGATTCATCCTCAAACACACCCAAAGATTCTGTTGCTTCAAAAAATCCCAGATTCTGGGAATACAAAGTCACTTCAAATAAATCTCCTCATCATATTAACTCGGCAATAAATCCTGATAATATTATCAAGGGATCAAGAACTAGGTTCAGACTTAATCTCAACTCAGAAGCATTAGTTAATCAATATCTTTGCCTCACCTATGCTCTCTCAAAAAATTCAGAACATGATTTTACTTCTAACTCAGTCTTTCCTGAACCATTAACTTACTATGAGGCAATTAATCGCTCAGATGGTGATGAATGGGTTGAAGCAATTGATAAGGAACTCAAAATGATTGATGGTCAAAATGTTTGGGAAGTGGTTGAGAAACTAAAAGACGCTCCCTCCATTGGATCAGTTTGGGTTTTGAAAATCAAAAGATATGCGGATGGCAATATTAGTAGATACAAGGCCAGAATCTGTGCTAGGGGGCGTTCTCAAAAAGCAGGAATAAATTATTTTGAAACGTTTGCTCCTACTGGTAGGCTTACAATGCTACAAGTTTTAATAAGTATTTCCAACAGTGAAAATTGGGATTTTATTCAGATGGATGTAAAAGGTGCTTTTCTCTATGTAAGACCTGATGAGGAAGTCTTCATGAACTTTCCTCTTGGCATGAAGAAACCTGGAAATTTCACTAATCCAGTTCTCTTACTTAAACACTCTCTTTATGGTTTAAAACAAGCTTCTAGGTGTTGGTACAATGAACTGCTCCAATTCTTCTATTCAATAAATTTCTATTCATCATCTGTGGACTCATATTTGTTCATACATGAAAGCAAAACAAATCCTTGTTTTGTTCATGTACATGTTGAAGACTTGTCTATTTTTTGCAAAAATGTGTCTTGGTTTAAAGATGCTATTAAAGCACATTTTGATATGAAGGATTCAGGAGATTCTAAACTCATTTTGGTAATGCGTGTTACAAGAAATTGTGAGGCCAAGATTTTATCATTGTTTCAAGACTAAGAGATTAAAGATCTTTTATTTTTATATGAGATGGAAGAATGAAAATCTGTATCTACACCAATGATGATGAACACTCAGCTTGAAAAGGCTTCTGATGAAGACATCAAAAAATTCTCTAAACTCAATATCAATTATCACTGGGCAGTGGGACATCTTAATTACATCTCTCAAGGAACTTTTCCCAATATTGCATTTGAAAATAGTCAGTTAGCGCAGCATTTGAATTCACCCAGAATTAAACATTGGATAGCCTTCA
This sequence comes from Hemileia vastatrix, assembly GCA_030280995.1. Lineage (NCBI taxonomy): Eukaryota > Fungi > Basidiomycota > Pucciniomycetes > Pucciniales > Zaghouaniaceae > Hemileia > Hemileia vastatrix. The sequence goes on along the minus strand of JASXTE010000009.1, from coordinate 15,024,392 downwards.
AAAGAGTGCTTCATTATTTGAAAAGTATTATTGATGTTTCATTAAATTTCAAAGGTTTCAATGCGCTTGAAAATCAAGGCACTCTCAATCCTTCAATTCCTGATGGTTATGCTGATGCTGACTGGGCTGGATGCAGAGATACTAGAAGATCAACTACTGGATATTTTTTCACAATTAATAGAACGTCTCTGATCTTGTGATGCAAGAAGCAGCCAACCATTGCTCTCAGTACTTCAAAAGCTGAAAGTAAGGCAACTTTCAATGATTGTCAAGAAGCTATCTGGATGAAAAATTTACTTGTTGACTTGGGTTATAATTGTAAAGTATCCTCAACATTGTTTTCAGATAACCAGGGTAGCATAGCCTTGTGCAAAAATCCAATCTATCATGCAAGAACAAAAGATATTAAAATTCAATTTCATTGGATTAGGGAACAAATTCAAAGTGGTAAAATTGATTTAAAATATGTTCCAACTACAGATATGGTTGCTAATGTCTTTAAAAGAGCACTAAGTAAGGAAAAATTTGCAAAGTTTATTGAAAAGATTGGACTGATGGATAATATTGATAACAAGAATGGTGTGAAAATTCCTAGTAATCATCTTGTATTCTCACTTATTCTCTTTACTTTATATGTGATATCTCCAATGTGATGTGATTTTTCTACCATCACGTCAATTCTATTTTAGCCTATTTGATAGATAATACTCATAACAATGTGCTATACAATCTTATACCAGTATTATCTTTGAGCAAGCTTGATCATATATATAGAGGTGTGTAGACTTGTGTGATACTCATCTCTGTTCTTCTTGCTCAAAGATAATGTTTTACCTTTATAGGTTAGATTTTCTTTACAAGTCATTTTATTAATGTGTTTTGTTAAAATACCTCCTTTACTGTGGTCTCAGGTACTTTTCAGAGATCACACTTTAAGGGAGGTTTGCCGCTATTTACTGATAGGGAGGTTATTTATTTTACAAAAGGTTATTTGTTATATTGAAATTTCATCTCTGTTCTTCTTGCTCAAAGATATTGTTTTACCTTTATAGGTACTTTTCAGAGATCACACTTTAAGGGAGGTTCACAACTATTTACTGATAGGGCGGCTATTTATTTTATAAAAGGTTTTCAGTCATTAGTACCAAAAATAGTGGAAGATGAAAGAGTCTTAGCCTTCTTGTATTTGGCTCAATATTGCTTGAATCATTCAGAAATCTGTTTAGGCAAAAGTTCAATCCTTCCCTTTGTCTTATATCATAATTTATTGGCCATTAGAAGATATCCATTGAAGTTTGATGCAGGGGGTCATCCTAATTTAGTTGCATTCTCAGAACCAAAACAAGAATCATAATTAGTTTTAGTTTTCAGTCAGTTGATAAGTATAAGATGATCAATTTTTTTTAGTTGAACAGTCTTTGATTTCTCAGCTGAGCAGGGGAAAGAGAGAGTAATGGGATTTTAAGAACAACTGGGGAAGTCTGTCTTTGAGAAGATCTATGATGACAAGGCATGTTGAGATATTTAAAGATGAAAAGGCAAAGAAATAAACAGATGAGATGGGGAGGGGTTCTGAATGGATAGAATGAATAGACAGGAAGGGAGTGCACAGCAAGGTAGGGAGGCTGGCACATCCAGAGAGTTTTCTAAGATGTGGTTATGAAAAATTAAGGATAAAAGCTTCAGATAGAGGTGAAAATTGACACCTAAAAAGTGTAATAACCCAATTTTTAGCAAAAATAATTTTGGAAGATAATTTGGGTATAATGATTTTTATCTGAAATTAATTTAATTGTGGATTGGTCAAAATTGTTACTCCCTATTGGGTGATTCTCAGTTGGGTACTGAAGTATGTCCCTCAGCTAAATTAGTAGCTACTTATTTCATTCTCATAATTAATCACTTTTGTCTTTCTCCCTTTAGACAATTTATAATCAATGACTAATTTTTATAATGTATATAAAATAATCCTCATTTTTTATCAAAAAGTTATAGGTATAATTTAGCTTTAAATTTATAAATGAAAAATATGCTTACTCCAATTTTCAATTAAATTAATTGTGGCTAAAAATAAAATATCATACTTATTTTCTGTATTTTATTGATGAGAAATGGATTGTTTGATATATAACTTATTGAATTTTTACTTTACTTGGATTAATCTTCTGTGTAGGATTGGTCATTAGGATTAAATATGGGGTCTTTGAATGCAATAAATAATTTATTTCAATTTTCTTTTTGAAAAACTTGGGGGATAGTCAATAAGAATCTTACAACATTTATTTCACATGTTGTGTGAAAATTATGACTTTCAGCTCAGAGTCCCTTCATGATATGTGAATAAGTAATGAGAAAAATACTAAGGTCTAAATGAAACCAAAACAAGGTTAAGGATAATATTATACTATAAAGTTTTACACTATTTATAGTTTTGATTACATTTTATATAACAGGTACAATTTATATAACAGTGAAAATGACTCCAATCTGTGTTATAACTATATTATATACTATAATTCATTATTTACACATATGTCTATACTCTTATAAAACAGGTTCCAAAATAATGTATACATGTAAAATAGTTAACTGCACTATTAAGTTATCAAGACAATCTAATAATTTATACTAATCACCAGGTAAAATCAGGAGGTGGTCTACATGCAAGTCCAGAGTCTGAACAGTACTAACACAGAAATTTTATAGAACTTGATCAGAATTTAAGCAGAATATGAAAATTTTTTGACTAGTGATTGATCAGCATTTGACCATCACTCATTCAGTAACTTTTCTTTAACTCCCAGTAACATTTCATCCACTTTGAAATAGACATTTAACACTAAAACATCAAATTGAATTATTTTTATAAAGCTTTTACTCATCTGAATTTCTAATATATGTAGCAAAGCAACTATAATGGTAAAGGAACTAGTAAGAGGTAAGTATTTTCTGTTCCAATCACTTATTTTTACTAAATATCATAATATTTCTATCTCAAAGGTTTAGATACATTTTTTCAGCCTGGCTATACCCAGGACTGAGTAAAATAAGCATATAAGATATTATAGACACATGAAATAAGCATTTGTAGAGCTTTTAAGTTTATATAATAAATATACATAAGTAAAATAAGGCATATACAACAGTATATGTCAAATAAGTACTATTATACATACATATACTCACCTTTGATAGGTCTTATGTACTTAATATTAAGCGGAAATAATTTAAGGTGGTTTCAAGTATGTTAAAATAAATTGTATGTAGTTTATTAAGTGGTCTTAAGTAGTTTGAAAAAGATGTGTGAAGTTTAAATGAGAAATTTCAATAATTGAAACAAGATCATATCTGGGATCATGATAAACATTTGGCCCTGTTGGAATGGTTTAACACTTTTTGGAAAGTTAAGTCATATAAGCTTAAGTGTCTTTCAAACCAGAGTCAGAATCAGATTAAGCAGCTAAATTAAAATGATAGAATTCATAGCTGAGTGAAGTTACTTCCTAGTAAAGATGTGCTTAATTATTGTTTTTAGAAGGTTTAGGTGATGAGTGGGAAGTGGGAATTCACCACAAAACAAGCAGGTAGGGTGTGTAGATAGAGAAATTTTTTTTGTGTTTGCCACCAAAGTTAAGTAGCATAGAGTGAAAAGAAACTGAAGGATGGCATCTGCAATTGTATGTCATGTTACTTTCTTACAAATTAACCATGGATGTGATGAGTTTGGGATCAGGAATCAGGAATGGAAATTGGGGTTTAAGAGGTAGGATAATGCATTATTGTGGATTATTAACCCATTGAGTAATAGTTTTAATCAAAACAGCTTAACTATGTTAAATAAGTTACTGGCTGACAATTATAGTGAAATAATTGATAAATTCACTTTAAATCACTTAAAAGCTGGATATTTGTGCTATAAATTTAATAATGTTAAAATTTCCCATTGAAAGATTAATTTTCATTTTTTAGAGAGATCTATTTAGATACTTTTTAATCATGCAATAAGACCTCTAAAAATTTAATTTTTTAATTTTAGAATTGTCTTATGTAGATTGGCCTTATACTGCCTGCACTTATCACACATGCATATCTTCATTAATTAAAAAATCAACAGCCACAATTTGCCATCACCCCTAAAAATCCCAGAATTCACTAAAATAATCAATGATTTAACTGTGCAAGTGCCTGAAAAGACTCTGCATTCAATTACCCCACATTTCACGTCCCTTTTTAGTTTCTTAATGGGTTTAAAGAATATATTGGGTATTATTAAAAGGGAATTTCAAAGAGAAATATTCTATAATTAGTGTTTTAATTTCTACTGTTGATCCCCCTTATTTAGAAATTGTTTTTGAGCTCTTTTCTTTCCTTATTTAGTGTTTTATTTTAATAATAACAGGCATATATTCTGTTTTTGGGTTATTTCTGTATTTTTATGGATTATCCTGTGTTATTTTTGTATTTTGGCATGTAAAGTGGTTCTTATTTTGTGAGGGGAATTTCTCTTAGCTACTAGGCCTGTGAAAATTCTTGAAGTTGACACCAAGGGGAGATGAGTACTCTCAGATTGCTGTACTGGCTGTGGATAGCAGTGCAATTGGTCTGGGAAACAAAGGGTGGGCACCAGGGATTTATGGGTATATAAAGAGGAGGTTTTAGGGTTATTATTCTCCATTCTTGACAAACTCTTTCTCATATATAACCAATAAATTACAATACATATTTATTAGCACTGTTTAAGTCTTTCAAATATTGTTTCAAATCATTATTTCTATTTATCTACCAACTGTAAGCTGTAGCCATTTATAATAAGGTAGATTAAATTACTAAAACTATTATATTGAATTATATATTAATACTTAATTGGATTTGGACAAATTTATTCATAATAGACCATTAAACTCTTCCAGAAAACTAACAAATCAAGCTATTCACATATCTTTACTTCAACTCAGCCTCACATATTATAACTAATAAGCAGAAAAATGTGTCACAAAGAAGAATAAAATCATGTACATTTATGTCTAAAAAAAGGTATATAGTGAGAATGAGACAACAGGGGCTTATAAAAGGCCTTTAAATATGTGAGGGTCACTCTGAAGTGTTACAAAAATAAATAAAAAAAGGTGTAACTATGACAAATTACAAAAAGATTAAATGTTTCAAGTCTTAATCTACACAATTACCCATTAGAAATAGCTATACCAATTCATAAAGGCAACAACAAAATTTAAGATTTAAAAAAAGGTAAAACATCAAAAAGACTTAATTTAGTTATGAAAATAAGATTAGGATAAAAAATTTGATTAATTTGTAATAACTTCTCAAAAATATTTCACTGTGTGTTCTAAATTGTAAAATATTTTTATTAACCATTTTGAGACAAAAAAACACACTCAATTTGTAATCTATAATTAATTACATAAGTATTTGGGCATTTCAGAATAATTAATTATAAAGTATATTTTTCTGGGTTTTTTAACTCAGCTGTCTGAAAGTTATACTTTAAAATCATTTTAGTTTTTACTAACAACTTTCCTCATACCATTTTCTACTATTCCACCATATTTAAATATTTTCTAACTTTTTAATCATCCATCTTGCTTTATTTCAATAATTATTTTGTACTTAAATAACATACTAGATCATTTTATAACTCTATTTTCATCTCATGTGCCCCTTTTCAATATCAGCTTTGTACATTAATACCACTATTGTTTGTTTGTTAATATTTTCTCTTATCACTGTTGCTATTTTACTATCATAATTTTATACTCAAATATCATATTTCATTCAATCATTATTTCTTACTTAAATAACATGTTTTATAATTCATTAAATTTTTTTCATCTCATATTTCCCTTTAAAATATTGTTTTTATATTAAAATATCTCATTCCATCAATGGCTAACATTTTTTAATCTCATTTATTATATATCTATCATAATTTTATACACATATATTTTCATTCTGAGTTCAATTACAAAGACATGAATAGCTTTATTAACCAGTTTTCTGGACAATTTTAATGGTCCTATATGAAGACTGTACTACAAATCCAATAAGTATTAAAATTTAACTCAATATAAGGGTCTCAGTAGCTTTTATCTCACTATTTATAAATAGGTTACAATCTTATAGTTTATAGAAAAATAGAGAATATAATTCAAACACTACTCAAAGACTTAAAAATTACTTAATTAAATGTATTTTAGTTTTAATGGTTATATGTTTTAATTGTAATGATAAATAATGTAGAAAATAAGACGAAAACCCCCCTCCTTTTATACCCATTGATTCTCAAATGTGTCCCCCTGATTTATTAATCCTATACATGACCAATGATGCCTCATTCTAGCTAATACACCTACCCATAAGCCTATGAAATGACAAATAACATAATTATAATAATATCACCCACCAAAATCCTGGGGTAATATGGTTAATTTGTCAAAATAAAAGAATAAGCAAAAAAGAGAGTATATGCATGTAATACCTCAAAATAAAAGACTAAAAAAGAAAGAATAACACTATATATTACACAATATTAAGAGGAATTAAAAGTAGAAATGAAAGGGCTAATTATTACAAATTAAAATGTGAAATCCCCATCCAATTATGACTAATATTGACTGAAAAACCGATGAGAAGCCCAAAAAAGGATGTGAGATGTGGGGTAACTGAATGCAGTCCTTTGAAGGAACTTGCACAGGTAAATACTTGACTAATTTAGGCAAATTTTAGTGTGGTAGTATATTAAAGGTGCCAATCATGAGGTTTTTAATGAAATTAATTCATATAATGAGGTCAATGCACTTATAATTAAATTAGGACAGTAAATAAGCACCTGTTGCTTATTTTAGCGTGTTTTCCCATAGTGGGTGTACAATGTGGGGTAATTATAGTGTGAAAATGCTAAATTCCCTAAAAATGAAGCTATTCATGTGGGAAAAATTCTGGAAGTATGTGGCCAGTACACAGAAGCCATTTCTGGCATTAAAACACCAAATTTTAAAAGTGTTTTTTTATAAATTTGAATAGCCAAATCTTTAGTTTTAATTAAGAGAAACTTATCTGTCAAGGTGAATTTTTAATCTTATTAAATTAATAGCGCATGTATTAGGGGGTATCAATGTTCAGGGATCTGCAATTAGGGATCAGGAATTTTTTTTCCAGCATTCAACATTATTAATTGTGGGAGACTCTAATCCATTAGCCCTTGGGCAAGTGGATAAGGAATTCACAATAATGCAATATCCCACCTCTTATATCCCAATTTAAATTCCTAATTCCTGATCCCAAACTCATCACATCCATGATTAATTTGTAAGAAAGTAACATTACATAAAATTGCAGATGACATCCTAAGTTTATTTTCACTCTATGCTACTTTACTTTGGTGGCAAATACAAAACATTTTTTTCTATCTACACACCCCACCTGCTTGTTTAGTGGTGGATTCCCACTTCCCAATCATCACCTAAACCTTCTACAAACAATAATTAAGAACCTCTTTACTAGGAAGCAAATTCACTCAGCTATGAATGCTATCACTTTAATTTAGCTGCTTACTCTGATTCTGCCTCTGGTTTGGAAGAAAATTTAGCTTATATGTCATATCTTTCCAATGAGTGTTACATCATTCTAAGAGGGCCAAATGTTTATCATTATCTCAGATATGATCTTGCTTCAATTCTTAAAATTCCTCATTTAAACTTCACACAAATTTTTCAAACTTCTCCTGATTCTTTTTTCAAAATTTCTCATCTCATCTCCAATCATCCCAACTTCCATAATAATTCCCATAAAAAAAGTGTAATCCTACCTTTCAACTTGCTGTTGAACTATGTTGCTTTTGGTTAAATGAAAATTGTGCTACTGTAAGGCATTTAGATAATTTATTTACAATAGGATATGTTACTGTCATATTATACACCAAGTGCTATATGATTTCTATCATTTCTCTCAGTCTCAAACACTTTCTTATCCAACTCCACTACAGCCACTTGAATCCTCTCAAGTAATGCAAGTTTAAGGTTTCACTGGCTGTTTTGGTTTTGTTGATGATAAATCTATACCTTTGAGCCAAAAGCCTGCTCATGATGGAAACCATTATTATGATCACAAAAAATGGTTTCTTTAAAATATTCTCAAATTTCTCTTCATGAACTGACTTTTTATCTTCTTTCTAGATACTCTATTTCTGTTCAACTTATGTGTGATATCAGTAAGAAGTTTATTGCTTTTCATTTTGTCTTCCCCAGCTCATGTTATTACCCTTCTCTGTTCCAAAGAATGAAGATTTCTCAAAATCCTGACCAATAATTTGACAAATCTCAGTACCTCCTTGCAGACTCAGCATATGCAAGTGTAGAATACATTACACCTGCATTCTGAGGTGCAACTTTAGAAAATGACCCAAAAAAATCTTTTAATTATCATCTTGCACAATAAAGAGGTCAAATTGAACATGATATTGAGACTTTAAAGGGAAGATTTTCTAGTCTCCAGGAACTCAGAATCCAATTTCATAAAAAATGGAAATCAAAACTGAAAATCATTGGATAATGACTTGAATTATACTCCAAAATATTCTAGCTGATTTGAAGGATGAAAGGTATGATCTTTATGAAGAAGAAGAACCTGAACCTGCACCAGCTCTCTCCCTCTTTTATTTACAAAAATTAATTTCCAATGGAATACACTCTATCATTATGCCAATCACACTCCATAATTTTTTAGCACAACTCCTTTAAATTTTTTAATCTCTTTCATTCTTTTTCTCTTTCACCCTTCATATCATTTTTCTCCTCTCCTCTTGTATCCTTCAATTTATATGTATTTAAGTTTCTCAGTCTAAAAAAATTATATGTATTTTTCTAATGATATACATGCCTTTTAATAATAATAATAATAATTAAAAATTTCTAAAAAACCAGTATTATCAAATAATTTTTGAAGAAATCTATCATGTAAGTATTCTAACTTTTCTTTTTCATCCATTTTTATATAATCAGACATTACAACATCTGGTATAAGCATTGTTAATGTTTTAATAGATTTTGATAGTCATTTAATGATTTGAATTGAAGGACATAGCCTTGTAAAGCTACCAAACACTTTACAGGAGTGGCTTGATGATATATTTTTTTAGAAGGCCTATCAACCACCCATATAACATCACACTTCTCAAACTCTACCATATACTTGCGCTCTGGAAGATAAAGTAGCCTCCATTTTTTTTAGGTGTGTCTTCCTTCCAAGAATCTTCATCCAAAAGTCCATCTAAAGTTGTTGGCCACCAAACACCCAGGCTAATATCACTGACATCCAAATCTTTGTGTGTGACATTAGAGAAGTCTTCAGAAGTCAAATTTAAGTTACCTCCAAAAGAATTAACACCATCATAGCAAGGAAGATTAAGTTCAGTAATCAGTTTCAAAGAGTTATGATATTACTTTGAAGCAAGAAGCTTAAATAAAAAGGTGTAAAAAGAAAGATGAATCCTAAATCCTGTTCATCATCTTTTTTCAATTTATATAAATACTGGGAGATTTAATAAGTATAATGAAGTTTAAAAATTAAAAAATTAACTTTGTAAAATATATGTTGAGTAGCAGCTTTTCCCCCATTGGCATACATATTGACCTCACCACCACCTCTTTTATGAGAAGAATTAGTCTTTGTTTTATGCTTCAACATTCTTAGGTATTCACAACATTTCCTGTAATCTTCTAACATCCTCAAGCTCTTCAATTCTTCAAGTTAAAAGGAATTCACAATCAACCTATGAATTTGATGATTAGAAGGTTAAATTACTGAAGGTTTTAGTGAGAAACGAGCTATAAAATATGTCCTAGTTTATCAAGAGTCAGATAATGTAGGGATAGGGCCATGAGATGTAAAACCCTCCTGAAATAGATATGATGTGTACCAAACCTCTTCAAAATCAGTTTCCACCTCATTGCTCCAGGCCTCCCCCTCCCTTCTTAAATAAGAGCTCTTATTTGGATGTCCATTTAATCTTCTTGTCAAATTAAATCTGCTTTAAATTAAAAAAACAATTAAAACCCTAACAGACATCTTCCAAAAAATATTTTTGTTGATGGGGGGAGTGCTACAACTAATAAACCACACTTAAATCCCCAAAAGACATCTTCCAACATATGTTATTGTTTTTGGGGGGCTAAAACTAATAAACCCCATATAAATTCCCAACAGATACTATTTTTGGTGGGAGGCTACAACTAATAAACCCCACATAGAACCTCATACAGACCTGAAGGAAGGACATTTGCTCTATTAACTTAAATAGTAAAGAGCTTACATTATTAAATCTTAAAATTCTAAAAATTGAAATATATGAAAGCCTTAAGTTTAAAAGATAAACTTTCTTCCCCAACAACAAGGGGCTATTTAATTATTTGTGAAGGTAGGTCCAGTATTTTTTGGTGCTGATTTTCAAGTTCTTTTTTTTATATACTTTTTTTGTGTTTTCTCACATCCAGGAAAGAGTCTGGCTGTGAGAGAGCCAAAGTCACTGCTATATTTTATTTTAGTTTTATCTTTTCGATTATTTTTTTAAATCTTTTTATATATTTTTTTGTTCTCTCCCAGCCAAGAAGAACCTGGCTGGGAGAGAACCAAAGTCGCTGCTAGTTGCAGCAACTTTGGTTGTTTGTTTGAGGTGAGTGTTACAATTTTTTTATTTTTTTCACTATTTTTTTATCACCAAAGTTGCTGATAGTTGCAGCTACTTCAGTCATTTTTTTATGGCAAGTGCTACAATATTTTACTTTTTATTTTTTTATTTATCTTTTTCACTATTTTTTATCACCAAAGTTGCTTCTAGTTGCAGCAAATTCAATCCTTTTTTTAAGGTGAGTGTTGCAATATTTTAAATTTTTTTTATATTTTTTTGTTCTCTCCCAGACAGGAAGAACCTTGCTGGAGAAAACCAAAGTTGCTGCTAATTTCAGCAACTTTGGTCCTTTGTTTAAGGTGAGTGTTAAAAATTTTTTTGGTTATATTTTTCACAATTTTTTTAGTACCAAAGTTGCTGCTAGTTGCAGAAACTTTGGTTGTTTGTTTAAGGTGAGTGTTACAATATTTTTATTTTTTATTTCTTTTTTTCACTAATTTTTTTTCACAGAAGCTTCTGCTAGTTGTAGAAACTTTGGTTGTTTGGTTAAGGTGAGTGTTACAATTTATTTTATTTATTTATTTATCTTTTTAGCTATTTTTTATAAATCTTAATTTATATTTTTTTGTTCTCTCCCAGCCAGGAAGAACCTGGCTGGGAGAGAACAAAAGTTGCTGCAAGTTGAAGCAACTTTAGTCATTTGTTTAAGTTGAGTGTTACATTCTTTTATATATTTTTAATTTTTCTTTTTAACTATTTTTTTTCTCACCAAAGTTGCTTCTAGCTGCAGCGACTTCAGATGTTTGTTTAAGGTGAGGTTTACATTTTTTTTTTATCTTTTTCGCAATTTTTTTATCTTTTTTATATTTTTTTTGTTCTCCCCTTTCTGGGAGAAAGTGAACCTCATCAGTGCTAGAGATAAAATCATCTTGACCAGATAGAAATTATGAATTATCAATCTTGTTCACAAATTACTATTCTCACAGATGGAATCTTTGGAAAACACAATGAGCCACTTTACATAAACCTTTTTTGAGCAATTGGTCAATGATGGAGGGGATGGAGAACTTTTCAATGATCAACAGAGGGCTCTCAAGTGGAACTACACTGTGCACACTAGTATCAATGTTTTCAATGAAAACGGTAAGTGATTGCTTATTGTTCCTTCAAGTGATTGATTTTTTTAACAAATTTTGAGGCAAGTCCAACCCAAAATGTCAAAATTTATTGGAAAATTCCATGCTTCATTAGCTGATGAAAACCTCCAAGAAAAAAAAGACACTGCTATCAATATTCATTGCTTTCCTTCTGGACAGATAAAGAATGTAGTGTTTCCCGTGGTGCTCTGTATTTACAAAAAGTTTTATGCTCCAGCTGTGGATTGATGAGTTGTCTAGAGCTTAAGCTAGGTGTTATATCTGTGATGACGCACATGGTTCTTGCATCAGGTTAGACAGTCACCAGAATTTCTCCAAATCTCATTCCTCTTTACCAAGGTAATAAAGTAATTTTCTCATCTAAAACCCTTTTGTCTTTTGATATTGTCATATCTTATATTATAGTTTTCATTTGATTTACAAAATTAGGTTTTGTCTACCATGAAGGGTAAGATATCATATTTCTTCTATACTATTTATGATATTATATTTTTGGGCCTGTTTTTTTTGCTTCAGGAATACATCTATTCTTGAATTTTCAATCATTTTTGTGCCTGTTATTGGCTCAAATCATACCTTCATTTATAAATATATATATATATATATATATATATATGTGTGTCTATCAAAAGAAATAAGTCTCTTGTCCTGATTATTCAAGAGTAGTTTTGGTTCCTGATTGACCATCCTTCAATTAGGAATCTTAATCACTATGCCTTAAGTGGGACTAAATTGGTTTGACTCTAGGTCGCTATCAGCAATTTGGAGATTCTAGAAGACTAACTCTTACTATTTAACTTGTGGAATACAGCCGATGTATTTAAATCTGGCTTCCCCATGCTATCCAAAGAAGTAAGTATAAAAAATCAACAGAGTCTTTGTGTATCATACTGTAAGTGAGCCTTAGATTGGACTGAGGAGAAACAACCATCCAACCATCCAACCCATTAAGAGTTAATACTCTACACAATACTCTAAGCTGCTACTTGACTTATTAATTTCCTGCTCAAGCATCTCAAAATTGGTTGGATAAAAAATGTATATTGAGATACTCAGGGTTGAAAAACATATGTAGACACTACTACATGGGTTAAAAATCAAACTATATCACTGCGGCAACTACTATTTTTTCAGTAATTATCAATTAGCAGAGAGAGATAAAAAAAACGTATAAAAATATGGAAAATACCCAAATCTACTATTGGAGAAAGAAAAAACCATGTGTGACAATTTAAAGATCATTAAATTGTGCTACATGCTTGTTGAGATATGGAATAATTGGTAAATCTTTTTCAAATGAAGAGTACAAAAAGTATGTACACATCAATTTTCAGTCTAACCAACAACACAGACTAAGGATTATACTAGTTAACCTTCATGTGCAAAAAATTATAAACTAGTGAAATGGGAAATAATACAAAAAAACCAGTAATCAATCAAATATTTTCATTAAGTGTAGTAGACAATCCTATAGTACTAGCTATAGGCCTTGACCAAGGGAGTTGGAGTAAAACTGGAGAGAAAAACCCCTGTCCCTTTGAGAAATACCAGGTGAGATTTATTTGATACAGAAAATTAGAGACTGTTACTATATCCCTGCCAACACTCTTCTTGACTGCTTTACAAGTCAAGAAAGTAGCCTAGATAGACCAAAGAGAACCAAAGAACCAGAAACCAGAAATGCAGAAAGATCCACACCAGAAAACCAAAACACTGTGCACTTGTTGCACAGAAAACAGCAATAATACTTGATGCAGGTTGCAAAGCTAAACCGGAGAAACCAGTTGCCAAAGTTGAGTTAAATGAAGAGGTAACCTTGCAACAAAGACAGCCAGTTGTGGCAAAAAAAACAGTGAAAACTGAGTGAGAAACAATAATATAATTACCAGATGTTTGTATGACAATTAAGGTTCCCCTAAACTGTCTTTTTCAGTATGTACACACAGACCACCCATCTAAAAATCCATGCACAGCAATGAATTTGGTGCATTTGACAGCCAAATTGAATAAAAAACCTCTAGAAATGCTCTCCAGCCTTCTATAACCAAGGCAGGTGGACCTCTCTGAAGCCAAAAAACCACCAAAAATATATAATAAAGCCCAAAATAATTAGAAAAATCCACCATGACTACTAAAACCCTTAAAACACAAAATTAAGCTATGACAACATTTTGACATAAAATACAGAGCTAAATCAGCCCTACTTAATGGTACTAAGCACTTAACCCTAAGACTTAAGGCTAGCCCATAAAAAGCAAAAAACAAAATTAAACAGCTATCTTTCAGAAATGAAAAATGGGGAAATGACCCCTTAAAACTTGGAATATGAAAAATATCATCAAGACATAAAATATAGAGAGATGCTGGGGCTATCTAATGGTAGTATCTACATACCAATAGTCCTAATATTCACTGAATAAAACTAAAACAATATCTAACTCTTTGACCAATGTCAATTAAGACATACACAAACAGAACCAAATAGCCCAAAAAAGGCCTCTGCCAATTTTGGAAGGCCACATCCTTCCTCCAATCAGAAATTTCCACATTCTACTTCATCACATACACCATGTTCAGCTTTCTTTCAAAATCTGCCTCTGACATGGGCCCTTGCCAATACTTCTTTGACAACATACTGATCTGCGCCATCACACCACCAGATCATCCATAAAGAACGTTCTGTTATGTCTGCCAATCCAGAAAAAAAACTTGCTTCAGACCTGGTCCATTATCATCTTCCACAGCTTCACCTCCACCTCAACCTGGTCCATCTTCCACCAGCACCAAAAGATCCAGGCCATCCATCCTGATACCCAGATTAGTCAACAGACTACATCCTTCAAAAATAAGTGCTTACACCACTACAGCAACCACTTAAACCATGCTTGGTCCATCTGATGGTAAAAAAACTTTTATTCCTTCCTTATACTTATAAAACTGATGACTTCTCAGTTCCTCCATCTTCTGACAGTAATGATGACAATGTAGGATCCATTGAACCACCAACACCTAACCAATTGCCCATCATTAAGGCCAAGTTCCAACAACACTTGTCTGAACAAAAAAATCTTCTACTAAACTACTTCCAATCCACTCCTGCAAGAAATCCACAGGACCTTGAGAAAAGGAAACACCTCATCCACCAGTTCAAGGCTAATTCTGAACACTTAGTTTCATCTCTTGATTCTCTTCTGCCACTTGATTCTTGATTGAACTTTTTTGACTTAGAAATGAAAAGCTTGACCACTCTCCAGACTTCCTGAATGTAGCCAATCATAATAAATTCCTCAGTTTAAAGTCTTGGGGGACTCATACTCAGTTTTACGTCCTGGGGGACTAACAGCCCTCATTTTATAGTCTTGGGGGACTCAAAACCTAAATCATAAAGACAGAACCAGAGATAAAACCATTAAAGACCAAAGAAAATAGATCAACATTTGGGGGTAACTGTTCTACGGAGCAGGCAGCTCATCAGTTATGCCCACACATGCCTTAACTAAATTCAGAGACTCCCCCTTTGGATGCACTCTGCCAAAATCACACCAAAATCACATTATCAGTTTATAGTCTTGAAGGACTCAACCATTAAACCATCCTCAGTTTATAGTCTTGGGGGACTATACCATTCTTCAGTTTAAAGTAATGATGGGCTGACCACAGTTTTCAGTTTAAAGTCTTGACAGACTTTCCACACTTTGCATTAAAAGATGGAGCCAATTCCATGCACAATACACTGCAACCACCCTGCTGAACTTCCACTTTCTCTTCATCATCTACCCATCACTAATAAAAATTTTCTTTTATCTCTTTTTTCTTCATTGTTGTTCCATTACAGATTATGGCTGGATCCTCAGATTTTGACCCATCAGACCTTCCTTGCTTCACTGCTCCCAAGGACTATGCTTGAAAACAGTTTATCCACATGTGCAGACCTTGCACTTTTACTCTTCCAACCCCTGAGGCCAAACTCTACAACAGGGCCAGTGATTCTTGAAATCCCAAAAAGAAAAAATTTGACAGACCCCAATTATCCTATACCACCACCTTCACCTTCACACAAATAAATCTCTAGATCTCCTACCAGATCCCCAGAGATTGGTCCTGCTTTTTCTTCTTTATCTTCAGCTCCATCCAGAAGATCCTGCCACTGATTCCCCAGAAAACTCTCCAAAAGATCTGCTTTATCATCTCAATAAACAGCCTTTATCTCAACAAATTCAGCTAAAAAAGTTTCAAAATCAGCTTCCAGGCTACTAGACTGCATCCAGGCAGCCCGCCCACCTTTCTAGAAAGCAAAAATCAGGCTCAAAACATTCAAAATCAACTGGAAAACAGCCAAATTTTTCCAGAAAACACCAATAACACCTCACAACAACCTTCTAGTGCTCCCAGAGCAATGTGATCAAAATTTCCTTTCTCCAAAATTACCAAAAGTTCCAAAACTTCTAGAAGACCTGCCAGAAGACCCCAAGAAGACATCAGAGCACCAAACACTGCTCCCAGACAAAATTCTCCCTCTCTAACAAGAAGAATCAACTACACCTTCCATCTTCCAGCAATTTATTCATCTGAAAGTTCAATTTCTTCCAGATCTTCATCCAGAAGATCCCAATAAGCTTCCAGCTCACCTTCTCCTGCTCCATCCTACAACCAACCTGATACTCCACCACAAGTATCCAACCAAACTGAGCAAAGAAACAATATAAACAAAAACAACAACAGCCCTGCTTCTCCAATCAGGCCACAGGAATTTCCTCATTCTAGTTCATATTCTCAACACCATTAAGAGGATGACCATGAAAATAAATACCTCCATCTGGTTGATCCTCCTACTACATCCATTCAAAATCCTTGAACTGTCCAGATTACGGCAGCTTACAAATTTGATGAGCTTCCAATCTGTAAGTAAAAAAGTAATAAATCCAACTTATTCAATATAAAACAATTACTGATCCAATTCTTCTGTTTAGTTGGCACCCTGCCTCCTGAAACTGCTGTTGGGATTGACCAACCTCTAGAAACCACATTAAACCTGGATTAAAACGATATGAAGCACCACCTAAGTATGATGTGTAAACATGCTTAAGGCCTTTTCTCTTGATGTGCCATTGAATGAATTTGAGAAGAATCTGAGGAAACAATTTCTTGATGACCACTGAAAGATGTCTAGAATAATTAAGCACAACTTCCAAAATTCCATCCCAGCCTTTTCTACTTCTACCCAAAAAATACCTTCCAATCTGGTTCCTGACCATTACAATCCATACACTCTCTCCAGCCAACTACACCACAAGGAACACAGTTCTTCCTCCAATCCCAAAAAAAAAAAACACCAACATAATTCAGACCAATTGCTAGAGGCTTCTTCTTCCAGACATTAATAAAAAAAGAAATTAATAATTCACTAAATAGAGAAAACAATAATAATTAGCAGATATATAAAAAAATTTGTTTTATTTTTATTTTTATTTTTATTTTTATTTTTATTTTTATTTTTATTTTTATTTTTATTTTTATTTTTATTTTTATTTTTATTTTTATTTTTATTTTTATTTTTATTTTTATTTTTATTTTTATTTTTATTTTTATTTTTATTTTTATTTTTATTTTTATTTTTATTTTTATTTTTATTTTTATTTTTATTTTTATTTTTATTTTTATTTTTATTTTTATTTTTATTTTTATTTTTATTTTTATTTTTATTTTTATTTTTATTTTTATTTTTATTTTTATTTTTATTTTTATTTTTATTTTTATTTTTATTTTTATTTTTATTTTTATTTTTATTTTTATTTTTATTTTTATTTTTATTTTTATTTTTATTTTTATTTTTATTTTTATTTTTATTTTTATTTTTATTTTTATTTTTATTTTTATTTTTATTTTTATTTTTATTTTTATTTTTATTTTTATTTTTATTTTTATTTTTATTTTTATTTTTATTTTTATTTTTATTTTTATTTTTATTTTTATTTTTATTTTTATTTTTATTTTTATTTTTATTTTTATTTTTATTTTTATTTTTATTTTTATTTTTATTTTTATTTTTATTTTTATTTTTATTTTTATTTTTATTTTTATTTTTATTTTTATTTTTATTTTTATTTTTATTTTTATTTTTATTTTTATTTTTATTTTTATTTTTATTTTTATTTTTATTTTTATTTTTATTTTTATTTTTATTTTTATTTTTATTTTTATTTTTATTTTTATTTTTATTTTTATTTTTATTTTTATTTTTATTTTTATTTTTATTTTTATTTTTATTTTTATTTTTATTTTTATTTTTATTTTTATTTTTATTTTTATTTTTATTTTTATTTTTATTTTTATTTTTATTTTTATTTTTATTTTTATTTTTATTTTTATTTTTATTTTTATTTTTATTTTTATTTTTATTTTTATTTTTATTTTTATTTTTATTTTTATTTTTATTTTTATTTTTATTTTTATTTTTATTTTTATTTTTATTTTTATTTTTATTTTTATTTTTATTTTTATTTTTATTTTTATTTTTATTTTTATTTTTATCTTTATTTTTATTTTTATTTTTTATTATTTTTATTTTTATTTATTTTATTTTATTTATTTTTATTTTTAATTTAATTTATTTTTTTATTTATATTTCTACACAGATTACTACTTAAAACTACTAACATACTAAAAATCTTGAAAAGAATTAAAAAAATTACCCAAAAAATGTAAGAGCTAAGAAATTAAAATGAAATGAATAATAATAAGATAAAACAAATAATAATTACAAATGGTATTCCCCAGCCAATTGATGAGCTGATCCCCTGATACTTTACCCACATCCAAGTTCACCTTGATGTGGATACATCTTTAAATAATTTTTAAATGATTTGAGATAGAGATATTTAAGAATAATAATATAAAGATAAAATGAAATGAATAGAAATTAAGGTAAATAATAAAAATGAAATAAATATAAAAAAGAAAATAGAATTGCCTGGCCAATTGTAGAGCCTTTCCCCACCAATGCTTGCCCACATCTAGGTGACCCTGATGTGGTGACACCATATAATTTAATTTTGTGATTTTTTCCCTCTCTACATCCTAATAACCCCCATGAAAATTAAAAGAGAAAAAGAGAAAAAATATATAAAACTACTATCTAACACAACCATAGACAAAAAATCAAAGAAAGAAAAAGAAAAAGTCCATCTCCATAGAAAGTCCAGTCCAAGGAAACAATAACTGGGTGGGCTCCCTCCAATAAGTAAAAATGATGGGAGACCACCAGTGATCCAACACTAATCCAAAAAGACCAAAGAAGCCAGTCCCAAGCCAGTTTAAAGTCATGGTAGACTTGAAATTTCAATAACAAAAACCAGAACTAAGATTCAACTAGGACAAACAAAATACTTGAAACAGACATTATGGGGTAACTTTTCTACAGAGCAGCCAGCTCATCAGTTACCCCCAAACTTGCCAAAATAAAATCTAGAAGCCCCCCTGGGTACCTTCAAACAAAAACACAACATCCAACACAATAAACTAAAACCAATAAGTATGAAGAGTCCAGAACTTGAAGACCAAAAGAATTTCCAGCTTAAAGTAATAGAGGACAAAAACCCGTGAAGAGAAACCAAGACTAGGGTTCAACTAAATTAAGAGAAGTGGTTGGAAACAGACAATCTGGGTTAACTTTTCTACAGAGAAGCCAGCCCATCAGTTACCTCTACACTTGCCAAGATCAAATCTAGAAGCCCCACCCATGGGTACCTTCTAACAAAAAAAGGTTCCAACAAAACAGATTCACAGCATCTCCAAATTAAAAGTAAAATAATGGCTCATAGTTTATCCGCATTGCAGAGTTAATCTTCTTCACTTCTAGTGCCTCTTGTGTAATATATCTTCACCTGATCAGCAGCCACTCTCTTCTTTAAGACTGCACCATCTAACTCCTCCAAAACATAAGAGCCTCCAACATCTGAGATCTGACTCTTTAAGGTCCATTCCATCTGTTAGCAAACATTTTTCCCCACTGACTCTCCAAACTTCTATTATACACTAAAACCAAACAAAAAGGTTTCAAGGGATTCCTGAGTCTATGAGCCAACTTCTTGTCCCAGTATCTGACTGATTGATTTCTTATCTTCATCATTCTACAGTATGCCTTCTCTTGAAATTCCTCTTTACATTTTAACTGTTGCATCCTGGCACAGAGAAAATCCTCTGTTGAACACACATCATCCCATTCAATTCCAAGATAAGAAACAGCTTCCAAATCAACTGGTAGAAAAGCTTTATGCCCAAACATTAATTCATAAGGAGAATAGCCTTTTGTCTTTTTCATAGTGACCCTATCAGCAAATAACACCAAGGGTAAATAATGCCTCCACTTTTTAGCACTATCTCCACACATCTTCACCAAAGCATTCTTGATAACTTGATGACCTCTTTCAACCATGCCTTCAGCTTCAGGATAATAAGGTGTAGCCACTCTAACTTTGGAACCTATACTTTCCACAGCTTCTTTGAATTCAGCTCCAACCTCTGGCCCACCATCAACAGTCACCAAATTCATTAACTCATATCTAAACACCCATTCCCTCTTCAAAAATTCTGCCACATTTTTGGCAGTCAAATTAACCAGAGGCACTGCCTCAACCCAAACAGATAAATCATCCCTGGCAAAAATCAAGTATTTATACCTGCCCTCTTTGATATGGACAGCATCCAGACTGACTCTTCCAAACACAGTTGATTCACCAGTAGCATGGCCAAACTTTTTAGGGTTCAAGTTACTTCTTTTTTGACATTATACACAAGATTGAACCCAACCCTGTACAGCCATCTTCATACCTGGCCACCAAAATCTGTCTTCTACTCTTCTATAAGTCTCCCCAAAGCCTCTATGACCAAGGTCTTCATGCAAAGACTTCAACACCAACTCTTGACCCTTCTTCTGAGTCACCACTACTTGAGGATTTGGGTGTCTCCTCCTGATCAACCTCCTTCCTGACACATAGAAGCCAGGACTCCTCTTCTTCTTGATTTCTACCCAAGTATCATCATCAAAAATCTCTGGCCTCTCCAATATTAACAGATATTCAACCATAGTAAAATAAAACCCAGTCTCACCCAAGGTCTCATCTTCAAAATACAACAAAAAAAATCCAATGGTACAACCCTTTCATCAAAATCACCAGTGTACACCTGAGCCACTTGACCAGCCCAACCAGGACACCAATCCCTAAATTTTGGTACATCCATTTTCTTCCATTGAATCTTAAGAGAATCCAGTTCACTAAAAAAAGCACCATTTTCCAATTTCGAGCCATCCCAAACAATAGCCCTATCTTCATCAAAAAAAGCATTAAGATCACCAGAATCAAGATTAGAACCAGCCAGTTTAACCTCTTGAGGGAGGAGAGAAAAATCTTCCAGTTTAGCCGCATGGGGGTTGAGAGAACAATCTTCCAGTTTAGCATCATGGGGGAGGAGAAAAAACCTTTCTGATCTTCACAAAATAATTCTAATCTTCTTTCTTCATTATGTTCTGATTTTTTTTTTGATTATCTTGAGTTATCTGGAAATTTTTATTTTCTTTTCTTGAATTTTCTTCTGACCAATTAAGTAGTTTATCCTCATTTTGGAGGATTTAGACTCTTGAAATCCCCAGGTTGAAGCCAATAAGTTTGGCCCTAGGGCTAAAAGAAACTAAGCCCCTCTTCCAATTCTGATATCCCATAGTCAGACCTCCAAACAAAATCCACATCCTTCTCCATACACTGAATTTACCATCAATTTTATTCCCAGTGTCCATCCACCCTATATCCTTTGATAGAGAGAAATCTAAAGCATCAATAATTTTATCCTCCTATCTAAAAAAACCTTCTCCAGTTGAGGGAAGAAGCTGAGAGTTTACTGTCTCTAACTACAAATCATCAACCAAAAAATTATTCTGAAATTTAAAAAAAACCTCCAAAACAGGACCCAGAACACTAAAAGAATCATTTTCCCACCAGCATTCATCTTCTGATCTTGAGGGAACCATCTTGGAATTATATTCCTCCAACAAACATACATCTAGAACATAATCATTCTGAAGTTCCAAACTTTCTATAGAGAGATTTTCACCACTTCTTCCATCCTCTGAACTTGAAAGAAGAAACTGTTAAAGAATTAAAAATTTCTGAAACATCACAAACACCATCATCTCCCAAAGTGGGTGACTCCAAAATTTCCACTGTAGCTTAATTATCTGCCACTTCTTCCTGAATCTTTCCATCAATTAAATTTTCATTTTCAGGTTCCACCTCTTTAGAAACAAGGTTTTTTAGATGCCCCAGAATATGCTTCTTCAAAAAACCTATATCAGGAATCCTACTTTCTCCATTTAGAAGTGTCTTCATTAGCCCAGCCTTTAACAGAAATCCCTGAACCTCCTTTTTGACCTCCAGACCCATGGCACTCCAAAATAAACTCTTGGCCTCCATTTCATGAGATGAAATACCATTATAATCAAGATATACAATAACCTCTTAAAATTACTCCATAAATTTACCATACTGAATCAGAGAAGTTACACCACCATCTATTTCCTATTTCCTAGCAATGACATAAAGATCATCCATTGAAAACACAGTGGGCCACCTCCTCATCATTTCCATCATTAACTTTCTTCAATCCTGAATCTTATATCCCTCCATCCTAAGAACTTCATTCACCATCTCTCTATCATCAATGAAGAAAATCACCTGCTTCACCCTATCCAAATAAGAGCAGCTTCAAAGATCTCTAAAAATATCCTTGCCTCCTCTCCAAAGCAAATTTTCCCTTTCCATGACTTGATCCTGACCATCCTAAATATTTCCAATTATACCTCCCCAACTTTCCACCACAGATAGCCAAAGTCCCCCCAATAGCCTTCAGAGACCTAGGAAGGACCAAATCCAACTAGAGAGAAGACCCCCTAGACCAACCACACAGAGATACAGCACCCAAAAATCCAAAATCGACAAAGAGTCCACATAAGAAGAGAGTCAAACAGTAACAGAGATTCCAAAAACTAGAAAAACCTCACCCCACATTAGGTTCTAGAAATGTAGACAATCCTAGCATACTAGCTATAGGCCTTGACCAAGGGAGCTGGAGTAAAACTGAAGAGAAAAACCCCTGTCCCTTTGAGAAATACCAGGTGAGATTTATTTTCTACATCAAATTAGAGACTGTTACTATACCCCTTCAAACACACTTCTTGACTGCTTTAAAATTCAAGACAGTAGCCTAGATAGAACAAAGAGAACCAAAGATCCAGAAACCAGAAATGCAGAAAGATACACACCAGAAAACCAAAACACTGTGCACTTGTTGCACAGAAAAGAGCAATAATACTTGATGCAGGTTGCAAAGCTACACCAGAGAAACCAGTTGCCAAAAATGAGTTAAATGAAGAGCTAACCTTGCAAAAAACACAGCCAATTGTGGGAAAAAAAAACAGTGAAAACTGAGTGAGAAACAATGATATAATTACCAGATGGTTTTATGATAATTAAGGTTGCCGCAAACTGTCTTTTTCAGTATGTACACACAGACCACCAATCTAAAAATCTATGCACAGCAACAAATTTGGTGCTTTTGACAGACAAATTGAATAAAAACCCTTTAGAAACGCTCCCCAGCCTTCTATAACTGAGGCAGGTGGACCTCCCTGAAGCTAGAAAACCACCAAAAATATATAATAAAGCCCAAAGTACTTAGAAAAATCCACCATGACTACTAAAACCCTTAAAACACACAATTAAGCTATGACAACATTGAAACATAAAATATAGAGCCAAATAAGCCCTACTTAATGGTACTAAGCACTTAGCTCTAAGACTTAAGGCTAGCCTATAAAATTCAAAAAAACAAAATTAAACAGCTATATTTTGGAAATAAAAAATGGGGAAATGACCCCTTAAAACCTGGAATATGAAAAATATCATCAAGAAATCAAATATAAAGAAAAGCTGGGGCTATCCAATGGGAGTGCCCACATACCCATAGTCCCAATAATCACCAAATAAAAACTAAAATAACACCTAATTCTTTGACAAATTTCAATTAAGACATACAAAAATAGTGCCAAACAGACCAACAAAGGCCTCTGAAAATGTTGGAAGACCACAGTTTTCAATTTCCTCAAAGGATTTATTAGCTTTAACACATTTTTTCAAGATAAAATTCCTTTTGGAAAAATCTTCAAGTTTATACTTAGCTTACATCTGACTCAACAGGAAATTGTATTTAAGAGGCTTCTC
Organism: Hemileia vastatrix; assembly: GCA_030280995.1. Lineage (NCBI taxonomy): Eukaryota > Fungi > Basidiomycota > Pucciniomycetes > Pucciniales > Zaghouaniaceae > Hemileia > Hemileia vastatrix. The sequence continues at coordinate 15,000,321 of JASXTE010000009.1, read as the reverse complement.
CTCTTTCTTTATCATGAAATTCTTCTCCTCAAAGTCATGTGCCTTCTCATTGCTCTGTAAAGAAAGATCAAATTACTTCTCCCCCAAGTATTGTACTCTCCCATCTCTCTGTAAAGACAGCTTGAATTTCTTCTCCTCCAAATCTAGTGTCCTATCATCCCTGTGTAAAGAGAGCTCATATTGTTACTTTTGAAAGTTAAGAGTATCTCTTGAAATTTCAACTTTACCTAGAGTGAAAATAATGTTAACAAAAGAAAAGAAAATCTCACTTAATTATTAAGAGGTATGCTATCACTTACCAGATTCACTTTTCTCCAGAAAATCATCAATGGAAGAAAAAGGGGTTCAGGAAAACTACCTCTGTTTTCTTTCTTTGACTGTTTAAATTCAGAGTAGTTGATGGTCTTTGCTTTTTTTCGAGGTAAAATTTTCCTCTTAATAAATGATTCTAGCTTCAGACTTGCTTGATTGTGGCTCCCGGGCTTGTTAATTGGCCTTTTTAGAAATAAAAAAAAGAGATGTAATTAAAAAAAACAACTGGACAAGAAATAAAAGCTCACTTGAATGAGATCAGGTTGATTTATATTGCTGTAAGGATCTATTTCAAATATATCTTGATTTGTGGAAGTTAAATGAAGGGAGGCTCGAGTAGAAGAGGAAGTAAAAAGATTTATTTTGACATCATTTTTGGAGATATCATCTTCTCCATCCAACATGTTTTCAGGATTAAAATTTGCTTGCTCTCCAAATATGGAATCCATATCTTTATGATAAGGGCATAAAGAATCAAGCTTATTGTCTATAGATTTTACTCCCTTATTTATATTAAGTTCAGTAATACAAAAACAAGTGGAAGATGAAAGAGTCTTATCCTTCTTGTATTTGGCTCAATAGTGCTTGAAGCATTCAGACATCTGTTTAGGTAAAAAATCAATCCTTCCCTTTGTTTTGTTTCTTAATTTATTGGCCATTAGAATATATCTATTGAATTTTGATGCAAGGGGCCATCCTAATTTAGTTAAATTCTCAGTACCAAAACAATAATCATAATTATCTTTAGTTTTTAGTCAGTTGATAAGTATGATGTGATAATCTTTTTTTAGTTGAACAATATTTTATTTCTCATATGAGAGGGGGAAAGATGGAGTAGTGGGATTTTAAGCAAAACAGGGGGAAGTATGCCTTTGAGAAGATCTATGAAGACAAGGCATGTGGAGATATTTGAAGATGAAAAGGAGAAGAAAAAACAGAGATATGGAGGAGTTCTGAATGGATAGAATGAATAGAAATGATGTGTTTATGACAGAAAGTAGTGTAAGATGTGGTTATGAAAGATTTTTCCAAGATGTTTTTATAAAAAATTGAGGATAAAAATTTTAGATACTGATGAACATTGACATATTAAAGATCTAAGAACCCAATTATTAGAAAAAATAATTGCAGAAAATTTTTGGGGATAATTATTTTTATCCCTAATTAATTCAATTGCGGATTGGTAAGCATTGATACCCCCTAATTTTAAATCAATAAATACATTTATTAATCTTCATCATTTGAAGAATAACTAGAAATGAAAAAGTATCACAACATATTTATATTAATATAATATGATATTCATATATATAATTAAAATAATTACTAAATTTTTTTATCTTCATCATTTGAAGCAGAATAGGTGAGCTCCTTGCATCAAATAACATATATCTGATTTCATGCATTTTAAAAGCTGATTGTCTAACATTGCACTAATTGAATTGGGAGAAACTCACCATATATGTGTAATGATGATGTGACCGATTCTCTATGTTTTTAATCTTTTCTTTGTAGCTTTAATAATGGTCCATCTCAACCTTGAAAGTAAAGACCCTGTGAAAAATCAGGTTTTCAAAATATAATTCAAGGTATGTGTCAGCCAGGCTATATTGAAAGGCAAGTAAAATCTAATGATAAATTATGATAAGAAAAAATTGGATTTATAAATATATAAAAATTAAATAATATACTAAAATAAAATTATATAACAATATGTTTTAACTAAATTTTTATATTAATTTTATTGTTATATATAAAATATATGCATTTAAAAACAAAATAAAATTATATTTTAAAAAAAGATTAGTATGTTTTATGTACTTAATGATTATAAATTTATCATTAATTAACTGCAAAATATTGTAAGTAAGAAAATCAACTTAAAATATAATTAATTAATTCTTTAATTAGGGGGTGTTAAAGTTAGAAATCTTCATTTTCAAAATACCTCTATTTTCTGACAAACATGTCATGATTTTTTTAAATATTCAATATTGTGCCCACAAAGCACTTTTTTACTGAGAATATATGTTAAGTATGTGGCTTTATTTTGGTGTTGTGAAATACCTTTTAAATAATTACAAATTTCTAACTTTGACACTTCCTATTATATAAATTAAATCATAAAAATAAAAACACTTTAAAAGTTATTGAGCACTCCAGTCTTCTCACAAATAGACAAATAAAATAAAATAAAATAAATAATTAAATAAATACATTAAACAAGTGAAACATTTATTTTAAATATAAGTGTTTTATTTTAATAAAACTGATTTTATTAAAATACTTGTTTAATTAAAATAATTATTATACTAGTAGGAATGTTTAATTTTCTTTCCAAATATTATATTATACTACATTAGTTAGATATAAAAAATTGTACCTCCCAAATAGTATAAAATATTTTTGTTTCATTAAAAATTGGATTTTTACAATAACAAGAAAATTTAACATGTTTGTAATTAATATAGTTACATTTTTTCTATTTTTTATCAAATTACTATCCTATTTCATCTCTCACATTGTTAAAGGGCTTAAATGGATGGATAAATTGGGGTCTTTTGTTCAATTTTTGTACATAAGTACGTAGAACCGTTATTTTTCTGTAACGTTTCATTTTATTTGTTTCTTTTATTTTGTACCATTAGTAACATCTCAGAGAGCCTAATTTGCCTATTTAAAGGCTTTGGTTTCTCACTTTGTAGTCACAATTACTTAAATTACTTTAAAATTTATATAATAACAATTTTGTTACATTTAATAGTATTTTTCCAATCAAATTTATTATCTTCTCCAAAATATATAAATTGAGAAGTTAAACTATATACAAGGTTGTTTTAAGAGAGTTTCACTGTTATATTTTTTTGATTATAGTTAGAGGAATATAAAATTACTAACTTGTATAAATTAAAGCGTTATGTCCAAAAAGTTGTTTTTTAAGCTTGTTATTTTCTTTTTAAATTGTGTAGATAGTTGTTTATTTCTTCTTGTTGTTCCTTGCTTACTCATTTTCTTCTTTTTTTGGTTGTATTTTACCTCTTCTTCTAGAAATCTTGTTGAAAATTGGGGACCTTTCTTAATATCAACATTTTCAACATTTTTAACAAACAACTTGGTGCAAGGACCACCCTTGCACAAAAAAACAAACATTTTTCATTGCTGTGATTAGAACCAGGGTTTTAGACTAAAGGGTTATATATACTTGAAACAGTATATATTTTGGTGTGATTTTTTGTCCACTATAGTAAGTATACCTTTTCTCCTAACAAAATTTACCTTGAGATTTTAATACAATAACAGTGTCATTGGCTATTTTTCTCAGTCACTGCATTTAAGCAATATAATTTTTAATTTTTTTTTCTAGTTGAAAATAAAAGAGTAATTCTCTTTGTTGTAGAAGATCAGTATTTTTTGATTAATTATTAAATTAATTATTCATTAATACTTGATAATTTGGTTGACAATAATTACACTTAGTGTTTAGTTCCAAATAAAAAAAATCTTTTTTAATCATTATTCTAATTAATATAATTAAATTAAATAAGTTGAAATAAAATACTACTTTAATTATTGTTTCATAAAATAAATAATAATCATTATAAATTTAAATTTGTCCCTCAAATTTTTGACTTACAATATTAATTACATATTTTATCTCTTAAATTTACATTTAAAATCATTGTAAATTGACTTTGATTTTTTTTTTCAGGACACAAATTTTATGTCTAGAAATTTAACTTATAGCATGAATAATTAACATGTTGATTAAATAGAGTTAGATGCTGATGTTGAATCTGTAGGTTCTTCAAAACTCACTTATTAAGATACTTTAGCTGACAGAAAACCATCAAATTCTTCAGAACATTGAAATGTCAGGAGAAGCGATAAACCTTTCTCCTCCAAAAATTCAGAAAGAAGTCAAACCTCTAATAAATCTAGAGAATCCCTTAAATGATATAAAAAAAGATCCCTCTGGCGCAGCAGGTAAAAAACCTATCAGGTCATATTAAAGAAATGAAAGTAGAAAATGTGAAATACAAATCCAGGGTGGATAAATTTTGGGGTAAAATTTAAGATCTGTTTAAGAGCAGCCAAATTCATCATAAAAGTATAAAACAAAACACATTGTCCTCAACAAACCTTAAAGACTATGGAGGTAGAAAAGTGGAAATGAGATTATCTCATTAATAATTACCAGAGAAATGTGCAACCTCCTCTAGATCATCAACATGGCCCATCCAGGATACACAATTACCATCCTTCACCTGTACATCCTCACCAGGGAAGCAGAAAAAAGAAGGCTCAGACCTAGGGGAAGTTTCCTCCTCTACCATGGAAAGCAATCTTTTTAACAAACTTGTTAGTATGTATAATACTAAACCTTCCTCTTCAGATAATGGGTTGAAAGTAGTGATAGAACTGTAAAACCTTTAAAGAAAAAATTTCTGTTATGAGTAGTCCAAAAAATGTAATCAGTAACTTTTCATTTGATGAGCCTTTATATTTAAATTCAACTTCTTTAGTAAATCCTTCTCTTGCATTCAAAAATGATTCTTTTTCACCTGAAATTTATGTCTTACTTGAACAAATTTCTGAAGAGATTTTAAAAGATTCTCATGATCTTAGTGCAATAAAAGATAAAGTGTTACAGAATTTATTAAAGCATGAAAATGACAGATAAAAGAAATCGTATTTAAATTTTAAAGTGAGCTCTTCTGTAAAAGATACAGCTTATCTTAAGTTAAAAGACACTTTAAATCATTTACTGGCTCAACAAAAAGTTATAGAATTTGATCACAAATCACTTTCAGATAAAAATAATCATCTGTATATAGATATCAGTGAATTAAAAACTCTCATAGATGAAAAAAATTCAACAAAAATTGATAATAAGAATTTACACAATGAATTAAAAAATTTGAAAATTGAATTTCAAGCTTTGGGAGATAAATTCTCACTAGAGGAAGACAGAAATTTTCTATCTCTTGCGAAAATTGATGATCAACTTTCTTATATTCCTATTTTATGAAATAAATTATCATATCTTGAAGAAAAAGTTTTCTACATTACCAGTAATTCCTGATGAACATTATAATGTGGTAAATATTTCTACTACTAGAAATAAAGATAAACAACCTGAAAAAAATGTCATCTTTTGATTTAACCACAAATCAATCTGACAATGAGTCTATGAAATCTTTTGTGATCAACAAAAAATTTGATACTCATGATGAACCATCTTTTTCTTTAAATAATGAAATCTCTGAACACCTTTCTAAGCTTCAAGAATTTATTGCTATGAATAGTCCCAATCTTAAAGTTAAAAAGCCTAGTAGCAATAAGAGTTGGCCTAAAATTTATCAATATCCTACATTTGATGGTGATTCTTTGCTTGACTGGCAATATTTAATTCAAAGAATTGATAATTTAAAGGGTTCTTATAAATTAACAGATAAATAATTTGTTTCTAAATTAATCTCTTTATTTTCCAATTTAGCATTGATGTGGTATGAATCTGTTTTATTGGATAACAATCACTATAAATTGAATGAGTGGAAGACATTAATTGAAAATCAAATTGGTGGTTCAAAACTCAGGTTGGAACAACAAAGATTATATGAGAATTTTAAATATATATCCTCCTCAGCTAAAAAATCTTATTGTTTTCCTTATGAAAATAACAAAAATTCTTAAAGCTATAGATCCAAAAATGGATTATGATATTTGGAGAGACAAAATTCTCTATAAATTACCAAATTCTCTCAGAGATTTGATTGTAGCTAGAACTGAGCATGTAAGAGAACATTCATCTTTTATCAATATCTGTAATTAGGTATTACTCATTTATAGATATGAACCAAAGAAATATACCTTAAAATCTTACAATGATCAGCAGAGAATTTCATCAAAACTCACAGAAAAATCTGGTAAACCCTCTTCCCCAGTTGCACAAGGCATGGTAGAAATGACACGTTTGTGACAAGAAAAAACACATTGCTGAAAAACTGAGGAAAAAGATAATCCTGAATCTGAAAGTAAGGATTCCTCTAGTGAATGTGATAGTAATATCTCATATGACAATGATTCTTTAAATAAAGTTCCAATGCTGGAGCAGGATGTCCAATATTTAGATAGTTTAGCTGAAGTTTGAAACTTAGATTTATCTTCAGTAGAAAATTCTGAGATTATAAAAGGTATTACTGACAGTTCTATATTAATATCCCCCTTGAGAGCACCTGTTATCATAAATGGTAAAAATGTAGAGTTTTTTCTTGACACTGGTGCTTGAGGAGGTGTAGTGTATGAGAAAGCACTAGCTTCTGTAGAAGAAGATTATCATAGTAAACTTTTACCTATGACATCTTAAAAATGGAGAGGTTATGGTTCCATTTTATGTTCCATTGGTGAAAAAAAACCACTGTATTCTTTAAGTGTAATGGTGGTTTTGTCAGGGCTGTCTGTTAATCTGTTGTGATGAAAAATGACAACTTGAGGAATTGGTTTATAATGGGAAATGATATTTTAACAATGTTTGGTATTAAATAAGATCCTACAAAAAATTGTTTCACATTGGGCAAGAATTGAAAAAGAAAATTTAAATTTTCTTCCTCTAAAAAACCTTCTGAACCCCTTTTAAAATCTTGTAATTCATTAATTCAATGAAAAGGTAGGTCAGCAGAAGATAGGGATAGTTTATTGTCTCAAATAAACAATTCTTCATTTTGTGATCAAAAATATTCTATAATTGCCTTGATTCCATATTTTCCTATCGCTTTTGATCTTGTATCTCATGAATTTGGTTTTTTTAAGGAAGAAATGAAATTTTTTTTATTCTTTAACTTGAATGAAATCCCTCTCAGCCTTAAGAAAAACCATATTCTGCTTCTCCAAAAAAGAGAAAAGATAGTGAAGATAATATCAACAACCTCTTAAAAATGAAGATTATTAAGAATTTAAATGATACCCCAAAATATCATGTCATCTCACCTGTCTTAATATCTTATGAAAAAGATAAAGTTATATTATGTGGAGATTATAGGGCATCAAATACTTATACAGTAAATGAAATTTATCCTTTACCCAGAATAAATTCAATACATGCCACCTTTTAATGCACAATGATAATAAGGGTTATCATAAAATTCCTTTTGAAAAGAACTCTCAGAACTTCTTGCAAATTGTTACACATATGGGAATATATAAGTAGGTTAGAATGCCGTTTTGCCCTAAAAATTCCTCTTCAGTTTTTCAAAAAGTGATGGATAATACTTTTTATCAAGAAATAATTGAAGGATGGTTAATAGTCTATATTGATAAAATCACAGTTTTTTCTGAAACCTTTGATGAGCCCATGAATCACTTGAATAGAGTATTTAAAAAGATGGATGAAATTAACGTGACTTTATCTTTGATAAAGTGTTAATTTGACTTTCAATCCTTGGAAGTTCTAGGTGATGTTGTTTCAGGTTTACAAATTTGTGTCGATCAAAATAATGTTGCTGAAATTCAAAATGTGAAGCCACCAACTTCTGTAAGAGAAATTCAAAGTTTTTTAGGGATAAAGGGTATTATAGAAAATATATAAAAAATTATCAAGTCATAGCCTTACCTCTTACTAAATTAACCAGAAAAGATGTTGCTTTTATCTGGAATGATGAATCACAGAGAGCCTTTAATTCATTGAAAAAATGTTTAATGTCTGCTCCAATTCTTGCTCTCTCAGATTTCAATAAACCATTTGTCCTCTATTCAAATGAAAGTTTTTTTGGACTAGGAGCTGCTCTGCACCAAAAAAATATTAATGATAAAAATCAGAAGTATTTTTTTGTTATATTTCAAGAATTTTAAGAAATAGTTAATTGAAATATGTTGCTACTCAATTAGAGTGTTTAGCAGTTGTATGAGCTTTGGAAAAACTTCATTATTACTAAGATAACCAGAAATTTGAGTTGGTTACTGATTTTAGTGCAGTTAAATCTCTATTAAACCTAAAAAAAAAATCAGAAACATTTTTAGGTGGGAAATAGCTGTTCAAAAATACAGGGGTAGAAAGAAAATTATCCACAAAGCTAGCAATGTTCATTCAAATGTAGATATGCTGTCTAGATTACCTCTTCCAATTGATGACTCCAAAAAAGCTTATGTACCCAAAGATGAAACAATTCATATACATGGTATATATATAGTTGATATTTAAGAGGAGTTATTTCACTTAATTATGGATTTTATGGTTACATTTATTACAGGAGAATCTTACTAATGTTATTGTAATTCTTCCTTTCATGAAAGAGACAATCTTAAGACTTTGTGATGATGATATATTGTCTGGAAATATTCATATAGAAAAAACCATGGTCAAAATAAAAAAGAGTGCATGGTGGGCTAATATGTGTGATGACACAAAATTGTATGTTTAATCTTGTGATTCTTGCCAAAAATCTAAAAAATTAATGGGTAAGAGGGCAGGATTAATGCAACATATTGAAGCACCTGATTCTTCATGGAAAATTATTAATATTAATTTTTTCAATGGTCTTCTTATAGCTGGAAAAAAACACTTATAATTCTTGTCAGGTAATAGTGGATAGATTCACCAAAACATGTAAATTTATTCCCACCCATAAATATTTTTTCACCAAAGATTTATTTTTCTTACGGTGGTCCGTCATGTTTAACATTATTGGTTTCCCAAAAGCCATTACCTCCGAAAGAGACCTAAAATTTACATCTGAATTTTGGATGTCTTTTAATGGATATATGTGGCTGTGAGTTAAAATTATCTATTGCTCACCATTCTCAAACTTACAGATTATCTGAGAGAATGATTCAAACACTAGAAGATATGATTAGAAGGTATTGTGCCTTTGTATTAAAATATAAATACAATGACAGATTTACACATGACTGGGTTAATTTATTATCAGGCCTTAAATTTTCTTATACTAGCACTGTTTATTCTGTCACTGAAAGAATACATTTTGAGCTCTGGCTGGGTTATGTCCCAAATACTCCTGCTCAAATTATCAATAATAAATTACCAAATTTGGAACTTCACCCTGGTGTTAGATCTTTTACGCAAATGCAACAACTATTTAGAAAACATGCTCAAATTTGTACTGATAAGGCATTTGAATATGAAAAGTGAATTTGGGATGAATCCCATAAAGAATACACATTTAAAAAGGGTGATGAAGTACTGATATCTACAGTCCACTTCAATTTGAAAAAAAAAACTAAAGGATCCTTTTTTGGGACCATTTTTTGTTAAAAGAATGGTTGGTGATAATGCAGTAAAAGTAGTATTGTATTCTCACTATTATAGAAAACATCCTGTTTTCCCCATCTCCTTACTTAAACCTTATACTTCCAACAGTGACTTATTTCCTAAATGAAAAAGTTGACCTAAGAAAAATCCTCAAGGAATCCACAATAATGCATTATCCTGCCTCTTATACTGCAATTTCCATTCCTAATTTCTTATCCCAAGCTCATCTCACCCATAATGGATTGTAAAGAAAGTCACATGACTCATAATTGCTGATGCCGTCCTTAAGTCTTTCCTCACTCTATGATACTTAATTTTGGTGGAAAAAACTTAAGTTTTTTTTCTATCTACACACCCCAACTGCACATTTGGCGGTGAACTCCCACTTCCCTCATCACATAAGCCTTCCACCAACAACTATGAAACACCCCTCTACTAGGCAGATACTTCACTCAACTATGAATGCTATTGCTTTACTTTAGTTCTTTGCTATAAAAGAGAATCTGATTTGGAAGATGCTTTAGCCTATATGTTTTTTCTTTCCAAAAAGTGTTTCATAAACCTAAGGGGTCCAAATCTTCATCATGATCCTGGATATGTTTTCTTCTCCATTCTCAACATTCCTCATCTAAACTTCACTCAAAAATTTTGAACTTCTCCCAATTCTTTCTTCAAGCTTTATGAACTCATCTCCAAAAATCCTATCTCACATAAAAATTATCAAAATAAAAAGTGTGATCTTGCTATTCAACTTGCTGTTTCACTATGTCTCTTTGGCTCAAATGGAAATGGTTCTTCTGTAAGACGTTTACAATATCTTTTTACCATAGGATATGGGACAGTGACATAATACACCAAGTGCTGTATGATTTCCATCCTTTCCCTCAAGTCTCAAACACTTTCTTGGACAAATCCACAACAGTGACTTGAATCCTCTCAAGTAATGTAAGCTGAAGTTTTCCCTGGTTGTGTAGGATTTGTTGATGGCACAACTGTACCTTTGAGTCAAAAGCCTGCTCATGATGGCAACCATTATTTTGATTGAAAAAAAAGGTTTCTTCAAAATGTTCTTCAATTTCACATCACTCATAAACAGACTTTTTATCTTCTTTCTAGATACTCTATTGCTGTTCAACTTGTATGTGATGTCAATAAGAATTTATTGCTTTTCACAGTGGCTGCCCTGGATCATGTCATGACTTTTCTGTCTTCCAAAAAATGAGGATTTCTCTAACTCCCAACACATAATTTCATGAATCTCAGTACCTCCTTTCTGACTCAGCATATGCAAGTGGAAAGTACATCATACCTGCTTTCCATGGTGCAACTTTAGAAAATGACCCCAAAACCACCTTTAATTATCACCTGGCACAATCAAGAGTATGGATTGAAAATGCTATTGGTATTTTAAAGGGAGGATTTTCTAGTCTCTGGGAGCCCAGAATACAATTTCAAAAAAAAATTGATATCAAAACAGCAAATCATTGGATCATGACTTGTGTTATACTCCATAATATCCTAGCTGATTTGAACTATGAGTGGAATGATCTTTATGAAGAAGATAATCCTGAACCTGCACCAGCTCTCCCAGCCCTTGATTCTCAAAAAATTCTTACCAACGTAATACACTCTTTCATTATGCCTATTACTCTCCGAAATTTCACTTCACCACCATTTTAAATTATTTTTTTTGTAATCTCCCAATATTCAAGTTCCTTGTTTTTTTCACTTGTTTTATTTTCAAGTTCCATGTTTTATTCACTTGTGTTGCTTTTTTTTTTTTTTTTTTTTTTTTTGCATAACTACAATTTTTTATTTGCTTTCAATTCTCTTTTCTGGATGTCTCATTTGTTTCATTTCATCATCTCAACATGAAATAACATATTTTCTGCAATTGCATAATTTTTCACTTTCTCATTTTTTCATTCATCCCTCATATCCATTTACTCCTCTGCTCAAAAATCCCTCAAATATTTTCAATTCTTCTAATTTCTCATCTCATCTCTACAGGTAAGTCTTTTTTTTATTCTTTATTTTTTTACTTGCTAATAATTTATTTTTTCTCCTTTTTTCTCCTTTTTTCTTTTTTTGTCCTTTTTTCTTCTTCTTTTTTTTGTCCTGTAAGTGCATTTTTTTGGTTTTAAAGGTTAGACTTGTTTTGTTTTTACTTTTTATCTTTTTTATCTTTTTTATCTTTTTTTTATCTTTTTTTCTCCCTCCGTCATCCCCCTTTCCCCCCTCCTTGTCGCTTCCATACCCCCCTTTCTCCCCTTCTTGGTATCCTCAATCCCCCCCTTACCCCCTCCTTGGCTGCCTCAAGTGCCCCCCTTTACCCCCTCAATCCCCCACTACCTACTTGTTGAATCACTATCAATTCAATAAGTAGGAAGTAGGGGGTTAGTGGAGGGGTTTGAGGGGGGGGAGGTGAGGCAGGTTTGAGGGGGTAAAGGGGGGGGGCTTGAGGGGGCCAAGGAGGGAATGAAGGGGGGGGTGAGGACTGGGGTTTGAGGCAGGCACAGAGGGGTTAAAGTGGGGGTGAAGGGGGGTAAAGGGGGGGTAAAGGAAGGGTTTGAGGTGGGAAAGGAAGGGTTAAAGGGGGAGATTGAGGGGGTAAAGGGGGGGACTTGAGGTGGCCAAGGAGGGGTTAAAGGGTGGTTTTAGTTTTATAGGCATTCAAGGAGGGTTTATATAAGGGAAGTTGAGATTTTGGGGGGTTTTGAAGCACATTGGGGGGAATATTAAAGAAAGAAAAAATAGACTAATCTCTGCTTTTTAATTTTTTTTTACAGAATTTTTTTTATTTCCCTTAGTTTCTAGAAATTTTCCCCTGTTTCCAAAATAAATCAGGTAATTTATTTTTTTATTTGTCTTTGTTTTTTCAAATAATAGGGGGTATCAAAGTTATAAATCTTCCATTTCAAAATACCTCTTTTTTCCATCAAAACAACCATAACTATTTTGTAAAATATGACAAGCTATGCAATATAGGGGGTGGACTTGCTAGCAAGTCCCCAACCTGAACTCAGACTGAACCCATACCAAACTCTACTTGAACACCCACCTAAAACTGTTCTGTTGAGTGGTGTTCATTCCTGATTGTATGGTTCCTTTGTCAATAGCTTAATGTGTGTTCAATCTATGGTGAATTTGAGTCCAAGGTTGCGGACTTGCTAACAAGTCCGCCCCCCATATTGCACGGTGACATATTGTGCCCCCAAAACACCTTTTTATTGAGAGTCAATGTCAATTTTGTGGCTTTCTTTTTGTGTTATGAAATTCCTTTAAATAATTACAAATTTCTAACTTTGATACCCCCTAGTTATTCTGAAATTTACTGAATTCAATTTTCCTTATTTTAATAAATTGGATTGAAGGTTATCAAGTGGTATTTCTAATAGCAGGTAAGTATTTTTTTTTTTTGCAATTAAATTTACTGAATTTATTTTTAGTTTATTTTATTTTTGATATAATTTTTTTTTTTTTAATTTTGTTTATTTTTTTAAGAAATTTAGCTAATATTTCCGAAAACATTCAGGATTTTATTTTCATTTTTATGCTTTTGCAAGTTATTTAACATATTTTTTTTTTTTGGTTTTTTTTTTTGGTTTTTTTTTTTATTTTTTTGTTTTGTTTTTTTAAATTTTTTTTTTAATTTTTTACTAGGATATTACCTAGTATTTCAAACATATTTCAGTTTTTTAACCAAAAAAAAAGGTTTTATTTTCAATTATTTTACTGATAACTTTTTATTGTTGGGTTTTTTTTATTTTTTTATTTTTTTATTTTTATTTTTTTTATATATTATTTTTTTCCACGATGTTGCTATGGAAAATTTTCCTTGCTCATCTTCATTATCATCAATTTCATCTGAATCATCTTTATCCTCTCATTCTTCCTTGTCCTAAAATCATGAAAGATCTAAGAATAACCATCAAATATATTCAACCTCTTCTTCTTTATCTTTACTTTCTTCTATCTCTTCAATGTCCTTCAATTCTATTCTTTCTCCCAATCAATCTGTGCTTTCCTTACCAGAAAAGAAAAAGCAGAAAATAATGGAAACAGCTAAAGAATTGAGCAATTCAAAGACGAAGGTTTATCAAAATAGAAAGTTTGTGAAACTTTCTTTTGAAATTTGGACAATCTCAAATTTTATAAGACTTCAATATCAACTGTTAAGAAAAAAGATTTTTACAAAAACATTAAAAACCTTACAGAAGGCAGTATAGATGTCATTGTTGCAGTTTTCAATAACAGATACAACCCTCAATTCATCTTAGAAGTTCATTCATTTAATGGGAAGAAGGATGAAGTTTTTTGCCAGCTTTCTGATAAATTTCTACTCTCTATCAAATGACTTTGGTTTGACAAACCTTATCAGATCAAAATCTGATTTTTAATTTCATGAAAGTTTTTGGCTTGCTACCAGCATATGATCAAGGAGTTTTTTTTTGTTGTGCAAATAATTTTCTTATTATAAGTAGTTTTTAATTTTGTCATATATTTCATAAATTTATTCTTTATTGAAAAATTTGAAACTGGAGCAAATGGAAGAAGATATGAAACAATGGAATTCTTTAGGATCATTTAATATTTTCTTGAAAAATTGATTTAAAAAATTATGTATTCAAGCTGTTCAAAAAAACCATCAACTTTCTTTAGAATCTGGTTTACCAAATTGGTCTGATGCTGAATGGGAAGAAGAAATAAATGCTTATGTTTTTTGTTCTAACTTTATCATCACTTATAAAGGATTCTACAATAATTTTCATCTAGATAAACATGATAAGAATTGTCTAACATTTGGAATTTTCTCTAATATTAATTCAGAGACTGGTCTTCCTATTCCATCACCCTCTTCTGATGAGGGACATGGACTTTATTTTCTGACCATAAATGTATTATTGATTTTTGGTGGTTCCAATGGAATATGTCAGCCTAAATATCCTTAGGACTGAGTATTTATTATGCTTAAAATAAGATAACCTTAATTAGATTAAGCTTATAACTTAAAAATAAGGTTAAAATAATAATATATATTATTTTATTATATATATATATAATTATTATTCTATTATATAATTTATAATAGTTTAAATAGCTTATCCATGGCATAATAATACTTATTAAGGTGTTAATGGAGTCATAATATACTTATCTTAAGTGATATGAAGTAATTATTGACATACGTAAGCTTATATGTATACATAAATCTCATATTCAGTGAAATATGCAGTATATTATGTATATTTAGGTATATAAGTGGGTTTTAGCCCCTTAATAGCCTATAACCTTTGTTTTTCTGTTTATTTTAGGTCATATGGACGAAATCAGTGGATTCACAACGCCTACAGAAGCATAGACACCTATATCAGGCGCATACACCCAGTTTGGACAACTAAAATTACTTCCTTGGATGGTTATTCACGGATTTATGGGTTGGAAAGATGTTTTTGGGTTAATGTGGATGCTTGGGGATGTTATTGGGGGCTTGGACATTTTATTTGTTTCCTTTATATGCTTTTAGTTTCATTAAATCTCTTTTTGATCTTTTATTTTACCTGTTTCTTTATGATATCCGCTTTTATCTGGGATTTCTATTTATGGTATGACTCTGTGTTATTATTAATAGTGATGGAGGGTCCTTACTGGAGGTCTGGGTGTTGAAACTGCTTGAAGTGGACGCCATGGGGAGGTGATGGGCCCTCACAGTGCTGTAATTGCCGGGGATAGCAGTGACATCATCTGGATTGAAGGTCTGTGCACTCCAGTGGATTTGGGTATAAGTAAGGAGGGATTTTGACGGTTTATTATCATCATTAAATTACTACACTTCAAATAAACATTACACTACAATTATTAACATTCAGAAATATATTATAAAGCCCTTATAAATTGATATTATCTTTATAATAGCTATAACTATATTTTATTCTTCTATTTTCCACCACTAGCACGCATTTAAATCCAAGTATTGTGAGTTTAATTTGAGTATAACTATTCTATTAGTCTTCCCCTGAGGTTTAATCACTAAATCATTTATTAATAAGTAGTAGGACCATAAAATAACACTATTATATCATACTTATATACTAGACTGTACTGACAATTGGGGCTCTTTCCTTATATTTTACTTATTATTTAGTATAAGCCTTGGGACGTGATTTTTACC
The DNA here is from genome assembly GCA_030280995.1 of Hemileia vastatrix. Lineage (NCBI taxonomy): Eukaryota > Fungi > Basidiomycota > Pucciniomycetes > Pucciniales > Zaghouaniaceae > Hemileia > Hemileia vastatrix. Next base: position 14,984,572 of record JASXTE010000009.1, on the reverse strand, counting down.
TTAGTACAACTCAAAATTAACCAAATATTTGGGTCTGCGGCATATTAGTGGGTCATCATAGCTCATTGATTGCGGAAAAGAACCCTTATAATAATTGTACTAATTTTTTACCATAAAAATTAGATATTTACAGTAGTAACTGTACCCAATATAAACCCAATTTCACTTGGTATTTGGACACCAATATAACACCCAATTAAATTGGAATTTGGCTAAAGCTTGGTAAGCTAATTATTCACCCTTATAGAGGTCTAGTTAAACTTATTATTATATTTTTAACAGATTTTTTCGAATTTTTCTTATATTTTATTTAAATAAATAAAGATATAAATTCAGGGTAAGCTCCATTGCTTTTTTATTAGTAATATAATTACTAATATCTTTTGTCTACTAATTCCACAGAGTTTTTCCTTTTGTAGACGTAAAATATTGTTATTCTGAACAATATGAGTGCTCCTCAGGATAGTGTAAGTGAACAGCCTGCTTATAATACCAGGTCTAAAGCTAACAAAAACTTTCCAGGACATCACCATGGAGGGACAACAGTACCCCCAGCCAGAAAGCATGAGTATAGAGGAAAAGGACGCCCTCTTAAAAAAGATAACTATCAAAAAGACGTCTCCTCCTCTTCAGGATCAACTGTCCCACCTGGCCAAACAGGTTCTGAAGCTAGAGGAATCAAAATCTCTCATGTTCAAAGAAGTAGAGCAGTTGCAAAACAATTGCAAGGTAGGATTTCAGCAGATGAATCAGGCAATGGCAGAATTAAAGGGAGGCCAGCCCAGTCAATCAAATCAGCAACCCCCTACCCAAGGAGGGTCCACTCACTCCCAGGAGAAAATCCTGGTAGACAAATGGAAATGGGACTGGTTTCACCAACAGTGGACAAGCCACAGTTGCAACAGGGATCCACCCCCTCATCTGACTTCCTCAGCTCACCCTTACAAGGGAAAAAAGGGCCAAAAATCAGGACTGGCAACCATCCCTTGGTAAGTAACTTACCCTCTCAGATTAGACATAATACTGATAATTACAATATAGGTAATTCTAATGATGTTAAATCTGTACAAAAAATAGAGGAGGATTTAAGAAATTTAGGTTTTAGAGTAGATACACCTGACTTGTCTTTTGTCCATAATAACAGTACTATATACAATGATAATACAGTTAATCCTCAGTTGCAACCACCTACTAGTGAGATGAGAAGTTCACAGGAGAGTGAGAGAATTGAAAAGGAGGACATGGAATATTTTAACAATAATCCAACTGTCCATAGAATTGTTTCAGCATTGTGGAATAGAATGACTGATTGTGAGGAACAGACAGTTAAGCTCACTAGTGATACAATTTCATCCTTAACATTGAACATTTCTCAATTAGCAACACGTAATAAAGAATTAGAGAAAGAACATTTGTCTCTAACTCTTAAATATGATTCATTGAGTAATAAATATAATGACCTTTCAAACAAATTTTGTGAGTTAGAAAAATTATATGAAACACACTTATTAAAAACTGAATCAAGAACAAAGTTATCTTTTGCACAGACAAATCAAAGTGTCTCTGAGCTGCTACAAAGATTAACTAAAGTTGAGATTGAAACTGCCAATCTACTAATGAACCAGGATAATCATAAGTATAATCAATATAATAATAATCCTTTCATTGGCAAAAGTGAATCTCATTCCTTCCCTGTACCACCACAATTAAAACCATCTGGTGGTAGTGTCAAATCTGAAAATGTAAGTCACAAATCCGTGCAGGAAGAAATACAAGACCATTTATCAAAAGTAAATGAGTTGTTGAATTTACCTAAGATTAGTGAGATAAAATCCAATCAGAAGAACTGGCCTAAAATAGATCAGTACCCAACTTATGATGGGGAAGCCAGCTCTGATTGGCAACATTTTATTCAAAGAATTGACAACTTGAAATTCTCATATAAGTTACCAGATGAAGAGATAACATCAAAATTAATTTCTTTATTTAAGGATGTTGCTTTATTATGGTTTGAAGCTGTCTTAAGTGAGGGTAGAGACTACTCTTGGGCTGAATGGAAACAACTTATTGAAAAACAATTTGGAGGTTCTAAATTCAGGCTTACTCAGCAGAGACTGTATGAGAAGACTAGGTATAATCCGTTGAATGGTGAAAAACCTATGGTATTTTTAATGAATTTAAACAAAATATTAAAAGCCATTGAGCCTCATATGGATTTTAACTTATGGAAAGATAAGATAATATACAAATTACCTATATCTGTCAGAGACATTGTTGTAGCTAGAACATTAAATGTTACTGAATATTCTGACTTTATTAATATTTGCAATGAAATATTATTAAACCATAAGTATGAATCAAGGTATTCCACTTATAAACAAAATGTTGAACCTGTAAAAACTCAGAATTCAAAAACACTTCAGGAGAAGCAGAAAAAACCTACTGCACCTGTAGTACCTAAAAAGTATGAAACAAATACTTGTTATAAGTGTAACAAACCTTGGGTAAAAGGTCACAAATGTGAGAAAAACATAAATATTGTTGAAAATCAACGTGAATCTGAAACTGAAACTGAAAAAAGTAAAGAATCAAGTGATTATGACAGCAATATCTCATATAGTGATGAAAATGAAGTCTGTATGTTGGAAGATGATTTGTCCATCTTTGAAAATCCAATATTAAATATGGACTCAAATGAATCTTTAATGAATTTTGAGGATGCTGAAATCATTAAGGATATACAAGCTGATAACTTTAGAATGACACCTATCACGGTTCCAGCTATCATTTCTGGTGAAAATGTTAATATAGTATTAGACACAGGAGCTGCTGGTTCAGTTGTTTCCACTAATACATTACAGAAAATTGATAGTGAATATAAGTTTAAGCTTGAACCACTTCAGAATAAAAATTGGAGAGGTTTTGGATCAGTACTACACCCCATTGGTAAATACAAAGCTGCTATTTTCTTTAAACACCAACATGGTTATGTAAGGGTAACTTGTGACTTTGTAGTAATGGATAATACAAATTGTAGTAACTGTTTTATCATTGGAAATGATATTCTGACTAAATTTGGTGTAAAATTAGACCCTGCTAATAACAATTTTACAATTGGCATGAATGGTAAAAGGAAATTTAAAATAAATTCTTTTAACACAGTCTTACACATTGAGTCAGTAACAAATTCCCCGTCTAAAGGAAGAGAATCCAATGAAATGGAACTTCTGGAAACAGAAATTTCAAAAGCATCATTTGGCACTCAGATAAGTGAAACTGAGAAAAATAATATTTTGGAATTAATTAAAGCTTTTCCAATGGCTTTTGCACATGGTACAAATGAACTTGGCCTTGTAAAAGATCATGAAATGAAAATTAGTTTAACCTGTGACATGGATAATATTCCTGCTAGTCTTAAAAAGAAACCATATCCTGCTTCACCAATGAAGAGGAAAGACATAGAGGATAATATTAAGATGTTATTAAAGATGAACATTCTTGAGAAGGTTGAAACTATACCAAAATATTGTGTAATATCACCAGTGCTGATTTCTTATGAACAAGATAAAGCAAGACTGTGCGGTGATTATAGAGCATTAAATACATGTACAGTAGATGATATTTATCCCTTGCCAAGGATTGCCTCTATACATGCTACCCTTAAAGGTGCTAAATATATAAGTTGCCTAGATGGAAATAAAGGGTACCATCAAATTCCTGTTGAAAAGAATTCACAGAACTTTTTGTTGATAACAACACACATGGGAATTTATAAGTATGTCAGAATGCCATTTGGACCAAAAAATGCTCCATCAGTATTTCAAAAGTTAATGGATATAACATTCCATAATGAAATGATAGAGGGATGGTTAATGGTATACATTGATGACATCATAGTGTTCTCTAAAACTTTTGATGAACACCTAATCCATTTAAGGAAAGTATTTCAGAAAATGGATGTAATAAAAATGACCCTTGCATTGAAAAAATGTAAATTTGGGTTTGAATCTTTAAAAGTGCTTGGTCATATTGTATCTGGCTTACAAATATGTGTAGACCAAAATAAAGTGGCTGCAATAAAGAATATTGGCATTCCCCAAAATGTGAAGGATGTACAATCTTTTCTTGGAATGTGTGGTTATTATAGACAATATATAAAAAACTACCAATCAATTGCTGCACCACTGACCACACTGATAAAGAAATCAGAAGCTTTCATTTGGAATAATGAAAGACAACAAGCTTTTAATAAGTTGAAAGAATCTTTAATGACAGCTCCTATCTTGGGATTACCAGATTTCCAATTACCTTTTGTATTATATACAGATGCAAGTTTTATTGGACTGGGTGCTGCTTTGCATCAAAAACAACTTATTGAAGGTAAAATGTCAGAAGTAGTAATCTGCTATATTTCACGTACTCTGAGAAGTGGTGAATTAAAATATGGTGCTACTCAACTTGAATGTTTGGCAGTAGTATGGGCTCTTGAAAAGCTACATTATTACCTTGAAGACCAAAAATTTGAGTTAATAACTGACTGTAGTGCAGTTAAGTCACTCTTAAACATGAAAACTCCTAATAGACACATGTTTAGATGGAAATTAGCTGTACAAGAATACAGAGGACGGATGACTATTACACATAGAGCAGGAACCTTGCACTCTAATGTAGATCTGTTATCTAGAGTACCTCTGCCTAATAATGATGATAATCCTGCTTATGTTCCTGAGTCAGAGATTATTAACATTTATGGCATTTATATTGTAGATCTTGAGGATGAATTTATGCAATCAATTCTTGATAATTATAATTCAGATCCTGACTTAAGTAAATTAACTACAATATTAAATGATCCATCTAATGCTTCAATGAATTTTTTAATAAAAACATTACCAGATAAGTATAAAGAGGCATTAGAGAAAGGAAAATTTTCCATTGAGGATGGTTTTATATATTACAGGAAAAAATTAAGTATTGTAATTGTAATTCCCCCTTCAATGAAGGAGTTAATGTTAAGTATATGTCATGATGATATATTAGCAGGTCATTTTGACTACCATAAAACATTAACCAGAGTAAAAAACACAGCTTGGTGGATTAACGTGTCTGAGGATGTTCAGAAATATGTTGAAACATGTGATTCTTGTCAAAAATCTAAAAGATTAACAGGAAAAAGAGCTGGTTTATTACAACAAATTGAGCAACCAAAAGCTCCATGGGAAATCATTAACATGGACTTTGTAACAGGTTTGCCAATAGCAGGGCATAAGAGTTATAACTCCTGCTGGGTAATTGTAGATAGATTTACAAAGATGTGTAAATTTATTCTTACCCACAAAGAGGTTTCTGCAAAGGACTTAGCTTTTTTATGGTGGACACAAATGTTAAATACAGCAGGTTTCCCCAAAGCAATAGTTTCTGACAGAGATCCTAAATTTACTTCTGAGTTCTGGACATCACTTATGGATGTTTCAGGGTGTCAATTAAAACTTTCTACAGCACACCATCCACAAACTGATGGGCTAGCAGAAAGAATGATACAAACCTTAGAAGATATGATAAGAAGATACTGTGCTTTTGGTCTTAATTTTAAAGACAATGACAAATTCACGCATGATTGGGTAACCCTTATCCCAGGTTTAGAATTTGCATACAATAGTACAGTACATTCTGTCACTGGCAAAAAGCCATTTGAGTTATGGTTGGGTTATGTACCTAATACCCCTGCTAAAACTCTTAATAAGTTACCTAGATTGGATATTCATCCAGGTACTAAATCTTTTCTTCAGATGCAAGAACTATGCAGAAAACATGCTCAAGAATGTATAAATAAGGCTTTTGAGTATGAAAAGAAAAGATGGGATAAAGCCCATAAAGAACAAATGTTCAAAGAGGGTGATGAAGTCCTTATTTCAACGCTACATTTCAATTTAAATGGTAATGTTAAATTGAAGGATCCATTCATTGGACCATTTGTAGTTAAAAAGATGGTTGGTAATAATGCTGTTGAGGTTATTCTATATGCACCTTATGATAGAAAACATCCAGTATTTCCTATTTCTCTTATAAAACCATACCATTCTAATGATACTGCTCTCTTTCCAAGAAGATCAGGAAGGCATAAACAGCAACCTGAAGAAATAGTGGAAAAAGCAGAAATTGAAAAGATACTTAAAAAGAGACACCTTACAAAAGAAAAGGGAGTTGAGTATCTACTAAGATTTAAAAATAAATCAAGTGAATATGACCAGTGGATTCCAGAAAATGAAATCTCTGATCTTAAAAATCTCTTGAAAAAATTTAAATCTAAATAATACTGTTCATTCAGTATATGTATTATAAAAATTATTTTTTATTTTTTATTTCATTCCTTAAGATTAATTAAAATGTCTTAACATTTTTTTTATTGTTTTTTTGGGGTGAGGGAGTGTCAGCCTAAATATCCTTAGGACTGAGTATTTCTTATGCTTAAAATAAGATAACCTTAATTAGATTAAGCTTATAACTTAAAAATAAGGTTAAAATAATAATATATATTATTTTATTATATATATATATAATTATTATTCTATTATATAATTTATAATAGTTTAAATAGCTTATCCATGGCCTAATAATACTTATTAAGGTGTTAATGGAGTCATAATATACTTATCTTAAGTGATATGAAGTAATTATTGACATACGTAAGCTTATATGTATACATAAATCTCATATTCAGTGAAATATGCAGTATATTATGTATATTTAGGTATATAAGTGGGTTTTAGCCCCTTAATAGCCTATAACCTTTGTTTTTCTGCTTATTTTAGGTCATATGGACGAAATCAGTGGACTCACAACGCCTACAGAAGCATAGACACCTATATCAGGCGCATACACCCAGTTTGGACAACTAAAATTACTTCCTTGGATGGTTATTCACGGATTTATGGGTTGGAAAGATGTTTTTGGGTTAATGTGGATGCTTGGGGATGTTATTGGGGGCTTGGAAATTTTATTTGTTTCCTTTATATGCTTTTAGTTTCATTAAATCTCTTTTTGATCTTTTATTTTACCTGTTTCTTTATGATATCCGCTTTTATCTGGGATTTCTATTTATGGTATGACTCTGTGTTATTATTAATAGTGATGGAGGGTCCTTACTGGAGGTCTGGGTGTTGAAACTGCTTGAAGTGGACGCCATGGGGAGGTGATGGTCCCTCACAGTGCTGTAATTGCCGGGGATAGCAGTGACATCATCTGGATTGAAGGTCTGTGCACTCCAGTGGATTTGGGTATAAGTAAGGAGGGATTTTGACGGTTTATTATCATCATTCAATTACTACACTTCAAATAAACATTACACTACAATTATTAACATTCAGAAATATATTATAAAGCCCTTATAAATTGATATTATCTTTATAATAGCTATAACTATATTTTATTCTTCTATTTTCCACCACTAGCACGCATTTAAATCCAAGTATTGTGAGTTTAATTTGAGTATAACTATTCTATTAGTCTTCCCCTGAGGTTTAATCACTAAATCATTTATTAATAAGTAGTAGGACCATAAAATAACACTATTATATCATACTTATATACTAGACTGTACTGACAGAATAGTTGAGGACATATGAAATTCTTCTCAAAATTGGCATGAAAGAGCTAAAGCATCTCCATCTTTAGTTTCTTGTCAGGAATTTACCCATTTTGGCTATTCATTCCAAATAAATGAAAGCCTTATTAATTGTATTAATAATCAAAAAAAATGTAGATAAAAAAATTGATCTTAGTAGATCTGTCAAGTATGGTGTCGGTCAGTCGTCTAGAAGAGGTAAGGAAAATAGGAGAAAAGGAGGAGAGAAGGAGGAGGACAAAGGAAAATAAAGAAATAAAACAAAATAATATATATTTAATTTATTTGAGAGGGAAACAACGGTGAGCAAATTTGAGAGGTGACAAAAACTTAGATTTTATTAACAATAATATTTTTAAATGTAAGGGTTCTGCGCGGCAAACAATTTTAATTACTATCAGACTTAAAGCAACCTTTAATTTGTTATATAGATTTTTAATTAGATTTGTATTACTAATAAAAAAATATAAACGTAATAAAATAATTATTTAATTTGTTGAGTGTGTAATAAGTGATGAGGCTACAGGGGATTATCCAAGGCCCTTTTATAGGCAATGGGTCCTCTGAAGCGCTACTATATTTGTAAATACAATGATTAGAATGGAATAAAACAAATATATCAAAAGAGTAAATGAAACATAACAATATAGAGAAAAACATGAAACAAATAATTAAAACCCCAATTAAGAATCCAATTTCCCTGCCATTAATTCCCAAATCAGTAAGTGAAAATAGTGAATAACTAAACAAGATTGGAACATAGGAACTATGAGAAAAATAATTCCAAACAGATGGTACAATCTGATTAAAGGATTTTTTAAGTGAAACAAAAAATACTTTGACGCAACAAAACATGTAATTAACCTCAATTTAGTATAAATTAATTTATTTGTTTTTTCTAACACAATTAAGGGTCAAAAGAAGCGTCATTAATTATTGTTTAGTATTATATGAGAGGTGTTATTTAATATATAAATTTAAATAATTAATTTAAATATATTATAAGTCAATTTTACACTTATAATTATAATATATGTTTTTTCAATTAATTAAATATAAATTTAAAATTATTAAATACATAAAAATTCGCCCTTATTTGTAGAATATATTATATTATGTTCAATTTAACTGTATATAAAAATTTATATAACCAATAAATTTAATGTAACACTTGTATATAATAAAATACTTATATAATTTTATTATGCAATAAAATATTAAGTTATATTCATTAAATACAATTCCTTCCCACTATTTCAGGTTTTATAAGTTACATATCATTTACTGGACTCCTGGAATAGCCTGGCTGACATATGGTAACTAAAATATTATAAAAAAATTTCTATTATTAAATATTTTCATCCATTTTTTTTCTTTCTTTTCTCATTAATTAAATTTTTTATTTTATTTTATTTTTTATCTTTTTTAATTTTTTTAAAATTTCCTTATTATTTTCCTGTTTTTCAACTTTATTTTTTCTTTAAATTTTTTTTTGCATTTGAATTTGGATTTTTCTCTTCAAATTATTTTTTAAAGTTACGTCAAGATAGTTTTCTGGTTTTATATGATGGTGCATCTGGCCTGAGGTTGCTCTACTGGCTATTATATATAATTGGAAAAATTGATTTGGACCCGTGAAAATAATTTTTTAATGAAATTTGCATTTTCTATTTAAATTTGGATTTGTCTCTTCCAATTATTTTTTAAAGTTATGTCAAAATAGTTTTCTGGTTTTAAATACTGGTGCATCTGGCCTTAGGTTGTTCTACTGGCTATTATATAAAATAAGAAAGCTTGATTTGGACTGGTGAAAATAATTGGTTGATGAAATTTTCGTTTTTAATTTTTTTTTTCATTTGATTTTGGATTCTTTTCATCCAATTATTTTTTAAAGTTACAACAAGATAATTTTCTGGTTTTATATAATGGTGCATCTGGCCTTAGGTTGCTCTACTGGCTATTATATAAAACTGGAAAACTTGATTCAGACTGGTGAAAATAATTGGTTGATGAAATTTTCATTTTTTGATTTTTTTTCATTTTATTTCTTTAATTAAATAAATTTCAAAGGGGGGGGGTATTGCCGAATTTTCATATCAGACTTTAAAAAAATTTGACTTAAAAATTTGGTGATACCCTTCCCTTAATTCAATAAAATACAGGGGGGGTAAATTAATTATGAACAGTTGAATTGTGAGAAAAATAAAACAAACTAATCATCAAAAAATTTCTTTAAACTTTCAATTTACTTAACAGATTTATTAGTTTTAACAAATTCTATCAAGAAATCTTTCTTTTTGGAATTTTCTTCACGATCATTCTTATATTTCATCTGTTCCATGAGTTTTTGATGCTCGAGTGTTTTCTCCTCTTTTTTTAATTTTCAGTACTTAGGGATAACTTTAATTTATTCTCCTCCAAGTCTTGTTCCCTATCATCCTTCCATAAAGAGAGTTCAAACTTCCTCTCTTCCAAATCATGTACCCTTTCATCCCTCCTTAAAGAGAGCTCATATTTTTGCTTTTAAAACTTTAGAGTCTCTTTACCGACCTTCACTTGTTCTAGAGTGATAATAAATATTAACAAAAAGTAGATGAAATGAAGAGTAAAGTATTAAGAGGCATGGTATCACTTACCAGCATCACATTTCTCCAAAAATTCTTTGGTAGAAGAAAAAGGAATTTGAGATGAAGTATCACATTTTATTCTTATTTGAGAGTAGAAATTTAGACTGCTTGAAGCCCTTTGATTTTTGTTCAAGGTCACATTTTCCTCCTCATCATTGATGCTGGCTTCTGACTCAGTTGATTGTGGCTCCTGTGTTTTTTCCTCAGACGTTTTAGAAATAAGAAAATGTAAATAAAAAATATAATTGGTAAGATAAAAGAAAAAGAAATACTTGAGTTAGATCAGGTTGGTTTATATTTCTATAAAGATCTATTGAAAAGATATGTTCTGAGGTAGCATCTTCACCATCCAACATGTTTGCAAGATTAACATCAGCTTGCTCTCCAAAATTAGAATCCATCTCTTTAAATTAAGGAGATAAAGAATTAATTTTATTTTTCTATGGATTTGATGCCCTTACTGATATCAAGGTCAGTAATACCAAAAGCAGTAAAAGATGAAAGAGACTTTTTCTCTTTTATTTAGCTTGATAATACTTAAAGCATTAAGACATCTGTTTAGGTAAAATATCTATTCTTCCCTTAGTCTTATTCTGCAATTCATTGGACATTAGTTGATGACCATTAACTTTTTATGCGAGGCCTGTCCTACTTTAGTTGCATTTTTGGTACCAAAACAAGAATCATAGATAGATTTAGTTTTAAGCCATTTGATAATAATTAGATAATCATCTTTTATTAATTGAACAGTCTTTGATTTCTTGGCTAACAGGGGAAAGAGGGAGTAGTGCAATTTGAAGAACAACTGGGGGAAGGCTGCCTTTGAGAAGATCTATGATGATGGTGTAGACAATCCTATAGTACTAGCTATAGGCCTTCACCAAGGGAGTTGGAGAAACCCCAGAGAGAAAATCCCCTGTCCCTTTAGAAAAATAAAGTGAGATTTACCTGCTACAGTAGATTGGTTCCAGTTTGCTAAAGCCCCATTTCCAACACACTTGACTGCCTAATCAGCCAAGAAAGTAGTCTCTAGACAGACTACCAAACCAAAGAAATGAAGTGTAGACCAATTTTCACACCAGAGAAAGCAATGATACTTGATTTAGGTTGTAAATCCACACCAGAGACAGCAATAATACTTGATATAGCTTGAAAGAATATACCAGAGAAACCAGTTGCCAAGTTAAGTTAAATGAAGAACTCAGCTTGAAACAAACACAGCCAATTGTGGCCAAAAAAAAGTGAAAACTGAGTGAGGAACAATGATATCACTTCTAGATGGTTTTATGATAATTAAAGTTTCCCCAAACTGTCTTATTCACTATGTACACACAGACCACTATCTAAAAGATCCATGCGCACCAATGAATTTGGCGTTCTTGAGTGCCAAATTGCATAAGACCCCTCAAGAAACGCTTCCCAGCCTTCTAGCACCAAGGTGGGAAGTTGGCCCACCTGAGGCAGCCAGACCACCCTGAAGCCAGAAAACCACCAAAAACCTCTAAAAATACCCAAAATACTTAGAAAAATCAACTAAAACTACTAAAACCTTTAAAACACATAATTAGGCTATAACAACATTGAGACATAAAATGTAGAGAAAAATTAGCTTATTCTAGTGGTACTAAGTACTTAACCCTAAGACTTAAGGCTAGCCCGTAAAACAAAAAAAATTAAACAGCTATCTTTTTAATTGAAAAATGAGAAATTACCCCCTTAATACTTAAAATCTGAAAAATGTCATCAAGACATAAAATATAAAGAAAACCCGGAGCTATTCAATGGTAGTACCCACATCCCCACAGTCCCAATATTAGCTGAATAATTTAAGAAAAACACCCAATTATCAAATAATGCCATTTAAGACATATCAAAAAAAGGCCAAATAGACCAAAAAAGGGCTCGGCCAATGTTGGAAGACCACAACGGGGCATGTTAAGACAATTGAAGATGAAAAGGTGAAAAAAAAGCAGATGAGATAGCAAGGTGTTCTGAATGGAGAGAATTGACAGGATGAGATGATAATGGGAGTGTGCAGCAAGGTAGAAGGTATATCCAGAGAATAGTCAAAGATGTGGTTATGAATGAAAGTAGGCCAAGATGTGGTTATGACAGAAAGTTGTCCAATGTGTGGTTATGAAAAATTGAGTAAAAAATGTTGGATAAGAGGTCAACTTTGACATGTAAAATGTTTAGTAACACAATTATTAGAAAAAATAATTGCAGAAAATAATTGGGGTATAAGGATTTTTATCTGCAATTAATTTAATTGTGGATCGGTCAAATTTAATACCCCCTATTAATTTTATTATTATATATAATGTATATAAATTTAAATACAAAATAAAATTTTATTCTATAAAAAGATTAGTATGTTTTATGTACTTAATGATTATAAATTTATAATTAATTAATTACAAAATATTATAAGTAAAAACATCAACTTATTATATAATTAATTAATTATATAATTATATAGATTAAATCATAAAAATAAAAATACTTTAAAAATTTATTGAGCACTTTATTTTTCTCACAATAGGACCAATAAAAAAAATAAAATAAATAATTAAATAAATATATTAAACTGGTGAGACATTTATTTTAATTATAAGTGTTTTATTTTAATAAAACTTATTTTTTTAAAATACATGTTTAATTACAATAATTATTATACTAATAAAATTTTTGAATTTGCTTACTCAATATTTTTTTAAACTATATTTGTTAGACATAAAAATTTGTAAGTCCCAAATGGTAAAAAATAATTTTGTTTCATTAAAAAATTGGATTTTTACAATAACAACAAAATTTAATGTGCTTTGTAATTAATATAGTTTCATTTTTTCTGTTGTTGATCAAATTAGTATCCTATTTTATCTCTTACATTGTTACAGGGTTTAAAGGGATGGATACATTATAGGTTAGCAAAGTTAGAAATCTTCCATTTCAAAATACCTCTTTTTTCCACTAAATCAATCATGATTATTTCTTCAGGTATGCCATCTTGTGCCCTAAATACATCTTTTTATTGAGAATTAATTTCATGCTTGTGGCTTTATTTTTATTCTGTGAAATACCTTTTAAATAATTAAAAATTTCTAACTTTGATACCCCCTATTGGGGTCTTCTGTTCTGTTTTTGTAAATAGTTAAGTAGAACCCTATTTTTTCTGTAACACTTCATTTTATTTGTTTCTTTTCTTTTTTACACTTAGTAACTTCTCAGAGAGCCTCATTGGCCTACTTAAAGGCTTTGGTCTCTCACTTTATAGTTACCATTACTTAAATTACTTTAAAATATATAAAATAACAATTATATTACATTTACTAGTAATTTTCCAATCAAATTTATTATTTTATTGAAAATATATAAATTGAGAAATTAAAATATATACAAGGTAGCTTTGAGAGAGGTTAAATTTTATATTTTGTTTTGATTACAGTTAGCGGAGTAAAAAATTACTTACTTGTATTAATAAAAGCCTTAAGTCCAAATTGTTTTTTTTGAAGCTTTTTATTTTCCTTTTGAATTTTTTAGATAGTTGTTTATTTCTTCTTGTAGTTCCTTGCTTTTCTTTTTTCTTCTTTTTTGGTTGTATTTTACTTCTTTTTCTAGACTACTCTCCAAAAGTATGAGTGGAATAAGGCCACCTGCTTCACATCTTCACAATAGCTGCTATATTCATGGTCAACAACCTTCTGCATACAATACCTCTCTTACAGGAATTTCAAATTTTAATTCTTCTCCGCAATCACAAACTTTTTCATCACCACTAGGATGAAGGCCCCTAACCCCCTCATTTCTACAGCCTCACTCTTTGAAAAAATGTGAGATCATTTGTGGGTTTTATGGGAAAGGTCATTGGTTAGAGAAATTTGGACATCACCCATTAGGCAATCATGATTTTCTACTTACATAAGTGAATGTAAGGTTGTCATTCCTATCACACTTGATCCTCTAATGGAGTTAAAACACTATTTTAGGGATTTAACCCATGGTGGGCTACTAATTCTTATCCACATGTATATCAAATATTAAAACTTATCTCTCTATCTTTTATATATAGCTTCTATATATATATTCTTTCTAATTTTATAGTGCATTTGAATTTTTCAGATACCAATAACTTCAGAAAAAATATTCAAACTTATATTAATGCCTTGGAAATGACTTCTCTTTGTGCCAGAATTGATCATTTGATCTGGTGACCAAAGGGTGTCTTTACTTTCAAAATTTATGAAAAAATGCTTCACTATATTGGCTCACTTCTATCTCCATTAGATGGTGCTTCCAAATTTTTACAAATATATGTTACTCAGAATTATCCTCTACAACAGGCACTTAAATGTGTGTAGAATGTTCATGGAAATGTTCTCCTACCTGTATTTATGTCTTTGCAAGAAATTTTGAAAAGATTCAATCCCTTTTTTGCATTATTAAATCATCTCAAGAGAGAACTTCACAGTCCAGATCCTCTATCAAACTCTGCCACAACATTACCACTCCCACCAATTTTGAACTATGACATTACAAAATCCCTATTTTAAATAAAGTAGGTTTGAACATTCAAGGGAGTGGGGAGGAATTTCATGGCTTTAGGGATATCATTTGGAAGAAAAGAGATGGGCCCCCTTCAAAGGATATATGAAGTTAATCCTAGCTATTACCCCCTCAATTTGCACTTCTTTTCTCTTATGATGGGATTGGCTAGCAATTAGGAATTCCCTTCACTGCAAGAAAAAAAATTGGATGGTGATGTGAATGATGGAGAAGAACCAGGTGTGTCTTATTTTATATATTTTTTGTACTTAATATATAAAGTTTATATCTATTTTAATTTTAAATTTTTATATGTGCATGTATATGAAGCTGTATGTGATAGGGGAGGATAAAAACATATCTCTTAAATGCAGTATTTTTCATATAGAGTGAACTAACATCCAAATGGGTTTCCTCCTTCACAAATATTTGGCTCATTATTTCAGGAGTAATTTTTTGATTGTTATGCTCAAGTGGAAAAAGTACAGCAGAAAATTCCATGTAATTTTACCATAGAAAACCAAAGGAAGGACAGTAAATGTTGTGTATAAAGAAGTCCTAAATAATAGTATTTACTATTTATTGTGTAAGGGAGGAAAGATCAATAAATAATACAAACATATATGTTTAATAAAAAAATTATGGCACAAATCTGGTCAGAAGTTCCAGATGTAAAATCATGACTATTCAACACTATTATGACATAAATCCAGGCCAAAAATCTAGATTTAAGATCATGCTTATCAAACAAAATTTTTACATACATCCAAGCCACAGGAATGGATGTATAATCATGCCTATCATGTGATGTGTTTGTGACACTACCATCTGTCTGAATTGCAGGCAGAAGGCATGATTTTTTATAATAAAATGGTAAGCACAAGTTCATTTAATTACTATATGAAAAGAAAAACAATATCCTACCCAAATGTGGACACTATGATATCTGATTTTTACTAACTTGGGAAATTGACATGAATATGATTTAGAAAAGAAAAAGACTTTCAGAAAAATAATTCTCAAAAGTTCATCATATTAGTAATCTTTTTAATATTTTCCAAGAAATGAAATGAATGATTTTTAATACATACTCTAGAATAAATATATGTGGAAATTTTAATTAATACTCTTGCTTTTTACATTTTCAATAACATACTGATTTAAAAATTGAAACCTATAACAATCATTTTTATTCCCCATGTCACACTGGAACAAACTTGTTTCTGACCATCATTCAAATTCATTCTGGAAGCCCATAACCAAGAATCACAGGGTTTAGCAAGTGTCTTATTAACCAGTATAAACCATATTTGACGAGAAAAAAATATTGAAGTAGTTTTTTTCTAGTAATAGATAGTTGGATAAATATAAATTCAAAGGAGTAAATAAAATTCAAAGAGATTTCCACAACTCTTTTATATATGTGATTTTGTTGATTCTAAAGTTTTCTCAAATTTAACTTTAAAATAAGCTTTATTCATAATTTTTGATGTGAAAACACATATAAGTATATCTAATATAAGGAATTATTGTGACTTCACAGCTTTTTTAAGTCTCTTTTATTATAAAAATTACACAAAATTTTTATCTCTCCCTGACAATACTTGATAATAAAATAAGTTTTATCTGAAAATATTGGTTACTTTTTTTGAAAAAATAACTTCCAACAGGAAAATTGTCAGCCAGGCTATACCAGGAGCCCAGTAAATTTTATGTCAATTTACTTTAACTAAAAGAGGACAAAAAAATTTGCTTATTATGTATATAAATTAATCTTATATTGCATAATGAAATGATATGAATATTTTATTAAATATATATAAATATTATATTAATTTTATTATTACATAAATTATTTATACATTTAAATTAAGCATGATGTATATTCTATAAATTATGGCACATTTTTTATGTATTTAATATATACAAATTTATAATTAATTAATTATAAAAATATATTATAACTATAAGTGTAAAATTGACTTACAATGTAATTAAATTAATGAAGTAAATTTATATATTAAATAAAACTTTTCATACATTATTAAACAATAATATTAGGCGCTTTTTTTGACCCTTAATTGTGTCATTAAAATTATTAAATAAATTATAGCACTTATTTAATAATATGGTATAAAAATTCTCACTTTAAATTAGAAATATCATTAAATTAATTATATGTTTCATTTAAACTAATTATTGAATTAATTACATAGTTAAAACAATTAATTAAAATTGCTTTATACTGGATTGAATTGATTACATGGATTTTGTCATGAAAATAATTCTAATTGTTTTAATTAAACCCTTTACATCCTACTATAATGTCTGTTTTGGATTCTTTTTCTCACAGTTCTTATGTTTCAGGCTTACTTAGTTACTCACTATTTTAATTAACTGGGTTGGGAAATTATGGTGGGAAGACTAGTTACTTATTCATGGGTTTAGTTAATTGTTTCATGTTTTTCTCTTAATATCTATGTTTCATTTCTATTCTTTTATATTCTTGTTTTAGCCTATTACTATTTTGTATATACAGATTTGTGGCGCTTCAGAGGTCCCCTGGTCTATAAAAGGGCCTTGGGTAATCCCCTCCACACATCACTTATTATACACTCATCATTTAAAACATATTTTTTTAATATATTACATTTATTTTTATTTTTATTAGTTCTATAACTGTAATTAAAATTCTACATGAATAACTACGGTTGCAACAAGTCTATTAGTAATAACAGTGTTTACCGGGAAGGGATAGTAATACTTACTTTGAATAGAAATATTATAATTTAATCAGACTCACCGTTGTGTCAAACTCAGGAAATTCTTGTTTCCTTATTTTCTTTAAAATCATTATATTAATTTATTTGTTTATTTTCTCAAAACCTTTTACCAATTTTCTCCTCCTCCTTTCTATTTTCCCATTTTCTTCTCCTTCTTCTAGTCAACCGGCTTACATTTGGAGGCCTTCCCAAATGAGGACGACGATACGCCTTCTTGCGACAAGCAACATTGTGCATGGACCACCCAAGGCAAAAAAGAAAATTTTGCTGTGACCATGTTTCAAACTTGGGTTCAACCTTTTAGATTTATATTAAATTAAATAATATTAAATTTTGAAGTGATTTCTCAATCACTATAGTAAGTTAACCTTTGCACCTCTCACTGATATTATTAAAATTTTATTACAATAACAGTGATTGTGGCTTAATTGCTGATTTACTGAGTGTAAGTGTTCAATTTTTTAATTTTTTAATTATTCCTAGTTGGCCATAATAGAGTAATACTCTTAGTTCTAGAAGATCACTAATTTTTAATAAATTAATAAATTAATTTTATTTAAATATTTTGATTTATTGGTTGACCATAATAGTACTGTCAGCCAGGCTATTCCAGGAGCCCAGTAAATGATATTTTAACTTATAGGACCTGAAAGAGGGCGTAAGAATTGTATTTAATGTATATAGATTAATATTTTATTGCATAATAAAATTATATAAGTATCTTATTACATATAAGTGTTATATTAATTTTATTGGTTTTATAAATTTTTATACATTTAAATTAAACATGATATATTTTATATTCTAAAAATAATGGCACATTTTCATGTATTTAATAATTATAAATTTATATTTAATTAATTAAAAACATATATTATAATTATAAGTGTAAAATTGACTTATAATATAATTAAATTAATTATTTACATTTATATATTAAATAACATCTTTCATATAGTATTAAACAATAATTAATGGCGCTTCATTTGACCGTTAATTGTGTCAGGAAGAAAATTAAATAAATTATAATACTTATTTTATAAAATAGTATTATAATTTCTCAAATTAAATTAATTGATTGTTTCAGTTATACTAGTATTTAATTACATATGTGAAAACAATTAAATAATATAAATTTACTGTTATTCAGTCGTCTGGAAGAAGGTAAGGAAAAGAGGAGAAAAGGAGGAGAAAAGGAGGAGGACAAGGGAAAAATAAAAGAAATAAACTTCAATAGAATATTTAATTTATTTAAAAGGAAAACAACGGCAAGTAACTTGAGAGATGACAAAAACTTAGGATTTATTAATAATAATATTATTTAATGTAAGGGTTCTGCGCGGCAAAAACTTTTAATTACTATCAGACTTAAAGCAACCTTTAAATTGTTATATAGAATTTTAATTAAAATTGTATCACTAATAAAAAAAATATAAACGTAGTAAAATAGTATTTAATTTGTGGAGTGTATAATAAGTGATGAGGCTACAGGGGATTATCCAAGGACCTTTTATAGGCAATTGGTCCTCTGAGGCGCCACTATATTTGTAAATACAATGATTAGAATAGAATAAAACAAATATATCAAAGAGTAAATGAAACATAACAATGTAGAGAAAAATATGAAACAAATAATTAAAACCCCAATCAAGAATCCAATTTTTCCGCCATTAATTCCCAAATCAGTAAGTAAAAATAGTGAATAACTAAACAAGATTGGAACATAGGAACTATGAGAAAAATAATTCCAAACAGATGGTACAATCTGATTAAAGGATATTTTAAGTGAAACAAAAAATACTTTGACGCAACAAAACATGTAATTAACCTCAATTTAGTATAAATTAATTTATTTGTTTTTTCTAACACAATTAAGGGTCAAAAGAAGCGTCATTAATTATTGTTTAGTATTATATGAGAGGTGTTATTTAATATATAAATTTAAATAATTAATTTACATATATTATAAGTCAATTTTACACTTATAATTATAATATATGTTTTTTAATTAATTAAATATAAATTTATAATTATTAAATAACATAAAAATGCGCCATTATTTGTAGAATATATTATATTATGTTCAATTTAACTGTATATAAAAATTAATATAACACTTGTATATAATAAAATACTTATATAATTTTATTATGCAATAAAATATTAATGTATATTCATTAAATACAATTCTCACCCACTCTTTCAGGTTTTATAAGTTACATATCATTTACTGGACTCCTGGAATAGCCTGGCTGACACTCCCTCACTCTAAAAAAAACAATAATAAAAAAATGCTAAGATTTTTTCTTTTTGTATTTTTTCAACAGAGTAGGCAGATTTGAAATTTCCTTGCCAGGTATCCATGCATCATGTTCAGATGATTTGTTCTTATATATCAATAAATAATCAGTACCTCTTTCAGAAGTGATAATTCTATCATTGAGAATTTTATCAATTTCTTCTGTTTCTGTGACTTCCTGAGGGTTCTTCTTAGGTCTTCCTCTTCTTTTTGGAAATAAGTCACTGTTGGAAGTATAAGGCTTAAGCAAAGAAATGGGAAAGACAGGATGTTTCCTATCATATGGAGAATACAATACAACTTCTACTGCATTATCACCAACCATTCTTTTAACAACAAATGTTCCTACAAAAGGATCTTTTAATTTGTGGTTACCTTGTAAATTGAATTGGACAGTAGAGATCAACACTTCATCACCCTTGTTAAATGTGTATTCTTTATGGGATTTATCTCATCTTTTCTTTTCATATTCAAATGCTTTATCAATACAACTCTGAGCATGTTTTCTGCATAGCTGTTGCATTTGCATAAAAGATTTTACACCAGGGTGTAGTTCCAACTTAGGTAATTTATTATTGAGAATCTGAGAAGGAGTGTTTGGGACATAACCTAACCAAAGCTCAAAAGGCTTTTTCTCAGTGACAGAATGAACAGTGCTATTATATGCAAATTCAAGACCAGGAAAAAGAGTGACCCAATCATGAGTAAATCTGTCATTGTCTTTATATTCTAAACCAAAGGCACAATACTTTTAATCATATCTTCCAGAGTTTGAATCATTCTTTCAGCTAGACCATCAGTTTGAGGATGGTGAACTGTAGACAATTTTAACTCACAGCCACAAATATCCATCAAAGAGATCCAAAACTCAGAAGTGAATTTTGGATCCCTATCAGAGATAATGGCTTTTGGAAAACCAATAATATTAAACATGTAAGACCACCATAAGAAAGCTAATTCTTTGGTTGATACATCTTTGTGGGTTGGAATAAATTTGCACATTTTTGTGAATCTATCCACTATTACCCAACAAGAGTTAAAGCTGTCTTTACCTGCAACAGGAAGACCAGGGACAAAATCCATATTAATGATTTGCCAGGGAGCACTAGGTGCTTCAATTGTTGTAATAACCCTGCTCTCTTACCTGTTAACCTTTTAGATTTTTGGCAGGAATCACAAGATTCAACATATAATTTTGTGTCTTCAGACATATTAGCCCACCATGCAGTGTTTTTGATTCTATTCAATGTTTTTTCAAGATCAAAATGACCAGCTAATATGTCATCATGACAAATTTTGAGGATAGTTTCTTTCATTTAAGGAGGAATAACAATTACATTGGTAAGCTTCATTCTATAATAAATATAACCATCTTCAATAGAGAACTTTCCTTTATTTAAAGCATTTTGGTACTTTGCATGAAGAGTTTTTATTAATGCTAGAATTGAAGCATTCTTAGGATCATTTAAGATAGTAACCAATTTATTTAAATCAGAATCTTTATCATATGAATCCAGTATTAACTGTAATAACTACTCTTCCATATCAACTATAAATATACCATGGATATGAACAGTATCATCTTCAGGTACATAAGCAGGATTGGAGTCATTATTTGGCAGAGGCAATCTGGAGAGCATATCAACATTAGAGTGAACATTTCCAGCTCTATGGATAATTTTCATCCTTCCTCTGTATTCTTGAACAGCAAGTTGCCACCTGAACATATGTCTGTTAGGTGTCTTTAGGTTTAAGAGAGATTTCACAGCACTACAGTCAGTTACCAACTCAAATTTTTGGTCATCCAAATAGTAATGAAGTTTCTCAAGAGCCCAAACAACTTCTAAGCACTCCAATTGAGTGGCACCATATTTCAATTCACTATTTCTTAAGGTTCTTGAAATATAACAAATTACAACCTCTGAGGATTTATCATTAATAATTTGCTTTTGGTGAAGGGCAGCATTCAGACCAATAAAGCTAGCATCTGTATAAAGGACAAATTGCTTGTTAAAATCTGGAAGAGCCAATATAGGGGCTGTCATTAAGCAACTTTTTAATGTATCAAAAGCTTTTTGACAGTCATTATTCCAGAGAAAAGGAACATCATTTCTGGTCAGTTTTGTAAGAGGCAAGGCTATGACCTGATAATTTTTAATATATTGTCTATAATAGCCACACATACCCAAAAAACTTTGGATTTCTCTTACAGAAGTTGGTGCTTTTACATTTTGAATGGCAGCAACTTGATTATGGTCTACACAAATTTGTAAGCCTGACACAACATGGCCAAGGACTTTCAAAGATTGAAAACCAAATTTACACTTTTTTAAAGATAAGGTCATATTGATTTCATCCATTTTTTGGAAAACTCTATTCAAGTGAATCATATGTTCATCAAAAGTTTTAGAAAAAACAATAATATCATCAATATAAACCATGAGCCAACCTTCAATAATTTCTTGATGGAAAGTGTTATCCATGACTTTCTGGAAAACTGAAGGTGCATTTTTAGAGCCAAATGGCATCCTAACATACTTATATATTCCCATATGAGTAGCAATAAGCAAAAAATTTTGAGAATTTTTCTCAACTGGAACTTGATGATAACCTTTATTACCATCCAGACAACTAATAAATTTTGCACCTTGCAAGGTAGCATGTATTGAATTAATTCTGGGTAAAGGATAAATATCATCAACAGTATAAGTATTTAAAGCTCTGTAATCTCCACATAATCTAGCTTTATCTTTTTCATAAGAAATCAGGACTGGGGAGATGACACAATATTTGGGGGTGACATCCACTTTCTCAATGATATTCATTTACAATAATGTTTCAATATTATCTTCAATATCTTTTCTTTTTGATGGAGAAGCAGGATATGGTTTTTTCTTAAGGGTAGGAGGAATATCACTCAAATTACAGGATAAGGTAATTTTCATCTCTTCCTGAAGAATTCCCAAGACATGAGAACCATGAGCAAAAGCCATAGGGAAAGAGGTAATAGAGGCAACAATAGAATCCTTTTGTTCACTAGCCAACTGATCACCAAAAGAAGCGGTATTTATTTCATGTAATAAATCATCCATTTCAGTTGTTGTTCTAACTTTACACTGGATCAGTGAGTTACAAGATTTCAACAAATGCCCAGAAGTTCTAGGAGAGGAAATTTTGAATTTC
This sequence comes from Hemileia vastatrix, assembly GCA_030280995.1. Taxonomy (NCBI): domain Eukaryota; kingdom Fungi; phylum Basidiomycota; class Pucciniomycetes; order Pucciniales; family Zaghouaniaceae; genus Hemileia; species Hemileia vastatrix. Next base: position 14,961,514 of record JASXTE010000009.1, on the reverse strand, counting down.
CTTTTCCCATTTATTCCTAAGGTAAAGCAATTATTTGCTGGGTCCAGTTTCACACCAAACATGGTTAAAATATCATTTCCCAAAATAAACCAATTGCTTAAATTATCATTTTGCATGACAACAAACTCACAAACAGCTCTGACAAAACCACCATTATATTTGAAGAATACAGAGGTTTTGTATTTGCCAATAGGAAATAAGGTAGAACCATACCCTCTCCATTTTTCAGAAGTTATAGGTAATAATTTACCCAAATATTCCTTATCCACTGAAGCCAAAGCTTTCTCAGATACTAAACTTCCTCCAGCACCAGAATCAAGAACTACATCAACATTTTTACCATTAATGATAACAGGTGCCTTTAAAGGGGATATAGGAATAGAATTGTTAGTAATATCTTTAATTATTTCAGCATTTTCTACTGAAGATAAATTCAATACACAATCTTCAGATATATTATTTAAATAATGGACATCATGTTCCAACATTAAAACATCTTTAACAGATTCATTGTCATAGGAGACATTACTTTCACTGTCACTGGAAGAATTATTGACATCAAGTTCAACTTCATCAGTGTCTTCATTTTGTTCAACAAGATGAATTTTCTTGTCACAAACATGACCCTTCTGCCACTGTTTTTTACACTTATAACAAGTATTTGTTGCATATTTTTTAGGTGCAACTGGGGCAGAGGGTTTACCAGATTTTTCTGGGAGCTTTGTAGAAGTTTTATTCTGATCATTATAAGATTTACCAAGGTAATTCATTGGTTCATATCTATGGTTGAGCAGTACTTCATTACAGATATTAATGAAAGAAGAATTTTCCCTTACATGCTCAGTTCTAGAAACAATCAAATCCCTAAGAGAATTATCGAAGCCTTTAATTTATATTTAAAGATTTATTTATTAGTAAACCCCCGTGCTGTTTAGTCAATCGTTATCAATCACCTTTAATTTATATTTAAAGATTTATCTATTAGTAAACCCCCGTTCTGTTTAGTCAATCGTTATCAATCACCTGTCCCCAGTGATAGATGAATATACAGCGGAAAAAGGGTTTCGAGATAAATATTATAAATATATGTTAAAGGGTAAGAAACAAAAATGAGATCAATCAGTTTTCAATGAAGAGAGAAAATAAGAGATTGGATTTCATAATATGACATGAAAAGTAATAGCAATTAATAAAACAATATACCTTTAATTTATATTTAAAGATTTATCTATTAGTAAACCCCCGTGCTGTTTAGTCAATCGTTATCAATCACCTATAGTATACTACAATCAGTATCAACACCTATAGACAGAGTTTTGTACATAATACCTGTCCCTAGTGATAGATGAATATACAGCGGAAAAAGGGTTTCGAGATAAATAATATAAATATATGTTAAAGCGTAAGAAACAAAAATGCGATCAATCAGTTTTCAATGAAGAGAGAAAATAAGAGATTGGATAAGGAAAAACAGAGGATAACTAGCATCTATTTAAAGTCTCATATTATCACTATTCACCCTTGCTAACTGATCACAATCTAAATCAATAATCAGTATAAATCAATCATTGTGTTAAGCACGTGTAGAGTTCACCCGAACACAGTAACCTAGCCAACCGGGTCCTTCAACACCCCCCCTGCTTCAGACATGATCAGATTTAAACAAGATTTGTCATTTTCATAACGTATACGAGGCTGTTGTTTTGTAAACATATCCGCCAGCATATCAAGTGTTGGACAATAGACAATGTGAATTTCATTACGCTTGACCTTTTGCCTTAACCAGTGATATTGGACGTCAATATGTTTTGAGCGTTCATTAATTTGAGCTTCTTTAGATAAAAATATAGCCCCACTATTATCACAAAAGAGATCTGGTGCATTAATGCTACTAAGCAACTGTGGAGTAGACATAACAATATTTAAGGAAAAGAAAAGTTTGGATATCCAAATAAGTGACTTTGCACATTCACACATGGCAATGTACTCGGCTTCTGTGACTGAAAGAGTGACAACCTTCTGTCGCCTACTTCGCCAGGATATGGGACTATCGTTCATTAAAATTACGAAACCAGTAACTGAACATCGAGTTACTTTGCAGTTTGCATAATCAGCATCACTATAAGACTTGAAAACAATTTGTTCACTATTCCTCCTATATTTAAGGCCTACAGATTTGTTGGTGAAAACATATTGGAGAAGTTTCATTGCAAGTTTCCAGTGATACAGCGAGTGATTAGAGTTGTATTTAGAGAGTGCATTTAAAGCATGGCTAATATCTGGCCTGGTGGAGACAGCAAGATAATTCAACGACCAAATGAGTTCTTGATAAGGGTCATCTTTACCAGCTTCAGTTTCACTTGATGATGGATCGAGTAGAGTACAGCCAACTGGAAGGGGTGTGGACAATCTTCTACAATCACTCAGATCAAAGCGTTTTGCCAGTTCATCAACATAAGATTCCTGACTGAGTGTGATAAAGTCATCAGAATAGGTTATTTTTATTCCAAGATGATAAGTCGGATTTTCAGTCCATTTCACTTTAAAATGCTTTGATAAGTTGTCATGAAACTTCTTCACTAGTTTGTCACTGTTTGAGAAGACTAATCCATCATCGACATGAAGATGAATAAATACAAAGAAGCCATCCTTTTGAAAGAGAAACAAGGACTCATCGCCCTCAGCCTCAGTAAAATTCAACTTGCTCATAACTTCAACAAATTTTTCCTTCCATTGACGTGGAGCTTGCCGAGTGCCATACAATGACTTGCGTAATTTCCAAACTTTATTTGTACTACCCTGCTCATACCCTTTAACCTGAGTTACATAGACATCATCCTTCATGACACCATGGAGAAAAGCAGTAGAAATATCGAATTGAGAGATCAACCAATTCCGAGCAGCTGCAAGAGACATGAGTAATCTAAAAGTTTCCGTGCGACCAACCGAAGCATAAGTTTCACTGTAATCAATTCCTTCCTTCTGAAGATTGCCTAAAGCCACCCAACGTGCTTTATATCTAATAACTCTACCTAGTTCATCCTTTTTCTTTGATAAAACCCATGTGCCACCTATAACCTTCATATCTTTAGTTTTGGTCACAAGATCTGCTACTTGATGTTCACACAAGGACTCAAACTCCGTATCCATTGCCTCCTTCCATAGTTCAGCTTCAGGACTATTCAGGGCTTGTTTATATGTAGGATTGTCAGGAGAGTAACTAGCAAGAAAACCATAGTAAGAAGGAGGTTTACGTTGTCTCACTGGTCTACCATGACTAGATGTATCTTCATGAGTAGAAACATCCTCAACATCAGTTTCCATAGACTCCAACACCTCTGTTTCATCAGAAGTTGACGGTTCTGGAGTATTTCGTTGCATTGTAAGCTTCAAGCGTTGTTGTTTTCTAATGGGTTCCTCATTAGTATCATCCTCCAGTGACTCTGAAACATCACCTGGGACAAGGGTTTGCCTCAGAGCATTGGATTCTGATACTGGTAGAAGAACAGTAGATGAAGTTGTCATTGATGATAGTTGCTTAAGAGAAGGACCGCCAGCCTCCAGTGGTAAGAGAATATAATCAGGTATCTTTATCGAAATTTTTTCATTATTGAAGTAATAACTTGACTCAAATATTTTGACATTTCGTGAGATAATAATTTTTTTAAGATTTTTATCATATAATCTATAGCTTTTCGAGTTTGACTCATAACCAACAACAGCACATTCTACACCTCGTGGTTGAAACTTACTTGTTCGGTCCTCTTTAGCAATATATCGGATGGCAAGGGAACCAAATCTTCTGATGAAGTTGTAATCGATTGAATGATTTCCATCATTGGTAAGAAATTTTCTGAGTACATCACTTGGTGTTTGCGACTTGAGTTTGGAGTGAGGTAAATGATTTAGCAGATAGGTACAACTCATTGCACATTCACCCCAGAGCTGTGCAGGACAGGCTGAATCAATCAGGACTGTACATATTTTATCAACTAAAGTCTTGTTAAATCGTTCAGCTACAGAGTTATGCTGAGGTGTTCTGGCTGGTGCCTGTTCACGAGTAATCCCGCATTTGTTTAAATGTTCAACAAAGTTTCTACTCCCATACTCTCCACCTCTGTCACACTTCAAATATTTGATTTTTCGCTCGAGCTTATTCTCAATATCGGCTTGAAATTTAACAAACTTGGAGAATACCTCAGATTTGCATTTCATTAGAAAAATAGTTGAATATCGAGTACAATCATCTATAAATGTCACAAGATATCTATGACCACCAATTGAGGGAGGCTCAATAGGCCCTACAACGTCAGAATGCACTCGGAACAAAGGAACAGAAGCTAATGGGAATGTAGATAGAAAAGGTGATTTAACTATCTTTCCCTTAGAACACGTAATGCAATTAAGTTTTTCATCAATAAAATCTATTCCCTTCAAAGCGAGAAAGCTCCTAGTTGACTTGACATTAAGATGACCTAAACGTTGATGCCATTGGTACAGAGTCAGACTTGTGACTGTAGTGATTAAAGCTCGATTATTGACATACCACAAGTTATGTTTCTGACCCTTTCGACAAAGTTTGGAGATAAGTTGACCACTAGAGTTAAGGACTCTCGTTTCCGTTGGATCAAAATTAACACTATAACCCATGTTATTCAACTTGTTGACAGAGATGAGATTTGCTGAGATATTCTTGACCACTAGAACATTGTTGAGGGTTAATTGCGAGTTGACAGTGAAATCGCCTGAGTACTCAGCTGTCAGAACTTGAGAGCCAGCGGTATCAATTTTGATGGTAGAGGCAAGTCTCTTGACGTTAGATAACAATTTTTCATCTTTGACCATGTGTGATGTCGCGCCCGAGTCAAGAATAAAGCAAGTACTCATGTCCTTCTGTCCCGCCAAATAGGCAGACTCTCATGCTCTTGTTCAGTAACAAAAGAAGCAGATTCCGTTGTGTCCTCGGCTAATTTGGCCTTATCATTCTTTGAATGTGAGGAAACTTTTAGTTTCTTTAGTTCATCCCGTAACTGCGTTATACAATTTTCGTCACTATGACCGACATGTCCCAGACGACATTTGAGATTTTTCTTGTCTTTTTTATCAGGAGATGATGAACGTGGCAACTTTTTCTTTTTAGACTGGGCTTTTAACGCATTCGCATTCTCAGTCGAATCTAATTCTCGTATTCTTCGATTTGCCTCTGACTTAAGACTATCGTATATTTGCTCGAGTGTAAGATTTTTGAAGTTTTGAAAAAGATTTTGAGTGATACCCAACATAGATTCATGTTGAACGCTTTTAACAAGAATCATGGCAATGATTTTTGAGGAAATAAGCAATTCCGGATCACTGGATGCACTATTGACCAATAAGTTTTCAATTTCTTCAAACTTTCCGAGGTGTTCCCTAAGTGATGACGAACCATCCCATTTAAGATATACAAGCTGATCCAGAAGATCAGACACCGTGGAAGCATTACCTTCACCATAATCAGATAAAATTTTCTTATAGGCAAGATAGGTGGATTTAGCTTTCGAAATCAATAAAGAATCTCTTGGGCCAACAGCATTTATCAGGATTAATCGAGACCTTGATTCACCCTTACGCCAGTTGTTAGCATCCGCATCACTAGGTTTACTGGCACAAGTAATGTGATGTGTCAAGTCATGAGAATCAAAATAAAACTCTATCATCGATTTCCATAAAGAAATATTTCCAGTGGTGAGAACTGGTACCCTCAGCAATTTGTCATTCGGTTGATCAGTCATGTTCGAAGAAATATAGGGGCGTGATGGTTCAGACTGTGTCTCGGGAGCCGGTCGAAAAGTAGATGTTGAGGATGTATTATCAGAGCTCCCAGAAGGTGAATCGGGTATACTATCACTCGGCGAACTCATGCAAGAGGTTCAGACTTTTAATCTATCGAAGCCTTTAATTTATATTTAAAGATTTATCTATTAGTAAACCCCCGTGCTGTTTAGTCAATCGTTATCAATCACCTTTAATTTATATTTAAAGATTTATCTATTAGTAAACCCCCGTGCTGTTTAGTCAATTGTTATCAATCACCTGTCCCCAGTGATAGATGAATATACAGCGGAAAAAGGGTTTCGAGATAAATATTATAAATATATGTTAAAGCGTAAGAAACAAAAATGCGATCAATCAGTTTTCAATGAAGAGAGAAAATAAGAGATTGGATTTCATAATATGACATGAAAAGTAATAGCAATTAATAAAACAATATACCTTTAATTTATATTTAAAGATTTATCTATTAGTAAACCCCCGTGCTTTTTAGTCAATCGTTATCAATCACCTATAGTATACTACAATCAGTATCAACACCTATAGACAGAGTTTTGTACATAATACCTGTCCCCAGTGATAGATGAATATACAGCGGAAAAAGGGTTTCGAGATAAATATTATAAATATATGTTAAAGCGTAAGAAACAAAAATGCGATCAATCAGTTTTCAATGAAGAGAGAAAATAAGAGATTGGATAAGGAAAAACAGAGGATAACTAGCATCTATTTAAAGTCTCATATTATCACTATTCACCCTTGCTAACTGATCACAATCTAAATCAATAATCAGTATAAATCAATCATTGTGTTAAGCACGTGTAGAGTTCACCCGAACACAGTAACCTAGCCAACCGGGTCCTTCAACAAGAATTTGGTAATTTATACAAGATTTTATCTCTCCAAATATCATAATCCATCTTTGGATCAATTGCTCTAAGGATTTTAGTTATTTTCATCAGAAAAACAATGGGCTTTTCAACAGAGGAGGATACATATCTAGTATTCTCATACAGTCTCTGCTGAGCTAACCTGAATTTTGAACCACCAAACTGATTCTCAATCAAGGATTTCCAATCATTCCATGTATAATTATTGTTATCTAAAAGGACAGATTCATACCACATCAATGCTACATTGGAAAATAAAGAAATTAGCTTAGAAAAAATTTCTTCATCAGGTAGTTTATAAGATCTCTTTAAATTATCAATTCTTTGGATAAAGTGTTGCCAATCAGAGGAAGAATCACCATCAAATGTAGGATATTGGTCTAACTTAGGCCAATTTTTCTGACTACTGGGATGGTCCACTTTTTGATTTGAATTATTCATTATTAATAATTCCTGAAGTTTAGCCAGGTGTTCAGAAATTTCATTATTTACAGAAACAGCTGTTACATGACCATCACAAAATTTTTTTCTAGTAGCAAAAGATTTTACAGACTCATTGTCAGTTTGTTTAATGGTTGAAATATGAGGAAGAAAGGATGAACTTTGTTCAGGTTTTTTCCCTTTATTTTTATGCAGCTTATTGACAGAAATCTCATTTAATTCATTATTGATGGTGAAGGTTGAGAACTTTTCCTGCAGGTCAGACACATAGTTTCTTATTCTTGGAATTTCAGACATCTGGTCATTTAACTTTGCAAGAGATATAACATTTCTGTCCTCAGAAACTGAGTGTTTGGTACTTAGTGCATGGAAAGCATTTTTTAGCTTTTTAAACTCATTTTGCAGAGATTTTATTTCATTTTTTAATGAATAATTTTCTTCAATAAGGGGTTTCAATTCACTCAAAGTCTTATGTAGACTGATATTTCTATCTGAGATAGCTCTATGGTCACTTCTTATTTGCTTTTGTTGACTAAGAACAATATTCAAGGTTTCTTTGATTTTTAAATAAGCTGTATCTTGTACAGAAGAACTCACTTTACATTGCAAGTGTAAATTATTTAATCTATCATTTTCATGGATTAACACTTCTCTCACATGTTTGTCTTTCACAACATTAAAATCAAGGGTATCTTTCAATATTTCCTCAGAAGTTTTTTCAATTAAGGTATAGATTTCAGGGGGAACAGAATCATTTTTAATTGCAAGAGAAGGATTAATTAAAGAAGTAGAAGTTAAATGTAAAGGTTCATCAAATGACAATTTAATAATTACATCAATAGGGCTACTAGTTACAGGAAGCTGTCTTTTAACAGGTTTAACTGTTCTTTCACCATGTTCAATAATATTACCTGCAGAAGAAGATTTATTAGAAAACATACCCAAGTGACTATCAACCAAATTACTTACCATGGCAGAGGAGGAAACTTCCCCTGAGACTGGGTTTGGGATTGTGCTTGGGCCTTCTTTCTCCTGCCTTGTTGGTAGGGATGAGGAGGTGGATGGAAATTGGGTGTTCTGGATGGGCCAGGCTGATGAGGAGGAGGGTGTTTCACATTCTGTTGGTAGTGACTCATTAGATAATCCCATTTCCATTGCTCTACTTCCATAGTATTTGGATTTTGGATGGTTGAGCTGGGTGGCTGTGAAGGTTGAGCCTGAAACTGAGGCTGATTGGGAGGCAACTGAGGAGGGGCCTGGGCCTGAATCTGGTTCCTGAGTTCTTGAACCTGATCCTACAAGGTGTCTACCTTTGCTTTGTACGTCATATTTTCTGTCTTCAACTCTTTTATATGACTGGATAGGTTGCTGATTTGTTGTGGCAGAGGAAGCTTTTTTATTTTGAAGCCTTTTGGAAGACCTTCTTGAGGCACTAGAGGCTTTACTTCCTTCTGTGGTACTGGGGGAAGGGGGTTTGGTTTGTTTGCATTTCCTGTCATTTCCACATCCTGCAGTATGTGAATTCTTTGTGTTAGCATAAGATTTTTTATGACCAACTTTTGAAGAACTTACAGTGTCAGCATCATAGTCAATTTCAATTTCATCCACTTGCATGTCATCCAGTTTTTCAGCCAAATTGTCAGACATACTAGTGGGAAGATTTTAATTTACTTCTTATTTTTTTTAAAAAAAATAATAAAAGTTAGTTAATAATTGCTCCAAATAATTAAAAAAAATTTTAAATATAAAGTAATAATTATAAAAAATTAATTAAAAAAAATGGATTGCAAGGTTAAATTGGGAATAAACAATCAAGTTAATTCAACCAATTAATTACCAATATTAAATATGGCAATGTATTTGGGACTAAGCACAAAGTACTTTTAAGTCAACCAAAATTAACAATAATTAATAATAATAATAAATTAAATTAATAATTCAATTTGTATTAATAAAAAATGTTAATTCTTCTAGGACTAAGAGGATTTACACTCTATAATGGTCAACTAGGAAAAAAAATTTTTAATAATTGAACACTTACACTCAGTGAATCAGCAATTAAGCCACAATCACTGTTATTGCAGTAAAAATATAGAAATATGAGTGAGAGGTGCAAAGGTGAACTTACTATAGTGATCAAAAAATCACTTCAAAATAATATAAGAATTAACATAATATAAACCTAAGAAATTGAACCCAAGTTCGAAACACAGTCGCGGCAAAAGTTTTGTTTTTGCTAGGTGGTCCGTGCGTTTTGTCGTTCGTCGCTAGGCTCAATCGTCGTTGTTGTTTGGAAAGGTCCCCAGTTGTCGGTCAGTCGTCTAGAAGAAGGTAAGGAAAAGAGGAGAAAAGGAGGAGAAAAGGAGGAGGACAAGTGAAAAATAAAAGAAATAAACTACAATAGAATATTTAATTTATTTAAAAGGAAAACAACGGCGAGTAACTTGAGAGATGACAAAAACTTAGGATTTATTAATAATAATAATATTTAATGTAAGGGTTCTGCGCGGCAAACACTTTTAATTACTATCAGACTTAAAGCAACCTTTAAATTGTTATATTGAATTTTAATTAGAATTGTATTACTAATAAAAAAATATAAACGTAGTAAAATAGTATTTAATTTGTGGAGTGTATAATAAGTGATGAGGCTACAGGGGATTATCCAAGGCCCTTTTATAGGCAATGGGTCCTCTGAGGCGCCACTATATTTTTAAATACAATGATTAGAATAGAATAAAACAAATATATCAAAGAGTAAATGAAAAATAACAATGTAGAGAAAAATATGAAACAAATAATTAAAACCCCAATTAAGAATCCAATTTTTCCGCCATTAATTCCCAAATCAGTAAGTAAAAATAGTCAATAACTAAACAAGATTGGAACATAGGAACTATGAGAAAAATAATTCCAAACAGATGGTACAGTCTGATTTAAGGATATTTTAAGTTAAACAAAAAATACTTTGACGCAACAAAACATGTAATTAATCTCAATATAGTATAAATTAATTAATTGGTTTTTCCTGACACAATTAAGGGTCAAAAGAAGCGTCATTAATTATTTTTTAGTATTATATGAAAAGGTGTTATTTAATATATAAATTTAAATAATTAATTTACATATATTATAAGTCAATTTTACACTTATAATTATAATATATGTTTTTTAATTAATTAAATATAAATTTATAATTATTAAATAACATAAAAATGTGCCATTATTTGTAGAATATATTATATTATGTTCAATTTAACTGTATATAAAAATTTATATAACCAATAAAATTAATATAACACTTGTATATAATAAAATACTTATATAATTTTATTATGCAATAAAATATTAATTTATATTCATTAAATACAATTCTTACCCACTCTTTCAGGTTTTATGAGTTAAATATCATTTACTGGACTCCTGGAATAGCCTGACTGACATTTATGCTGAATTAAATTGATTGCATACCTTGTTGCATCAAAACATGTTATTTGTTTCACTTAGAAATTCTGAAAACGGATTGTAATACTTGTTTTGATTTGTTTTTCCCATAGTTCTTAGATCACATGGTTGTTTAGTTACTTATTATTTTATATTAACTGATTTGGGGAATTTGGGATGGGAATTTTACATTCTTAATTGGGATACTTATTATTTTTCGTATATTTTTCTCTTAATTACTATGTTACAAATGTCTTCTTTTATCTTCTTGTTTTACTTCATTACTCTTTTGTACATAGTCATTTGTAGCGCTTCAGAGAACCCATTGCCTATAAAAGGGCCTTTGATAATCCCCTGTAGAAGCATCACTTACTATACACACAGCAAATTAAATAAACTTTTACATTACATTTATATTCTTTTTTATTAGTAATAAAATTCTAATTAAAATTCTATATAACAATTTAAAGGTCGCTTTAAGTCTGATAGTAATCACAGTGTCTGCCGCACATAGCCCTTACATTAGAATAATATTATTATTTAATAAGAACCTCACTTTTGTCACCTCCCAAGAAAGACGTCTTTGATTTTCCCCAATAAATTAAATAATTTTTATAATTTTTATTTCTTTTATTATCCATAATCCTTTCCTCCATCTCCTCTTCTACTTCTTCCCATTTTTCTTCCTCTCTTCTAGACAACTGACCGACAAGTACTCAGTACTTAGTCCCAATATTGCTAATTTATTATTTTTGGTATTATTATTTTGGTTGACTTATAGAACCTTTGTTGGTTGGTCCCATTATAATTATTTTTATTTCTTAATAAACAATTGTATTTACATAGATTTGTATTACATTTTTTGTTAATTAATTAATTTTTGAATAAAAATTTAAATTTTTTTTTGTTTTGTTAAAAATTCAATTATTCATATTTTATTTTGAAAATAACAGTTTGAATCATTAAAATAATTTTTATTCTTTATTAAAAGTTTTAATGTCCAGTAGTTTGGCTAACAGCATGGATAACTTACATGTGGATAAAATTTAAGTGGATGTTGACACTGAATCTGTAGGTTCTTCTAAATTGACTTACAAAAATTATTCAGCTGACAAAAAACCTTCAGGACGTGGAAATGGCAGGAAAAGTGGCAAACCCCCCTCACCAAAGAACTCTGAAAGAAGTAAAACCTCTAATAAATCTGGAAAATCAACTCAAAGGTATAAAAATAAAAAAGATACCACTGACTCAACAAGTAAACAACCTGTCCAGTAACATCAAAAAACTGAAAGCAGAAAGTATAAAGTACAAGGCAAGAGTAGACACACTCTGGCATCAGATGCAGGAGTTATTAAATCCCAAACAGGCTCAACCTCCTCATTTCCCAGCCTCCCAGCCTCAGCCTCAACCTCAGCCCAATCACGTACCCAGCTCCTTCACGCAAAATAAAAGCACTCTGCAGGTGGAGCAGTGGAAATAAGATTACTTGATGAGCCATTACCAACAGAATGTTCAGAAACCAACAACTCAACACCTAGGCCCATCCAGGACACCTACCTACCATCCATCTCCTCAGCCCCATCCTTATCAGGGAGGCAGAAGAAAGAAGGCACAGGGGAAGTTTCCTCCCTTGCCATGGTGAGTAATTTTTTTGATAAACATGTTGGTATGTATAATAACAAATCTTCTTCAGGTAATATTGTGGATCCTGGTGAAAGAACAGTTAAACCCTTAAAAAGGCAACATCCTTTAATGAGTAGCCCCAATGATGTAATTAGCAAATTATCATTTGATGAACCTTTACATTTCACTTCTACTTCTTTAATTAATCCTTCTCTTGCAATTAAGAATGATTCTGTTTCCCTGAAGTCTATAATTTAATTGAGAAAACTTCTGAAGAAATATTGAAAGATACCCTTGATTTTAATGTTGTGAAAGACAAAAATTTAAGAGATGTGTTAATACATGAGAGTGATAGATTAAATAATTTGCACTTGCATTGTAAAGTAAGTTCTTCTGTACAAGATACAGCTTATTTTAAAATAAAAGAAACCTTGAATATTGTTCTTAGCCAACAAAAACAAATAAGGAGTGACCATAGATCCATCTCAGATAAGAATATCAATCTGCATAACACCTTGAGTGAATTGAAACCCCTTATTGAGGAAAATTATTCATTAAAAGGCAAAATTAAATCTCTACAAAATGAGTTTAAAAAGCTAAAAAATGATTTCCATGCACTAAGTGCCAAACACACAGTTTCTGTGGACAGAAATTTTTAATCCCTTGCAAAAGTAAATGACCATATGTCTGAAATTCTAAGGATAAGAAACTATGTGTCTGACCTGCAGGAAAAAATTTCAACCTTAACCATAAATAATTATGGTATAAATTAGAATGCTGCCCATAAGCTGCATAAAAAGAAGGGAAAAGAACCTGAACCAAGCTCCTCTTTTCTTCCTCATATTCCAGCCTGTCACCGGACGACCTACACACAAGGTCGAGGATGTTCCTGAAAGTGAGATGAGAGATTTAGAAACTTCTTCAAAACACAAAGGAATGATTCGAGGAAGTGATTCGAAGGTCATTCGAAGTAAGAGCTACAGGTTTGAGGTATGTTCGAGAAGAATTATAATATAGTTTCAAAGGTAATAGGAATTCTTAAGATCTCACAAAGGGTTGGAAACTCAACAATCAAAGATTTAGGATTTAGAAATGATTATTGAGAAAATAAAGAAAGATACAATAACAATGATTTAACTTAAAGATTTTACCACTATTAAATGTAAATATGTTTTATAATTTAATTCTAAGGAATATCGAACCAAATACCCAACCCTTTTATATCCTTTATTCCTCCTCGCATTGACCTCCCTCTCATTGCACCATTCCCATACCATTGACCAGTACTAACATACACTTAACCCCTCTTCGCTAATATCCGTCCATGCTCAATTTACCCCTTTTTAATTAATTAACAAACTTTCAATGAAAACTACTACTGTACTATTACGTTGATCCTAGCGCTGTGTGTCGCTTATTGAAAATGAGACTAAGGCACCCTATTGAGGGATTGACTAATTTAGATTTAGAGTTTAGGCTAGCACAGTTGAATAGTAAGTACACAAAGGGGAATCGCAGTTGCTATGGAGAATTGCTTTCTGCGCTTTGAGTATAGATTTAGAACTCGATATTACTGATTTAATGAGCTGCTTTTGCCGCGAGTGTCACGTCGCGCGTCACACAGCCATTAAACAAACTGACAATTAGTCTGTAAAATCTTTTTCTACTAGAAAAGAATTTTGTGATGGTCATGTACCAGATGTTTCTGTAAATAATGAAGTTTCTGAACACCTGGCTAAACTTCAGGAATTATTAATGATAAACAATTCAAACCAAAGGATGGACCATCCCAGTAGTCAGAAGAATTGGCCTAAATTGGACCAATATCCTACCTTTGATGGTGATTCTTCATCTGATTGGCAACATTCTATACAAAGAATTGATAATTTAATGAAATCTTATAAACAACCTGATTAGGAAATTGTTTCTAAGCTAATTTCTTTATTTTTCAATGTAGCCTTGATGTGGTATGAATCTGTTCTATTAGATAACAACCATTATACATGGAATGATTGGAAATCCTTAATTGAGAATCAGTTTGGTGGTTCAAAATTCAGGTTGGCTCAGCAAAGACTGTATGAGAATACTAGATATGTATCCTCCTCTGTTGAAAAACCCATTGTTTTTCTTATGAAAGTAACAAAAATCCTGAGGGCAATTGATCCAAAGATGGATTATGATATTTAGAGAGATAAAATCTTGTATAAATTACCAAATTCTCTTAGAGAGATATAATTGTAGCTAGAGCTAAGCATGTGAGGGAACATTCTTCTTTCATTAATCTCTGTAATGAGGTACTGCTACACCATAGATATGAACCAAAGAATTACCTTGGAAAATCATATCTTGATCAAAATAAAACCTCTGCAAAGCCCCCAGAAAAATCTGGTAAACCCTCTGCCCCAGTTGCACCTAAAAAATATGCAACAAATACTTGTTATAAATTTAACAAATCATGGTAAAAGGGTCATGTTTGTGACAAGAAAATTCATCTTGTTGAACAAAATGAAGACACTGATGAGGCTGAAATTGATATCAATTATTCTTCTAGTGACTGTGAAAGTAATATCTCCTATGAAAATGAATCTGTTAAATATGCTTTAATGTTGGAACAGGATGTCCATTATTTAGATGATATATCTGAAGAATGTGTATTAGATTTATCTTCAGTGAAAAATGCTGAAATAATTAAAGATATTACTAACAATTCTATAGCCATATCTCCTTTGAAGGCACCTGTTATCATTAATGAAAAAAATGTTGATGTTGTTCTTGACTCTGGTGCTGGAGGAAGTGTAGTGTCTGAAAGAGCCTTGGCTTCAGTAGATAAGGATTATTTGAGTAAATTGTTACCTATGACTTCTGAAAAATGGAGAGGGTATGTTTCTACCTTGTGTCCTATTGGCAAGTACAAAACCTCTGTATTCTTCAAATATAATGGTGGTTTTGTCAGAGCTATTTGTGAATTTGTTGTCATGAAAAATGATAATTTAAGCAATTGGTTTATTATGGGTAATGATACTTTAACCATGTTTGGTGTAAAGTTGGAAACAGCAATTAATTGCTTCACCTTGGGATTGAATGGAAAAAGAAAATTCAAAATTTCCTCCCCTAGAAAACATTCTGGGCATCTGTTAAAGTCTTGTAACTCACTGATCCAGTGTAAAGGCAGAACAACAATTGAAATGGATGATTTATTAAATGAAATAAATACTGCTTCTTCTGGTGATCAGTTAACTTGTGAACAAAAGGATTCTATAATTGCCTCAATTACCTCTTTCCCTATGGCTTTTTCTCATGGTTCTCATGTCTTAGGAAGTGTTCAGGAAGAAATGAAAATTACCTTATCCTGTAACTTGAGTGATATTCCGCCTAGTCTTAATAAAAAACCTTATCCTGCTTCTCTAACAAAAAGAAAAAATATTGAAGATAATATTGCCACATTATTAAAAATGAATATCATTGAGAAAGTTGATGTCACCCCCAAATATTGTGTCATCTCCCCAGTCTTGATTTCTTATGAAAAGGATAAGGCTAGATTATTTGGAGATTACAGAGCATTAAGCACTTATACTGTTGATGGTATTTATCCTTTACCCACAATTAATTCAATACATGCACCACAGGAAATCTAGGGGTGAATTGCTAGCAATCCCCTCTCTTGAAATTTAGAGTGTCCCTTAAATATGCCAGGTTTATGAATACTTTATAAACATAAGTAAATTAGAGTTTGATTTACATTTATTCTCAGATTGATTATAGACAGAATATCAACTGATTCCAAATTATGCACAAGTTGATCCTCCAGAACTTAATTTTGGTCCTCTGTTGAGCACAAATTGAGCGCAAATTGATCTAACCTAAGCTTATGCATATATAATAATTCAGGATACTTGCTCTATTAAATTTGATAATAAAAAAAATATTGATGAATTTATATAAAAAATTATTATGTAAGATATTAAATTATAAATTTAGGCATCATAGGAGGACACGTAATAGAACTTAATTATACTATGTGACACCTTAATACTGTATCATGCAGTTTGAAACATTTAAAACAAAATGAGTCATGATGGGCAATGAAATTTCTTGGACAGACTCTTTCAAAATTAATACTGGCCATAATACACAAGTATGAAACCTTGGCATCTATCCAATAAAAGATTTTCCTTCTGATAAATGTATTTTTCTCAGTTACTACCTGCTAAAAAATGTCCTTCTGAGGTTTGTCTGACCTTCAGGGGGGTAATTTGGCCACATCACACTACTTCTATCTCCATGATTGACCAAAACATCATCCTCATTCCCATCTAAAGAGTTGATCTCATCTGACTGTGGCTGATCAAAGTGGTCCACCACAAGTTTAGCCAAACTTTTGGTGAACACTTTTTTGATGGATAGTGACTAACTGGTGCTTTCTGAAATTGTCCACCTCAAGTAAGGATAAACTTCAGGAGGATAAATTTATTATGAATACCAAAGTAACTGAAGAATACTTTTGCCCTAGCTACTCTGCATCATAAAAGTGTCCAACTGAGGTTTAGCCATAATTCAGGTAGCACCCTTTGGAAAGGCACAGTCTGATGGGTTTAATATCTATATATAGCAATGAGTATCAGTTTTTTATCAACATGGATCTAGAATTAATTTAATATGGCCAAAGTGTCCACCTGAAGTTTGGCCAAAATACAGGTGGAAATTTTTATGAGGATTACTTGATGAAATGAAGAAGACTAGCAATTACTTTCCATCATAAAATTTTCAAACTTAAGTTTATCAAAAATTGTGGTGACACTTTTTCCAGATCCAGTCATATGGGATCAACTCTCTATATGGCAATGAGAATCAATTTTTAGTCAATCATGGCATTAGAAGTAATTTGATATGGACAAACTTTCCACCTGATTTTTGGCCAAAAATAAGTTGGAAATGTTTATGAGGAATACTAGATTAACTAAAGAAGACTTGAACCCTACTACTGTCCATCATAAAAGTGTCCACCAGAAGAATTCTCAAACATGTGGTTGACACCTTTGGACTGGTCCAGCCATATGGGATCAATTCTGCATATTGAAATGAGGATTTAATTTGGTCAATCATGGTACTAGAAGTAATTTGATATAGATAAAGTGTCCAACTAAATATTGGGAAAAAATCAGTTGAAAACTTCATTTAGTTTTTCAAAAAATTAAATTAAGTAAAATTTTATTCCTGATGATGCCCATTTTATCCAACACCTCTTCTGAGCCTTGAAAGTAGGCATTTAACTTGAATTTTGAATTTCATATAAAATCCCTATTATTCAACCTATTTCTTTTTATCCCTTTTTTTCTTTTAGATATCAATTAATTTTATGTAAAACAAATCATTTTCATAATTTTTTACCTGTATTTAATAGAATTATTAAAGGTTTAACATCACCCTGTAAGCATTTGGCACATGTTTTTTTGCTATACTAATAAAAATAATAATATACTGGTAACAAAAAATTGATCAAATGATAAAATATTAATAAAACAGAAAGATCAAATACCAGTGGATATGTTTTAAAAAAATACCAGTTGCACTGAAGAAGAGCTGCACCCTAGATACTCACCATCAAAAAAGTGTCCAGCACAAGTTCGGCCAAAATTGTGCTGGACAATTTTGGTCATTTGCAGTCATTTGAGATCAATTCTCGCTATGGCAATGAAAAATTTTTTTTGGATAAAAGACTTCACTAGAGGTAGTTTTACATAGCCAAATTTTATACCTAGATTTCATCCAAACCACAGGTGCACAATTTTTTATCTTTGAAAAAAAGTCAATTTAGTACAATTTATCCCTGATGGCTCTCATTTGCTTCAACACCTCTACTGGCCTTTGATAGTAGGAATATTTCTTGGATTTCTTTTTTCATCTTTGATCCCTTTAACTTAATTTTTTATTCCTAATATTGCTTTTGGATATCAATTAATAATTTTTAAAATAAACTATTTTCTTATTTTTATACATTTATTTAATAATATTATAAATGGCATAACATCACCTGGTATGCATTTGGCACATGAGTTTTTTCTATACTTATAAAATTAATAATATAATGGCGACCAAAAATTAATCAGATGATATTAATGAGTGAGGAACAAATATAAAATACCAGTAGACATGTTTGTAAGAAATACTAGATGAACTGAAGAAAAATTCTACCCTAGCTACTCTACATTAAAAAAGTGTCCAGCACAAGTTCAGCCGAACTTGTGCTGGAAACTTATGGTCAGAATCAGTCAGATGGGAGCAATTCTCTCTATGGAAATGAAGATAAATTTTTGATATAAAATTACACTAGAAGTAGTTTGATATGGCAAAATTTTCATGCTGAAGTTTTGGTAAAGCTCAAGTGGATTTTTTTTTATTTTTACAAAAAAGAAAATTTAGTGCAAGTTTAGCCCTGATTGTTCTAATTTAATTCAACATCTCTTTTTTCTGTTTATGGCAGGAATTTAACTTGGATTTTAATTTTCATCTTTGATTTCTTTTATTTTACTTTATTCCTCTCATATTGCTTTTTGATAGAAGTTTATTTTTTGTAAAATAAATCATTTTCATATTTTTTTACCTTTATTTAATAATATTATCAAAGGTGTAACATCACCCAGTATTCATTTGGCACACAATTTTTTGCTATACTGATAATATTAATAATATAATGGTGAGAAAAAATTAATCAATTGATAAATATGAGTGAGGCACAAAGATTTAATAACAGTGAAAATGTTTATAAGAAATTTCAGATGATTAAAAATGACTTGCACCCTGGATACTCTTCATGATAAAAGTGTCCAGCACAAGTTTGGCCAAACTTGTGATGGACACTTTTGGTTGCATGCCGTCAGACGCAATCAATTCTTTTTATGGAAATGAGACTGAATTATCACTCCATCATTGCACTGAAAGTAGTTTTACATAGACAAATTGTCCCCTGGAAGTTTTTCCAAACCTAAGGTAGACAATTTTTTCCTTTGGTAAAAAGTAAATTTGATCCATGTTAATCTATGATGGTGCCCATTTTTTCTGAAGCCTCTACTGGCTCATGATAGCAGAAATTATACTTAATATCTTTATTTCATGTTTGATCTCTTTAATTTTAATCTTACCCTTTTATTTATCCTTTAGCTTTTAAATATCATTTTTATTTTGGTAAAACTGATAACTTTCACATTTTTTTATATTTATTATATTATATTATTAAAGTTGTAAAATCATCCAGTGTACATTCATTACACATTTTTTTGCTATACTAAAAACATTAATAATATAATGGTGACTAAAAAATAATCAAATAATAAATATGGATGACACAGAAAGATCAAATACCCATAGACATTTTTAAAATGAATATAAGATTAACTGAATAAGACTTGCACCCTAGCTACTCTCCATCATAAAAGTGTCCAGCACAATTTCAGCTGAGCTTGTGCTGGACACTTTTGTTTGCATTCAGTCAGATGGGATAAATTTACTCAATGGAAGTTAAAATGAATTTTTTCTCAATCATTGCACAAGAAGTAGCTTTATACTGCTATACTATCCTCCTGATTTTTTTGAAAACATCAGGTGGACACTTTTATTAATTTTAAAAAAAAGAAAAAATATTCCAAATCTAGAACTGGTGGTGCAAATTTGGTCTTAAAACTCAAATTATCTTTGATGGCAGAAATTTTATTTGAATGTTTAATTTCATATTTAATCACTTTTATTTTACTTTTTTATTCCTGTTTTTGCTTACAAATATCAATTTATTTATTGTAAAACTAATAATTTTCATATTTTTTTTACTTTTTTTTAATAAGATTATGAAAGATGTAGCATCTCCCAGTGTGCATTTGGCTTACAAATTTTTTCAATACTAATAACATTAATATTATAATGGTGAAAAACAATGAATCAAATGATAAATATGAATGACACAGAAAGATCATATACAAGTGGATTTGTTTATAAGGAATACCTAATCAACTGAAGAAGACCTGCACCCTAGATACTCACCATCATAAAAGTGTCCAGCATAAGTTCGGCCGAACTTGTGCTGGACACTTTTGGTTGCATGCAGTCAGATGGGATAAATTTACTCTATGGAAATGAAAATGACATTTTGCTCAATCATTGCACAATAAGTAGTTTGATATTGCCAAAATTTCCTCCTTATGAATTTTCAAAACTCATCAGGACACTTTCTTTGGTTTAAAAAAAAAGAAAATATAGTGCAAGTTTAGCCCTGGTGGTGCACATTTGATCTAACACCTCTACTTGTTATTGATAGTGGGAATTTTCCTTAGATTTTTTTTTCTTATTTTATCCCTTTTATTTTACTTTTTTATTGCTCATATTGCTTTGGATATCAATTTTTAATTTTTAAAATAAATAATTTTCATACTCTTATACCTTTATTTAATAATATATGATTAAAGGTGGAACACCACCTGGTATGCATTTTTCACACAAGTTATTACTATAGTAATAACGTTAACAATATAATGATGACAAAAAATTAATCAAATGGTAAATTTAAATGACACAGAAAGATCAAATTCCAGTGGAAATATTTATAAGAAATCCCTTTTGAGTTTAAGAAGATTTGCTGTATGCCTACTCTCAATTATAAAAGTGTCCAGCACAAGTTCGGCCGAACTTGTGCTGGACACTTTTGGTTGCATGAAGTCATATGAGATAAATTCTCTCTATGGAAATAAAAATTTTTATTTCACTCAATTATTGAAGTAAAGAATGTTTAATATTGTAAAATTGTCCCCTGGATGTCTGTCCAAACCTCAGTTCAAAATTTGTTAGCTATACATAAAAGTAAGTTTAGACCAAGTCTTGACCTAGGGGTCCCCAACTGTCCCAACACCACTTCTGGCTCTTGATAGTAAAAATTTTACTTGTATTTTTTATTTCGTATTTGATCCCATTTATTTTCATTTTACTTTTCTATTACTCTTTTTAATTTTAAATATCAATTTATTTTTTTAAAAACTAAACATATTCATATTTTTTTTACTTTATATAATAATATTATTAAAGCTGTAACATCACCAATTTTGCATTTGGCATGCAGGTTTTTGCTATACTAGAAACATTAATAATATATATGGTGACAAAAAATTAATTATAAGATAAATATGAATGATAAAAAAAAGTTAAAAACCCAATAGAAATGTGAAAAACAAAAAACTGATGTACTGAGAAACACTTCCACCCTAGCTACTCTCCATCATAAAAGTGTCCAGCACAAGTTCGGCCGAACTTGTGCTGGACACTTTTGTTCAGGTGCAGTCAGATGGGATCAATTCTCTCTATGTAAATTAAATTAAAAAAATGCTAAATAATTACATTAGAAGTAGTTTGGTATGGCTGAATTATCCACCTTGAGTTTTTCCAAACCTCAGGTGAAATATTTTTTATCTTTAAAAAAAATTAAATTTTATCAAATTTAGCCCTGATGGCACCCATTTGTATCAACACCTCTACTGGCTCTTGAAGGCAGGAATTTTTCTTGAATTTTTCTTTTTCATATTTGATCTCTTTTACTTTACTTTTTTATCACTTGTGTTACATTTGGATATTAATTTATAATTTTGGAAAAGAAATAATTTTCATATTTTTTTAACATTTTTTAATAATATTATAAAAGGTGTAATATAAAATGGCATGCATTTGGCGCACAAGTTTTTTCTGTACTAATAAAATTAATAAAATTCTAATTACAAAAAATTAATCAGATAATAAAATATGAATAACACAGAAAGATAAAATACCATTTGACATGTTTTAAAAAAAAAACAGTTGCACTGAAGAAGACCTGCACCCTAGCTACTCTCCATCATAAAAGTGTCCAGCACAAGTTCGGCCGAACTTGTGCTGGACACTTTTGGTCAGGTGCAGTCAGATGGGATCAACTCTCTCTATGGAAATGAAAAAAATTATTTGATAAGAAACTTCACTAGATGTAGTTTGGTATAGCTGAATTATCCACCTAGAGTTCATCCAAACCACAGGTACACAATTTTTTATCTTTAAAAAACAATCAGTGAAGTACAATTTATCCCTGACGGCTCTCATTTGCTTCAACATCTCTACTGGCCTTTGATAATAGCAATAATACTTGGATTTCTTTTTTCATATTTGATCGCTTTAAATTAATTTTTTATTCCTCATAATGCTCTTGGATATCAATTAATAAATTTTAAAATAAATTATTTTAATATTTTTATACATTTTTTTAATAATATTATAAAATGTGTAACATCATTCAGTATGCATTTGGCACACAATTTTTTGCTATACTTATATAATTAATAATATAATTAAGACAAAAAATTAACCAAACAATATGTATGAGTGAGGCACAAAGATAAAATACCAGTAGACATGTTTGTAAGAAATACCAGATGAACTGAAGACAAATTCTACCCCAGCCGCTCTCCATCATAGAAGTGTCCAGCACAAGTTCGGCGGAACTTGTGCTGGACACTTTTGGTCATGTGCAGTCAGATGGGATCAATTCTCTGTATGGCAACAAGAAAATTTTTTTATCAAATTTCACTAGAAGTAGTTTGGTTTAGCTGAATCATCCACCTGCTGTTCTGCCCAATATCAGGTGTATAATTTTTTATCTTTAAAGAAAAGGTCACTTATTACAATTAAGCCCTGTTGGCTCCCATTTGCTTTAACACCTCTACTGGCTCTTGATATCAGGAATTTTACCAGTATTTTTTTCATATTTTAACTCTTTGACTTTTATTTTACTCTTTTATTCCTCTTTTTACTTTTAAATTTCAATTTAATTTTTGTAAAACTATTCCTTTCCATATTTATTTACATCTATTTTAAAAAATTATTGAAGGTATAACTTCACATGGTATGCATTTGGCACGCAAGTTTTTGCTATACTAATAACATTAATAATATAATGGTGATAAAATATTAATCGGATGATAAATATGAAAGATACAGACTGATCAAATACCAGTAGACATGTTTATGAGAAATACAAGATGAACGAACTGAAGAAAATTTCCACCCAAGCTACTCTCCATCATAAAAGTGTCCAGCACAAGTTTTGCCGAACTTGTGCTGGACACTTTTAGTCATGTGCAGTCAGATGGGATCAATTCTCTATATGGCAAAAAAAACATTTTTTTATTAAACTTCACTACAAGCAGTTTTGTTTAGCTGAATCATCCACCTGTTGTTCTTCCCAACCTCAGGTGTATAATTTTTTATCTTTAAAAAAAAGGTCACTTATTAAAATTTAGCCCTGATGGCTCCCATCTTTTTCAACACTTCTACTGGCTCTTGAGAGCAAGAATTTTACTAGTATTTTGTTTTTCATAATTGATCTCTTTGAGATTAATTTTACCTTTTTATCCCTCATATTGCTTTTGTATATCAATTTATTTTTTGTAAAACAAATCATTTTCATATTTTTTTACCTTTATTTAATAATATTATAAAAGGTGTAACATCACCCGGTATGCATTTGGCACACAAGTTTTTGCTATACTTATAATATTAATACATAATGGTGACAAAAAATCCTTCAAATGATAAATATGAGTGAGGCACAAAGATCAAATACCAGTGGACATGTTTATAAGAAATACCAGATGAACTGAAGAAAAATTCCACCCTAGCTAACCTCCATCATAAAAGTGTCCAGCACAAGTTCAGCCGAACTTGTGCTGGACACTTTTGGTCACATGCAGTCTGATGTGATCAATTTACTCTATTGCAATGAAGATGAATTTTTCTTCAATAATTGCACTAGAAGTTGTTTGATATGGAAAAATTGTCATCCTGAAGTTTTGGTAAAGCTCCAGTGGATTTTTTTTTATTTTTACAAAAAAGAAATTATAGTCCAAGTTTAGTGCCACTGGTGGGCGTTCACCCCATCATGTCTACTTGCTCTTGATGGGAGGAATTTCACTTTAATTTTTTATTTCATATTTGATCCCTTTAATTTTACCTTTTTATCCCTCATATTGCTTTTGTATATCAATTTTTTTTTTGTAAAACAAATCATTTTCATATTTTTTTACCTTTATTTAAAAATATTATAAAAGGTGTAACATCACCCGGTATGCATTTGGCACACGAGTTTTTGCTATACTTATAATATTAATAACATAATGGTGACAAAAATCAATCAAATGATAAATATGAGTGAGGCACAAAGGTCAAATACCAATTAATCAATAGTTCTTTTTAATATTATAAATTTTTTGATTAAATAAAATGGTAATAATGAATTATATTTTTCATCCACAATTCCACTCTAATGATTCCCACTGCACAAAAAGGGTTTACTTGGTCCTCTCTTTACTGCTTGTGCATATATTTTATTGCCCACAGTACTACAATTTTTTGTAGTGATTATCCCACATCTGATTCAGGAATATTTTTAAACAATATAAGTTTTTTTTACAAAAGACCTTATCATATCCAATATCCGACAAAAAATACAACCTGTTTTTGTATTAAAGACCGTTAATTATTAAGAAATTGTTAAAATAATTAGATTAGACCCTGGCACAGCTAGATCCATACCAACCGACCTAAAGTCTTTTCAATATTGAAAACAATTAAATAAAATTATGATATCATACTAAATTATGGGCACCAACCATAATTCAGCACTTCTCATTTGCTCTGCTACAAAATGAGTGCATGTAGCATTTTTCTAACGTCGGACTGTTTTATTTCCTTCCCTCACACCTTTAGTCCAGAATGAAAATTTAGTATGAGTTTTGGTCAAAATGGTTTGCCAGAGTTATCTGTATGCAATATGAATTCATCTTGCATATTTCTATTTATGCATAAAATATACTCGTTAAGCATCATTTTTTTTCCATTTTTCAATCATTATGCATATTTATGCATATTAATATGCATATTCATTATACAGATTTATATGCATATTAATATATTTTATTCATATACATATATGCACCTTTTTTTTGCATATTCAATATGCATATTTTTATGCATAAACAATATGCATATTGTTTATGCATAATCACTATGCATATTTTTTATGCATATTTTTATGCATATTTATTCTTCATAGTCATTATGCATACACTTTGGATAGGCAATACACATCAATTTTTAGCATGCAATAAGTATCCACCATGCAAATTCAAATGCATATGCATCTATATCATACACGCAACATATATTCAAGTTTAATATTTGAATATTAAGGTATGCTAAGTGATGTTGTTCAACCTTTTGCCAAACCTGAGATTAACTGATGTTCAATGTGGTTCTTAAGCTCTGCTCAAGGAGGGATTGTTCTGGATTCAATCTGTGACAGTTTATTTTTTCAATGTTTTTTCATCAGATTTAAAAACATCTTTTTGACAGTTTCAGGATGGTTTACCAACAGTTTCCTGACAAATTCCTAATAGTTTCAAAAAGAGGGAACTGCTAGCAGTTCACCCCCAGACTTCCCGTGGTGATGCTACCTTGAAAGGTGCAAAATTTATTAGTTGTCTGGATGGTAATAAAGGGTATCATCAAGTTCCAGTTGAGAAAAATTCTCAGAATTTTTCGCTTATAGCTACTCATATGGGAATATATAAGTATTTTAGAATGCCATTTTGCCCTAAAAATGCACCTTCAGTTTTCCAAAAAGTCATGGATAACACTTTCCATCAGGAAATAATTGAAGGATGGCTTATGATGTATATTGATGATATCATAGTTTTTTTTTAAACTTTTGATGAACATATGATTCATTTAAATAGAGTTTTTCAAAGAATGGATGAAATCAATATGACATTGTCCTTAAAAAAGTATAGATTTGGCTTTCAATCTTTAAAAGTCCTTGGCCATGTTGTGTCAGGCCTACAAATTTTTGTAGACCACAACAAAGTTGCTGCAATTGAAAATGTAAAGGCACCAACTTCTGTAAGAGAAATCTAAAGTTTTTTGGGTATGTGTGGCTATTATAGACAGTATATTAAAAATTATCAGGTCATAGCTTTTCCTCTTACCAAACAAACTAGGAAAGATGTTGCATTCATCTGGAAGATTAACTGTAAAAAAGCTTTTGATGCATTAAAATGTTGTTTAATGACAGCTCCTATCTTAGCTCTTCCAGATTTCAACAAACCTTTTGTCTTGTATACAGATGCTAGCTTTGTTGGTCTGGTTGCTGCCCTTCACCAGAGACAAATTATTAATGATAAATCCTCAGAGGTTGTAATTTTTTATATTTCAAGAACCTTAAGAAATAGTGAATTAAAATATGTTGCAACTCAATTAGATTGTTTAGCAGTTGTTTGGGCTCTTAAGGAGCTTCATTACTACCTAGATGACCAAAAGTTTGAATTGGTAACTGACTGTAGTGTTGTGAAGTCCCTCTTAAACCTGAAAACACCTAATAGACATATGTTCAGGTGGCAACTTGCTGTTCAAGAATACATAGGAAGAATGACAATTATCCATAGGGCTGGAAATGTTCACTCCAATGTTAATAAGCTGTCAAGAGTGCCTTTGCCAAATAATGACTCCAATCCTGCTTATGTACCTGAAGATGCTACTTTTCATATCCATGGTATATTTATAGTTGATATGGAAGAAGAGTTATTACAATTAATTCTGGATTCATATGATAAAGATTCTGATTTAAATAAATTATTTACTATCTTAAATGATCCTAAGAATGCTTCAATTCAAGCATTGATTAAAACTCTTCCTTAAAAGTATCAAAATGCTTTGATTAAAGGAAAGTTTTTGATTGAAGATTGTTATATATATTATTAAATAAAGCTTACTAATGTAATTGTAATTCCTCCTTCTATAAAGGAAACTATCCTCAAACTTTGTCATGATGACATATTAGCTGGTCATTTTGATCTTGAAAAGACATTAATTAGGATCAAAAACACTGCTTGGTGGGCTAATATGTCTGAAGATACAAAATTATATGTTGAATCTTGTGATTCCTGCCAGAAATATAAAAGGTTGACAGGTAAAAAGAGCAGGGCTATTATAACATATTGAAGAACCTGATGCTCCTTGGCAAATCATTAACATGGATTTTGTTACTGGTCTTCCTGTAGTGGGTAAAGACAGTTATAACTCTTGTTGGGTAATAGTGGATAGATTCACAAAAATGTGCAAATTTATTCCCACCAACAAAGATGTATCCACAAAGGAATTAGCTTTCTTATGGTGGACTTACATGTTCAATATCATTGGATTTCCAAAAGCCATTATCTCTGGTAGAGATACAAAATTTACTTCTGAGTTTTGGACCTCTTTGATGGATATTTGTGGCTGTGAGTTAAAGCTGTCTACAGCTCACAACCATCAGACTGATGGTCTAGCTGAAAGAATGATTCAAAATCTGGAAGATATGATAAGAAGGTATTGTGCCTTTTGATTAGAATATAAAAACAATGACAGATTTACTCATGACTGAGTCACTCTATTGCCTGGTCTTGAATTTGCATATAATAGCACTGTTCATTCTGTCACTGAGAAAAAGACTTTTGAGCTTTTGTTAGGTTATGTCCCAAATACTCCTGCTTAAATTCTCAAAAATAAATTACCTAAGTTGGAACTACACCCTGGTGTAAAATCTTTTGTGCAAATGCAACAGATATGCAGAAAACATGCTCAAAGCTGTATTGATAAAGCATTTGAATATGAAAAGAAGAGATGGGATCAATCCTATAAAGAATACACATTTCCCAAAGGTGATGAAGTGGTGATATCTATTATCCATTTCAATCTACAAGGTAACAACAAATTAAAAGATCCTTTTGTAGGACCATTTGTTGTTAAAAGAATGGTTGGAGTTAATGCAGTAGAAGTTGTATTGCATTCTCCATATGATAGGAAACCTCCTGTTTTTCCCATTTCTTTGCTTAAGCCTTATACTTCAAAAAGTGACTTATTTCCCAAATGAAGTGGAAGACCTAAGAAAAACCCTCAGGAAGTCACAGAAACTGCAGAAATTGATAAAATTCTCAATGCTAGAATTATCACTTCTGAAAGAGGTAGTGAATATTTATTGAGATATAAAAAAAATCATCTGAACATGATGCATGGATACCTGGAAAGAAAATTTCAAATCTTCCTACTCTGTTAAAGAAGTAAAAAAAGAAAAAATCTTAGCATTTTTTTTATTGTTTTTTTTGGAGTGAGGGAGTGTCAGCCAGGCTATACCAAGAGCCCAGTAAATTTTATTTCAATTTACTGTAACTAAACAAGGGCGTAAAAATTTGCTTATTATGTATATAAATTAATCTTATATTGAATAATGAAATGATATAGTTATTTTTTAAGTATATATAAATATTATATTAATTTTATTATTATATAAATTATTTATACATTTGAATTAAGCATGATATATATTCTATAAATTATGGCACATTTTTTATGTATTTAATATATAAAAATTTATAATTAATTATTTATAAACATATATTATAACTATAAGTGTAAAATTGACATATAATGTAATTAAATTAATGAATTAAATTTATATATTAAATAAAACTTTTCATACATTATTAAACAATAATATTGGGCTCTTTTATTGACCCTTAATTGTGTCAGTAAAATTATTAAATAAATTATAACACTTATTTAATAATATGGTATAAAAATTCTCACTTTGAATTAGAAATATCATTAAATTAATTATATGTTTCATTTAAACTAATTATTGAATTAATTACATAGTTAAAACAATTAATTAAAATTGCTTTATACTGGATTGAATTGATTACATGGATTTTGTCATGAAAATAATTCTAATTGTTTTAATTAAACCCTTTACATCCTACTTTAATGTCTGTTTTGGATTCTTTTTCTCACAGCTCTTGTGTTTCAGGCTTACTTAGTTACTCACTATTTTAATTAACTGGGTTGTGAAATTATAGTGGGAAGACTAGTTACTTATTCATGGGTTTAGTTGATTGTTTCATGTTTTTCTCTTAATATCTATGTTTCATTTCTATTCTTTAAAATTCTTGTTTTAGCCTATTACTATTTTGTATATACATATTTGTGGCGCTTCAGAGGTCCCCTGGTCAATAAAAGGGCCTTGGGTAATCCCCTTTAATGCATCACTTATTATACACTCATCATTTAAAACATTTTTTTTAATATATTACATTTATTATTATTTTTATTAGTTGTATAATTCTAATTTAAGCTCTACATAATAAACTACGGTTGCAACAAGTCTATTAGTAATAACAGTTTTTACCAGGCAGAGATAGTAATACTTACTTTGAATAAATATATTATAATTTAATCAGACTCACCGTTGTGTCAAACTCAGGAAATTCTTGTTGCCTTATTTTCTCTAAAATCATTATATTAATTTATTTGTTTATTTTTTCAAAACCCTTTCACCATTTTCTCCTCTTCCTTTCTATTTTCCCATCTTCTTCTCCTTCTTCTAGACGACTGGCTTACAAAAATTATCATAAACATATATATTTTTCAAAATCATTTATTATATTCCATGGTCCACTCAGTTTAGAAAAGTATCCTTCAATAAAATTTAAATATGATTCACAATCACAACACATATATTTTACAAAGGAGAAAATCATTGGTTCACTTACCATAATGGGATTAAAAATATTTAAATTATTTTCAGCAGAAAAAATATTCCAATTTCTAAAATTTAACTTAGAGTAACACCCATACCTACTATTATCTTTGTTTTATTCAATAACTCAGTGCCCTGAAAATTTGTGGATCACAATTTTGATTCATATGGGCAATAAGACAACTAATTCACCCTCAAACTGTAATAAATGTGGACAAATATTAACACCAAATACTTAATTGAATAGAATTAATTTCAATAAGGTATTTCTTTATATCAAATTTTATACTAATTTCCATGGTATTTATTTTAAGTGTTGAAAATTGAATGTGTCACATAATTGATCTAAGGTATCCTCTTGAAGAATGGTCAGATGCTGAGAAGTAACTGTTTACAATTCAATAAAGATTTATAGATATATGTATAATACCCTAATGATATGCATCATAAAAGTGTGCATCTTAGAAACTTACTTTCCTTCAAGTGGAAACATTTTCCCAAGTCTGTTACACCTTCAATATTATAGTTTGCTAATTTTTAAGTGCTAAAACTAGTAAAAGAGCTCTTTTCATCCACAGTACTTAATTTGTCAGCCTGAAGTAGGGTTCATTGCTGAGAAGACATTTTTATAATGAATAAAAGATACACAGGCATACATATGATACCTAGATGATATGCATTATAAAAGGCTCCATCTCAGAAATGAGCCATAATTTAAATGCACTCTTTGGGAAATCTTTAACCAGATGGCATGAGCTTATCTAATGGCCAGAGTACCCTCTTTTGGTTAACCATATGAATATAAGTGCGCCATACTTTGACAAAATTTTCTTCTTGGAGGATGGTCTGTAATTAAGAAGGACACTTTTATAATGCACATATTAGGGCATATCAAAGTTAGAAATTTTCCATTTCAAAAAATATTTGTCTTTCATCAAATTAACTATGATTATTTTTTTAAATACACCATATTATTCCCAGAAAAAACCTTTTTACTAAGAATTAATTTCAAATTTGTGGCTTTATTTTTGTGTTGTGAAATGCTTTTTAAATAATTAAAATTCCAGAATTTGATACCCCCTATTCTAGGTATTATATATAATAGGGGGTGTCAGTTCTGGCAAATCCGCACTTAAATTAAGTGCGAATTTCAAACCAAATCAGCACTTACAAATCAGCACTTAAATTTTGCAAAAAAGTCACTTATTTCAAAAAAGGGTGTCAGTTATGACCTCAAATCAGCACTTTTTTCCCGTTTTTTTTCACAACCACATTTTGGCCACAAAACATCCCTTCCTTTCTTAACCCATCCCTGTCACATGTGACACACTGACCTTCCTTGCTACCTACCCATCAATCCTCGGCACACACCCTTTCCTGACATTTTCAATATTTTGACCAGGCATGTTTACATTCTTTTTTACTTATTTCTTCTACTTTTTAATCTTTTTTCTTGTTATGTGCCAGTTTCATAATGCCTCCCAGACATTCCAAATCTCAAAAGGTAACTCAAAAATCTGCTTTGTCACAAAAGTCTCCTCGTAAAGCAAGGATTACATAGAAAAAAAAATCAGTGACTTTTTCTATTACTTACAACTGTTTTTACAGAATTGAAAACTATGTTTCAGCTAATATTTTATGGAAGTGAACTCTGTTCTTCGCCCGAAGAACAGAGTTCATCCTCCTATTTTCACATTCTGTTTGCACCAATCTCCAACATTTTCAATATTTTGACCAGGCAAGTTTACATTCTTTTTTACTTATTTCTTCTACTTTTTAATCTTTTTTCTTGTTATGTGCCAGTTTCATAATGCCTCCCAGACATTCCAAATCTCAAAGGGTAACTCAAAAATCTGCTTCATCACAAAAGTCTCCTCGTAAAGCAAGGATTACATATAAAAATAATCAGTGACTTTTTCTATTACTTACAACTGTTTTTACAGAATTGAAAACTATGTTTCAGCTAATATTTTATGGAAGTGAACTCTGTTCTTTGCCCGAAGAACAGAGTTCATCCTGCTATTTTCACATTCTGTTTGCACCAATCTCCATCCCTTTCAATTCTATCAACACATGCTTGTCTTCCCTCCCCATGCCTTTCGCTATCCTCCCAGCCCCATTGTATGCCATCCTCTTTTAAAGGTAACTCAAAAATCTGCTTCGTCACAAAAGTCTCCTCGTAAAGCAAGGATTACATATAAAAAAAATCAGTGACTTTTTCTATTACTTACAACTGTTTTTACAGAATTGAAAACTATGTTTCAGCTAATATTTTATGGAAGTTAACTCTGTTCTTCGCCCGAAGAACAGAGTTCATCCTCCTATTTTCACACTCTGTTTGCACCAATCTCCATCCCTTTCAATTCTATCAACACATGCTTGTCTTCCCTCCCCATGCCTTTCGCTATCCTCCCAGCCCCATTCTATGCCATCCTCTTTTGATCCCCATTTCACCCCTCTCAACCTCTCCCAGACCCTTTTCTTCATTTAAAATGCCTCAGAACCCTTAATCGTCCCTTCCAACTCTTTCCCAACCTTTGAGTGACTGAAAAAATATGCGTTTGCTGAAAATATGCGATTTCATGTTGAGTTGATGAAAGAAAACACAGAGAGAAAAAAAAATAAGACTTTAACAGCAAATTCAAAAACCAAAAAAATATGCAAAAAAATTTACCATTCTCAGTGAATAATACATGCAAATTGATAATTTGAAGAGAAAGAGAAAAAAATTAAAATTGTGTTGAAAAATGTTGGAGTGTTATTGGAAGGATTTTCGCCCTTATACTAGTTGATTGAGAAATAGAAGTGTTGGATATAGTCGGAGGTGAATCAACTTTTTCATCTTCATACAGCTCTAACCATTGATCTTTGAGGTCAGCAAGTAGGTTATGAAGTATAGTGCACCACAGAATCCAGTTGATCACCGCCTCCATTTCAGATTTATTTCTAAGAGGACTTCTTAATTCCCTTAAACTAGAAAAACGGCCTTTCAAGATTCCAATAGAATGTTCAATACGGACTCTTGACTTTGCCAAATGATTGTTGAATTTGGCATTTTGACTGTCTTCTGAAGCTGCTCCCCGAAAAGCAGGAAGTACATACTTTCCATTCACATAAGCAGAATCTGCAAGAAGATACTGATTTTCATCAAAGAATTTTTCAGGTTCATTTGAAATATGCATTCTTTGGAAGACGTAGGAGTCATGACATGAGCCAGGATAGCCAGCGAAGAATGATATAAATATTTTGTTTACGTCACATATAATCTGAACGTTAATTGAATATCTATAAAGAAGATATATTTGTTTGTGTTAGTTTCAAGGAGGATGAAAGGAGTTAAAAATAATCTACCTCTTTTTATGGTCAAAGTAATTGTTTCCACCTTGAGCAGGTTTCTGGCTCAAAGGAATAGTAGTACCATCAACAAAACCAATACATCCTGGAAAGCCCTCTGCTTGCATAACCTGAGATGATTCAAGTCGCTCTTCTTTTGTTGGCCAGGTGAGAAGTTGAGATTCCAAGGAGTTGATGGCAGTGATACATCGTTTGGTATAAGTGTTAACTGAACCATACCCTAAATCAAAGACATTTTCTAAACGTTTCAAAGCAGCTCCATTACCATTTGAACCCAAACAACATAGTGTGATGGCCAATTGAATTGAAGGATGTCGTTGTTCTTTTTGAGAATTATTGTGAAATATGGGATGATCCTGAATAAGCTCAAGCAATTTAAGGAAACATTCCTGAGAAGTCCTGAACAGCTGTCTAAAACTGGGTGAAGATATGTTAAGAAGTGTTTGGATGGTGTACTTGGGGGTATGAAGTACTTGAGGCTCTCTGGGAAGAAGGTAACGTTTCCTGGCCATTTTTGATAAAACGACAAAATCTTCTTCTAGATCAGAATCGGAATCAGAGTCCAAGAGCAGTTCAAGCGCCATGAAAGTCATTGCTTTATGTAATTTATCACGATTTGAAAGTGAGGAAGGCATGACTCTTATATGATATGATATGAAGATGTAAGTGATGTACGATGTTTTGAGTTATGAAGTGTTATTCTGCGGAGTGCTGCGTATGAATGGGATGATGCTGACAAATCAGTGAAATGGGACTTGATGGTGAAATCAGCACTTTTGGTTGAGAAAGTGCGGATTTGAGTGAAATAAGTGACTTATTTCATTTTGAAATCCACCAGTATTGGGGCTAGTGTGTTTTGGAAATCCGCACTTATTTAAGTGCGGATTTGGTCAAATTTAAGTGCGGATTTGTAAGTGCGGATTTGCCAGAACTGACACCCCCTAATAAGTATATTTGTATAAATTATAAAAGTCTCAATCTCAGCAAAGAACCATCTTTTAGGAGGAAACATTAGGTACTTGGTATGAAATGAGCTATTTTGCTAGCCTTGGTACTAGAAAATTGGCTAGCATTTAAAGAATTGTGTCAGCAGGTTGTCTAGACAAATGAAGAAAATTGCAACAAAACAGAAGAAGAAGGGAAACAAGAGAAAAATAAGAAGAAACAAAAATAAATCAAAAACTAATAAAGAGAATAAGGACTTCAAATAAAACTAATGGATGTAAAGGGTTTATTTTCATTCAACTAATTAAGTTTTATTTCTCTGACTATAAAAAACAAAAACAAAACAATGAAAAACTCTTAAAGCAACCTTTTTATACAGATTTATCCTTAGATTTTAGTATACTATTCTTAGTAATAAAATTTAAAGAAAAAAATGTATATTTATAACAAAAATAGTTAAATTGTATATTGTAAAGTAATATAAGTAATGGCGACTAAAAAATGAGAGAAAAAAGCCTTTAAATAGACAACTGAGGCCCTCTGAGACTTTACTAAGGGTATAAAAGAAAAGAAACAAATAAAATGAAGTGTTACAGAAAAATAAGGGTTTTATGTAACTATTTACAAAAACAGAACAAATGACCTCAATGTGTCCATCCCTTTAAACCCTGTAGAAATATAAGTGATAAAATATGATACTATCTTGATCAAAAAAAGAATAAACTTACCTATTGTCAGCCAGGCTGCTAGACTTACCCAGTAAATAATTAATTATTTACTGGATGAAGCCATGCCATATTATTTTTTTAATTATTTAATTATAAATTAGTTACATTAACATTTCCTATAATAAATTAACTAATTACAGAATGGAAAAATTAATGAATAATTAAATTTAAATTTAAATTTGTCCCTTATATTTTTATTCTCTAACACCATGCTCATTGACAGGTTGAAAGAAATAAAAATTTATATTAAAAAAAAGATTTTAAATTAAAATAAAATTTAAATATTCAAATAAAAAATAAATTTACAAAAAATTCAAATTTCTTATTTAGAATTGACCTTTACAGTAAATATTAAATCAATTAATGTGTTCCTGACATACTCTGTAAATACATCTTTTTGGCCACTTCTGTCAGGCTAAGGTCAAGTACAAGGACGTGAACTAGCTTGAATGGTCAGTTGTCTAGAAGATTTTAATGGTCCTATATGAATACTGTAATCTAAATCCAATAAGTGGTAAAATATAATCAAAATTAAAGGTCTCAGTAATATAATTCTCACTATTTTTATATATGGCTTACAATCTTTGTAGTTGGTAGAAAAATAGATTTTATAATTCAGATACTATTCAAAAGTCTTATAAAAGTACTAATTGATATTTATTGTAATTTATTTTGTTATATTGGTAAATTGTAAATGATAAAGAATGCAGAAAACAAGACTCAAAACCTCCTCCTTTTATACACAATAAGTTCCCCAATAAACACCTTGATTTACCATCCAATAAAATGTTAATGACGCCTTCAAACAAGTAATAGACCTCTCCATCAACGCCCCTGGTGACCAATAACATAATTAGACAAGCAACAACCACTAAAATCCTATTAATAATAAGGGAGATCTATCAAAATTAAAGAAAAGACAAAAAGAGAGTATATGCATGGAAAACAATATTATAAAAAGGTTAAAGGAGACTTTTTAAGTTTAATTATAGCTTAATAATAAGGGGGATATAAATTAGAAATGGAGGGGCTAATCCTGACATTATACTATGTGAAATTCCCATCCAAAAATAACCAAAATTGACTGAGAAACCACCCAAAAACATAAAAAAGAGCGTGAGATGTGGGGTAACTACATGCAGTCCTTGGCAGGCGCTTGCACGGGTAAATCCTTGACTAAAATTAGACGAATATAAGAGTGGTGATGAAATAAGGTGCCAAGAGTGAGGTTATTAATGAAATTAGTGCATATAAACAAGGTCAATGCATTATTAATTAAGCTAGGACACTAAATAAGCGCCTGTTGCCTATTTTAGTGTGTTTCCCCAGGGTGGGCGTAGAATGTGGGGTAATTATAGTGTGAAAAAGCTAACTTTGCTAAAAATGAAGCTATTCACACGGGAAAAAAGCAGGCAGTATGTGGCCAGTACACAGAAGCCATTTCTGGCATAAAAAACACCAAATTTGAAAAGTGTTATTTTTGTGCATTTAAATAGCCAAATCAATAGTTCTAAATGAGCCCAATTGATCTGTCAAAGCGCAATTTTGATATTCTCAATTTTATAGCACATATAGTCAACTTTTAAGCGAAATAAAGCGCATTTCTTGTTTTTTGCGTAAAACAATGAATATAACAGCTTTAAGTGTACTTAAAAATTATGAAGCCTTATACTTAAGGTTCTTAAGATTACCCCAACATATTCCAACTTAATATTAAGTACATAAGACCTATAAAAGGTGGATATATGCGTGTATATAAGGTGTTATAATGGCATTTTTTGTGTATTATCATAATTTTACTTATGTATACTGTTTGTGTACTCTCATTTATTGTTCCCATGTATAGTTCATGTTTTTAACTTAACTTATAAGCACTTTTTACTCAGTCCTGGGGATATACAGGCTGACACTCGCCCACCCAAAAAAACAATAAAAAAATGATAAGTTTTACATTTTATTTATTTATTTGTAATTTTTAGGTATTCAGAATAATTCTGTAGCATTAAAGATTAAACTTTAAAGAAATAAAACATAATAAAATATTATGAATACTGGTATTTTAACCCCTCAGCTGGTTGAACAGAAATTTATTTCTGTTTAAATTTTTTAAGAAGGGTGGATAAATTATAAATTTCTTTTTCAGGTATCCATTTATCAAATTCATTTGATTTCCCTTTAAATCTTAGTAAATACTCAGTTCCTTTTTCTTTAGTAAGGATTCTTTTCTTGAGTATTTTTTCAATCTCTGCTTTTTCCACAATTTCTTCAGGTTGCTTTTTAGGCCTTCCCCTTTGTTTTGGAAATAAGTCAGGATCATTTGCATGGTAAGGTTTCAATAATGAGATAGGGAAAACTGGATGTTTCCTATCATATGGAGCATATAATATGACTTCCACTGAATTATTACCAACCATTTTGTTTACTACAAAAGGTCGTACAAAGGGATCCTTTAATTTAACATTACCTTGTAAGTTAAAATGTAGTGTTGATATGAGGACTTCATCTCCCTTTTTAAATTCAATTTCTTTATGAGATTTGTCCCACCTTTTCTTTTCATATTCAAATTCTTTTTGTATGCATTCTTCTGCATGCTTTCTAAACATTTGTTGCATATTAATAAAGGATTTAGTACCAGGGTGTATATCTAACCTTGGTAATTTATTTAAATAATTTACTGGGGTATTTGGTACGTATCCCAGCCAGAGTTCAAATGGTTTCTTCTCTGTTACAGAATGAGTTGTGCTATTATAAGCAAATTCAAGGCCAGGAATTAATGTTACCCAGTCATGTGTGAATTTCTCATTGTCTTTTTATTTTAATCCAAAGGCACAATATCTTCTGATCATGTCTTCTAGAGTTTGTATCATTCTCTCAGCCAGCCCATCAGTTTGTGGATGGTGTTCTGTAGACAATTTTAATTGACAACCTGATACTTCCATCAAAGATGTCCAGAACTCTGAAGTAAATTTAGGAACTCTGTCAGAGATTATGGCTTTGGGGAACCCAGCAGTATTCATCATCTGAGTCCACCATAATAATGCCAAGTCTTTTACAGATACCACTTTATGGGTAGGGATAAACTTACACATTTTTGTTAATCTATCCACAATTACCCAGCAAGAATTGAAACTTTCTTTTCCTGCTAATGGCAAGCCAGTTACAAAATCCATGTTTATAATTTCCCATGGAACTTTTGGCTGCTCTATTTGTTGTAACAACCCAGCTCTCTTACCAGTTAATCTTTTAGATTTCTGACAAGAGTCACATGTTTCAATGTATTTTTGTACATCTTCTTTCATGTTTATCCACCAGGCTGTATTTTTAACTCTGGTTAATGCTTTGTTAAAGTCAAAATGACTAGCTAAGATGTCATCATGACAAGTGCTCAACATTAACTCTTTCATAGAAGGTGGTATTACTATAACATTACTTAACTTTTTCCTGTAATATATATATCCATCTTCAATTGATAATTTACCTTTTTCCAATGCATTTTTATACTTTGGAGGCAAGGGTTTAATTAATGCACTCATGGAGGCATTTGTTGGATCATTAAGAATGGTAGATAGTTTAGACAAATCTTTATCAGATGAATAATTTTCTAATATAGTTTGCATAAATTCTTCTTCTAAATCCACTATATAAATCCCAAATATATGTATAACCTCATTTTCAGGTACATAAGCTGGGTTGTCAGCATCATTTGGCAAAGGACTTCTAGATAATAAATCCACATTAGAATGCAATGTTCCTGCTCTGTGAGTGATTGTCATTCTTCCTCTGTACTCTTGTACAGCTAGTTGCCATCTAAACATGTGCCTATTAGGTGTTTTCATGTTTAGCAATGATTATACTGCACTGAAATCTGTTATAAGTTCAAACTTCTGGTCTTCCAGATAGTAATGAAGCTTCTCCAAAGCCCACACCACGGCTAAACATTCTAACTGTGTGGCACCATAACTTAATTCAGTTTTTCTTAAGGTTCTGGATATATAACAGATAACTACTTCAGATAATTATCCATTTATTATCTGTTTTTGCTGTAAAGCAGCACCTAAACCTATGAAGCTTGCATCAGTGTACAAGATAAAAGGTAAGGTGAAATAAGGCAGTCCCAAAATTGGAGCTGTCATTAAACATTCCTTTAATTTATTAAAGGCATGTTGTCTTTCATTATTCCAAATGAAAGCCTCATTTTTCCTGATTAATGTTGTCAAAGGAGCTGCAATAGACTGGTAATTTTTTATATATTGTCTATAATATCCACACATACCTAAAAAACTTTGAATTTCTTTTACATTCTTAGGTATACCAATGTTTTTTATTGCTGCCACCTTATTCTGGTCAACACAAATTTGTAATCCAGATACAACATGTCCAAGTACCTTCAAAGATTGGAATCCAAATTTACATTTCTTTAATGCAATTGTCATATTAATTTCATCCATTCTTTGAAAGACTCTTTTCAGGTAATTTAAATGTTCATCATATGTTTTTTTAAACACTATGATGTCATCAATATAGACCAATAGCCATCCTTCAACCATTTCCTGATGAAAAACACTATCCATCAATTTTTGGAAGACTGAAGGCACATTCTTTGGGCCAAATGGCATTCTCACATACTTATATATACCCATATGTGTGGTTATTAATAAGTAATTTTGAGAATTTCTTTCCACAGGAATCTGGTGGTAACCTTTGTTTCCATCGAGACTGAAAATATATTTTTCTCCTTGTAAATTAGCATGGATAGAAGCTATCCATGGAAGAGGGTAAATATCATCTACTGTGTATGTATTCAGAGCTCTATAATCACCACATAACCTTGCCTTATCTTTTTCATAAGAGATCAATACTGGTGAAATGACACAATACTTAGGTGTTGTGTCCACTTTTTCAACAATACCCATTTCCAACAACATTTTTATATTGTCTTCAATATCTTTCCTTTTTGCAGGAGATGCTGGGTAAGGTTTCTTTTTTAGGCTTCCAGGAATATTATCCAAATCACAGCTTAGAGAGATTTTCATCTCATGGTCTTTGACCAATCCTAATTCATTTGAACCATGAGAAAATGCCATAGTATATGATTTAATCAATCTCAAAATATTTTCTTCTTCAATTTTTGAGAGTTGAGGACTGAAAGAGGCATTTTGGATTTCATTTTCCAATTCACCCACTTCATTGGTGGTTCTTCCACCTTGTAGTTGTTCTTCTCTAGGAGAAATGGCATACACTGAATTTTCAGAACATATCTTGAATTTTCTCTTACCATTCACTCCTATGGTGAAACAACTGTTTGCAGGATCTAGTTTAATTTCAAATTTTGTCAATAAATCATTGCCAATAATAAACCAATCACTACAATTATTATTATCCATTACTAAAAATTCACAAACTGCTCTTACATATCCATTATTATATTTAAAGAATACAGCAGTTTTGTATTTGCCAATTGGATTTAATATTGAACCAAAACCCCTCCAGTTCTTTGTCTGAACAGGTTCTAGTTTTTATTTATACTTACTGTCAAGTTTCATTAATGTATTAATAGAAACTACACTACCTGCAGCCCCAGTGTCAAGAATGGCATTCATTTCTCTTCCACATATAATAACAGGTGCTCTGAAAGGTGATATTTTGTAAGTATCAAGAGATACATCTTTAATTATTTCAGCTTCTTCAATGGAAGTTAAAGATGTATCTGTATGAGGTATAGCATCATTCAGGAACATTATATCCTGTTCTAATACAAATATCTCATTCTCATCATCACTGTAAGATATATTACTTTTACAATCCTCACTGGATTCCATATTTTCATCTTCATGATTACTTGGTTCAGAATTCTGGGAGGTTTCAATAACATTTATTCTTTTCTTACACGTGTGACCCTTAACCCAAGGTTCATTACATTTATAACAAGTGTTATTCTCTTGTCTTTTAGGGACAAGGGGAGCTGAAGGTTTTTTCTTCTCCACTGGTAATTTACTTGTAGTAGGTTTTACCACGTCAACACTTTGTCTGTAATTAATATACTTGGTTTCATATTTGTGGTTTAATAGAATTTCATTACATATATTAATGAACCCAGAGGTGTCTCTGATTTTTTCAGTTCTAGCTACAATAATGTCTCAAACTGATATAGGTAACTTGTATATTATCTTTTCTTTCCACTCTTCATAATCCATTTCTGGATCCAAAGCTTTCATTATTTTTATTAAATTCATTAAAAATACCATAGGTTTATCTCCAGCATTTGGATTATATTTGGCCTTTTCATACAATCTTTGTTGAGTGATTCTAAATTTTGGGCCACCAAATTGCCTTTAAATAAGTGCCTTCCATTCATTCCAGGAGTAATTAATTCACTCACTAAATACAGATTCAAACCATAATAAGGCCACATCTGTAAATAAAGATATTAACTTTGAAGTAATTTCTTCATCAGGTAATTTGTATGAAAATTTTAAGTTATCAATTCTTTGAATGAGTTGTTGCCAATCAGATTTTGAATCTCTGTCAAAAGATGGGTACTGATCTAACTTAGGCCAGTTCTTTTGGCTAGTTTTTGCTTCCCTAACCTGAGGAATATTGAGTAATTCACTTACTTTAGAAAGATGATCATGTATTTCATCTTTTACTGATTTATTATTTTCAGAGCCCATGATACTATGTTCATGTTCCATCATTGGTGTTTCATTTACATGTTTCATGAAAACAGGTACTCTTGCTACATAAGAAGTGTTATCTTTTATTCTTTCAGTATTTTTCAACATAATTGCTACTTCTATTTCCACTCTTTGTAACCTATCCTGTATTACTGGTACATGAGTTAGGGTGTCATTTACATTTGAAAAAGATGATTTAACACATCCCTCAATGGTAGCCATAATATTCTGAGAGTGTTCTAATTTATTTTCCAAATCTCTAATCTCAGATTTTAAGCCCTTATTCTCATTGACTAATTCATTATTTGAATTTTCAATAATTTTTAATCTATTGGCTGTTGCACTCAATGATTGTGTTAGCTGTAATAATACCTTTTCTGTATTATTGTTTGACTCTTTTGAGAACTCTTCCAATTTTTCAATTCTCAATAATAATTTACTTATTATCTTTGATTCCATTGGATTTTCTTTTAAAAAATATTCTATTTTTTCTGTTTCCAACTCAGAAGACTCATCATTTGATTCCAATTTTATATTAATAGCATTATCCTGGTGATCAATAAAACTATCTACATTGTCTTTGTGCAAAGACAAGTTTAACATATTTTTTTCAAATGAATAATCCTTTAAATCATTATCAATTATATCCAATATTTCCTTATCAATCTCATTACCTATAAGTAATTCATTTTTAGTTTGATGCAATTGATCATAAGAAGTTGGATGACTCACCAAGGTCTTACCCCATTTCCCCTGCCTCTCCTTGGCTTTCCCCTGTAAGGGTGACTGCTGGATCCTTTTTGAGGAGGATTGTTGTAATTTTGGGCGTACCAATCCCATTTCCATTTGCTTACTGTAATTTTTTGGTCCTCCTCTTGGGCTGGAGGTGTTGCTATGGAATTGTTGGATGCCACTTTTGGTGGTTGAGTCTTTATGTCCACTAGAGCTTGGTTGAATTCTATAAAACCTTGAGCTGATCTCTTTTCCAGATTGTTGCTCTGGTCCACTATGTTGTTGACTCTTATTGTCAAGGTGTTCAGTAGGGTGGATAGGGAGTGAACTTGTTCTTGTAATATATTTTTTGACTTCTTTATTGAAACCTGCTTTAAAAGCTTTTCCCTTTCCTCCAGAGACATTGGCAGAGTGTTGTTGATTATGGGAAAGTCCTGGCCCTCCATTTGAATGTCCTGTAACAGGTCTTTCAGCTCTAGGTCTTAAGTTATAAGGTTTTGCCTTATTAGTTACAATGTCATTGTTGTCACATATTTTCACGTGGAATTTAAAGAATTTGAGAATTTAGATATAAAAAATTCAAAAAGGAGTTTTATCAGTATTTATAAATACCACTGAAGACAATTTTATTGCTTAATTATTGGTATGAAGTGAATCTTTTAGTGCCAAAGGTCAAATATTCTTTTTATGTGGTCACTTAATTTAACTGGTCTACAATATGTAGCCGTGTTTTTATATTTAAAAGAAAACAACTGTCAGTAAGATTCTCTCTAAATATTTAATGAATATTACAAACCAATAAAAAGAAAAAATTAAGAGTCCTGTTAAAAGAAAACAATTAATCAGTTTAATTGGTTTATTATCTGCAAATATCAAAAATTTGATTGGTCTATTGACAGACTCCCACTAATAAAAATTTTTATGTTAAACTAGTGGTAAAATTGTTGATTCAATATCACAATTTTATTATATAACAGGGCTTCTTTTTCTGAAATCACTATATAAGTGACCCCAACCTGTTGTAATTATCCAAATATTTCTATAGGGATATTATTTATGTCAGCCTAAATATCCTTAGGACTGAGTATTTCTTATGCTTAAAATAAGATAACCTTAAGTAGATTAAGCTTATATCTTAAAAATAAGGCTAAAATAATAATTTTTTTTATTTTATTATATATATATATAATTATTATTCTATTATATAACTTATAATAGTTTAATTAGCTTATCCATGGCCTAATAATATTTATTAAGGTGTTAATGGAGTCATAATATACTTATCTTAAGTGATATGAAGTAATTATTGACATACATAAGCTTATATGTATACATAAATCTCATATTCAGTGAAATATGCAGTATATTATGTATATTTAGGTATATAAGTGGGTTTTAGCCCCTTAATAGCCTATAACCTTTGTTTTTC
Organism: Hemileia vastatrix; assembly: GCA_030280995.1. NCBI lineage: Eukaryota > Fungi > Basidiomycota > Pucciniomycetes > Pucciniales > Zaghouaniaceae > Hemileia > Hemileia vastatrix. The sequence goes on along the minus strand of JASXTE010000009.1, from coordinate 14,917,817 downwards.
TGCTTATTTTAGGTCATATGGACGAAATCAGTGGACTTACAACGCCTACAGAAGCATAGACACCTATATCAGGCACATACACCCAGTTTGGACAACTAAAATTACTTCCTTGGATGGTTATTCACAGATTTATGGGTTGGAAGGATGTTTCTGGGTTAATGTGGATGCTTGGGGATGTTATTGGGGGCTTGGAAATTTTATTTGTTTCCTTTATATGCTTTTAGTTTCATTAAATCTCTTGTTGATTGTTTATTTTACCTGTTTCTTTATGGTATCCGCTTTTATATGGATTTTCTATTTATGGTATGGATCAGTGTTATTATTAATAGTGATGGAGGGTCCTTACTGGAGGTCTGGGTGTTGAAACTGCTTGAAGTGGACGCCATGGGGAGGTGATGGGCCCTCACAGTGCTGTAATTGCCGGGGATAGCAGTGACATCATCTGGATTGAAGGTCTGTGCACTCCAGTGGATTTGGGTATAAATAAGGAGGGATTTTGACGGTTATTTATCATCATTCAATAACTAAAACTCCAACAAACACTACTATTCAATTATTAACCTTTAGAAATATATTATAAAGCTACTATAAATTGATATTATCTTTATATAAAGCTATAACTATATTTTATACATCTATTTTCCACCACTAGCACGCATTTAAATCCAAGTATTGTGAGTTTTATTTGAGTATAGCTATTTTATTAGTCTTCCCCTGAGGTTTAATCACTAAATCATTTATCAATAAGTAGTAGGACCATAAATAAACACTATTATATCATACTTATATACTAGACCATACTGACAATTTACGTGTACCTTCTTTGAAATTTTCACTTACAGGATTATAACAGAATTCTTGAGGAAAGGCCCCCAATTGTCAGGCTAAGGTCAAGTAAAAGGACGTGAACTAGCTTGAATGTTCAGTTGTCTAGAAGATTTTAATGGTCCTATATTAATACTGTAATCTAAATCCAATAAGTAGTAAAATATAATCAAAATTAAAGGTCTCAGTAATATAATTCTCACTATTTTTATATATGGCTTACAATCTTTATAGTTGGTAGAAAAATAGCTTTTATAATTCAGATACTATTCAAAAGTCTTATAAAAGTACTAATTGATATTTATTGTAATTTATTTGGTTATATTGGTAAATTGTAAATGATAAAGAATGCAGAAAACAAGACTCAAAACCTCCTCCTTTTATACACAATAAGTTCCCCAATAAACACCTTGTTTTACCATCCAATACAATGTTAATGACGCCTTCAAACAAGAAATAGACCTCTCCATCAACACCCCTGGTGACCAATAACATAATTAGACAAGAAACAACCACTAAAATCCTATTAATAATAAGGGAGATCTATCAAAATTAAAGAAAAGACAAAAAGAGAGTATATGCGTGGAAAAAAATATTATAAAAAGGTTAAAGGAGACTTTTTAAGGTTAATTAAAGCTTAATAATAAGGGGGATATACAGTAGAAATGGAGGGGCTAATCCTGAAATTATACTACGTGAAATTCCCATCCAAAAATAACCAAAATTGACTGAGAAACCACCCAAAAACTTAAAAAAGAGCGTGAGATGTGGGGTAACTACATGCAGTCCTTGTCAGGCGCTTTCACGGGTAAATCCTTGACTAAAATTAGGCGAATTTAAGCGTGGTAATGAAATAAGGTGCCAAGAGTGAGGTTATTAATGAAATTAGTGCATATAAACAAGGTCAATGCATTATTAATTAAGCTAGGACACTAAATAAGCGCCTGTTGCCTATTTTAGTGTGTTTCCCCACGGTGGGCGTAGAATGTGGGGTAATTATAGTGTGAAAAAGCTAACTTTGCTAAAAATGAAGCTATTCACACGGGAAAAAAGCAGGCAGTATTTAGCCAGTACACAGAAGCCATTTCTGGCATAAAAAACACCAAATTTGAAAAGTGTTATTTTTATGCATTTAAATAGCCAAATCAATAGTTCTAAATGGGCCCAATCGATCTGTCAAAGCGAATTTTTGATATTCTCAATTTTATAGTGCATATAGTCAACTTTTAAGTGAAATAAAGCGCATTTCTTGTTTTTCGCATAAAACAATGAATATAACAGCTTTAAGTGTACTTAAAAATTATGTAGCATTATACTTAAGGCTATTAAGATTACCCTAAAATATTCCAACTTAATATTAAGTACATAAGACCTATTAAAGGTGAATATATGCGTGTATTTAAGGTGTTATAATGGCATTTTTTTGTGTATTATCATAATTTTACTTATGTATACTGTTTGTGTACTCTCATTTATTGTTCCCATGTATAGTTCATGTTTTTAACTTAACTTATAAGCACTTTTTACTCAGTCCTGGGGATATACAGGCTGACAACTTCTTTTTAGAACAACTTTATTATTTGAAAATACTCCTTCTGGAATATTCCATTTCTCTCTCTCATACTACTGATTTTAGAATTTTATTGTCGTGCTTTGTCCCTCCTTTGCCTATATAAGGCCTCTCTTTTGGTTGTTTCCATCATTCCATTATTTACTTATATTACCAAACATTTACTAAACTTAAAGATTTATTACTATTTATTATTGTTTTAGTATTTACATTCACGTATTTCTAACTCATTAATTATAATAATAATTTTATATCTCACCTCTTCAATTTGAGTAAATCATCATAAGGATAATAGAAATATGTACCCCAAACTTGAGATTCAAAAATCCCCTTGTCACCGCCATTGAACCGCCATTAAAAACCTTCTAGACTTGAAAGACCCCTTGACAACTGAGGCCCTTTCCATATAGTCGCTGGTGCATCTATATCTAGAAGCCAGCTACCAAGGGACCATTGACAACGAGGTGCCAATAGGGCAAGTATACGACAAAGACAAAAAACGTCAACAGCCACGTGACTTACCTTTTTCTGCAACTGGGAATCACACTGCGCTCCAAAACCTAAGTTTATATATTGACTATAGTCACATATATTCGTAGTAATTATATTGATTACTATTTGTGGGTCACTTTTCACTCTTCATACTCTACGTATTTCCTTTTACTCAGCACTCTGTAAGTGGCATTAATTTGCTCATTTTAAAGGGGGAGGTGCCTGGTAATTTGAAATTTTTATTTTTTTTCCTAGTTGACAAAGATAGAACTATAGTGTTCTTAGTCCTAGAAGTAATATAAAATTTTTTATTATTATTATATTATATTATTTTTTTTCAGTTGACTTTTTCCTGATAAATTAATGTAATATTGTTTTTCCAGTTGACAAATTTTCCTGACAATAAAATATTAAAATTAATAAAAATAAATTATATTAAAATTATTTCAGTTGTTATCAAGTCCTGGTAATTAAATATCCTTCAGTTAATTTTAATCCTGATAATTATCAAAATTTAATTTATTGATTAAAAAATTAATTTTGTTTCTTCAGTTGATTCTATTAATCCTGGTTAAAAAATTACTTTGAATTGATAAAAATTGTGATTATTATTTCAGTTGATTTTTTTCCTAAAGATTTTTAATTTAATTTAATTATTTTTCTTTTAAAAGCAAAAATAAAACTAATACATCTTAATATTTCCTTCCCTCAGTTCAAGTTAAATTTAACAAATGACTGATCAAGGTGTTTCTGATACCCGTGATGAGGAATTGGATTTAATTAATTATGATGAAGCTACTTCTGTAAGTTCTCTTTTGACTACAAAATTGGCTCAAATTAATTAATTATTGGACCAATCAGGATGTGAAAATGGAGGAAGTAGAAATACTAGTGGAGACAAATTCTCAGGAAAAAAATCCTTCCATCAACCGCATAGAAGGACTTCCCAAAGGCTTCAAAATAAAAAAATGCCTTTACCTCAGCAAGTAAAGAATCTCTCCACCCACATAAAGGAAGTGAGGACAGAGAACTTAAGACTGAGAGCAAGAACAGACTCACTAGAAGAAAAGGTAAGAAAAATAGATGCCTATCTTCAAGAGAAGAGGAGACCTCCTCCCCCCAGGGATCTTCAACCATTGGCTCCCCAGAAACTAAAAAAGGTTGAAGTATCAAAGTGGCAGTGGGATTGATTAAACATCCAGTGGGATTATCTGTCTCAACATCAGCAGCCTCAAATGCCCAGGCAGGTCCATCAAGACCCAGTCAATTCAGCCTCACACATCCTCATCCTTATCAAGGAGGCAGAAAAAGAAAAAACAAGATTCAGATCTTGCCCAAACCTTTGTAAGCCCCTCTATTGAATCTCAAGTACCATTTCTAGTTGCTGATTCAGTTCCTTCAGGTAATTCTGGAAGAGGAGATGAAACTGTGAGACCAGTAGAGGCTGATAAGAGTAGACAAATCACTCAATAATCTAATGTATCTAATCCTTTAGTTTTAATTGCTACTTCAATGATAAATCCTAATATGTCTATTATTGATGAAACACTTGAGCCTGAGTTTTATGAGAATCTAGAAAGTTGATCTGTTTCTTTATTGAGGAACACTCCAGATGTAGAAAAAATTAATGATGAATATTTGATAGATATTATTGCTAAACAAAATCATATCATGAACAACATGCAATTAACTCAGAAATATAATAGTTTGTTAACTGAAAAGGTTATCAAGAATTGAGGAATGAGTCACAGAGAGTTTCTGATGATTTGTTTTATTACAAAGTAACTCATGAAAAGAAAGTTGATTTATGGCTAAATATCAAGAATGATCTGTCTAAATTAAAAGATACTGTGTCCATCTGTTTCCAGGAGCTAGAGGGACACAAGATGAACCTAGAAAGATTGAGTAACCATAACTCATCTTTACAAAATAGTAATCAATTATCTGTTGCAACCATCAATGAGAATTTATCTAGTATTCCAAGAGTAAAAACTAGGTTAACAACCATTGAAGAGAAATTGAATTCATTTTTAAGTAATCAAAAGTGTCTTGAAATTTCTTTGAAAGAACCTTTTGAGCAGGATACCCCAATTTTACCTGCTCCTAGTTCATCCAAAGTAAAATTAGTACCAGAAATACCTGTTGATATCACTGAGTTTCCATCAAAAATTGATGATGTACCTGGATTATTCACAGAAGGATTAAACAATGAAATTACTGCGCAATTGGAGAAGTTACAGCTCCTTCTCACTAAGAAAAAAGCTTGTAAGAAGGAGACTACTTCAAATTAAAAGAATTGGCCAAAACATGACCAGTATCAAACATTTGATGGTGATTCTTCTTCTGATTGGCAGCAAATCATTTGCAGAATTGATAATCTAAAAAATTCTTACAAACTCCCAGATGAGGAAATTGTTTCTAAGTTAATTTATTTGTTTACCAATGTAGCCCTAATGTGGTATGAATCTGTTCTCTTGGATAGGAATGATTACTCATGGGAAGATTGGAAGAAATCGATTAAAGCACAATTTGGTGGTTCCAAGTATAGGATGCCTCAAAAAAGGCAGTATGAGGAAACTAGATATAGCAATTCTACTGATAAACCTATTGAGTTCTTAATGAAACTTGTAAAAATCTTGAGGGCAATGGACCCAAATATGGAGTTTGAGTTATGGAAGGACAGGATCCTTTATAAATTACCAATGTCTTTGAGAGACTTGATAGTGGCTAGGACTGAGTTCTCCAGAGAACCCTCTCTTTAATTAATACTTGTAATGAGATCCTTCTAAACAAGAAGTATGATGCCAGAAGATTCATTCCTAGAACACCTTTGGAGAAACCCTCCACTTACCATCAGAAACCTCTGGAAAAGGTTGTTAAATATTCTGCCCCTGTTGCACCTAAAAAGTATGCAAAAAATACTTGCTTCAAGTGCAACAAGCCTTGGCAGAAAGGCCATTTTTGTGAAAGAAGATAAATCTTGTTGAAAAAACTGAGGAGAATGATGATGACACAATAGCACTGGATGATACTTCAAGTGATTGTGCCATTAATATTCCATATGAATCTCAACAAGAAATCTTGATGCTGGAAGAAGATATTCATTATTTAAATACTATTGATATTAATAATAATGATTTATCTACAGTTTAGGATGCTGAGATCATAAGGAACATTGATGATAGCTCAGATGTTATTTCCCCTCTCAAAGCACCAGTCTTGATCAATGGAACCAGCATTGAAGTAGTTATGGATTCTGGAGCTGGAGGAAGTGTATTATCTTAAAAAGCACTTGCTTCAGTGGACCAAGACTATTAATCAAAACTTATGCCTATCATTTCTGAAAACTGGAGAGGTTATGGCTCTATTTTGTCCCCCATTGGTAAATACAAAGCCACAGTGTTTTTTAAATATAACCATGGTTTTGTAAGAGCTATTTGTGACTTTGTTGTCATGAAAAATGATAACTTAAGCAGTTGGTTTATTATAGGAAATGACATTTTAACCAAATATGGCATAAAATTAGATATTTTAAACCAATTCTTCACAATGGGGATAAATGGGAAGAGAAAATTTAAGATTGCCTCCCCCAAACAATTGTTAAAACTAGAATTGAACACATTTAATTCTGTGGTTCAATATAAAGGAAGATCTACAAAATAAATGCATGCCCTTATGTCTGAAATTGACAATTCTTCTTTTGGAGAACAACTTTCTGGTGAGGATAATGATTCCATCATTAAATTGATAAAATCTTTTCATGTGGCCTTTGCTCATGGGTCACATGAACTAGGATTAGTTAAAGAAGAAATGAAACTTTTATTATCTTGTCCATCAACAGACTTACTCCCTAGATTATAGATGAAGCCTTATCCTGCTTTTCCCACAAAGAGAAAAGATATTGAAGACAATATCTCTACCCTTTTTAAAATGAATATTATTGAAAAGGTAGTTGAAACACCTAAATATTGTGTTATCTCACCTGTCCTAATTTCTTATGAGAAAGATAAATCCAGGTTATTTGGTGATTCTAGAGCATCAAATACTTATATTGTTTATGATATCTATCCTTTACCTAGAATTAGCTCAATACATGCTACCTCACAAGGTGCTAAATATATCATCTGTCTGGATGGTAGCAAAGGATATCACCAGGTACCTGTTGAGAAGAATTCTCACAATTTTCTAATTATTGCTACTCATATGGGTATTTTTAAGTATGGTAGGATGCCATTTGGCCCTAAAAATGCCCCTTCAGTTTTTCAAAAGGTTATGGATAACACATTCCATCAAGAAATAATTGAAGGATGGCTGATGTTTTATATTTATGATATCATTATATTCTCAAAAACATTTGAGGACCATCTTAACCACCTGTGTAAAGTACTCCACAAAATTGATGAAATAAATATCACACTTGCCTTGAAGAAATGTTAATTTGTTTTTCATTCTTTAAAAGTACTTGGTCATGTTGTTTCAGGGTTACAGATATGTGTTAACCAAAACAAAGTGGCAGCTATACAACAGGTGAAGGCTTCTACCACTTTTAGAGAGCTGCAGAATTTTTTGGGAATGTGTGGATACTATAGACAGTATATTAGAAATAACCAAGTCATAGATTTACCCCTTAACAAATTGACAAGAAAGGATGTTGCTTTTGTCTGGAAAAGTGAAAGACAGAGGGATTTTGACACTATGAAACACTGTTTGATGCCAGCACCAATTCTTGCTTTACCTGACTTTAATCAACCATTTGTTTTATACACTGATTCCAGTTTTATTGGTCTTGGTGCTGTTCTCCATCAGAAACAAGTGATGAATGATAAAGTATAAGAAGTAGTAATTTTTTATATTTCAAGAACCTTGAGAAATAGTGAGTTGAAATATGGTGCCACTCAACTAGAATGTTTAGCAGTAGTGTGGGCTCTGGAGAAGCTACATTATTACCTGGATGACCAAACATTTGAAGTTTTCACTAACTGAAGTGCAGATGAATCCCTACGAAACTTGAAAACACCTAACATACATATGTTCAGATGGCAACTGGCTGTTCAAGAATAAAGAGGGAGAATGTCACCGGACGACCTACGCACAAGGTCCAGGATGTTCCTGAAAGTGAGATGAGGGATTTAGAAACTTCTTCGAAGCACAGAGGAATGATTCGAGGAAGTGATTCGAAGGTCACTCGAAGTAAGAGCTACAGGTTCAAGGTATGTTCGAGAAGAATTATAATATAGTTTCAAAGGTAATAGGAATTCTTAAGATCTCACAAAGGGTTGGAAACTCAACAATCAAAGATTTAGGATTTAGAAATGATTATTGAGAAAATAAAGAAAGATACAATAACAATAATTTAACTTAAAAGATTTTAACACTATTAAATGTAAATATGTTTTATAATTTAATTCTAAGGAATGTCGAACCAAAAACCCAACCCTTTTATATCCTTTATTCCTCCTCGCATTGACCTCCCTCTCATCGCACCATTCTCATACCACAGACCATTAATAACATACACTTAGACCCTATTTGCTAATATCCTTCCATGCTCAATTTACCCCTTTTAATTAATTAACAAACTTTTTAATGAAAACTACTAATGTACTATTACGTTGATCATAGCGCTGTGCGTCACTTATTGAAATTAAGACTAAGGCACACTATTGAGAGATTGACTAATTTAGATTTAGAGTTTAGGCTAGCGCAGTTGAAAAGTACACAAAGGGGAATTGCAGTTGCTATGGAGAATTGCTTCCTGAAATTCGAGTATAGATGTAGAACTTGATATTATTGATTTAATTAGCTGCTTTTGCCTCGAGTGTCACGTGGCGCGTGACAGATGCCCGGGTATAAGAATTGCAAGCTCCTTTGAGCTTGAGCCATCTTCTCACACTAGTTTCCCTTTCCTCTATATATATTTTTTCTTGTTTATTACTTCCCTCATTATATAATGAACTTTCCTACCCCAGCGCCTACGCCTCCACACCCTAAAGCGGATGGGGGAATGGTTACGCGACAGTTTTCCCAGGCCTGCACGGCTTGTGAAGCAATGGAATACTTTTGTGTCGAAATTACGGTGACTCAAGGCCCTTGCCAGAAATGCGAGTTTTGCCGTTGGCGACGAGTGGCGTGCGATGCGTTGACAAAGAACGCAGAGATTGAACGAAGATTCACCAAGACTAAGTTTTGGGTGATCCCTAAAACAAAAGAGGTGGTCGAAGACATTTGGGATGTCTTGGTTGGAGACGATCAATCGGTGGGGGAGAACAATAAGGAACTTGATAATGAGATCACAACCTGGGTAACCCAGGCCACAGGTTCAAAACGGGCTGTCAAAGAAGAGATTGACGAATTGGTGGAGGAAGATGAGGATGAAGTCCCTGTTCCAAGGTGGACACCCAAAAAATGACGGGTGGTCATTGAAGATGACGAGGAGGAGAAAGAAGCAGAGGTAGAGGTGGCTCCAAGGTTGTTCTTAGAACCTGACCCCATCTTCGAAGTAAGTTTTATCTGTTGTTTTTTTTTTTTTAGGGATGAGGTTACTGATGAGTTCTTGTTTAGACATCGAATGCCATTGTTGAAGACCCAATTGGGGAACCTGCGTCGCTTTTGCCAACTGAGGCAAACCCTCCAGTCACGGGTGGAATCGAAGAACCTGAGGAAACTCTGGACCAGGTGTGGTCGAAGAAGCCCCCTCAGGGTCGACGAGTTAGGTTTGCAGAAGAGTTGTGTGGGGAGGTCGATACAATTATCGACGCTGCTTCCTTCGACGTGGCAGAAGAACTGTTGGAGATTGAAGAGGTAGTTCCAGTAGGAGAGGAGGAGGTATTTGAGATATGCAGGAAGGAGATAAGGGTAATTTTGGAGAAGATGAAAGGATTGGTTCGAGAAAAATTAAAAGAGAAAATTTGAAATGAAAGGGAGAGATGTAAAGAAGTAAAAAAGTATAATTTTCTTTAGTTTTATTTTTGTATTATTTTATTGTATTTAAGGTGAATATTATTATTTTTTATAAGATTTGGGAGAGAGAGAAAAAAAAAGTTTTAAATAAAATTTTGCTTTAGAATTTGAAAGAAGAAATTTAAATAAAGAAATAAAAAGAAGAAGTTATTAATTGAAGGAAGTTTAAGTTTAAAAGAAAAATTTATGTAAGAGAAGAGAGAAAAAAGAAAAAAAAATGGTTGGTGATTGAGATGAGTTTGTTGAAATGAAAATTTAATGAAAGAAGAATTTGTTATTTGCGAAAAGTTGTTTATTGATGTTTTAGGAATTTTAGATAGTTGAAAAGAGAGAAAAAACAGAATTAGAATTTAAAGAGAATTTGAAAAAGAAGAATCATTTGTTCGAAGAATTTTATAAAGAGATTTAGAGGTTGAAGTTAAATTCGAGGAAATGGTTGTGTCGTTATTTGTACAAGATTTTGATGGTTCAAAGGAAAGAAAGTTTAAAGAGAGAATAAATTTTAGAAAAGAAAATTTTAAAGAGAATTTTAAATTTAAGAAAAGAATGTATTTAGAGAATTGAAAAAGAGAAGAGAAAAAAAAACATTTAGAGAGATTTAAAAGTTTTTTATTTTATTTTATTATTTATGTTTATTTTTTTTATTTTTTTTATTTTTTATTTTTTTAAATTTTATTTTATTTTTAATTTTTAATTTTGATTTTAATTTTAGTTGGTTTTGGAGAAAATTTTATAGAAGGAGAAGAAAGAAAAAGAAAAAGAAAGAAAAAAAAAGAAAACAAGGATAAGAAATTTAAGAGGTGTTTTAGATTTTAAAAGAAAGAGAAAAAAGAAAGAAAAGAGAAAAAAAGAAAAGAAAATTTTAAAATAAAAGAAATTTTAAGGTTTTGGTTTTAAAGGATATTTCAAATGAAAAGATTTTAGAAGTTCAGGGGCGTTAGAAACATTGATGGCTGGTTCCCAGGATGTTTTGTCTGAGTCATCGAGGAAGCCTTCCCATTCCACAAGGTATTGAAGTTCCCCTTGTGCATTCTTGAATCAAGGATACCACTTACTTCCCCCTCTAGATGATCTTCTACTTTGACCGGTTCCGGAGGGGGTTGTTTCTTGCCCGGGTATATTTCTCAAGCCAGTTCTAGGAGAGATACATGGAAAACAGGGTGAATCGCCTGCCATTTAGGAGGTAACTTGAGTCTAAATGCAGTTTTAGAGACTTCAGAGTCGATTTCAAATGGTCCCAAGCGCTTTTCAGCCAGTTTCTTTGATGGTCGTGTTGTTTGAATTTTTCGTGCGTCGAGCCATACTTTGTCGCCTTGTTTAAAGGAAGGAGCAGATTGTCGATGTTTGTCGGCCTGTTCCTTGTATCTTCGAATCGCTAATTCCAAATTTGTTTTAAGTTCTTCTTGGAGTCGTGATATAGTTCAAAGATAATGTTCCGCAGGATGATTAGTTCATACATGGATTGAGTTGAATCGAGGATGTCGTCCATAAATGGTTTCGAAGGGAGATTGTCGTGTCAAAGAATGAGTCGAGTTATTATAAGCAAATTCGGCCAGTGGTAACCATGTGGTCCAATCGTCTTGTTGGTAACTGACATACATTCAAAGATATTGTTCGAGGATTTGGTTAACTATTTCTCTTTGACCGTCGGTTTCAGGGTGATAGGCCGTGGAGAGGTTCCTCGTGATATTGAGTTGTTGACACAGTTGGGTCCAGAATGTGGATACAAACAATGAGCCTCTATCTGAAATAATATCATTTTGTAAGCCATGTTTGGAAAATACATATTCTAGAAACAATTTTGACAAATCTTCTGCTGTAGCAGTAGTAGTGGTTTTAATGAAAACAGACATTTTTGAAAATCTATCTACTATTACTAATATAGCATCAAAATTATTAGAAAAAGGAAGTTGATAAATGAAATCCATTGATAAAGATTCCCAAGGTTTAGAGGGAATAGGAAGTGGTTGAAGCAACCCATGCTTCCGATGACAGGGAGCCTTATTCCTATTACATTCGTAACAAGCTTTTATATAGGCCTTGATTTCTCAGGTTATACCTGGCCAGAAGAAATCCCTCGCTATTAACTGGTAGGTTTTATCAACACCAAAATGACCAGCTAATGGAGAATCATGTCGACTGTTGACAATCCATAATTTTATTTCATTGTTGTCGGGTATGACTACTCTACCTTTGAAGACTAATAGACCTGATTCAATACTAACTCTTTTGGCCCCTTGCTTCGAAAGTATTTTGTCTTTTAACCCTAAACAATAATCGTCCTTCGATTGAGCTTTGAGGATGTTGGATAGTGGATTTTGAAAAGATTGAATTGTCATCGAATTAAGTTGATGAGTCGTTAACATTGATTTGTTGAAAATTGATTGCACATTTGCTGGGTTCTTGTCAGCAAATGCCTCCCCCCGCTGTGGGTAAATGTCGTCCCGGCGTGACAAGATATCTGGGACAATGCAGTTCTTACCTGGGCGATAGGAAATAGAGAAGAGAAATTCAGACAAAAATGCAGCCCACCTGGCTTGACGCCTGGTTAACACTTTGGAAGACATGAAGTATTTTAAAGCATTATGATCTGTTAAAATTTGAAAAGGACTATCTAGGCTGAGAAGAAAAGAACGCCATTTTTTAAGACAATGGATAATAGCTAAAAGCTCTTTGTCATGAATTTCATAATTTAATTCTGCGGCTATGAGTTTGCGTGACTCAAAAGCAACAGGATGAAACAAATTTGGTTAAGGATTTAATTGAGAGATGACCCCTGCAATAGCATAGTTGCTTGCATCTGTCTCAACTATTGTCGAAGCAGAAGGATCAAAATGTCGAAGAATTGGGGCTGTGGTGAACGCCGTTTTTAGTGCTTCGAATTCCTTTCGTGCTGTAGAAGTAAAAACAAAAGGAATGTCTTTTCTAAGAAGAGAAGTAAGATTGGAAATAGTTTTAGAGTAATCTTTAATAAATCTTCTATAGAAGTTTGCAAAACCCAAAAATCCTTGGAGTGATTTAATGGTTTTGGGCTCAGGCCATTCCAGGATTTTCTGGACTTTTTTGTCATCCATGACTAAACCGTCAGTGGACAATGTAAAACCCAAAAAATCAATTGATTTGAGGTGGAATTCACATGTATTATGCTTGGCGTAGAGACCATGATCTCGAAGTCAATTTAGGACCTGTCAAACATGATGAATATGTTCATCTAGTGTTTTCGGGAATATTAAATTATCATCTAAATAGACGACTACAAATTGTTCAACAACATCTTGAAAGATGCTGTTAACAAAAGTTGGAAAAGTTGAAGGTGTGTTACACAATCCAAAAGGCATAACTAAATATTCAAAACTACCAAATCTAGTGCGCATTGCAGTCAGTTGTTCATGACCTTCTGCAATTCCAATCAGATTGTATGCGCCTCTAAGATCAATTTTAGAAAAGAAATTAGCACCATTGAAAAGGGTAAGAAGTAATGACTTAGGAGGAACAGGATATGCATTCTTCTTAGTGACTGTGTTGAGCTTTCTATAGTCAACACACAACCTAAGACTACCGTCCTTCTTTTACAAAGAGGACAGGGGAGCCGGTTGGAGATTTACTGGCTCTGATGAAACCTTTGGCTACATTCTCTGCAATGTAGTCTCAAAGAAGTTGAGATTCATCCTTCAACAAAGAATAGACAGGACCTGCCGGAGGTACTGCGCCTATTAACTCTATTTGATGGTTGTAGGGTCAATGAGGTGGTAACTTATCGGCCTTGCGGATTGAGAAAACATTGAGGAAATCGTGGTAGATTTCTGGTAGAGTTGATTTAATGGCTTCAACGTTGATTTGGTTGTCCTCTTTATCTTTGAGAGAATCTGTCGAGGGGATACCTGAATTGAGAGAGCAGAATTCGATTACTTCGAGGCAATTTAAATCCTTTTCGAGTGAAGTCATCGAGCTAGAAGGGTTAGCCAATTGCTCACTTAGAAAAAGATCTTATGCTTGCAAGTCATCTGGCAGAGATTTGTCCTCTAGCAGGACGTTGTCAGGCGGGTTGTTTAACTCCCTATTGACCTGCATTGAAGAATCAGAAATATACTTAGAGCGTGGGGTGATCAATCCCCTAGTCCAATCAATTTCGGGATTCCAATGCGTTAAAAAGTCATGGCCAAGAATGGTATCGTCCATCCTTGGGGTGTCCAAGACTGATAATTCCCACTCGAAGGGGGGAAAGTTCGGAAAGTTGAAAACCCATAAAACTTTCTTACTTACCTAATATTTGGGTTCCTCTGATTCGACCAAATAGATTGGAGTTCGATCGACATCTGTAAATGTTAGTTGAAGCTTCTCGGCAAAAGATAAACTAACAAAAGAAATTGAAGCTCCAGAGTCTATAAGACAACTGAAGGGGATATCCTCCTTAAAAAGAATGAATCTCAAGTGGTTTAAGGCAACTCCAGTCCTTAAGACATGGAGGTTCTGTGAACTGGGAGAGATAAGATAGTTTGCTTTGCACACAAGTAAACTATCTACTAGTTTTTTGACTTCGAACTAGTACCTTCTCTTTCCTTTAACTTTACACAGTCTTCCAACTTGTGCTTACCCCCACAATACATACATAACCCATTATCTGCTTGTCTCTTCCTCTCAGCTTCTTTAAGTTCCCCTTTAGGATCCAGTACTTTGCTGATATTGTCTGGAGTCGAGCCTTTTGGTCGAGGTTTATCCTTCCCCTTATTGGGTTTGGATTGAGTCGAGGAGGATTGATTTGGTCGTGGGTGTGAAGAAGATCCTGTTTTAAAATTTAGGCCTTGAGATTTGTTGGCGTATCGACAATGTTGAAGTCGTCCTTGATAAACGCCGTCAAGTTTGAGAGTTGGATCCATTAAATACGTTAAAGTAGTCATCTTCTGACCATGAAGATTGAAATGATCCATAATCCTCGAAGGAAATCCTTTCTTGAAATGATACTTAACGGCAGCATCATTCCAACCTACTCAAGTTTGAAGTGCTCTGAAGTTTGAGATATATTCAGAGGCTTTACCATTATCACTCATGCGAAGAAAATCAAGTTCAATTTCTGCGTTGTTAGTTTCATTAGGGTCCCCAAACAACGTAAAGAGTTGGTCTTCGAACTTTTCCCAATTATTGATAAGTAAGTGGGTTTCTGTCGAAGAAAGCATGAGCAGATAAGGTTCGAACCATCTTGCTGCTTTCCTGGCTAGGAATGAAGAAGCGTAAACAACCTTTGATCGGTCGCTATTAAAGGTTTGAGGGTCATTATGGAACAGTAGCTTGCAGGTTTGCAAGAAGGGTCGCAATCTGTCGGGTTGATCTCCGTCAAATTTGTCAGGAGATTTCATAGAAGGAGTTTTAAACTTAGATCCCTCTGAAGACGTTGGATTTGAAAGGGTTTTCATGAAAAGTCTCATGAAATCTTCCAGAGAGTTAGATGGTCCAGGTTGTGAGGATTGACCAGAAGGGTGATTGGCAGGGGCGGATGGTGCCTCGTGCATTGTATCCTCTCCTTCTTCTTCATCACTAGAATCCTCAAAATCTTGTGGGATGTCTTCTACAGATTGAACTGAATGTTGCCATTCCCTAAGGTCGAGTGGTTCCAAAGAGTGAGTGCGGGAAACAGACCTTGTGGCTGTTGGCCTGCCTCTAGCGCGAGCTCTAGTAGTAGCACCCATAGGAGGAGTGCGTTGAACAGGTGCCATTTTAAGAATTTTAAAAACACCTAAAAGGACGTAGTAGTGCAAAGAATGAGAACTACGGAGAATTAAATTATACTGTCACCGGATGACCTACGCACAAGGTCAAGGATGCTCCTGAAAGTGAGATGAGGTATTAAGAAACTTCTTCAAAGCTCAGAGGAATGATTCGAGGAAGTGATTCAAAGGTCACTCGAAGTAAGAGCTACAGGTTCAAGGTATGTTCGAGAAGAATTATAATATAGTTTCAAAGGTAATAGGAATTCTTAAGATCTCACAAAGGGTTGGAAACTCAACAATCAAAGATTTAGGATTTAGAAATGATTATTGAGAAAATAAAGAAAGATAAAATAACAATGATTTAACTTAAAAGATTTTAACACTATTAAATGTAAATATGTTTTATAATTTAATTCTAAGGAATGTCGAACCAAAAACCCAACCCTTTTATATCCTTTATTCCTCCTCGCATTGACCTCCCTCTCATCGCACCATTCTCATACCACAGACCATTAATAACATACACTTAGACCCTCTTTGCTAATATCTGTCCATGCTCAATTTACCCCTTTTAATTATTTAAAAAACTTTTTAATGAAAACTACTAATGTACTATTACATTGATCATAGCGCTGTGCGTCACTTATTGAAATTAAGACTAAGGCACACTATTGAGAGATTGACTAATTTAGATTTAGAGTTTAGGCTAGCGCAGTTGAATAGTAAGTACACAAAGGGGAATTGCAGTTGCTATGGAGAATTGCTTCCTGTGCTTTGAGTATAGATTTAGAACTTGATATTATTGATTTAATGAGCTGCTTTTGCCTCGAGTGTCATGTGGCGAGTGACAGAGAATGAAAATGATTCATAGGGCTGGTATTGTTCACTCAAATGTGGATATGTTATCAAGGTTAACTTTACCCAATGATGACTCTAATCCTGCTTATGATCCTGAGGATGAAATTTTTAATATTCATGGGATATATGTGGTTGATATGGAGGAGGAGCTATTACAGCTTATTCTGGATTCATATGATAAAGACACTGACTTAAAAAAGTTATGCACCATATCAAATGATCCAAAGAATGCTTCAATGCAAGAATTAATGAAAACCCTTCCACCAAAGTACCAAAAGGCTTTGGAAAAAGGTGAATTTTCAATTGATGAAGGATATCTATATTATAGAAGAAAGTTGAGTAATGTCATTGTTATTACTCCTTCTATGAAAGAAATCATCTTAAAAATTTGTCATGATGACATATTAGCTGGACATTTTGATCTTGAAAAAACAATGATCAGAATTAAAAACACTGCTTGGTGGGTTAATATGTCTGAAGACACCAAATTATATGTTTAATCTTGTGATTCTGGCCAAAAATAAAAAAGATTGACTGGTAAGAGAGCTGGATTAATGTAACATATTGAACCTCCTGATGCACCATGGCAGATAATAAAAATGGATTTTGTAAAAGAATTACCCATTGCTGGAAAAGACAGTTATTACTCTTGTTGGGTTATTGTGGACAGATTCACAAAAATGTGTAAATTTATCCCTACTCACAAGGATGTTTCCACTAAAGAATTAGCTTTCTTATGGCAGTTTTATATGTTTAATACTGCTGGTTTACATAAATCCATAATCTCTGAAAGGGACACTAAATTTACATCTGAATTCTGGATTTCTCTGATGGATGATTGTGGTCGTGATCTGAAACTTTCTACTGCCCATCACCCTCAGACTGATGGATTAGCTGAAAGAATGATTCAAACTTTAGAGGACATGATAAGAAGGTATTTTGCCTTTGGCCTTGAGTACAAAGACAATGACAGATTCACTCATGATTGGGTTACCTTACTTTTTGGGTTGGAATTTGCTTATAATAGCACTGTTCATTCTGTTACTCAAAGAAAGCCTTTTGAGCTCTGGCTTGGATATGTTCCAAATACTCCTGCCCAAATTCTCAATAATATAATACCTAAACTGGATTTACATCCTGGTGTAAAATATTTTCTTCCAATGCAACAACTTTGCAGAAGTTATGCTCAAAAATGTATTAAAAAATCTTTTGAATATGAGAAGAAAAGATGGGACAAATCCCATTAAGAATCCTTTGCCTATATAAGGCCTCTCTTTTGTTTGTTTCCATCATTCCATTATTTACTTATATTACTAAACATTTACTAAATTTAAAGATTTATTACTATTTATTATTGTTTTAGTATTTACATTCTGCTATTTCTAAGTCATTAATTTTAATAATAATTTTATATCTCACCTCTTTAATTTGAGTAAATCATCTTAAGGATAATAAAAATACGTGCCCCAAACTTGAGATCCAAAAGTCCCCTTATCACCACCATTGGACCATGGTTAAAAACGTTCTAGACTTGAAAGACCCCTTGACACCTATAGTGATTAAAAAAATGTTACATTTTTTTGTATTGTGGAAAATTTAAATTTTTAATGAAACAATCATTTTTTAATTATTTGGGACATACATTTTTTATATCTAATTAATATGACTTAAAACAATATTGAGTAAGAGATTAAATTAAAAGTACTAGTATAATAATTATTGTAATTAAACAAGTATTTTAATAAAATCAGTTTTATTAAAATAAAACACTTATATTTAAAATAAAGGTTTTACTTGTTTCACCACACAATATGGGGGGTGGAATTGCTAGCAAGTCCGCAACCTTGGACCGAAACTCATCTCAGATTCAACACACATTGAGCTATTGAAAAAGGAACCATACAATCAGGGTTGAAAACCACGCAGAAGAACATTCTTAGGTAGGTGTTCAAGTAGAGTTCAGTATAGGTTCAGTATGAATTCAGTCTGAGTTCCATCTGAGTTCAGGTTGAGGACTTTTTACCAAGTCCACCCCCTATATTCCGTAGTGTTTAAAATATTTATTTTATTTCATTTTATTTTTCCAACTGTGAGTAAAATGGAGTACTCAATAGTTAGGTAAAGTATTTTTATTTTAATGATTTAATTCATATAATTAATTAATTACATTATAAGTCAATTTTTCTACTGACCAGTCATCTTGAAGAAGAAGAAGAAAAAGAAGAAATGAAGAGGATGAGAGGGAAGAAAAAAAAGTGGTGTTACAAAAGGTAGTAAGAAATGAAAATAAAAATTTAATAAAATAGTTAAATCAAAGAAGATAGAGCAACAACAATTTATGAGGAATGACACAATAGTTGTCAGGATAAGATCAACTAAATGGACGTGAACTAGCTTGAAAAGTCTGTGTCTAGAAGATTTAAATGTTCCTATATGAATACTGTAGTATAAATCCAACAAATAGTAAAATATAATTCAAAATAAAGGTTTCAGTAATATAAATCTCACTATTCTTGTATGTGGCTTACAATCTTTTTAGTTGGTAGAAAAATAGATTTAATAATTTCAGATACTATTCAAAAGTCTTATAAAAGTACTAATTGAGTTGTATTGTAATTTAGATGGATGACTTACCACAGTCTTATTCCATTTCCCCTGCCTCTCCTTGGCTTCTCCCTGTAAGGGTGACTGCTGGAGCCCTGTTGTTGAGGGTTGTTGTAGTTTTGGGAGTACCAATCCCACTTCCACTTGCTTACTGTAAGTGTTTGATCCTCCTCTTGGGCTGGAGGTGTTGCTATGGAACTGTTGGGTGCCACTGTTGGTGGTTGAGCCTTTATTTCTACTAGAGCTTGATTGACTTCTACAAAACCCTGAGCTGCTCTTTTCTCCAGATTGTTTATCTGGTCCACTATATTGTTTACCCTAATTGTCAAGGTGTTCAGTAGGGTGGAGAGGGAGTGAATTTGTTCTTGTAAGGTATTTTTTTTTCTTTATTGATACCTGTTTTAAAGGTTTTTCCCTTTCCTCCAGAGACATTGGTGGAGTGATGGTGTTTATGGGGGACTCCTGGCCCTCCATTTGAATGTCCTGTACCAGTTTTCTCAGCTCTAGGTCTTAAGCTATAAGTTTTTGCCTTATTACTTACAATGTCATTTTTATCACATATATTTACGTGGAAGTTAAAGAATTGAGAGTTTAGTTATGAAAACTTCAAAATGAGTTTTATCAGTATTTATCAATACCACTGAAGACAATTTTATTGCTTACTTATTGGTATTAAGTGAATTTATAAGTGCCAAAAGTCAAATATGCTTTTATGTGGTCACTTGATATAACTGGTCTATAATATGTAGCCGTGTTTTTATATTTAAAAGAAAACAACTATCAATAAGACTCCTTCTAAATATTTAATGAATTTTACAAACCAATAAAAAGAAAAGATTAAGAATCCTGTTAAAAGAAAAGAATCAATCAATTTAATTGGTTTATTATCTGCAAAGATCACAAATTTAATTGGTCTATTGACAGACTCCCACTAATAACAATTTTATGTTAAATTAGTGGTAAAATTGTTGATTGAATATCACAATTTCATTATATAACAGGACTTCTTTTCTGAAATCACTATATAAGTGACCCCAACCTGTTGTAATTATCCAAATATTTCTATAGGGATATTATTTACGTGCACCTTCTTTGAAAATTTCACTTACTGGATTATAACAGAATTCTTGAGGAAAGGTCCCCAATTGTCAGGCTAAGATCAACTAAATGGACGTGAACTAGCTTGAAAAGTCTTTTTATAGAAGATTTAAATGGTCCTATATGAATACTGTTGTATAAATCCAACAAATAGTAAAATATAATCCAAAATAAAGGTTTCAGTAATATAATTCTCACTATTCTTGTATGTGGCTTACAATCTTTTTAGTTGGTAGATGAATAGATTTAATAATTTCAGATACTATTCAAAAGTCTTATAAAAATACTAATTGAGTTTTTTTGTATTTTATTTGTTTATATTGGTTAAATTGAAGTGATAAAGAATGTAGAAAACAAGACCTAAAAACTTCCTCCTTTTATACACACTGATTTCCCCAATAAATCCCTTGATGTACCATCCAATACACAGCTAATAACTCCTCAACCAACTGATAGACCTGCCCATCAACATCCCTAGTGACACATGACATAATTAGACAAGTAACAACCGCCAAAATCCTATTAATAATAAGGGAAATCCATCAAAATTAAAGAAAAGACAAAAAGAGAGTATATGCGTATAAAACAATAATATAAAAGACTAAAGGAGACTTTTTAAGGTTAATAATAGCTTAATAATAAGGGGAATCTACTGTAGAAATGAAGGGGCTAATCCTGACATTATACTATGTGAAATTCACATCCAAAAATAACCAATATTGACTGAGAAACCATCCAAAAACTTAAAAAAGAGCGTGAGATGTGGGGTAACTACATGCAGTCCTTGTCAGGCGCTTTCACGGGTAAATCCTTGACTAAAATTAGGCAAATTTAAGCGTGGTGATGAAATAAGATGCCAACAGTGAGGTTATTAATGAAATTAGTGCATATAAACAAGGTCAATGCACTATTAATTAAGCTAGGACACTAAATAAGCGCCTGTCGCCTATTTTAGTGTGTTTCCCCACAGTGGTTGTAGAATGTGGGGTAATTATAGTGTGAAAAAGCTAACTTTGCTAAAAATGAAGCTATTCACATGGGAAAAAAGCAGGCAGTATGTGGCCAGTACACAGAAGCCATTTCTGGCATAAAAAACACCAAATTTTAAAAGGGTTATTTTTATGCTTTTAAATAGCCAAATCTATAGTCCTAAATGAGCCCAATTGATCTGTCAAAGCGCATTTTTGATACTCTCAATTTTATAGTGCATATAGTCAACTTTTAAGTGAAATAAAGCGCATTTCTTGTTTTTTGCGTAAAACAATGAATATAACAGCTTTAAGTGTACTTAAAAATTATGTAGCCTTATACTTAAGGTTCTTAATATTACCCTAACATATTTCAACTTAATATTAAGTACATAAAACCTATAAAAGTTGGATATATGCGTGTATATAAGGTGTTATAATGGCATTTTTTTGTGTATTATCATAATTTTACTTATGTATACTGTTTGTGTACTCTTATTTATTGTTCCCATGTATAGTTCATGTATTTAACATAACTTATAAGCACTTTTTACTTAGTCCTGGGTATATACAGGCTGACAATAGTGAGGTTTGTTATATTGGTAAATATTTAATTAGGTAAGTTAAGATTTCTCTGCGTGGCTAACAATTATTATTATTAATATGCTTAAAGCAACCGTAGATTATATATTAAGTATTTATATTAGAGTTTTAATACTAATAAAAATAATAATAATGTATTGTAAGTATTTAAAATGTTTGAAATGAAAGTGATGACTACCAGAGAGGGATTCCAAGGCCCTTTTATAGGCAAGAAGACCTCTGATGTGTCTCAATTGTATTTACAAAGAAAATAGTAATGTGAAAACAAACAAGTAAAGTAATTTAATTGAAACATACAAAATAAGGGGAAAAGATGAAACAGTAAATTAAAACGGTGAATAAGGAACCATTTTTTCAACCATAAAATCCCAAAACAAAAAATTAACATAATGAATAACTAAGTGAGTGTGAAACATGAGAACTGTGAGAAAAAAAATACAAAACAGGTATTACAAATAGATGTAAAAGGTTTAAAAAAAAGAATTATTTTCATGCATAAATGTATATAATAATTTTTAATTAAATATAATGAGAATTTAATTAATTGTTTTAACTATTTCAAGTAATATTAATTATCAATTTAATTGAAACAAATAATTAATTTATTAATATAACTTATTTAGAGTGAGAATTTAATTTTATTATATTTAAATAAGTATTTTAATTTTAGTGACACGATTAAGGATCAAGGAAGCAGCCAATATTTATGGATAATATTATATGATAAGTTGTATTTAGTATATAAATTTTAATATTTAAATTTTAATTAAATTATGAGTTAAATTTTATTATTAAACTTATAATATAAATTCAAATAATTAATTTATTAGTCTAGAAATATTGAATACATAAAAAATGAGCCATGATGTTATAGAATATAATATCTCTTTATGTAATAAAATTTTTCTTAATAATAAAATAAATATAATTATTATTTTACTTATAAAATATTTAAATAAATTTATTATTCAATAAGATATTTTATTTTAACTACAAAAAATACATAGTATTATTCCCTTAAATGATTCCAGTAATTTATTATACAATTTTCTGGGCTCCTGAGGTAGCCTGGCTGACACTCACTCACTCTAAAAAAACAATAAAAATAAAATGCTAAGATTTTTTCTTTTCATACTTTTTTAACAAAGTAGGAAGATTTGAAATTTCTTTTGCAGGTATCCATGCATCATGTTCAAATGATTTATTCTTATATCTCAATAAATATTCAATACCTCTTTCAGAAGTGATAATTCTATTATTAAGAATTTTATCAATTTCTGCAGTTTCTGTGACTTCTTGAGGGTTTTTCTTAGGTCTTTCTTTTCTTTTGGGAAATAATTAACTGTTGTAAGTAAAAAGGTTTAAGCAGGGAAATTAAGAAAACAGGATTTTTCTTATCATATGAAGAATGTAATGCAACTTCTACTGCATCATCTCCAACCATTCTTTTAACAACAAATGGTCCCACAAAAGGATCTTTTAATTTTTATAGTCTTGTAAATTGAAATGGACAGTTGATATCAACACTTCATCTCCCTTGTTAAATGTGTATACTTTATGTGATTTATTCCATCTTTTATTTTCATACTCAAATACCTTATCAATACATCTTTGAGCATGTTTTCTGCATAGCTGTTGCATTTGCATAAAAGACTTTACACCAGGGTGTATTTCCAACTTAGGTCATTTATTATTGAGAATTTTGGCAGGAGTATTTGTGAAATAACCTAACCAAAGCTCAAAAGGCTTTTTCTCAGTGACAGAATGAACAGTGCTATTTTAGGAAAATTCAGGACCTGAAAATAGAGTAACCCAGTTATGAGTAAATCAGTCATTGTCTTTATATTCTAATCCAAAGGCACAATACCTTCTAATCATATCTTACAGAGTTTGAATCATTCTTTTAGCTAGACCATCAGTCTGAGGATGGTAAGCTGTAGATAATTTTAACTCACAGCCACAAATATCCATCAAAGATGTCCAAAATTCAAATTTAAATTTTAAGTCTCTATCAGAGATAATGGCTTTTGGAAATAAAACAATACTAAACATGTATGACCAAAATAAGAAGGTTAATTCTTTTGTGGATACATCTTTATGGTTGGGAAGAAACTTGCAAATTTTGGTGAATCTATCCACTATTACCCAACAAGAGTTATAACAGTCTTTACCTGCTACAGGAAGAACAGTGAAAAAATCCATGTTAAGATTTTCAAAGAGCATCAGGTGCTTTAATATGTTGCAACAATACTGCTCTTTTACCTGTCAATATTTTAGATTTATGACAAGAATCACAAAATTCAACGTATAATTTAGTGTCTTCAGACATATTAGCCCACCAAGACGTGTTTTAAATTCTGATTAAGGTTTTCTCAAGATCAAAATTTCCTGCTAATATGTCATCATGACAAAGTTTTAAGATGGTTTCTTTCATGGAAGGAGGAATAACAATGAGATTGGTAAGTTTTCTCCTGTAATAAATATAACCATCCTCAATGGAAAACTTTCCCCTACTCAAAGCATTTTGGTAATTTGAAGGAAGAGTTTTCATCAATTCTTGAATAGAAGCATTCTTTGGATCATTCAAAATTTTAAATAATTTATTTAAATTAGAATCTTTATCATATGAATCCAGAATTAATTGTAATAGTTCCTCTTCCATATCAACAATGTATATACCATGTATATGTACTGTCAGCCTAGATATTCCTAGGACTTAGTATTTCTTATACTTAAAATAAGATAACCTTAAGTAAATTAAGCTTATATCTTAAAAATAAGGTTAAAACAATAATATATATGATTATATTACATATATATATAATTATTAGTCTATTATATAAATTATAGTAGTTTAAGCAGCTTATCCATAGCCTAATAATACTTATTAAGTTGGTAATGGAGTCATAATATGTTTATCTTAAGTGATATTAAGTAATTATTGACATACATAAGCTTAAATGTATACATAAATCTCATATTCAGTGAAATATGCAGTATATTATGTATATTTAGGTATATAAGTGGGTTTTAGCCTCTTAATAGCCTATAACCTTTGTTTTTCTGCTTATCTTAGGTCATATGGACGTATCCAGTGGACTCACAACGCCTACAGAATCATAAACATCTATTTCAGGCGCATACACTCATTTTGGACAACTTAATCTGCTTCCTTGGATGGATATTCAAGGATTTATGGGCTGGGAGGTCATTTCTGGGTTAATTTGAATGATTAGGGATGTTATTGGGGGCTTGGACATTTCATTTGTTTCCTTTATATGCTTTGGGTTTCATTTTATCTTTTTTGGATGAGTTATTTTACCTGTTTCTTTATGGTATCTGCTTTTATCTGGATTTTCTATTTATGGTATTGGTCTGTGTTATCATTAATTGTGATGGAGGGTCCTTACTGGAGGTCTGGGTGTTGAATCTTCTTGAATTGGACGCCATGGGGAGGTGATGGGCACTCACAGTGCTGTAATTGCCAGGGATAGCAGTGACATCATCTGGATTGAAGGTCTGTGCACTCCAGTGGATTTTGGTATAAATGAGGGAGGATTTTGACTTTTATTAGACATCACTTACTTACTAAAACTCAAACAAACATTATAAAACAATTATTATTATTTATAAATATATTATAAAGCCTTTATAAATTGATATTATCTTTATATAAGCTATAACTAGATTCTATTTATCTATTTTCCACCACTCGCACACATTTAAATCCAAGTATTGTGAGTTTTATTTGAGAATAACTATTTTATTAGTCTTCCCCTGAGGTTTAATTACTAAATAATTTATTAATAAGTAGTAGGACCATTAATAAATACTATTAAATCATACTTAAATACTAGATACACTGAAATGTACTGTATCATCTTCAGGCACATAAGCTGGATTGAATACATCATTTGGAAGAGGGAATCTAGAAAACATATCAACATTTGAATGAAAATTTCCAGCCCTGTGAATAATATTCATTCTACCTCTGTATTCTTGAACAGCTAGGTGCCACCTAAACATATGTCTAATTGGTGTTTTCAAGTTTAAGAGGGATTTTACAGCACTGCAATCAGTAAATAATTCAAACTTTTGATCATCTAGATAGTAATGAAGCTTTTCTAAAACCTATACAACTGCTAAGCACTCTAATTGAGTGCCACCATACTTCAATTCACTTTTTTCAAAGTTCTTTAAATATAACAAATTATTACTTCTGAAATTTTTTAATTAATAATTTGTTTTTGGTGTAGAGCAGTGCCAAGTCCAATAAAACTTGCATCTGTATAGAGAATAAAAGGATTATTAAAATGTGTAAGGGTAAGGATTGGAGCTGAAATTAAACATTTCTTTAATGTATCAAAAGATTTTTCAGTATCCTCATTCCATATATAAGCCACATCCTTTCTTGTCGATTTTGTAAGTGTTAGGGCTATGACTTGATATATTTTAATGTATTGTCTATAGTGGCCACAAATTCCCAAAAAACTTTGTATTTCCCTTACAGAAGTTGGTGCTGACACATATTGGATAGCAGAAACTTTTCCTAGGTCTACACAAATTTGTTAGCCAGAAACTAAATGAACTTGGACTTTCAAGGATTGAAAACCAAATTTACACTTTTTTATGGATAGAGTCATGTTAATTTCATCCATTTTCTGGAATATTCTTCCTAAGTGTTGGATATTTTCATCAAATGTTTTGGACAAAACAATGATGTCATCTATATAAACCATTAACCATCCTTCGATTATTTCCTGATTAAATGTGTTATCCATTACTTTCTGGAATACTGAAGGGGCATTTTTAGGGCCAAAAGGCATCCTAACATATTTTTAAATTCCCATATGAGTTGCAATTAGTAAAAGAATTTGTGAAGATTTTTCAACAGGTATCTGAGGATAACCTTTATTACCATCCTGACAGCTTATGAATTTTGCACCTTGCAAGGTAGCATGTATCACCACACAATATGGGGGGCGTACTTGCTAGTGAGTCCACAACCTTGGACCCAAACTCAACACAGATTGAACACACATTGAGCTATTGACAAAGGAACTGTCAGCCTAAATATCCTTAGTACTGAGTATTTCTTGTGCTTAAAATAAGATAACCTTAAGTAAATTAAGCTTATATCTTAAAAATAAGGTTAAAATAATAATTTATTTTATTTTATTATATATATATATAATTAATATTCTATTATATAACTTATAATAGTTTAAATAGCTTATCCATGGCCTAATAATATTTATTAAGGTGTTAATGGAGTCATAATATACTTATCTTAAGTGATATGAAGTAATTATTGACATACATAAGCTTATATGTATACATAAATCTCATATTCAGTGAGATATGCAGTATCATATGTATATTTAGGTATATAAGTGGGTTTTAGCCCCTTAATAGCCTATAACCTTTGTTTTTCCGCTTATTTTAGGTCATATGGACGAAATAAGTGGACTCACAACGCCTACAGAAGCATAGACACCTATATCAGGCGCATACACCCAGTTTGGACAACTTAATTTACTTCCTTGGATGGTTATTCACGGATTTATGGGTTGGAAGGACATTTCTGGGTTAATGTGGATGCTTGGGGATGTTATTGGGGGCTTGGACATTTTATTTGTTTCCTTTATATGCTTTTAGTTTCATTAAATCTCTTTTGATTGTTTATTTTACCTGTTTCTTTATGGTATCCGCTTTTATCTTGATCTTCTATTTATGGTATGGATCTGTGTTATTATTAATAGTGATGGAGGGTCCTTACTGGAGGTCTGGGTGTTGAAACTGCTTGAAGCGGACGCCATGGGGAGGTGATGGGCCCTCACAGTGCTGCAATTGCCGGTGATAGCAGTGACATCATCTGGATTGAAGGTCTGTGCACTCCAGTGGATTTGGGTATAAGTAAGGAGGGATTTTGATGGTTATTTATCATCATTCAATTACTAAAACTCCAACAAACACTACTATACAATTATTACATTTAGAAATATATTATAAAGCCATTATAAATTGATATTATCTTTATATAAGCTATAACTATATTTTATTCATCTATTTTCCACCACTAGCACGCATTTAAATCCAAGTATTGTGAGTTTTATTTGAGTAAAACTATTTTATTAGTCTTCCCCTGAGGTTTAATCACTAAATCATTTATCAATAAGTAGTAGGACCATAAATAAACACTATTATATCGTACTTATATACTAGACTATACTGACAATTGGGGGTCTTTCCTTATATTCTACTTATTATTTAGTATAAGCCTTGGGATGTTATTTTTACCTTAGTACAGCTAAAAATAACCAGATATTTGGGTCTGATGCATATTAGTGGGTCATCATAACTCAGTGATTGCGGAAAAGAACCCTTAAAATAATTGTACTAATTTTTTATCATAAAAATTAGATATTTACAGTAGTAACTGTATCCAATATAAACCCAATTTCACTTGGTATTTGGACACCAATATAAAACCCAATTAAATTGGCATTTGGTTAAGCTTGGTAAGCTACTTATTCACCCTTATAAAGGTCTAGTTGAACTTATTATTATATTTTTAACAGATTTTTTCGAATTTTTCTTATAATTTATTTAAATAAATAAAGATATAAATTCAGGGTAAGCTCCATTGCTTTTTTATTAGTAATATAATTGCTAATATCTTTTGTCTACTAATTCCATAGAGTTTCTTCCTTTTTTAGACGTAAAATATTGTCATTCTTAACAATATGAGTGCTCCCAGGACAGTGTAAGTGAAAAGCCTGCTTATAATACCAGGTCTAAAGCTAACAAAAACTTTCCAGGACATCACCATGGAGGGTCAACAATACCCCCAGGAAGAAAGCATGAGTATAGAGGAAAAGGACGCCCTCTTAAAAAAGATAACTATAAAAAAAACATCTCCTCCTCTTCAGGATCAACTGTCCCACCTGGCCAAACAGGTTCTGAAATTGGAGGAATCAAAATCACTCATGTTCAAAGAGGTAGAGCAATTGCGAAAAAATTGCAAGGTAGGGTTTCAGCTGATGAATCAGGCATTGGCAGAGTTAAAGGGAGGCCAGCCCAGTCAGTCAAATCAGCAACCCCCTTTTCAAGGCGGGTCAACTCACTCCCAGGAGAAAATCCTGGTAGACAAATGGAAATGGGACTGGTTTCATCAACAGTGGACAAGCCACAGTTACAACAGGGATCCACCACCTCATCTGACTTCCTCAGCTCACCCTTACAAAGAAAAAAGCGCCAAAAATCAGGACTGGAAACCATCCCATGGTAAGTAGATTACCCTCTCAGATTGAACATAATACTGATAATTACAATATAGGTAATTCTATTGATGTTAAATCTGTGCAAAAAATAGAGGAGGATTTAAGAAACTTAGGTTTTAGAGTAGATACACCTGACTTGTCTTTTGTCCACAATAACAGTACTATTTATAATGATAATACAGTTAACCCTCGGTTGCAACCACCTACTAGCGAGATGAGAAGTTCACAGGAGAGTGAGAGAATTGAAAAGGAAGACATGGAATATTTTAACAATAATCCAACTGTCCATAGAATTGTTTCAGCATTGTGGAATAGAATGACTGATTGTGAGGAACAGACAGTTAAGCTCACTAGTGATACAATTTCATCCTGGACATTAAATATTTCTCAATTAGCAACACGTAACAAAGGATTAGAGAAAGAACATTTGTCTCTAACTCTTAAATATGATTCATTGAGTAATAAATATAATGACCTTTCAAACAAATTTTTTGAGTTAGAAAAATTACATGAAACACATTTATTAAAAACTGAATCAAGAACAAAGTTATCTTTTGCCCAGACAAATCAAAGTGTCTCTGAGTTGCTACAAAGATTAACTAAAGTTGAGATTGAAACTGCCAATCTACTAATGAATCAGGATAATCATAAGTATAATCAATATAATAATAATCCTTTCATTGGCAAAAGTGAATCTCATTCCTTCCCTATACCACCACAATTAAAGCCATCTGGTGGTAGTGTCAAATCTGAAAATTTAAGTCACAAATCCGTGCAGGAGGAAATACAAGACCATTTATCAAAAGTGAATGAGTTGTTGAATTTACCTAAGATTAGTGAGATAAAATCCAATCAGAAAAACTGGCCTAAGATAGATAAGTACCCAACTTATGATGGGGAAGCCAGCTCTGATTGGCAACATTTTATTCAAAGAATTGACAACTTGAAATTCTCATATAAGTTACCAGATGAAGAAATAACATCAAAATTAATTTCTTTATTTAAGAATGTTGCTTTATTATGGTTTGAAGCTGTCTTGAGTGAGGGTAAAGACTACTCTTGGGCTGAATGGAAACAAATTATTGAAAAACAATTTGGAGGTTCTAAATTCAGGCTTACTCAGCAGAGACTTTATGAGAAGACTAGGTATAATCCATTGAATGGTGACAAACCTATGGTATTTTAATGAATTTAAATAAAATATTAAAAGCCATTGAGACTCATATGGATTTTAACTTATGGAAAGATAAGATAATATTTCTAAGCTTGAGCCACTTCAAAGTAAAAATTGGAGAGGTTTTGGATCAGTGCTACACCCCATTGGTAGATACAAAGCTGCTGTTTTCTTTAAACATCAACATGGTTACGTAAGGGTAACTTGTGACTTTGTAGTAATGGATAATACTAACTGTAGTAACTGTTTTATCATTGGAAATGATATTCTGACTAAATTTGGTGTAAAATTAGACCCTGCTAATAACAATTTTACAATTGGCATGAATGGTAAAAGGAAATTTAAAATAAATTCTTTTAACACAGTCTTACACATTGAGTCAGTCACAAATTCCCCGTGTAAAGGAAGAGAATCCAATGACATGGAAATTCTGGAAACAGAAATTTCAAAAGCATTATTTGGCACTCAGATAAGTAAAGCTGAGAAAAATAATATTTTGGAATTAATTAAAGCATTTCCAATGGCTTTCGCACATAGTACAAATGAACTTGGCCTTGTAAAAAATCATGAAATGAAGATTAGTTTAACCTGTGATATGGATAATATTCCTGCTAGTCTTAAAAAGAAACCATACCCTGCTTCACCAATGAAGAGGAAAGACATAGAGGACAATATTAAGATGTTATTGAATATGAATATTCTTGAGAAGGTTGAAACTACTCCAAAATATTGTGTAATATCACCAGTGCTAATTTCTTATGAACAAGATAAAGCAAGACTGTGCGGTGATCATAGAGCATTAAATACATTTACAGTAGATGATATTTATCCCTTGCCAAGTGTTGCCTCTATACATGCTACCCTTAAAGGTTTTAAATATATAAGTTGCCGAGATGGAAATAAAGGGTACCATCAAATTCCTGTTGAAAAGAATTCACAGAACTTTTTGTTGATAACAACACACATGGGAATTTATAAGTATGTCAGAATGCCATTTGGACCAAAAAATGCTCCATCAGTATTTCAGAAGTTAATGGATATAAAATTCCATAATGAAATTATTGAGGGATGGTTAATGGTATACATTGATGACATCATAGTGTTCTCAAAAACTTATGATGAACACTTAATCCATTTAAGGAAAGTATTTCAAAAAATGGATGAAATAAAAATGACCCTTTCATTAAAAAAATGTAAATTTGGGTTTGAATCTTTAAAAGTGCTTGGTCATATTGTATCTGGCTTACAAATATGTGTAGACCAAAATAAAGTGGCTGCAATAAAGAATATTGGCATTCCTCAAAATGTAAAGGATGTACAATCTTTTCTTGGAATGTGTGGTTATTATAGACAATATATAAAAAACTACCAATCAATTGCTGCACCACTGACCACACTGATAAAGAAATCAGAAGCTTTCATTTGAAATAATGAAAGACAACAAGCTTTTGATAAGTTGAAAGAATGTTTAATGACAGCTCCTATCTTGGGATTACCAGATTTCCAATTACCTTTTGTATTATATACAGATGCAAGTTTTATTGGACTGGGTGCTGCTTTGCATCAAAAACAACTTATTGAAGGAAAAATGTCAGAAGTAGTAATTTGCTATATTTCACGTACTCTGAGAAGTAGTGAATTGAAATATGTTGCTACTCAACTTGAATGTTTGGCAGTAGTATGGGCTCTTGAGAAGCTAAATTATTACCTTGAAGACCAAAAATTTGAGTTAATAACTGACTGTAGTGCAGTTAAGTCATTCTTAAACATGAAAACTCCTAATAGACACATGTTTAGATGGCAATTATCTGTACAAAAATACAGAGGCCGGATGACTATTACACATAGAGCAGGAACCTTGCACTCTAATGTAGATCTGTTATATAGAGTACCTCTGCCTAATAATGATGATAATCCTGCTTATGTTCCTGAGTCAGAGATTATTAACATTTATGGCATTTATATTGTAGATCTTGAGGATGAATTTATGCAATCAATTCTTGATAATTATAATTCAGATCCTGACTTGAGTAAACTCACTACAGTATTAAATGATCCATCTAATGCTTCAATGAATTTTTTAATAAAAACATTACCAAATAAGTATAAAGAGGCATTAGAAAAAGGAAAATTTTCCATTGAGGATGGTTTTATATATTACAGGAAAAAATTAAGTAATGTGATTGTAATTCCCCCTTCAATGAAGGAGTTAATGTTAAGTATATGTCATGATGATATATTAGCAGGTCATTTTGACTACCATAAAACATTAACCAGAGTAAAAAACACAGCTTGGTCGATTAACATATCTGAGGATGTTCAGAAATATGTTGAAACATGTGATTCTTGTCAAAAATCTAAAAGATTAAAAGGCAAAAGAGCTGGTTTATTACAACAAATTGAGCAACCAAAATCTCCATGGGAAATCATTAACATGGACTTTGTAACAGGTTTGCCAATAGAAGGGCATAAGATTTATAACTCCTGCAGGGTAATTGTAGATAGATTTACAAAGATGTGTTAATTTATTCCTACCCACAAAGAGGTTTCTGAAAAGGACTTAGCTTTTTTATGGTGGACACAAATGTTAAATACAGCAGGCTTCCCCAAAGCAATAGTTTCTGACAGAGATCCTAAATTTACTTCTGAGTTCTGGACATCACTTATGGATGTTTCAGGGTGTCAATTAAAACTTTCTACAGCACACCATCCACAAACTGATGGGCTAGCAGAAGGAATGATACAAACCTTAGAAGATATGATAAGAAGATACTGTGCTTTTGGTCTTAATTTTAAAGACAATGACAAATTCACGCTGTGGTCTTCCAACATTGGCAGGGGCCTTTGTTGTGTGATTTGGCGCGGTTTGTGCATGTCTTAATTGACATCTGTTAAAGAATTGGGTATTTTTCTGGTTTTATTCCGTGGATATTGGGTCTGCGGGTATGTGGGTGCTATCATTGGATAGCCCTGGTTTTTCTCTATATTTTATGACTTGTAGACATTTTTCATATTCTGAGTTTTAAGGGGTCATTTCCTCATTTTTTGTTTATAAAAGATTGCTGTTTAATTTTTTTTGTGTTTTACAGGCTAACCTTAGGTCTTAGGGATAAGTGCTTAGTACCATTTGATAGAGCTAATTTCTCTCTATATTTCATGTCTCAATGTTGTTATAGTGAAATTCTGTGTTTTAAAGGTTTTAGTAGTTGTAGCTAATTTTTCTAAGTAGATTAGTGGTTTTTATTGGTTTTCTGGCTTTAGGGAGGCCGGGCTGCTTCAGGCAGCATCTCCAACGTCGGGCGGCCTGCCCGCCTATGTTTTAGGAGGTTGGGGAGCGCTCCAGGAGGGTTTTTTATGCAATTTGGCGGGTACAGGCGCCAGATTGGTGGGTGCGCATGGGCTCTTAGTTAGTGGTCTGTGTGTACATAGTGAATAAGACAGTTTGGGGCAACCTTAATCATCATACAACCATCCGGAGGTGATCTCATTGTTCCTCATTCAGTTTTCACTGTTTTCTGGCCACAATTGGCTGTGTTTGTTGCAAGTAAGTTCTTCATTTAACTTAACTTTGGCAACTGTTTTCTCTGTTATAGTCTTGCAAGCTATAGCAAGTATTATTGCTGTCTCTGGTGTGGATTTTCAACCTAAATCAAGTATCTTTTCTGTCTCTCGTGTGAACTTTGTTCTACATTTCAGTTCTTTGGTATGGTAGTCTATCTGGTGACTACTTTCTTGGCTCATCAAGCAGTCAAGTGTGTTAAACAGGAGCTTTAGCAAAACAGGAACCAACTTACTTTAGCAAGTAAATCTCACTCTATTTTTCTAAAGGGAAAGGGGATTTTCTCTCTGGTTTTTCTCCAACTCCCTTGGTCAAGGCCGATAGCTAGTACTATAGGATTGTCTACAATGCATGATTGGGTAACCCTTATCCCAGTTTTAGAATTTGCATACAATAGTACAGTACATTCTGTCACTGGCAAGAAGCCATTTGAGTTATGGTTGGGTTATGTACCTAATACCCCTGCTAAAACTCTTAATAAGTTACCTAGATTGGATATCCATCCAGGTACTAAATCTTTTCTTCAGATGCAGGAATTATGCAGAAAACATGCTCAAGAATGTATAAATAAGGCGTTTGAGTATGAAAAGAAAAGATGGGATAAAGCCCATAAAGAACAAATGTTCAAAGAGGGTGATGAAGTCCTTATTTCAACACTACATTTCAATTTAAATGGTAATGTTAAATTGAAGGATCCATTCATTGGACCATTTGTAGTTAAAAAGATGGTTGGTAATAATGCTGTTGAGGCTATTCTATATGCACCATATGATAGAAAACATCCAGTATTTCCTATTTCTCTTATAAAACCATACCATTCTAATGATACTGCTCTATTTCCAAGAAGATCAGGAAGGCATAAACAGCAACCTGAGGAAATAGTTGAAAAGGCAGAAATTGAAAAGATACTTAAAAAAAGAAACCTTACAAAAGAAAAGGGAGTTGAGTATCTATTAAGATTTAAAAATAAATCAAGTGAATATGACCAGTGGATTCCAGAAAATGAAATCTCTGATCTTAAAAATCTCTTGAAAAAATTTAAATCTAAATAATACTGTTTTTTCAGTATATGTATTATAAAAATTATTTTTTATTTTTTATTTTTTATTTCACTCCTTAGTTTTAATTAAAATGTCTTAACATTTTTTATTGTTTTTTTTGGGGTGAGGGAGTGTCAACCTAAATATCCTTAGGACTGAGTATTTCTTATGCTTAAAATAAGATAACCTTAAGTAAATTAAGCTTATATCTTAATAATAAGGTTAAAATAATAATTTATTTTATTTTATTATATATATATATAATTAATATTCTATTATATAACTTATAATAGTTTAAATTTACTTATCCATGGCCTAATAATACTTATTAAGGTGTTAATGGAGTCATAATATACTTATCTTAAATGATATGAAGTAATTATTGACATACATAAGCTTATATGTATACATAAATCTCATATTCAGTGAAATATGAATATATTATGTATATTTAGGTATATAAGTGGGTTTTAGCCCCTTAATAGCCTATAAACTTTGTTTTTCCGCTTATTTTAGGTCATATGGACGAAATAAGTGGACTCACAACGCCTACAGAAGCATAGACACCTATATCAGGCGCATACACCCAGTTTGGACAACTTAATTTACTTCCTTGGATGGTTATTCACGGATTTATGGGTTGGAAGGACATTTCTGGGTTAATGTGGATTCTTGGGGATGTTATTGGGAGATTGGACATTTTATTTGTTTCCTTTATATGCTTTTAGTTTCATTAAATCTCTTTTGATTGTTTATTTTACCTGTTTCTTTATGGTATCCGCTTTTATCTGGATCTTCTATTTATGGTATGGATCTGTGTTATTATTAATAGTGATGGAGGGTCCTTACTGGAGGTCTGGGTGTTGAAACTTCTTGAAGTGGACGCCATGGGGAGGTGATGGGCCCTCACAGTGCTGTAATTGCTGGTGATAGCAGTGACATCATCTGGATTGAAGGTCTGTGCACTCCAGTGGATTTGGGTATAAGTAAGGAGGGATTTTGACGGTTATTTATCATCATTCAATTACTACAACTCCAAAAAACACTACTATACAATTATTAACATTTAGAAATATATTATAAAGCCATTATAAATTGATATTATCTTTATATAAGCTATAACTATATTTTATTCATCTATTTTCCACCACTAGCACGCATTTAAATCCAAGTATTGTGAGTTTTATTTGAGTAAAACTATTTTATTAGTTTTCCCCTGAGGTTTAATCACTAAATCATTTATCAATAAGTAGTAGGACCATAAATAAACACTATTATATCATACTTATATACTAGACTATACTGACAGAAATCTTCCATTTTAAAACACCTCTTTTTTCCACCAAATCAACCATGATTAGAGTTTCATATATTGCATATTGTGCTCCAGAAACATTTTTTTACTGAAAAATAATGTCAACTCTGTAACTTTATTTTTGTGTTGTTAAATACCTTATAAATAATTACAAACTTCTAACTTTGATACCCCCTATTAGGTGGTTTCAACTCTTCAAAATCCACACTTAAAAATCTACACTTGATCTTGATCAAATCCACAGTAATCTAAGTGCAGATCTCCAAAACACACTAGCCCCAAACCTCTGTATTTCAAAAGTGAAATATGTCAATTTTTTCACTCAAATCCATTCTTTATAACCCAAAAGATCTGATTTCACCATTAAATTCTATTTCACTTATTTTTAAGCATCATCTCATTTATAGGCAGCACTCTTCAGCATATTACTTTATAACTTCAAGCTTTTTACAACATTTACACTTCAATACCATACAAAAGTCATGCCTTCTTGGTCTCAAATCATGATAATCTACATCAAAGAGTAACTTTAATGGCTCTTGAACTCCTTTTATATTCTAATTCTGATTGTGATTGTGATCATGAAGATTTAATTTTATCAAAAATGGCCAAGAACAGTTACCTTCTTTACAGAAAGCCTCAAGTACTTCATACCCCCCAGTACATAATACAGATTCTTCTTAACCTATCTTTGTCTAGTTTTAGTCAATTATTCAGTACTTCTCAAGAATTTTTACTTATATTGGTTGATATTATTGAATATTACCCTGTGTTTCACAAAAATTCACAAAAACACAAACTTGATTGTTCAATTCAATTTATTTTCACACAATGTTGTATATGGAAAACCAAATTTTAAAGTATGGTAATTATTTTTGAATATTTTTGACTAAATGAAGAACTTTCACAACTTATTGACACTAATTAATTTTAAATGAAAACTAGTTGATTATGTATCTTAGATATAGAATGTATCTTTAGCCTTTAGACTCCAATGCATTTTGGGGGCATAGAAAATGTAAGAAAAGGAAAGAAAAATCTCCAAAATATTTTTCTCTTTTTAAAATTATACCAATTCCTCAGCTACTAAGACAAGATATATATTATATCATGGGTAAATGAAAGTCTATATAGATTTTAGAATATCTTTTTTATTGATTTCATAAATATTTTCTTGCTATACTTTCAGTTGGTTAAGTGATCTAGAGAACTCATAAAAAATACCACTCAGTGAATTCCTTTCATAAAAAATACAGATAAAATGTACCTAAAGATATGAATATAATTTTTAAGTAAATAGAGGAATATTTCTTAAAAATTATATCTGAATAGTATAGTGTACTTTAATTCTGATATTTGAGAGAAAAATATTGTTCATTTAGAGATTCACCTCAAAAATGTTACAGTGCTTTCATGTAAGAAGAGATGCACAAGATTAAATTTCAGGATTTTATAAAATTCAAATTCTCTACAAAGGAGGTAGAACTAGTATTATTCATCATTCCATTATTTTATTTGTAGAAAGACATCTACTTAATTTTTTTTTGTAAGAAAGATACAATAGATAACTTGAACCTTGACAATATAAACTGCTACCATTATAAAAATTAAGTTCTGATTGGTATAAATTTATTAAAACACTTTAAAATATATGTAAAAAAAAATCAGCTTTTTTATTCAAATTTTCTTAATTAAAGTTTTAGAGGATCATACTCTTGGTTGGTGAGATAAATAAATTTACAAGATAATTTTATAGCTCTAAAACTGCACCTTCTCCTCATGTTAGAAATATAGGTTATTTTTTTCAATTCTTTATTTGAAATAAGAAAATAAAACCTATAGGTAAAAATAAATTATATTATACATTTAATGTGTCAATATATTTGATACTTTCTAGAAACAAATACTATATAAATCCTCTTAAATATTTTAATCATCAAAATTCAATACATGAATAATTAATTTTTTACTTAATATATTTCAACTGAGAGTATTATGAATTTCCAGTGAAGATTAAAGCAGAAAAACAAGTTAATAAGTTAACTTTGATTGCACTTTAAATTTTTGAAAAATATTTTATGTTTATATTTTAAAACTTCTATTTTTATGCATTGGAATTGATTTAAACTTAAACATATAGATCTATATTAAAGAATGTGTTACTAGGAAGTACCTGCAATATTTTTATTTAAAAGATATTTTTTTTCTTTTGTTAAAGGATATTGAGTATCAATAGGAGCTCTGGAAACTATTTATGGATATTATAAGAATATAAACATACCTGTAGATTTTTTTCAGTCTATGAATTGAAAGCAAAATCATTTTATAATAATTGAAGATAAAATGACAGCTATTTAAATAATAATGTTTTATAAAAAATTATAATTTTTTTATTTATTCCCATAAATTCATAACATGTAGAAAAAATATTTTTGTTAAAAAAAATATACTTAGACTTACATTATAATAACTTTTTTTTAAATTTTAATAAATTAAAAGAACTTCTCACAGTTTAACTAAGGCTGAACCACAGTCATGCATAGGTTGTCATTGAGAGTTCAATCTAAGTTCTATCAAAGCTAAGATATTTAAATTTAAAATATTGTATGTATATTGTGATAAAATATTTTTAGAAATTAAGATATCTCAGAGAGTTGTTTCTTTTTCTGATTAAATAGTAATACATATATTAAGAAATTCTATACTTTTTTTCCCTGAGTGTTTAGTAATTACATTTATTTATTATGGTACATATAGTATTTGTCAGCCTGTATATCCCCAGGACTGAGTAAAAAGTGCTTATAAGTTAAGTTAAACACATGAACTATACATGGGAACAATAAATGAGAGTACACAAACAGTATACATAAGTAAAATTATGATAATATACAAAAAATGCCATTATAACACCTTATATACAGACATATATCCACCTTTTTTAGCTCTTATGTACTTAATATTAAGTTGGAATATGTTAGGGTAATCTTAAGAACCTTAAGTATAAGGCTACAAAATGGTTAAGTACACTTAAAGCTGTTATATTCATTGTTTTACGCAAAAAACAAGAAATGCACTTTATTTCACTTAAAAGTTGACTATATGTGCTATAAAATTGAGAATATCAAAAATGTGCTTTGACAGATCAATTGAGCTCATTTAGGACTATTGATTTGGCTATTTAAAAGCATAAAAATAACAGTTTTCAAATTTGGTGTTTTTTATGCCAGAAATGGCTTCTGTGTACTGGCCACATACTGCCTGCTTTTTTCCCGTGTGAATAGCTTCATTTTTAGCAAAGTTAGCTTTTTCACACTATAATTACCCCACATTCTACGCCCACTGTGGGGAAACATACTAAAATAGGCGACAGGCGCTTATTTAGTGTCCTAGCTTAATTAATAATGCATTGACCTTGTTTATATGCACTAATTTCATTAATAACCTCACTCTTGGCACTGTATTTCATCACCACGCTTAAATTCGCCTAATTTTAGTCAAGGATTTACCCGTGCAAGCGCCTTCCAAGGACTGCATGTAGTTACCCCACATCTCACGCTCTGTTTTAAGTTTTTTGGTGGTTTCTCAGTCAATTTTGGTTATTTTTGGATGGGAATTTCACGTAGTATAATGTCAGGATTAGCCCCTCCATTTCTACAGTAAATCCCCCTTATTCTTAAGCTATTTTTAACCTTAAAAAGTCTCCTTTAGTCTTTTATATTATTGTTTTATACGCATATACTCTCTTTTTGTCTTTTTCTTTAATTTGATGGATTTCCCTTATTATTACAGGATTTTGGCGGTTGTTACTTGTCTAATTATGTCATGGATCACTAGGGATGTTGATGGGCAGGTCTATTAGTGGATTTGAGGCGTCTTTTACTGTGTATTGAATGGTATATCAAGGGATTTATTGGGGAACTCAGTGTGTATAAAAGGAGGAGGTTTTTGGGTCTTGTTTCTACATTCTTTATCATTTACAATTTACCAATATAACCAAATAAATTACAATACATATCAATTAGTACTTTTATAAGACTTTTGAATAGTATCTGAATTATAAAATCTATTTTTCTACCAACTACAAAGATTTTAAGCCATATATAAAAATAGTGAGAATTATATTACTGAGACCTTTAATTTTGATTATATTTTACTACTTATTGGGTTTATATTACAGTATTCATATAGGACCATTAAAATCTTCTAGAAAACTGACCATTCAAGCTAGTTCACTTCCTTGTACTTGACCTTAGCCTGACAATCGGGGACCTTTCCTCAAGAATTCTGTTATAATCCAGTAAGTGAAAATTTCAAAATAAGGTGCACGTAAATAATATCCCTATAGAAATATTTAGATAATTACAACAGGTTGGGGTCACTTATATAGTAATTTCAGAAAAAGAAGCCCTGTTATATAATAAAATTGTGATATTGAATCAACAATTTTACCACTAATTTAACATAAAATTGTTATTAGTGGGAGTCTGTCAATAGACCAATTAAATTTGTGATCTTTGCAGATAATAAACCAATTAAACTGATTAATTGTTTTCTTTTAACAGGACTCTTAATCTTTTCTTTTTATTGGTTTGTAATATTCATTAAATATTTAGAGAAAATTTTACTGACAGTTGTTTTCTTTTAAATATAAAAACACGGCTACATATTGTAGACCAGTTAAATCAAGTGACCAGATAAAAAGCATATTTGACTTTTGGCACTTAAAGATTCACTTCATACCAATAAGTAAGCAATAAAATTTTCTTCAGTGGTATTGATAAATACTGATAAAACTCCTTTTTAAAGTTTTTCATATCTAAACTTTCTATTTTTTAAATTCCACGTGAAAATGTGTGACAACAATGACATTGTAAGTAATAAGGCAAAACCTTATAACTTAAGACCTAGAGCTGAAAGACCTGTTACAGGACATTCAAATGGAGGGCCAGGACTTTCCCATAATCAACAACACTCTGCCAATGTCTCTGGAGGAAAGGGAAAAGCTTTTAAAGCAGGTTTCAATAAAGAAGTCAAAAAATACATTACAAGAACAAGTTCACTCCCTATCCACCCTACTGAACACCTTGACAATAAGAGTCAACAACATAGTGGACCAGAGCAACAATCTGGAAAAGAGATCAGCTCAAGGTTTTATAGAATTCAACCAAGCTCTAGTGGACATAAAGACTCAACCACCAAAAGTGGCATCCAACAATTCCATAGCAACACCTCCAGCCCAAGAGGAGGACCAAAAAATTACAGTAAGCAAATGGAAATGGGATTGGTACGCCCAAAATTACAACAATCCTCCTCAACAAGGATCCAGCAGTCACCCTTACAGGGGAAAGCCAAGGAGAGGCAGGGGAAATGGGGTAAGACCTTGGTGAGTCATCCAACTTCTTATGATCAATTGCATCAACCTAAAAATGAATTACTTATAGGTAATGAGATTGATAAGGAAATATTGGATATAATTGATAATGATTTAAAAGATTATTCATTTGAAAAAAATATGTTAAACTTGTCTTTGCACAAAGACAATGTAGATAGTTTTATTGATCACCAGGATAATGCTATTAATATAAAATTGGAATCAAATGATGAGTCTTCTGAGTTGGACACAGAAAAAATAGAATATTTTTTAAAAGAAAATCCAATGGAATCAAAGATAATAAGTAAATTATTATTGAGAATTGAAAAATTGGAAGAGTTCTCAAAAGAGTCAAACAATAATACAGAAAAGGTATTATTACAGCTAACACAATCATTGAGTGCAACAGCCAATAGATTAAAAATTATTGAAAATTCAAATAATGAATTAGTCAATGAGAATAAGGGCTTAAAGTCTGAGATTAGAAATTTAGAAAATAAATTAGAACACTCTCAGAATATTATGGCTACCATTGAGGGACATGTTAAATCATCTTTTTCAAATGTAAATGACACCCTAACTCATGTACCAGTAATACAGGATAGGTTACAAAGAGTGGAAATAGAAGTAGCAAACATGTTGAAAAATACTGAAAGAATAAAAGATAACACTTCTTATGTAGCAAGAGTACCTGTTTTCATGAAACATGTAAATGAAACACCAATGATGGAACATGAACATAGTATCATGGGCTCTGAGAATAATAAATCAGTAAAAGATGAAATACATGATCATCTTTCTAAAGTAAGTGAATTACTCAATATTCCTCAGGTTAGGGAAGCAAAAACTAGCCAAAAGAACTGGCCTAAGTTAGATCAGTACCCATCTTTTGACAGAGATTCAAAATCTGATTGGCAGCAATTCATACAAAGAATTGATAACTTAAAATTTTCATACAAATTACCTGATGAAGAAATTACTTCAAAGTTAATATCTTTATTTACAGATGTGGCCTTATTATGGTTTGAATCTGTATTGAGTGAGTGAATTAATAACTCCTGGAATGAATGGAAGGCACTAATTGAAAGGCGATTTGGTGGCCCAAAATTTAGAATCACTCAACAAAGATTGTATGAAAAGGCCAGATATAATCCAAATGCTGGAGATAAACCTATGGTATTTTTAATGAATTTAATAAAAATCATGAAAGCTATTGATCCAAAAATGGATTATGAAGAGTGGAAAGAAAAGATAATATACAAGTTACCTATATCAGTTAGAGACATTATTGTAGCTAGAACTGAAACCATCAGAGATACCTATGGGTTCATTAATATATGCAATGAAATATTATTAAACCAGAAATATGAAACCAAGTATATTAATTACAGACAAAGTGTTGACGTGGTAAAACCTACTACAAGTAAATTACCAGTGGAGAAGAAAAAACCTTCAGCTCCCCTTGTCCCTAAAAGACAAGAGAATAACACTTGTTATAAATGTAATGAACCTTGGGTTAAGGGTCACACATTTAAGAAAAGAATAAATGTTATTGAAACCTCCCAGAATTCTGAACCAAGTAATCATGAAGATGAAAATATGGAATCCAGTGAGGATTGTAAAAGTAACATATCTTACAGTGATGATGAGAATGAGATATTTGTATTAGAACAGGATATCATGTTCCTGAATGATGCTATACCTCATACAGATACATCTTTAACTTCCATTGAAGAAGCTGAAATAATTAAAGATGTATCTCTTGATACTTACAAAATATCACCTATCAGAGCACCTGTTATTATATGTGGAAGAGAAATGAATGCCATTCTTGACACTGGGGCTGCAGGTAGTGTAGTTTCTATTAATACATTAATGAAATTTGACAGTAAGTATAAGGAAAAACTAGAACCTGTTCAGACAAAGAACTGGAGGGGTTTTGGTTCAATATTAAATCCAATTGGCAAATACAAAACTGCTGTATTCTTTAAATATAATAATGGATATGTAAGAGCAGTTTGTGAATTTTTAGTAATGGATAATAATAATTGTAGTGATTGGTTTATTATTGGCAATGATTTATTGACAAAATTTGAAATTAAACTAGATCCTGCAAACAGTTGTTTCACCATAGGAGTGAATGGTAAGAGAAAATTCAAGATATGTTCTGAAAATTCAGTGTATGCCATTTCTCCTAGAGAAGAACAACTACAAGGTGGAAGAACCACCAATGAAGTGGGTGAATTGGAAAATGAAATCCACAAGGCCTTTTTCAGCCCTCAACTCTCAAAAATTGAAGAAGAAAATATTTTGAGATTTATTAAATCATATCCTATGGCATTTGCTCATGGTTCAAATGAATTAGGATTGGTCAAAGACCATGAGATGAAAATCTCTCTAAGCTGTGATTTGGATAATATTCCTGGCAGCCTAAAAAAGAAACTTTACCCAGCATCTCCTGCAAAAAGGAAAGATCTTGAAGACAATATAAAAATGTTGTTGGAAATGGGTATTGTTGAAAAAGTGGACACAACACCTAAGTATTGTGTCATTTCACCAGTATTGATCTCTTATGAAAAAGATAAGGCAAGATTATGCGGTGATTATAGAGCTCTGAATACATGCACAGTAGATGATATTTACCCTCTACCAAAGATAGCTTCTATCCATGCTACTTTACAAGGAGAAAAATATATTTCCTGTCTCAATGGAAACAAAGGTTACCACCAGATTCCTGTGGAAAGAAATTCTCAAAATTACTTATTAATAACCACACATATGGGTATATATAAGTATGTGAGAATGCCATTTGGCCCAAAGAATGCGCCTTCAGTCTTCCAAAAATTGATGGATAGTGTTTTTCATCAGGAAATGGTTGAAGGATGGCTATTCGTCTATATTGATGACATCATAGTGTTTAAAAAAACATATGATGAACATTTAAATTACCTGAAAAGAGTCTTTCAAAGAATCGATGAAATTAATATGACAATTGCATTAAAGAAATGTAAATTTGGATTCCAATCTTTGAAGGTACTTGGACATGTTGTATCTGGATTACAAATTTGTGTTGACCAGAATAAGGTGGCAGCAATAAAAAACATTGGTATACCTAATAATGTAAAATAAATTCAGAGTTTTTTAGGTATGTGTGGATATTATAGACAATATATAAAATATTACCAATCTATTGCAGCTCCTTTGTAAATATTAATCAGGAAGAATGAGGCTTTCATTTGGAATAATGAAAGACAACACGCCTTTAATAAATTAAAGGAATGTTTAATGACAGCTCCAATTTTGGGACTTCCTGATATCACCTTACCTTTTATCTTGTACACTGATGCAAGCTTCATAGGTTTAGGTGCTGCTTTACAGCAAAAACAGATAATAAATGGAAAATTAT
This sequence comes from Hemileia vastatrix, assembly GCA_030280995.1. Classification (NCBI taxonomy): domain Eukaryota; kingdom Fungi; phylum Basidiomycota; class Pucciniomycetes; order Pucciniales; family Zaghouaniaceae; genus Hemileia; species Hemileia vastatrix. The sequence continues at coordinate 14,872,986 of JASXTE010000009.1, read as the reverse complement.
CTGAAGTAGCTATCTGTTATATATCCAGAACCTTAAGAAAAACTGAATTAAGGTATGGTGCCACACAGTTAGAATGTTTAGCCGTGGTGTGGGCTTTGGAAAAGCTTCATTACTATCTGGAAGACCAGAAGTTTGAACTTATAACAGATTTCAGTGCAGTAAAATCATTGCTAAACATGAAAACACCTAATAGGCACATGTTTAGATGGCAACTAGCTGTACAAGAGTACAGAGGAAGAATGACAATCACTCACAGAGAAGGAACATTGCATTCTAATGTGGATTTATTATCTAGAAGTCCTTTGCCAAATGATGCTGAAAACCCAGCTTATGTACCTGAAAATGATGTTATACATATATTTGGGATTTATATAGTGGATTTCAAAGAAGAATTTATGCAAACTATATTAGAAAATTATTCATCTGATAAAGATTTGTCTAAACTTTCTACCATTCTTAATGATCCAACAAATGCCTTCATGAGTGCATTAATTAAAAACTTCCCTCCAAAGTATAAAAATGCATTGGAAAAAGGTAAATTATCATTTGAAGATGGATATATATATTACAGAAAAAAGTTAAGTAATGTTATAGTAATACCACCTTCTATGAAAGAGTTAATGTTGAGTACATGTCATGATGACATCTTAGCTGGTCATTTTGACTTTAACAAAACATTAACCAGAGTTAAAAATACAGCCTGGTGGATAAACATGAAAGAAGATGTACAAAAATACATTGAAACATGTGACTCTTGTCAGAAATCTAAAAGATTAACTGGTAAGAGAGCTGGGTTGTTACAACAAATAGAGCAGCGAAAAGCTCCATGGGAAATTATAAACATGGATTTTGTAACTGGCTTGCCATTAGCAGGAAAAGAAAGTTTCAATTCTTGCTGGGTAATTGTGGATGGATTAACAAAAATGTGTAAGTTTATCCCTACCCATAAAGAGGTATCTGAAAAAGACTTGGCATTATTATGGTGGACTCAGATGATGAATACTGCTGGGTTCCCCAAAGCCATAATCTCTGACAGAGATCCTAAATTTACTTCAGAGTTCTGGACATCTTTGATGGAAGTATCAGTTTGTCAATTGAAATTGTCTACAGCACACCATCCACAAACTGATGGGCTGGCTGAGAGAATGATACAAACTCTAGAAGACATGATCAGAAGATGTTGTGCCTTTGGATTAGAATACAAAGACAATGATAAATTCACACATGACTGGGTAACATTGATTCCTGGCCTTGAATTTGCTTATAATAGCACAACTCATTCTGTAACAGAGAAGAAACCATTTGAACTCTGGCTGGGATACGTACCAAATACCCCAGTAAATCATTTAAATAAATTACCAAGGTTAGATATACACCCTGGTACTAAATCCTTTATTCATATGCAACAAATGTTTAGAAAGCACACAGAAGAATGCATGCAAAAATCATTTGAATATGAAAAGAAAAGGTGAGACAAATCTCATAAAGAATTTGAATTTAAAAAGGGAGATGAAGTCCTCATATCAACACTACATTTTAACTTACAAGGTAATGTTAAATTAAAGGATCCCTTTGTAGGACCTTTTTTAGTAAGCAAAAGGGTTGGTAATAATGCAGTGGAAGTCATATTATATGCTCCATATGATAGGAAACATCCAGTTTTCCCTAACTCATTATTGAAACCTTACCATGCAAATGATCCTGACTTATTTCCAAAAAGAAGGGGAAGGCCTAAAAAGCAACTTAAAGAAATTGTGGAAAAATCAGAGATTGAAAAAATACTCAAGAAAAGAATCCTTACTAAAGAAAAAGGAACTGAGTATTTATTAAGATTTAAAGGGAAATTAAATGAATTTGATAAATGGATACCTGAAAAAGAAATTTCTAATTTATCCACCCTTCTTAAAAAATTAAAACAGAAATAAATTTCTGTTCAACCAGCTGAGGGGTTAAAAAACCAGTACTCATAATATTTTATTATGTTTTATTTCTTTAAAGTTTAATCTTTAATGCTACAGAATTATTCTGAATACCTGAAAATTACAAATAAATAAATAAAATGTATAACTTATCATTTTTTTTATTGTTTTTTTTGGGTGGGCGAGTGTCAGCCTGTATATCCCAAGGACTGAGTAAAAAGTGCTTATAACTTAAGTTAAACACATGAACTATACATGGGAACAATAAATGAGAGTACACAAACAGTATACATAAGTAAAATTATGATAATACACAAAAAATGCCATTATAACACCTTATATACAGGCATATATCTACCTTTTTTAGGTCTTATGTACTTAATATTAAGTTGGAATATGTTTGGGTAATCTTAAGAGCCTTAAGTATAAGGCTACATAATTTTTAAGTACACTTAAAGCTGTTATATTCATTGTTTTACGCAAAAAACAAGAAATGCACTTTATTTCACTTAAAAGTTGACTATATGTGCTATAAAATTGAGAATATCAAAAATGTGCTTTGACAGATCAATTGAGCTCATTTAGGACTATTGATTTGGCTATTTAAAAGCATAAAAATAACAGTTTTCAAATTTGGTGTTTTTTATGCCAGAAATGGCTTCTGTGTACTGGCCACATACTGCCTGCTTTTTTCCCATGTGAATAGCTTCATTTTTAGCAAAGTTAGCTTTTTCACACTATAATTACCCCACATTCTACGCCCACTGTGGGGAAACACACTAAAATAGGCGACAGGCGCTTATTTAGTGTCCTAGCTTAATTAATAGTGCATTGACCTTGTTTATATGCACTAATTTCATTAATAACCTCATTCTTGGCATCTTATTTCATCACCACGCTTAAATTTGCCTAATTTTAGTCAAGGATTTACCCGTGCAAGCGCCTGCCAAGGACTGCATGTAGTTACCCCACATCTCACGCTCTGTTTTAAGTTTTTTGGTGATTTCTCAGTCAATTTTGGTTATTTTTGGATGGGAATTTCACGTAGTATAATGTCAGGATTAGCCCCTCCATTTCTACAGTAAATCCCCCTTATTCTTAAGCTATTATTAACCTTAAAAAGTCTCCTTTAGTCTTTTATATTATTGTTTTATATGCATATACTCTCTTTTTGTCTTTTTCTTTAATTTTGATGGATTTCCCTTATTATTACAGGATTTTGGCGGTTGTTACTTGTCTATTTATGTCATGGATCACTAGGGATGTTGATGGACAGGTCCATTAGTGGATTTGAGGCGTCTTTTACTGTGTATTGAATGGTATATCAAGGGATTTATTGGGGAACTCAGTGTGTATAAAAGGAGGAGGTTTTTGGGTCTTGTTTCTACATTCTTTATCATTTACAATTTACCAATATAACCAAATAAATTACAATACATATCAATTAGTACTTTTATAAGACTTTTGAATAGTATCTGAATTATAAAATCTATTTTTCTACCAACTACAAAGATTTTAAGCCATATATAAAAATAGTGAGAATTATATTACTGAGACCTTTAATTTTGATTATATTTTACTACATATTGGGTTTATATTACAGTATTCATATAGGACCATTAAAATCTTCTAGACAGCTGACCATTAAAGCTAGTTCACTTCCTTGTACTTGACCTTAGCCTGAAAGTATTCATAAATTAAGAAATTAAGAAAAAAATATAATTTTATCATTATATCTTGTGGTATATCTGTATTTGAAGCCCATGATTCATGTAGAAGATTTTTTTCACCTCACTAGCAGAACTCACTTGTACATTCTAAACTATGTAAGCTCACCTAATGAGGCCTATGACAATGGTTTAAAATTTAATCAAAGTTTTTTGGTTAAAATTATTTTCTAAAATACCTATTATTTTTTTCATATATGTATTTATCAGCCAAATTACATAAAAAATTTTGAAAGAAAATTTTTTCTAATATTATATGGGTATTTTTTATATCATATTACTTCTAATTCATTATATTACAATGTATATAAATAATTATCAATACATCTGTATGTTGAGTTCAAGAACAATTATAAAAATCCATACACCATAATTCAAAAATAATTTACATGATAAAGTAAATTTACAGCTTTTGTGTCATCCAGGCTATTCCAGGAGCCCAGTGAATGATATGTTTACTTATAGGACCTGAAAGAGGGCGTAATAATTGTATTTAATGTATATAAATTAATATTTTATTGCATAATAAAATTATATAAGTATCTTATTACATATAAGTGTTATATTAATTTTATTGTTAATATAAATTTTTATACATTTAAATTAAACATAATATATTTTATATTCTACAAATAATGGCACATTTTTATGTATTTAATAATTATAAATTTATATTTAATTAATTAAAAACATATATTATAATTATAAGTGTAAAATTGACTTATAATATAATTAAATTAATTATTTACATTTATATATTAAATAACATCTTTCATATAGTATTAAACAATAATTAATGGCGCTTCTTTTGACCCTTAATTGTGTCAGGAAGAAAATTAAATAAATTATAATACTTATTTTATAAAGTATTATTATAATTTCTTAAATTAAATTAATTTATTGTTTCAGTTATACTAGTATTTAATTACATAAGTGAAAACAATTAAATAATATAAATTTACGCTGATTTAAATTGATTGCATACCTTGTTGCGTCAAAACATGTTATTTGTTTCACTTAGAAATGCTGAAAACGGATTGTAATACTTGTTTTGATTTGTTTTTCCCATAGTTCTTAGATCACATGGTTGTTTAGTTACTTATTATTTTATATTAACTGATTTGGGGAATTTAGGATGGGAATTTTACATTCTTAATTGGGATACTTATTATTTTTCGTATATTTTTCTCTTAATTACTATGTTACAAATGTCTTCTTTTATCTTCTTGTTTTACTTCATTACTCTTTTGTATATAGTCATTTGTAGCGCTTCAGAGGACCCATTTCCTATAAAAGGGCCTTGGATAATCCCCTGTAGAAGCATCACTTACTATACACTCAACAAATTAAATATACTTTTACATTACATTTATATTCTTTTTATTAGTAATAAAATTCTAATTAAAATTCTATATAACAATTAAAAGGTTGCTTTAAGTCTGATAGTAATCACAGTGTCTGCTGCACATAGCCCTTACATTAGAATAATATTAATATTTAATAAGAACCTCACTTTTGTCACCTCCCAATAAAACCGTCGTTGATTTTCCTCAATAAATTAAATAATTTTTATAATTTTTATTTCTTTTATTACCCATAATCCTTTCCTCCATCTCCTCTTCTACTTCTTCCTATTTTTTCTTCCTCTCTTCTAGACGAGTGACTGACAACTGGGTGTGTCTGACCTGCAGGAAAAATTCTCAACCTCAACCATCAGTAATGGAATGAATGAGAATGCTGTCAATAAGCTGCATAAAAATAAAGGAAAAGAACCTGAAAAAAGTTCATCCTTTCTTCCTCATATTTCAACCATTAAACAAACTGTCAATGAGTCTGTAAAATCTTTTGCTACTAGCAAAAAATCTTGTGATGGTCATGCATTAGCTGTTTCTGTAAATAATGAAATTTCTGAACACCTGGCTAAACTTTAGGAATTATTAATGATGAATAATTCAAACCAAAAAGTGGACCATCCCAGTAGTCAGAAAAATTGGCCTAAGTTAGACCAATATCCTACCTTTGATGGTGATTCTTCCTCTGATTGGCAACACTTTATCCAAATAATTGATAATTTAAAGAGATCTTATAAACTACCTGATGAGGAAATTGTTTCTAAGCTAATTTCTTTATTTTCCAATGTAGCCTTGATGTGGTATGAATCTGTTCTTTTAGATAACAATCATTATACATGGAATGATTGGAAATCCTTGATTGAGAATCAGTTTGGTGTTTCAAAATTCAGGTTAGCTCAGAAAAGACTGTATGAGAATACTAGATATGTATCCTCCTCTGTTGAAAAGCCCAATGTTCTTCTTATGAAAGTGACAAAAATCCTAAGTACAATTGATCCGAAGATGGATTATGATATTTGGAGAGATAAAATCTTGTATAAATTACCAAATTCTCTTAGAGATTTGATTGTGGCTAGAACTGAGCATGTAAGGGAAAATTCTTCTTTCATTAATATCTGTAATGAGGTACTACTCAACCATAGATATGAACCAAAGAATTACCTTGTTAAATCTTATAATGATCAGATTAAACCTTCTACAAAGCTCCCAGAAAAATGTGGTAAACCCTCTGCCCCAGTTGCACCTAAAAAATATGCAACAAATACTTGTTATAAGTGTAACAAACCATGGCAGAAGGGTCATGTTTGTGACAAGAAAATTCATCTTGTTGAACAAAATGAAGACACTGATGAAGTTGAAATTGATGTCAATAATTCTTCTAGTGACTGTGAAAGTAATATCTCCTATGACAATGAATCTTTTAAAGATGTTTTAATGTTGGAACAGGATGTCCATTGTTTAAATAATATATCTGAAGAATGTGTATTGGATTTATCTTCAGTAGAAAATTCTGAGATAATTAAAGATATTACTAACAATTCTATACCTATATCCCCTTTGAAGGCACCTTTTATAATTAATGGTAAAAATGTTAATGTAGTTCTTGATTCTGGTGCTGGAGGAAGTGTAGTGTCGGAAAAAGCTTTGGCTTCAGTGGATAAGGAATATTTGAGTAAATTATTACCTATAACTTCTGAAAAATGGAGAGGGTATGGCTCTACGTAAATTCCTATTGGCAAATACAAAAACCTCTGTATTCTTCAAATATAATGGTGGTTTTGACAGAACTATTTGTGAATTTGTTTTCATGAAAAATGATAATTTAAGCAATTGGTTTATTATGGGAAATGATATTTTAACCATGTTTGGTGTGAAATTGGACCCAGCAAATAATTAATTTACCTTAGGAATGAATGGCAAAAGGAAATTCAAAATTTCCTCTTCTAGAAAACCTTCTGGGCATCTGTTAAAGTCTTGTAACTCACTAATCCAGTGTAAAAGCAGAACAACAACTGAAATGGATGATTTATTAAATGAAATAAATACTGCTTCTTTTGGTGATCAGTTAACTAGTGACCAAAAGGATTCTATTATTGCCTCTATTACCTCTTTCCCTATGGCTTTTGCTCATGGTTCTCATGTCTTGGGAATTGCTAAGGAAATAATGAAAATTACCTTATCCTGTAACTTAAGTGATATTCCTCCTAGTCTTAAGAAATAACCATATCCTGCTTCTCCAACAAAAAGAAAGGATATTGAAGATAATATTGCAACATTATTAAAAATGAATATCATTGAGAAAGTGGATGTCACCCCCAAATATTGTGTCATCTCCCCAGTCTTAATTTCTTATGAAAAAGATAAGGCTAGATTATGTGGAGATTACAGAGCTTTAAACACTTATACTGTTGATGATATTTATCCTTTAACCAGAATTAATTCAATACATGCTACCTCGCAAGGTGCAAAATTTATTAGTTGTCTGGATGGTAATAAAGGATATCATCAAGTTCAAGTTGAGAAAAATTCTCAAAACATTTTGCTTATTGCTACTCATATGGGAATATATAAGTATGTTAGGATGCCATTTGGCCCTAAAAATGCTCCTTCAGTTTTCCAAAAAGTCATGGATAACACCTTCTATCAAGAAATAATTGAAGGATGGCTCATGGTTTATATTGATGACATCATTGTTTTTTCTAAAACTTTTGATGAACATATGATTCACTTGAATAGAGTTTTCCAAAAAATGGATGAAATCAATATGACCTTATCCTTAAAAAAGTGTAAATTTGGTTTTCAATCTTTGAAAGTCCTTGGCCATGTTGTGTCAGGCTTACAAATTTGTGTAGACCAAAACAAAGTTTCTGCCATTCAAAATGTGAAAGCACCAACTTCTGTAAGAGAAATCCAAAGTTTTTTGGGTATGTGTGGCTATTATAGACATTATATTAAAAATTATCAGGTCATAGCCTTGCCTCTTACAAAACTGACCAGAAAAGATGTTGCCTTTCTCTGGAATAATGACTGTCAAAAAGCTTTTGATACATTAAAAATTTGCTTAATGACAGCCCCTATATTGGCTCTTCCAGATTTTAACAAACCATTTGTCCTGTATACAGATGCTAGCTTTATTGGTCTGGGTGCTGCCCTTCACCAGAAACAAATTATTAATGATAAATCCTCAGAGGTTGTAATTTGTTATATTTCAAGAGCCTTGAGAAATAGTGAATTGAAATATGGTGCCACTCAATTAGAGTGCTTTGCAGTTGTTTGGGCTCTTGAGAAGCTTCATTACTATCTAGATGACCAAAAATTTGAATTGGTAACTGACTGCAGTGCTGTGAAGTCTCTCTTAAACCTGAAGACACCTAACAGACATATGTTCAGGTGGAAACTTGCTGTTCAAGAATACAGAGGACGGATGGCAATTATCCATAGGGCTGGAAATGTTCTTTCCAATGTTGATATGCTCTCCAGATTTCTTCTGCCAAATAATGACTCAAATAGTGCTTATGTACCTGAAGATGATACTGTTCTTATCCATGGTATATTTATAGTTGATATGGAAGAGGAGTTATTACAATTAATACTGGATTCATATGATAAAGATTCTGATTTAAATAAATTGGTTACTATCTTAAATGATCCTAAGAATGCTTCAATTCAAGCATTAATAAAAACTCTTCCTGCAAAGTACCAAAATGCTTTAAATAAAGGAAAGTTTTCTATTGAAGATGTTTATATATATTATAGAAGAAAGCTTACTAATGTGATTGTAATTCCTCCTTCTATGAGAGAAACTATCCTCAAACTTTGTCATGATGAAATATTGGCTGGTCATTTTGATCTTGTGAAAACATTAATTAGAATCAAAAACACTGCTTGGTGGGCTAATATGTCTGAAGACACAAAATTATATGTTGAATCTTGTGATTCCTGCCAAAAATCTAAAAGGTTGACAGGTAAGAGAGCAGGGTTATTACAACATATTGTAGCACCTAATACTCCCTGGCAAATCATTAATATGGATTTTGTCCCTGGTCTTCCTGTTGCAGGTAAAGACAGCTTTAACTCTTGTTGGGTAATAGTAGATAGATTCACAAAAATGTGCAAATTTATTCCAACCCACAAAGATGTATCCACCAAAGAATTAGCTTTCTTATGGTGGTCTTACATGTTTAATATTATTGGTTTTCCAAAAGCCATTATCTGTGATAGGGATCCTAAATTTACTTCTGAGTTTTGGACCTCTTTAATGGATATTTGTGGCTGTGAGTTAATATTGTCTACAGCTCACCATCCTCAGACTGATGGTCTAGCTGAGAGAATAATTCAAACTCTGGAAGATATGATTAGAAGGTATTGTGCCTTTGGTTTAGAATATAAAGACAATGACAGATTTACTCATGATTGGGTCACTCTATTGCCTGGTCTTGAATTTGCATATAATAGCACTGTTCATTCTGTCACTGAGAAAAATCCTTTTGAGCTTTGGTTAGGTTATGTCCCACATACTCCTGCTCAGATTCTCAATAATAAATTACCTAAGTTGGAACTACACCCTGGTGTAAAATCTTTCATGCAAATGCAACAGCTATGCAGAAAACATGCACAGATCTGTATTGATAAAGCATTTGAATATGAAAAGAAAAGATGGGATAAATCCCATAAAGAATACACATTTAACAAGGGTGATGAAGTGTTGATCTCTACTGTCCATTTCAATTTACAAGGTAACTACAAATTAAAAGATCCTTTTGTAGGACCATTTGTTGTTAAAAGAATGGTTGGTGATAATGCAGATGAAGTTGTATTGTATTCTCCATATTATAGGAAACATCCTGTTTTTCCCATTTCTTTGCTTAAGCCTTATACTTCCAACAGTGACTTATTGCCCAAAAGAAGGGGAAGACCTAAGAAAAACCCTCAGGAAGTCACAGAAACAGCAGAATCTGATAAAATTCTCAATGATAGAATTATCACTTCTGAAAGAGGTACTGAATATTTATTGAGATATAAAAACAAATCATCTGAACATGATGCATGGATACCTGGCAAGGAGATTTCAAATCTGCCTACTCTGTTGAAAAAGTACAAAAAGAAAAAATCTTAGCATTTTATTTATTGTTTTTTTTAGAGTGAGGGAGTGTCAGCCAGGATATTCCAGGTGCCCAGTGAATGATATGTTAACTTATAGGACCTGAAAGAGGTCGTAAGAATTGTATTTAATGTATATAAATTAATATTTTATTGCATAATAAAATTATATAAGTATCTTATTACATATAAGTGTTATATTAATTTTATTGTTAATATAAATTTTTATACATTTAAATTAAACATAATATATTTTATATTCTAAAAATAATGGCGCATTTTTATGTATTTAATAATTATAAATTTATATTTAATTAATTAAAAACATATATTATAATTATAAGTGTAAAATTGACTTATAATATAATTAAATTAATTATTTACATTTATATATTAAATAACATCTTTCATATAGTATTAAACAATAATTAATGGCGCTTCTTTTGACCCTTAATTGTGTCAGGAAGAAAATTAAATAAATTATAATACTTATTTTATAAAATAGTATTATAATTTCTCAAATTAAATTAATTGATTGTTTCAGTTATACTAGTATTTAATTACATAAGTGAAAACAATTAAATAATATAAATTTACGCTGATTTAAATTGATTGCATACCTTGTTGCGTCAAAACATGTTATTTGTTTCACTTAGAAATGCTGAAAACGGATTGTAATACTTGTTTTGATTTGTTTTTCCCATAGTTCTTAGATCACATGGTTGTTTAGTTACTTATTATTTTATATTAACTGATTTGGGGAATTTAGGATGGGAATTTTACATTCTTAATTGGGATACTTATTATTTTTTGTATATTTTTCTCTTAATTACTATGTTACAAATGTCTTCTTTTATCTTCTTTTTTTACTTCATTACTCTCTTGTATATAGTCATTTGTAGCGCTTCAGAGGACCCATTGCCTATAAAAGGGCCTTGGATAATCCCCTGTAGAAGCATCACTTACTATACACTCAACAAATTAAATATACTTTTACATTACATTTATATTCTTTTTATTAGTAATAAAATTCTAATTAAAATTCTATATAACAATTAAAAGGTTGCTTTAAGTCTGATAGTAATCACAGTGTCTGCTGCACATAGCCCTTACATTAGAATAATATTATTATTTAATAAGAACCTCACTTTTGTCACCTCCCAATAAAACCGTCGTTGATTTTCCTCAATAAATTAAATAATTTTTATAAATTTTATTTCTTTTATTACCCATAATCCTTTCCTTCATCTCCTCTTCTACTTCTTCCCATTTTTTCTTCCTCTCTTCTAGACGACTGAACGAAATTTTGTATCCTATCTAAAATGCTAATGTATGTGTAAAGATACTTTGGAGTTAATTGTTTCACCTTATATATTTTATGGAAGTGAACTCTGTTTTTTGGGTAAAGAACAGAGTCTATCCTCCTATTTTCACATTCAGTTTTCACCAATCCCCAATCCTTTCAATTCTATCAACACATGCTTGCCTTCCCTCCCCACCTCTTTTGCTACCCTCCCAGCCCCATTGTATGCCATCCTCTTTTGATCCCCATTTCACCCCTCCCAACCTCTCCCTGACCCTTTTCTTCATTCAAAATGCCTCAGAAACCCTTAATCTTCCCTTCCAACTCTTTCCCAACCTTTTTGCTACCCCATATACCCTTTTTCACCTCTCTCTCTAGCCTCCTTAACCCTTGTAGCCCCATTCCTCCTCTTTACCATGCCTTTAAAATCCTTGAACCCAGATTTCCTCCCTTTCAACTCAGTCCCTATTTCTGTATATAAAAATAAAGTGTTAGGGAGGAATGGGGAGGTAAGCAAACTTGAAGGAGAGGAGTGGAGAGGGGTGGATAGGGGTTGAAAATGATGAAGAAGGGAGTGAAAAGTGTGGGAAGAAAGACAATAGGAGGAAAAAGGAATATTTCAAAGGGAAAAGAGTGGGATATTCTTGAGAGGGATTAAAAAAAACAATAAAAGAAGATAGTAATACAAAATAAATATACAAAAAATATAAAATATATAAAATATGTTACAATGATTTGGCACAGAAATTCCTTGAATCCTAAAAATCCACAAGTCCTATACTGTTATTTTCTTTGTTTACTTAAATCAAATAAAAATCTACATTAATATATTTTGAAAATTTTGGAGATGAAGTGAAATAAATTTTAATAAATATTAGTATGAAAATATTATGTTATTTACTAATAAAATATAGTATGTCAATTGAATTTGAAAATTATATGTCTAAGTAAAGTCTTTGTAACATCATTTTTAAGATTTTTGCACCTTCTTTAGATATTTTAATGATTTATAATATTGAATACTATCTAGTCATAAAATAAGTATATAACACCACGCAATATGGGGGGCGGACTTGCTAGCAAGTCCGCAACCTTGAACCCTAATTCATATTATTTTCAGCACACATTGAGGTGGTGATGAAACAATCATGAAGAAATATTGAATTTACTTTGAAAACACCTTGAAACTGATTTGAACCTTCATTGAACCACAGTTGATTAATAGTTCAAAAAATATTCACAGCAGGAAAAAAGTGTGCACTAGATGTCTAGTGCTTTTTTTTGCTTCCTGAATTGATTCCTGGTAGAATTACAAGTGGGACTTCCATCTGATGCCTCCCTCCCCTAATTCTCCCTTATCTTCAATCTGACTTCCTATCCTACCCCCTTATCTCATTTCTAAACTTGCCATCTACTTACCCATTTTCCCTATTCCTTTCCTTCACAGTGAGAAAACAACTCTCCTCTCCTTCCCCCCCTCTCCCTTCTCTTCTCTTCATTTCTCACACCTCCCCCAGACCCTCACTCACCTTTCCCAGCCCACTGTCATTATTTAGTTTTATTTTACTTTGTATTTTTTTCATTTTTCATGTTTCTTCCCTACAAAAATCTTCCTTTTTCAACGATTGGCCACATTTTTTTAGTAAACACAAGCAACTCAAATTCTGAAATATGTATTTAGTTACATTATTTACCACTTGGAATGGGTTATAATTCCTCAAAATTTTATTCCTTGTTATTTCTAATTTATACATATTAATTATTCTCAAGTTTATAAAAAGTTGGCTACTTCCCAAGCCCTTGCATGCCTCCCCAACACTTTTTTCACCTCTTCAATCTCATCGCTCACCTCCCCCAGAAAAATAAAGGAACTGGGGAAGGCTGGGGAAGGTGAGAGAGGGGCTTTACAGGGCTGGGAGAGGTTATAAAATCCCCTAACCCACTTCGGGAAGGCTGGAAAAGGTGAGCAAGGGTCCTTAAAGGGCTAGGAGAGTTGATAAAAGCCTCTCACCTACTACTCACAGCCCTACTTAGTCTTTACAGCACCTCGTTCACATCTCCAGCCAAATTAAGGGACTTGGGAAGCTGGGGGAGGTGAGCGAGGGGCTTTGAAAGTCTGTGGGAGGTAATAAAATCCTCTCACTCACTTCTCCCAGCCTTCCTTAGTCTTTACAGCACCTCGCTCACATCTCCAGCCAAAGTAAGGGACTGGGGGAGGCTGGAAGAGGTGAGTGAAGGGCTGGAAAGATTGGGAAGGTGAGAAAGGGCTAGGGGAGGTAAGCGAGAGCTGGGGGATGTGGACAATAAACTGGGGAGGTGAGTAATAGTTTTAGAATGTGAGAGAAAGGCTGGTGAGGGCTAATGGAGGTGAGTGGGGTGAGTGAGGGGAATGGGAGGTGAGCGAGAGGTTGCAAAAGGGGTGTAGTTGTGTTAAAAGTGAAAATAGAGTGGAGGGGAGTAGTGAGGAGGGCTTAAACATAGATTTTGAAGCTTAAAGGGTGTAGCAAATGTATCAGGAGGGCAATAAAAGGGTGGTGAGTGGTAATAGAATTAACAGAAATGAAAAAGCAGAAAAATTTGTGTGGAGAGATTGAGAGGTTGTCCATTGAGGTAGTGAAAAATGGAGTGTGAACTTTGTTCTTCGGGCGAACATCAGAGTCCACCCCCTCAATCTACAGCTCTATTCTGCCGATATGGAAAATGATTGATAATTATTTTTTATTGATATTTTTTAACTTAAACCTATAGTTTATACGTCTTTATTTTATATTTTTGATTTACAATGCACTTTAAGACTAAGAAAGTAATATAGTAAAATAATTGATAATGAAATACTATTTTGCTTTTTTACACAATAATTCACAGAATTCTTTTGATAACTATACATGATATAAATAAATAATATAATAGGAAAATTGTAGCAAAAAGTTAAAAACTAGAATAAAACATTTAAAGAAATTTTAAACTATTGAACTTATGTATTTTTTGAGTTTATTGTATTTATTTTTAAATGTAATAGTAAAATATGTTGGTTAGATTAAAAATAGCTTTGAATTAAATTAAATAATTAGGGTAAAGGTTGAGGAAAAGATTTATCCACATATATAACCATTTAGGCTTATTTCTTGTTTTGTGATTGCTATATATAACTGGATAATTGACTGTAATAACTGCAAATTTAAAAAACTTCAATAAGTTATCTACCTCAATATATTTATGATAATCTATTCAGTAACAGAATAAAATATCTGAGTCCTTTCTTTTACTAATTTTTTTTCATTTCAATGACTATATACATTTTCAAAAAAATTATTTATCATGTTTTTGGTGGAACTTAGATTGAACTCTCAATGCAATCTTGTTTCCAAGTGTGGTTCATAATAATTTAAGCCATGAAAAAATTTATACTTTTTTAGAAGTTTTATTAATTACTTTTAAATATAAAAATAATTATATTTTTATATCAAAATATTTTTATTAAACACTTTGAAGTTCTAAAAATAAGTACATATTAAGAATTATTTTTAGATAATATTATATTAAAAAAAGTTTTAAGTTGATTATATATTATTATGATATGATTTCTTTCCATATTACGTATTACGAAACTACCTAAAAATCAATTTTATACAACTATATTACATAAAAAAGATATCAGCTCTTCTGCTTAGATTTAAAGTACTTCAAAAAACATTATTTTTGCCTTAGGTACACATTATATAGAGTATTCAGAGCATCATATTAATTTTTTAGACTTACACATTTAAGTTGAATGGAAGCCTCACAGGATAAAATTGGTCATTTTGTAAAAAAAAAATAAGTAAATATCTTTTAAATCAATATATATTTTTATAAAAAGTCAAATTTTAATATTTATGTTTAGTTTAAAATCTGTTATGAAGATTTGAAATATTGCTATTTAAATTAATTTTTATAACAATATAACCATTCCAGTATTGCTTTGTGATTAGGCCAATTTCAAGAAAATTTTTAAATTCTTCTGTTTAAATAAAATATCAAAGGGATTGTTTTTCATACACTTAGAAACTGAATAGAAACATCATATAAGATCTACCAATCAGCATAAATATCATAATTCCAATAAATCATTGATAAATCTTGAACCCATATATATAATTTTACAATTGCGTGTAAGTGTTCAGTTGTGAATTACTCCTATCAAAACTTTGATTCTAATGACTAAAAAAGTGTACCTGAAATGTTTCATTTAATTTATTTTTCAAAACCATAGAATTGAAATATTTTTTCTTTTCATCTAAAACATGGAATAATATTATTTTTAATAAAAAGATGATTGCCTTTACAGCTGCTTTTCTACATGGGTATAATCTAAATTACCTATTGTGTCTTTTTTACAAAATGAATATCATATAATAGTTTTTTAATTTGAAACTGATAGAATTATGAAAAATTACCACTTTTACCTATTTAATTCAGTTCTTGAACAATAATACAATCAAAATATCTACCTGAAGCACATTTTTTAACATGAGATCACTTTTCAAATTATATGGTGCTTATTCCCAGGTTGACACTGAAATTATCCCACAATACAGCATTGAAGCAAAATCAAGTACTAAAATTAAAGTTTAAATAAATTTATACTACTTTGTTTTAATTATCTTTAAATTTTTACATCTAGCTTGAATTTTAGTCTTTCATATGAAAAATTCACTAAGTAGTGATTAATTATTTCAACTCATGAGATTACTCTACCAAATAACCATATTTACATTGAATTTTGATGAAATACATCATGAAGAGTTCCAGAAAATCATATGTGTATTACATTGAATAAATTAATATTGTGAAAATTCTTAGTAGTTGAATATTCAATAGAAAAAAAAGAGCAAAAAGATATTTCCTTTTAATTTTAATCATCTTCTTGCATACAAAAATGGAAAAAACTGGATTAAAATTCACTTGTATAAGAATTATACTTCTTTCTAGACATATAATTAAACAATTTATCAATTATTAGTGCTAAGTGTAAAGAAGATATTAGAGAACTTCATTGAAACAGAAATTATGAAAACATATTTCTATCTTTTATTTTTCTTAATTATGAGTCTTTTCACAGTATTCTAGAATAGAAACTTGAGAATTTTTATGGTTCAATATTTTTATTAAATAATTCCATTGAGTTTAAAATAATTATATTGCATAATAAGAAATAATAAAAATACAAAAAAAAAATATCAGGTAATATGGTTTAAATTAAAAAATAAAAGCTTCAAATTCTTGGTTAAAAGGAGTTATCATTAAAGAGAACCACTGATATTATTTTATATTTTTTCAAAAAAAATAGAATAAAATAATTAGAGAGTTTAAAAGTGATGTTTTTGAAATAAATAGTATAATTTTCAGTCTTTTAAGTGATCAGGTGAAATTCAAAATGAAAATGAAAATGAGTTTTGTGAAAAAAATTCTGTGAATGGATCAGATTATTAATCTTCCCTTGTTATTATTTCTATAAATTATTTATTAAACTTTCACTATTACTCAAGCACAGACTCATCCATGTTTGGTTAAGAGCCCAAGATGAGTTCAAAGTAAAGTTCAGTCTGAGTTCAGTCTGAGTTCAGTCTGAATTCCATCTGAATTCAAGTTGAGGACTTGCTAGCAAGTCCCCCCCAAATATTGCGTGGTGTAATTTTTTCATTTCTTGAAAATAATACAATAAATAATATAAATGCACAAAATAATCTTTCATTAACGAATTGACATTTTTTAAATTATAGTTTCTCCATGTATTTCTGGCCAAAGAAACTTATCTAATTATGTCAGATGGTGTCATTCCTAATCTATACTCTGGTGTTCTTTTTTTAAAAATTTCACAGAAACTTCTAAAATATATTAAGAAATATGTATTTTTCAGAATAATTTGGGTGTGGTCTGCACTGTATTAAATTTTTATAAAAAATCTTATTCTTCATATCTCAAGATTTGTTCAAAGTATTATTACCTATGCTTCATTAAATTTTCAAGTTGTATTCATATTGAGTTCACCAGAATGTCAATATTTGTTTTTGGTGGTTTCATCACTAATTCAATGTGGGCTCAAAAAGATATGAATTAGGGTTCAAAATTGTAGACTTGCTAGCAAGTCTGCCCCACTTATTGCATGGTGATACATCCTCATCTAAGTCAGAATATAGGTAAGCTTCCATAAAATTAAAGCTTACTACTGTCCAGTTGTTGAGTTCAGCTGTAGTGAGTAATATTTTTTAAGACAGAAATGTGGCTTTCAGTGAAAAAGTGTTGTGATAGCTGGTCCCTTCTATTCAAGTGAGCCCTTTTTCTATGAATCTTGCTTTCCATTGTATGACTTTTCCTGTGGAATCTATTTTAATACTCAAAACCCATCTACCTTTATTCACATTTTTTCATGCCAGTATATCCACTATGTCTCATACATCCATCTTTTTCATATTTTCCATCTATGACATACAAGCATCTTTCAATAGAAACATATTTTTTCCCATTATAGCCTTCCTGTAGTATATTTGTACTCCTTCCAAAATTTCAAAACATTATGGTTTGATCTCATCTACCATTTTATCTTGTTCTCTTATTTTTTCTGCTTCATCAAAATTCAGTAATTCTGTGTTGTAAAAACGTAATTGATATTATTTTCCTTTTTTTCTCATTTTTTATTTCCTTCTTTCTAGCAGGATATTTTAATATATAGCTATTAGATGTTTTACTGCTTGGGAAGACTACTTGGATACTCTCACAGTATTTATTATTAATTTTGTAATTCATTATCCACCATTTTCTACCCATAAAGTACCCTACCTTTACATATTTTACACCTTTTTTATCAAGGTTCCTTTACCTCTCTCCCAGTATGTGAATAAAACATATTTCTTTAAAAACATTCAAATGGTAAATTCTCAGCTTATATCACATGAATATTTCAAAAGGGGTGAGTTTTTTTTGAGATTGAATTGTGTATTATGTTGTATAGGTAAGCTTCCAACATATTTGCTTCTCCCCAAATTAGCCCTGGGAGACCAATGTCCATTAGAAAATTTTGTCCACTGTTTAAAATTGTTTTTTCAAATTTTTTGGTATTGCTATTTTGACCATGAGTATAGGGAATTTACCATTCATGTCTAATGCCTTTGGAGGATAGAATTTTTTTAACTTGATGATTGTTTTATTTGGTTCCTTTATCAGACCAATTTTATTTTTTAGGGATTAGGTTTTTGAGTAAGCTAATATTCTTTACAATACTTTCATATACATAATTTTTGATTTTAAGAGCTCAAAGAGGCAAAATGAAGTGGAGAGATCTCAATATGTAATGATTTAGATGTAGCTGTCACCTTACAATCTATGAACAGGGTCAAGGGTCATCCCAAAGTAAGTAAGATAACAGGAAGAGGGAAATTACAACTTCAAAGCACAGAGGATTACTTTGAGGAAGTGATTCAAAGATAGATCTATGTAACTGAAAATGGCTTGAGATAATCTTTGAGGAATAATTAATTTGTATGGTAAGGACACTAACTACTGTGGTAAATCTCACAAAGGGTTTCAACTTAATAATCAAAGAAAGATTTAGTATTTTAGAATTTAGTGAAATAGACTATTAATAAAAAGAAGGACAAATACAACAATAGCCTAATAAGAGTTTGACTACTATCAAAAAAATATTTTATAATTTGATTCTAGAGAAGGTCAAACCAAAGTAACCCCTTTTAAATATCCTATTCCTCCTTGCACTGAACTATTAATCAACCAGCCAACATATACCCACAGACCCATTTAATCCACCGGAATTCGTATTTACTGATAATCTAACCTTATAATCCTTCTACTCTTATCCTACCTCCCAGACCTCCTAATTACCCTCAGACCCACAATTACCCCTTTTGAAGATTGTCTCAATATTAGCGCTAGACTGTGCTTACATTACTTATGGTTGAAAAGTATAAGCGTCTTTATTTTTTAAGATAATTTTAAAGTTTTAATAGCGCTGCTAATTTGAGAACACAATCAAATGTAATCTCCCCACATTCATTTTTTTCCCATTACTAGTGGAGTTAGGGCTTAAATAGTGGGGTAGTTGAGTTAATTTTTCTTCAAGTGTCACATGGCGCTGTAGGTAGACTCTTACAGTTGCCTTGCTGTAAGCAGAATCCAAAGGAGTTGGATAAACTGAAGAAAACCTTGTCCTTCTAAGTAAAATATGGGTTGTTCAAATAACTAAGCTCTCTATTCTACTTGAATTGATTGATATATATATATGAAACTCTGATTTATATAAAAGCTTATTGAGATTTAGAAAATAGCAGCTGTTGAAAAAAAAATACTGATGACAACAATTAAGGTGTACCAGTGAAAGATCTGAAAAGATAGACTTATATGTTTTTATAAAATTTTATTTTTAATGAGATGAAAATAAAAACAAGTCCCTGAGATGGAGACCTTTCATATGATACCCTATATGTAATGAAAATATAATTTTTGTGTTGTATTTCAACAGTGTTATGAAAAATATAAATTTTATAAGGGTATTATAATTTTATTTAATTTTGTTGAGTGATGAAAATATGAAGGTGGTTTTTAATTAATTCAAAAAGACCCTCCTAATTGAAACTAAAGAGACAAAAACCTCTAGAAAACTAAGATTCTCCCCCTTCTATCTGATTCTCCTACTCCAGACCTTTCCAATAATACCCTACATGTCAGTATAGTCTAGTATATAAGTATGATATAATAGTATTTATTTATGGTCCTACTACTTATTAATAAATGATTTAGTGATTAAACCTCACGGGAAGACTAATAAAATAGTTATACTCAAATAAAACTCACAATACTTGGATTTAAATGCGTGCTAGTGGTGGAAAATAGATAAATAAAATATAGTTATAGCTTATATAAAGATAATATCAATTTATAATGGCTTTATAATATATTTATTAATGTTAATAATTGTATAGTAGTGTTTGTTGGAGTTTTAGTAATTGAATGATGATAAATAACCGTCAAAATCCCTTCTTACTTATACCCAAATCCACTGGAGTGCACAGACCTTCAATCCAGATGATGTCACTGCTATCCCCGGCAATTACAGCACTGTGAGGGCCCATCACCTCCCCATGGAGTCCACTTCAAGCAGTTTCAACACCCAGACCTCTAGTAAGGACCCTCCATCACTAGTAATAATAAAACAGATCTATACCATAAATAGAAAATCCAGATAAAAGCAGATACCATAAAGAAACAGGTAAAATAAACAATCAAAAAGAGATTTAATGAAACCAAAAGCATATAAAGGAAACAAATAAAATGTCCAATCTCCCAATAACATCCCCAAGCATCCACATTAACCCAGAAATATTCTTCCAACCCATAAATCCGTGAATAACCATCCAAGGAAGTAATTTTAGTTGTCCAAACTGGGTGTATGCGCCTGATATAGGTGTCTATGATTCTGTAGGCGTTGTGAGTCCACTTATTTCGTCCATATGACCTAAAATAAGCAGAAAAACAAAGGTTATAGGCTATTAAGGGTCTAAAACCCACTTATATACCTAAATATACATAATATACTGCATATTTCACTGAACATGAGATTTATGTATACATATAAGCTTATGTATGTCAATAATTACTTCATATCACTTAAGTTAAGTATATTATGACTCCATTAACATCTTAATAAGTATTATTAGGCCATGGATAAGCTATTTAAACTATTATAAGTTATATAATAGAAAAATAATTATATATATATATAATAAAATAATATATATTATTATTTTAACCTTATTTTTAAGATATAAGCTTAATTTACTTAAGGTTATCTTATTTTAAGCATAAGAAATACTCAGTCCTAAGGAAATTTAGGCTGACACTACATGCATAGAATCTACAATAAAATATTGATCTAACAAGCATAATGAATTCTAACCAAATTTTGCCACAATAGCCAAACTTTTCTGCAGTGACCAAACTTTGCACTGGTGATCAGACTTTTCTACAGTTACCAAACTTTACCACACTTTCCAGACTTTTCTGCATTGACCAAACTTTGCACTGGTGATCTGACTTTCCCATTGTGAGAAAATTTTGCCACAATGAGCTCTTTTTGCCATAATGTGCTAATTCTGCCATAATGAGCTAATTTGGCCAGAGTGAGCTAAATTTGCCACAGTGAGTTAATTTTGTCACCATGACCAAACTTGGCCTTAATGACAGAATTTTTCCAGTACACTTCGCTTTTGCACCGGAAAATCACTGGAGCAAACTGGAGCGCACCTGAGCGCACCAGAAAAAAAGTGGCCATTCCAAGAGCACACTTCATTCACCAAAAATACAAATCACAAAAAAATACCACATATAACCATTCCAAAACACCAAAAATCAACCCAAAAAAATCCAGTTAACTCCCTTCAACCAAATTAACACCTGGTACCACCATGGTTCTCTTCCAACCAAATTCCAATCAAATTTTCACCTAAGTGGCCTACACAGATCTGGAACTTCACATCCTCCCTCTAATAAGAATGTCCCCATTCCAACTGATTATGCATTATAATTAGTTTATTTTGATGAAAGTTGTTTTAGCTGGTCTTCTACAAATTTAAAC
This sequence comes from Hemileia vastatrix, assembly GCA_030280995.1. Lineage (NCBI taxonomy): Eukaryota > Fungi > Basidiomycota > Pucciniomycetes > Pucciniales > Zaghouaniaceae > Hemileia > Hemileia vastatrix. Next base: position 14,850,958 of record JASXTE010000009.1, on the reverse strand, counting down.
TGTTTGTCTTCTTCTCCCACATTTGATATAAATCATAATAATAATAAAAAATAAATTTTTGTGATGATTCCACTGCAGATAGCAAGGTTTGAATCCCTTAAGACTCCCATATACCAGTCTTCCCACTGTCACAGCATGAGAGAGTGGATCTCCCTAATGAGCGGAATACGCTTGATTCCATTCTCATAGGTCCCCCCACTGAGCCAAATTCTTTGATTCCGATCTTGCCATGAGGTCCTCCAAGCTTCCACCAAACAGCCCAAAACTGAGGCTTAAAATAAAACAATAATAAATCCAACTACCACCCTGACTTCTGATTCCTTCATCACAATTTTCATCCATTTGCTATTCAGAAACCTTTGCAAAATACTTTTAGCCAGGCTTCCAATATTTAATTTTTAACTTTTAGACCATGTTAAAGTGCCACAAATTTCACCAAATAGATTGACATTCCAGTTTAAAGTCTTGGTGGAACAAACATTTAATCGATTGCTAGTTTTAAATACTATCCTAAACCTATCTCCAAAAATATCCATAAAATGTTGAATGTCCTTGAAAATTAGCCAATTTAAAGTCTTGGAGGACTAACAGCATATCATGAAATAAAATCATAAACAGCCAATTTAAAGTCTTAGAGTACTAAAGATCCAATGAGGAACCAAATTCTTGATGTAAAATCGTAAAAACTATCCAGTTTAAAGTCTTAGTGGACTAACAGATCTTGAATACAAATAAGACCTTGAAGAAGGTCTTAAAAAGAAGCCAGTTTAAAGTCTTGGAGGACTATCAGATCCCAAAATTTGAATAAAACCTTAAAGAAAGTCTTGAAAGTTAGCCAGTTTAAAGTCTTGGAGGACGAAACATTTCTTAAAATAACAAATATAATCCTTTTAAGAAAGTCTTGAATAATAGCCAGTTTAAAGTCTTGGAGGACTAAAAATTTTGAAGTAGGATCCAATTTTGCTTGAGCTCTTCTTGACCCTTTTTCCTATATAAAATATACTGTAAAAAATAACCAAAAGAAAATTGAAAATTAAATTTAACAAAAATTTAAAGAAATAATTGTATTTTTATATTTTTATTTTTTTTTATTTTATTTATTTATTTATTTTTATTTTTTTTTTTATTATTTTTTTTTAAACTTTTTTTACTTTTTATTTTTATTTTTATAATGATGAAAATAATAAAATGTTATAAAATATTGTTATGAAATAAAATTTAATTTTTAATTTTAAAAAAAATGATAAACAAATTTGAAATATAAAATTTATGAAATGTAAAATAAAATTTAAAAGATGCCCCCCGGGCAGTTGATGAGCCGTACCCTCAACATCATACCCACATCCAAGTGCAACTTGATGTGGTTACACAATTTTGAGAAATTGAAAATACAAAATTAATAAATGAAATTTCAGGAAAATAAAATTTTATGATGATGATCACTGGGTGGGCTCCCTCTAATTTGTAAGAATGATTAGAGACCACCAGTGAGCATCACCCTTAACAATATTTTATAGTATTATAAAATTAAAAATGAAAGAAAAACATATTTCATTAAATAAAAATCTAACGTAAAACAAATAACAAAAACAAAAATAAAAAATAATCTTAAATACGGCAGTGGGAGCATTGTCTCTTTGTAAGTTACAGTTTATAGTCTTAGAGGACTTCCTATATATCAAAAACAAAGCCAGGATTTAACTAGAAACAGGTAAAAATTGGTAACGAACATTGTGGCGTAATTGTGTATAGAGCAGCCAGCCCATCAATTACCCCCAAGCTTTCCAATATTTAATTCAGAGGGCTCCTCTGTGAAAACTTCTACCAATATAAAAATTTATCAATCCAGATATATCTTCTCCATGATTTTTGTTGTTTTTTAGGATTTTAAGAATTTTGAAATGAATGTCTTCATAAATGTCATAAAATTTTGTTAACGGTTTTGTCTCCTATACCACAGTAAAACAACAGTAATGTATTTAATATGAAAGTAGTTTATCCTCATTCCGGAGTTAAACTTTGACAAAATTTTATTTAATCGATTATGTAGTTTATCCTCGTTTTGGAGTCAAAATTCAGCACCCTGGGTTCCTCTAGGATAGAACCGCTTGACTTGATCAGCTGCTGTCCTCTTCTTCAAAGATACTCCATCAAACTCTTCTAGCACATATGAACCGCCAGATACTTGTTCCTTGACTTTATACGGTCCATTCCACCTATCTGCAAACATCTTGCCCCATTGGCTCTCCAAATTCCTATTATACACCAAAACCATATCTCCAGTTTTCAAAGGTTTTCTAAGTCGATGTGCCAACCGCTCATCCCAATATCTTACTGACTGATTTTGTATCTTCATCATCTGAAAATATGCCTTTTCTAAGTACTCTTCTTTCTTTTCTAGCTTCATCTTTCTTGCACATAATAACTCTTCAGTAGTCTTGACCATGTCCCAATTAATTCCAAGATATGATTCAGCTTCCAAATCAACTGGTAAAACTGCTTTCTGTCCAAAAACAAGCTCATAGGGTGAAAATCCGGTTGTCCTTTTGGCAGTAATTTGATCAGCAAATAAAACTAAAGGTAAATAATGCCTCTAATTTTCAGCATTCGACCCACACATTTTGACCAAAGCATCCTTAATTACTTGATTCCCTTTTTCAACCATACCTTCAGCTTCAGGATAATAAGGGGTTGCTACCCTAACCTTTGACCCAACTTTTGATATAGCTTCTATAAACTCTGTCCCCAACTCAGGACCTCCATCTACTGTTACCAATTTCATAACTCCATATCAATACACCCAATTTTTCAAAATAAATTCTGCCACATTTTTGGCAGTCAAATTAATAAGAGGCGCTGCCTCTACCCAACCAGATGAATCATCTCTGGCTACAATTAAATATTTATACCATCCCTCCTTAATATGAACAGCGTCCAAGCTAACCCTTCCAAAGAGAGTATTTTCTCCAGTAGCATGTCCAAGTTCTTTCAGCCTTAAATAACTTCTTCTTTGACATTCTTTGCATGACTGAACCCACTGTTCAACAGCCATCTTCATACCTGGCCACCAAAATCAATCAGCAATTCTTCTGAACGTCTCTCCAATGCCTCTATGCCCAAGATCTTCATGCAGTGACTTTAAAACTAATTCTTGCCCTTTCTTTTGAGTTAAAAATACTTGAGGATTTGGATACCTCCTTTTCATTAATTGTTGACCAGACAAGTAAAACGTAGATGACTTCTTTTTTATAGCCACCCATTCATCGTCTTCACAATCTTCTGGCCTTTCTAAAGTCAATAGGTATTTGACCAACAACAAATAAAAACCAGTCTGACCCCAGATTTCATCTTGAAAATTGATTAATATAATATAAATGGGCACTTCTCTATCACCAATATCACCTGCACATGAATGAGCCAATAAATGTTGGCCACAAATTTGTTTCTTAATTGAGCTATGTCAATTTTCTTCATCTGAACCTTTCGACCTCTTAGATACCGAATTCAAAAATACCTCTTTCTCTTCTTCACCCTTTATACACATAGATTTTTCCATCCTCTTTTTAACCAAATTCTCTAATTCTCCAACATATACACCCTTCCTTAACCTACTACTATCCCAAACTACCAATCCATCTTCATGTATATACACAACATCTTCTTCTACCTCTTTTTTACCAAATTTATTCACACCAATTTCATCAATTTAATCAACATAAAAATAATTTTCCATTTTATCCTCTTGGTGGAGGTCATCATCACAATCATCTAAACACAATATTCCTGCCAGTTTAACCTCATGGGGGAGGTATGGAAAGTCTTCAGCTCCTTTAGTGCTGGCCTTAATCATAGGTATATCTTCATCAAACTCTTCTGAGTCTGAATAATCTTCAGTCGGTGGTCTTCTTGACAAACCATCTGGAATAGTAAAAGTTTTTCTGGGCTTATGAAATAAGTCAAAAGATAAATGTTGAATAAATGCTACCCATCTAGTCATAGGTGCATTTGGTAAGCTTGGGGAATTAATCATTTGAATTAAAGATTTTGCATCCACTTGCAATTTGAAGTGTTGGCCCCAAAAAACATTTTAAAGTTTCTTTAAAATTCTTGCCACTACACACAGTTCCAATTTTGGCTGAGAATATCTTGATTTGACTTCAGTGAATACCACAGATTAATAACTAAATGGCCTAATGTAACCAGCTTTATCCATCAGAGACAAAACTGACCCAGCAGAAACCTGACTTGAGTCAACTGCTAAATAAATCCTACCAGCATCTTTTCCATAATCTAACTTGTGCAGGACTAAATCCTTCCCCACAACCTTCTTCAATCTCTCAAATGCCCTTTCACACTCTTCATCCCACTCCCAGTCTGCATCCTTTCTTGTCAACCTTCTCAACGGAGCTGCCAATGAATAAAAGTCCTTGATAAACATTTGAACATAAACACTTACGCCTAAAAACCCCCTAACTTCAGTTTTGTTCTTGGGTCTTGGCCAGGGCTGAATTTCATTCACTTTCTTCTTGGAAATAATCCTACCCACTCTACATACTACATGACCTAGAGTCTCTAAAGCTGGCACACAACATGAAAATTTTGAACCCAAAATAGTTAAACCAGCTTCTTCAATTCCAAACAAGATCCTCTCTAAAGTGATTGCATACTCCCAGATGAATCTTTGTATCCCTGGGTTCTCCTCCAACACTTCATTATTGTAATCTGTTGAAGGTCCTTTAATTCCTCCATCGTCAATAAATATTCAAGCATATTGAGAAATTTTATCTTGAAGAATGCAAGCCATCTGAGCTTGATAAATGGCAGCTGAATTTGTTGCTCCTTGAGGTAATCTTGTCAATTTTAATTGTCCTAGCTGTGTATCAAAAGTAGTGAGAGGCCTAGAGTCTGGATGAAACTCTCTCTCATCATATCCCCCCATAATATCTCCTAAACCATAACACACTCTCCCAGAAAACCGTTCCACAAACTCCTCAGCACTAGGTGGTATACCAGCATCCTTTATTGTAACCCTATTTTATTCCCTGAGATCATGAACTACTCTAAGTTTTCTATTTGGTTTCTTGATACAAAATACCGGACTAGAATAAATTGATGATGATTGCTCATACAGTCCAGTGCAAATCCATTCTCTGAAAACTTCGATATAAGCTTCTTTTAATGCAGCCAGAATTGGGATTGGTTTTTGCTGCCACGTTTCATGACATACTACAGGAATCTTGTAAGGCTCCCCATAGGAATGCTTCAACACACCCCTCTCCTCTTCTACAAAAGCAATGGCCTTCTCTCACTTGACCATCACATCCAACAACAACTTCTTCTCTTCTCCAGACAACCAACCATCAGGTCCAAAATTAACAACACCTAATCTACCAAAAGTGATTCTTGATGTTTCAGAAAATTCGGGTGGATTCTTCACCAAAGGACATTCATAAGGATCTCTTGATAGCCTTGGTCTTCTCAAAGGTGGATTAAATTCAGCAGGTAGCGCTTCATTAATCAGTCAGATTTTATTTGCTACTTTCTTATATTTTTATGACTCCACATCTACATAAACTTGAGGTAAAATATTTATTTTTTTATCACCTTTGAAAATTTCATCAAAGGAATTCACTTCATTGTCAGAGTCAGAATCAATATAAGTAGAAAAATATTTTATTTCATTTTTATATTTAACCCTTTTCTCTTTTCCCTCATCTATTTTATCAACAATTTTTCCAACACCTTAAATTCCCTTATCCATCATAAAATCACCAATAAAGAAATTTGGCAGTTTATCCTCTTGCTGGAGGACCGAAATCAAATTATCACAAAATTATTTTTTTGTGTTTTAATTATACTAAGATTTTTTTATAGAATTTTGATGAAATAATTGCAGTTTACCGTCTTGCTGGAGGTCAGAAAATAAACCATTCCAATTTTTATTCAACATAATATTTCCCATCTTCCCTCTTGATCCTTTCTTGAATGTGATCAAAAAACTTGACAGAGAAGTGAGAAAAACCAAAAATTTGAAGACAAAATAACAGTTTAATGTATTACTAATAGAAAATAATTGAGAATCCAATTTAATTATCTCCAAGTGAGCTGACCTATTTCAATCCGGGATCTCATCCTGGGGAGAGATTGCAACATTAGAGTGATCAGCTCCCGCTACCCCAAAAAATGAGGATCTCCAAAATTCCCCTCTAAAAATATTTCACCAGAAGCCGTGCGTTTAATACACCGCTTCTTGGTGCAAGTACAACACTGACACAGAGTAGTGATTTCTGGACGTGTCTCTCAACCTTCATCTCCAGGAGGTGCTAACGGCATATGTAGCCTCCTAATATCCTCTCCAGTAATCTCCAAACTAATACCCATGCAAGACTGATAGCCAATCCTGGCCTCAAAATCCATCAAAAAGGACCACCAAGAACAGTTTTAACTGCCCCTCTGGCCACATAAAGGTGAACCTTACCAATAGATCCACCAATACCTAACTTAACATGTTCAGCTGTACACATCAGCTCTGTTGCATGCCATCCAATACCTCTGAGGTTTCCCCCAGTACCAGTTTTAATTGGCAAGCCTATAATTGTCACTTGCTCTAAAGATATTAAATTAATTTGAGTCCCTGAATCGTTCAAGGCCTTTACCTCTTTACCATTAAGAGTTACCACCAGGTAACCCAGGGGGCAGAAAAATGTGTATCAACATCCTCCCCAAACTTCTCAGCATTTTCACATATATATTCCAGTTCTCCAGTAGAAACCTGTCGCCTTGTCAGATGCTTCTTCTGCCTCTCTGCAAGTGCCGGACTAATTGTGAAAAGCTCGCCTAAAAATAAGGGAATCTGAAGTTGATTCACCCTATTCAAAACTTTGTCCATTGCATTTTTCTGACCGGATACTACTGGCTATTCATACTGGACTTTCAATTTAATAACCTTGGCCCTGGGCACCTCTTGAAGACCCACATTGCCATATTTACCCTCCATAATAACATCTTCACTACTGATAACACTAGCTCCATCACCAGCTTCTTTATCTAATACTGATTCATTGCTACTCCTTCTTACTCCCTCCATTGGGATGGGACCACTAAAACTTGGTCTGGATAGTGACACCAAAGATATGTCCTCCTTAGAATCCAAATCATCTTCTGGCATAGGCTCACCATTTAAATCAAAATTTCCACAACCAGGAGGCCCCATATTAGCCATCCCCTTCTGAATTTTATAAATTCTGTCCTTAGAGTAAGGTCTCGACTTGTTAATTGCCTTTCCAGGTTTAGCCTTTAGTTGGCTCTGAATGCTACTTTTAGCTTTAGTAGCAGCTGCTCTTCTAGCAGCATCAACATCATATTTGGCAGCCATACAGTTACCCTCCACTCTAGCAACCGTTGCCAGCTCCAAACCACCAAAAAATGCGGCCTTACTGACCTCTTTTTCTTTACCCTTGTTAGCTTTTCCGCCAGTTTTACCTTCACCAATTTTGCCACCCTTGGAATTATCATCATCATCCTTTAACTCTTAAAATTAAGCTCTCCTTTCAGCTTCCATATTCCTTCTAACCAAATCAGACGGTGCTTGTCCATCTCTGGGCTTGATTAATGATCCATCAGGAAATTTATAAACTTTACCATCAAATAATACTCTCCCAGCATCCAAGTCTTTATTAATAGTAAAAAATACTCCAGCTCTGTTCCCCCTCCTATTACAATAGGAGCACACCTTTTGCTCATCATAGCCACCTCTAAAACCATTACCACCATTTCCATTCCCATTCCTACCATTGCCTGAGAAGCGATTTCCATTGCCATTGCCATTATAATTTTGACGTTCATACCCTCTAGATTGATAAGGTTTTGAAGTCAATGAAGAAGAAATTGGGGCCCTATTTTCCTTCTGAGTCTCTTGGAGAAATATTTTTAATTGTTTAGTTAAATCAGACAAGTGATTGACAATCTTGTTGTCCACAGTACCCTCACATTTTGTCACCAGTAGTCCCATTTGAGCCTTCTTGGCCTCTTGAGCTTTGACCATGATATCATTATTTTAAGCCAAAACTTCACTAACCTTGCTGACATATTTAGTGCATGACTCTTGATATTTGTCCAACGCCATTAATTTAAGATGAGCTTGAATATTCTCCTTAATAATCTCCAATGATGGCAGTTTTTGTTCACCATTGGGCAGTTTCTTCATCAGATCCTTTCTTGAGAGATCCTTCAAGATGTCCATTCAAATATCCCTACTTCAAGCTGACCAGAAAAGATCCTTAGCTTTATTTTCATGAACCAATTTGTCCACCAAAATAATATTTTCCACCACTTCATCAAACTGAACACATAGCTTCTTGAAGTCACCCATGGAAGAAACACCCCCTTTTGCCTTCCAATCACCAACACTTTTATTAAGGTCCAGCATAGTAATACTAACACCCCATCTATCAACCATAGCCTTAGACAGCTTCACCTAATCCTTGTCCTTAAAAGCCTGCATAGAAATGACCTCTTTTTCCACCTCCCTATCAGCAATAAAAAACCTAATCTGCTTCCCGCTGTCCACATGAAAAGCACCATCAACAGCAGCAGCAGCTTCATACCTGCTAATAAACCATTTAAACTCCTTGCCATTAAACTTTGGTCCAGCCAAAGAAACAATCCTGACAGAAGGAGTAAGAGGAAGAGAAGAGCCAGAAGCAGCATCAGAAGACATCCCAATAAAATAGGATAAGCGTTTAAACTGTTAAAAATAAGCAAGCCTCTTGCAGGCTAAAAAAATTGATTAGAGTTTCAAAGAATAAGCCTCTTTCAGGCTAAGAAAGTCCTAGAAAAAGCTAGAGATTTTGAACCCCATGTTGGGCACCAAATAAGTAGGTAGACTCTTACAGTTGCCTTGCTGTAAGCAGAATCCAAAGGAGTTGGATAAACCAAAGAAAACCCTGTCCTTCTAAGTAAAATAAGGGTTGTTCAAATAACTAAGCTCTCTATTCTACTTGAATTGATTGAAATATATATATGAAACTCTGATTTATATAAAAGCTTATTGAGATTTAGAAAATAGTAGCTGTTGAAAAAAAAATACTGATGACAACAATTAAGGTGTACCAGTGAAAGATCTGAAAAGATAGACTTATATGTTTTTATAAGATTTTATTTTTAATGTGATGAAAATAAAAACAAGTCCCTGAGATGGAGACCTTTCATATGATACCCTATATGTAATGAAAATATAATTTTTGTGTTGTATTTCAACAGTGTTATGAAAAATATAAATGTTATAAGGGTATTATAATTTAATTTAATTTTGTTGAGTGATGAAAAATATGAAGGTGGTTGTTAATTAATTCAAAAAGACCCTCCTAATCAAAACTAAAGAGACAAAAACCTCTAGAAAACTAAGATTCTCCCCCTTCTATCTGATTTTCCTACTACAGACCTTTCCAATAATACCCTACATGCATAGGATCTACAATAAAATATTGATCTAACAAGCATAATGAATTCTAATCAAATTTTGCCACAATAGCCAAACTTTTCTGCAGTGACCAAACTTTGCACTGGTGATCAGACTTTTCTACAGTGACCAAACTTTGCACTGGTGATCAGACTTTTCTACAGTGACCAAACTTTACCACACTGCCCATACTTTTCTGCAGTGACCAAACTTTGCACTGTTAATCAGACTTTCCCATTGTGAGAAAATTTTTCCACAATGAGCTCTTTTTGCCATAATGAGCTAATTTTTCCATAATGAGCTAATTTGGCCAGAGTGAGCTAAATTTGCCACAGTGAGTTAATTTTGTCACCATGACCAAACTTAGCCACAATGACAGAATTTTTCCAGTACACTTTGCTTTTGCACCAGAAAACCACCGAAGCAAACTGGAGCGCACCTGAGCGCACCACAAAAAAAGTGGCCATTCCAAGAGCACACTTCATTCACCAAAAATTCAAATCCATAAAACCATCAAATCACAAAAAAATACCACATATAACCATTCCAAAACACCAAAAATCAACCCAAAAAAATCCAGTTAACTCCCTTCAACCAAATTAACACCTGGTACCACCATGATTTTCTTCCAACCAAATTCCAATCAAATTTTCACCTAAGTGGCCTACCCAGATCTGGAATTCCACAGCGCGAGACAGATTCCTGGGTGTAAAACGCAAGCTCTTTTGAGTGTGGGAATAATTCATTACAACACCTCTTCCCATCATCTCCCCTTATTTTTTTAATTTTAACTTTATTTTAAATTTCAATGCCTGAACACACCAATCCTACACCTACTCCTCCTTACCCTCGAGCTGATGGGGGACTCCCCACTTGTCAGTTCAAGACTCCCTGTAAGGCCTGTGTGGCCATAGATTTAGTCTGTGTGGAGAGTATGGCGTCTCGAGGTCCTTGCAAGAAGTGCAAGTTTTGTTGATGGTGTCTAGTGGCTTGTAACACCCTGGCCCTCAATGATAAGGATGAGCCTTTTACCATGAAAATTTTTTTGGTTGATTGCTGACTCAAATGCCATTGTCAAAGATATATGGGACCTTCCCACTACTAGCAATTTGTCTGTGGATGAATTGTAGGGATTGAGCCAGGAGGAGAGGTTGGAAATATCTGGTTGGGCTAAGGATGTAGCTTCAGGGAAGCGATGGATGATAGAGGAAGAAGTAGATAAGGATGTTGAAGATGCCGCAGGGAAATCAGGGGAGGAAGCTACCACCTTAAATAAATGACAACTTATCATTGAGGACTATGATTAGGATGAAGTAGAGGTGGTGGAGACAAAACCATTGTTCCTCAAAGTTGACCATGAATTTGGAGTAAGTGATTTAATTTGGATTCTATTAATTTGATGGTACTAATTTTTTGTTTCAGGGGATGGAGCCCACAGATGAGGTTCCTGTAATTTTGACCAGTGGTCCAGTCCCTGAGGTTCCTGCTGAGGTCAAACAGCTGATTGAAAGTGGGCTGTCAAACACTGAGGACACCCACTTATCAGTTGAAGTCTTGTATCAATAATTATACAAGAAAACACACCAAGCTCTTTGAATTTCATTGGTAAGGGTCTATGTGGTGAGGTCAGGAAAATTGTAGATTTGGCCTCATATGATATAGCCAAAGAATTTTTGGATATTGGGGAGGTGGTATTTGCTGAAGGTGATGAAGTGCTTGAGAAGAGTTGAAAAGGAATCGGGAACTTAATGGAGAAGATGAAGGAGTTTATTTGAAGAAATTTAGAAGAAAAGATAGTTTAGGAAAAGAAAAAAGTAAAAGTAAAGTAGAAAAAAGAAAAATTTCATTTTGTATATAGTTTTATCTTGATTATTGTTTTATTTTTTATTTATTATGTAACGAGAGGAAAACGAAGAAAAAAAATTGTGTTTAAGAGAGAATATTTCAAGAGAAGAAAAGGAAAAGAATTATTTAAGAAAGAAAATAAAATAAAAGAACTTTAGAGTTTGATTCAAGATTGATTGTTGAAGAAAGTTGTTTGATTGTTTAAGTGTTTTAATGGTTTGAGTTTTGAGAAAAGAGAAAAGGAATGAAAGTAAAAAGTGTTTGGATGTTGAAAAAAAAAGAATTTTTTAGAAAAGAATATGATAATGTAATTTGAAATTAGTTTTTTGAAAAAAAAAACTTGAATTTATTTTTATATATGTTTTTATTAGTTTTTAATTTTTATGTTTATTATTTTATTTTATTTTATTTTTTATTTTATTTTATTTTATTTTTAAAACTTTAAATTTTAATTCAAAGAAATATACCAAAATTATAAATTAAAAAAGAATAGATAAAATAATTTAAGATTTAAATGATTATGAAGTTTTAAGTTTAAATTTGAAAGATATGTTAAGGATTTAAGACTTTAGGTTTTTAGAAAGGAAAAGGGGAAAATGAGAAGAAAAAGAAAAGAAGAGGGAAAAATGAGAAGAAAAAGAAAAGAAAAGAAACAGAGAAAGAAAGAGAGAAATCACTAAAGAACTTTAAGGTTTAGGTTTTGAAGTATATTTTAAATGAAAAGATTATATGAGTTCTGGAGCATTAGAAACATTGATTTCTTGTTCCCAGTATGTTTTATTAGTTTCATTGAAGTAGCCTTCCCTTTCCACAAGATATTAAAGTTTCCCTTTTCACCTTCTTGAATCATATTTAGCTTACTTACCACTCTAGATGATCTTCTTCTCTGACCGGTTCTAGAGAAGGATGGTTCTTTCCCAGGTTTATTTCTCGAGCCAGTTCCAAGAGAGATACATGAAAAACAGGATGAATTGATTTCAATTTTGGAGGTAGCTTGAGTCAAAATGCATTTTTAGAGATTTCAGAATCAATTTCAAATGGACCCAAGTGCTTCTAAGATAGTTTCCTAGATATTCAAGTTGTTTGAATATTTTTTGCATTGAGCCATACTTTGTCGCCTGGTTTAAATAGTGGAGCAGATTTTTGATTTTTATTGGGCTGTTCATTATACCTCCAATTTGCCACTTCCAGGTTAGATTGAAGTTTTCCTTGAAGTCATGAAATTTTTTGAAGGCAATGTTCAGCAGGATTATTTATTCCTACATGAATAAGATTGAATCAAGGATTTTTTCCATGGATAGTTTTTAAGGGAGATTTTTTTTGAAGAATGTGTTGAGTTGTTATAATCAAATTTGGGCAATGGTAACCATGTGGTCCAATTTTCTTGTTGATAATTAACATACATTTGAAGATATTGTGTGAGGATTTGGTTGACTCTTTTGGTTTGCTCATCCTTTTCAGGATGATAAGCAGTAGAATGATTCCTTGTACTATTTAATTGTCAACATAATTGAGTCCAGAAAGTATAAACAAACAAAGAACCTCTATCTGAAATAATATCATTGGGTAATCCATGTTTATAAAATATGTGTTCTAGAAATAATTTTGCTAAATCCTCTGCTGTTGCAGTAGTAACAGTTTTAATAAAAATAGACATTTTAGAAAATCTATCAACTATAACTAGTTTACTATAGAAATTATCTGATGGAGGTAATTGAGAAATGAAATGCATAGAAATTGATTCACAAGTTTTAGAGGGAACTGGAAGTGGTTGAAGCAGCCTATACTTCCTATGTTTAGGTACCTTGTTCCTATTACATTCATAACAGGCTTTGATATAGGACTTGATCTCTCTAGTCTTACCTGGCCAGAAGAAATCCCTTGCTATTAACTGGTAGGTTTTATCAACCCCAAAATGACCAGCTAACATAAAATCATGTCTACTATTGAAAATCCATAATTTTATATCCTTATCATTGGGGATGACTACTTTACCTTCAAAGACTAATAGACCTGATTTGATACTGAATCTATTGGCCCCTTGCCTTGAGAGTATTTTGTCTTTTATTTCCAGACAATAATCATCTTTTGATTGAGCTTGTTGAATTTTGGATAGCAGATTTTGAATTGTTTGAGTTGTCATCATATTGAGTTGATGAGTCATTAACATTGATTTGTTGAATATTGATTTGACATTCTCTGGGTTCTTGTTAGCAAATGCCCCCTCCTTCTCTGGGTAAATACTGTCTGGACATGACAATATGTCTGGAACTATGCAATTTTCTCCAGAACAATAGGTAATAGTGAAAGACAATTCAGATAAGAACTTAGCCCATCTGGCTTGTTGTTGTGTCAAGACTTTATAAGCAATAAAGTAGTTTAAAGCATTATGATACATTAAAATTTGAAAAGAACTATTAAGGCTAAGAAGAAAAGAATTCCATTTTTCAATCAATGAATAATAGCAGGTTACTCTTTATCATGAATTTTGTAATTTAACTCTACTGAAAGAAATTTGTGTGAATCAAAGGCAAAAGGATGAAACAATTTTGTTTCAGGATTTAATTAGGATATAACCTCTGCAATAGCATAATCACTAGCATCTCTCCCAAAGATCATCAAAACAGATGGATCAAAATGTTGAAGAATTGGAGCTGTGGTGAATGCAGATTTTTAGGCTTCAAATTCCTTTTGTGCTGTATTGGTGAAAAGAAAGGCAATATCTTTTCTAAGAAGAGAGGTGAGATATGTAATAGTTTTAGAGTAATATTTAATAAATATTCTATAGCAATTTTCAAAACCTAAAAACCATTGTAATTATTTAACAGATTTCAGCTCTGGCCATTCCAATATTTTTTAACTTTCCTATAATCCATGACAAGCTCATCAGTGGATAATGTAAAACCTAAAAAGTAAATAGACTTTAGATGGAATTTGCACTTAGTGTGCTTGGAGTAAAGAGCATGCTCTTGAAGACAATTGAGGACCTGTTGGACATGTTCAATATGTTCCTTGAGGGTCTTTGAAAAAACTAAAATATCATCTCAATAGACGACAACAAATTTTCAACAACTTCATGAAAGATATCATTGATAATTGTTTGAAAATTTGAGGGTGCGTTACATAACCAAAAAGACATAACTAGATATTCAAAACTACCAAACCTAGTGAACATTGCTGTTAAAGGTTCATGGCCTTCAGAAATACGTATAAGGTTTTAAGCACCTCTTAAATCAATTTTAGAGAAGAAATTAGCACCACTAAACAAAGTAAGAAGTAAATACATAGGAGGAACTGGATATGCCTTCTTCTTAGTCACTGCATTGAGTTTTCTATAATCAGTGCACAACATAAGACTTCTATCTTTTTTCTTAAAAAAAGAACTGGAGATCAGGTTGGGGATTTACTGGCTTGAATGAAAACTTTTGCTACATTCTCTGAAATTTAGTCTCAAAGAACTTGGGATTCATCCTTTGATAGGGAGTATACAGGACCTGCAGAAGGTACTGGACCTACTAACTCTATTTGATGATCATAGGGTCAATGAGGTGGTAGCTTGTCAGTCTTACGGAATGAAAATACATTGAGGAAGTTGTGATAAACTTCTGGTAGAGTTTATTTAATGGCTTCAATGTTGATTTGGTAGTCCTCTTCATTGTAAAAGGAGTTTTTTGAGCATAGACCTGAATTTAGAGAGAAAAATTGTTTACTTTGAGGATGTTGAAAACCTCTTTAAGTGAAATAACAGAGCTAGAAAGGTTAACCGAATTCTCAATTAGAGAAAAATCAGATGGTTGCAAATCATATTGCAGAGATATGTCCTCTAGAAGGACTGGGTCAGACATGTTGTTTAACTCCCTATTGACCTGCATTGAAGAATCAGAAATATACTTAGAATGAGGGGTGATCAATCCCTCTGACCAATGAATTTCAGAATTCCAATTCATTAAAAAATCATGGCCAAGAATAGTGTTTTCCATCCTTGGAGAATCCAAGACTGTTCATTCCCACTTGAAGGACAGAAAATTTATAAAGTTGAAAACCCATAAAACTCTCTTACTAACCCAATATTTGGGTTCTTCTGATTTGACCAAATAAATTGGAATTAAATTGGTATCTACAAATGTCAGCTTAAGTTTTTGTGAAAAAGATAAACTGATAAACAAAATTGAAGCTCCAGAGTCAATGAAACAACTGAAAGGTATATCCTCCTTAAAAATAATAAATCTCAAATTGTTAATGGAAACTTAAGTCCTTAAGACATGGAGGTTCTGTGCACTGGGAGAAAAAAAATAGTTTTCTTTGCACACAAGTAAACTCTCCTCTAGTTTTTTTAATTTGATCTTTTACCTTTCCTTTCCTTCAATTTTGCACAATCTTCAAACTTGTGTTTACCTCCATGACACATAAATATCCAATTTTATGTCTGTCTTTTTCTTTCAGCTTCCTTAAATTCCCCTTTTGGATCCAATACCTTACTGATATTTCCAGGAGTCAAGCTTTTGGGTTTAGACTTCTTATTTCCCTTGTGACTGGGTTTGGATTGGGTTGATTGGGCTTCTTGGGTATGATTTTTTGAAGGAGGCCCAGAATTGAAGTTTGAACCATGAGATTTTTGCACGTGAAACTTTGTTGAAGTCATCCTTGATGAACACCATCAAGTTCAAGGGTCCTATCCATTAAGTCACTCAAACTCTCCATTTTACTCCCATGAAGATTCAATTGGTCCAGAATCCTTGAAGGAAGTCTCTTTTTGAAATGATATTTAAGAGCAGCATCATTCCAACTAACTTGAGTTTGTAAAGCCCTGAAATTTGAGATATACTCAGAAGCTTTACCATTATTGCTCATTCAAAGGAAATCAAGTTCAATCTCTGCATTTTCAGTTTCATTAGGGTCACCATACAATGTAAAAATTTGGTCCTTGTATTTCTCTCAATTATTAATGAGTAAATGAGATTCTTTTGAGTTAATCATAAGCAGATAAGGTTTGAACCACCACCAATCCTTTCCTGATAAATAAGAAGAGGCATAAATGACCTTGGAACAATCCATACTAACAGTTTGAGGGTCATTGTGGAATAGTAGCTTGCATGTTTGCAAGAAGGGGAGTAATCTGTTAGGATTCTCTCCATCAAATTTGTCTGGAGACTTCATCAAAGGAGTTTTAAATTTAGATCCTTCAGATGAGGCAGGATTAGTGAGGGTTTTAACCAGAAGTTTCATGGATTCCTCCTATGAAGCAGTTGGGCCCAAACTCAAATGTTGGCCTGAAGGTCTGGAAGCTGGGGCTGATGGTGCCTTGTGCATGTTTTTCTCTCCTTCATCTTTTTCACTGGAGTCCTCAAAATCCTGAGGAATGTCCTCTACAGATTGAATTGAAACTCCACGCTTCCTTACATCAAGCAGTTTGAGGGAGTGAGTGCAAGAAACAGGATGTAATGAGGTCAGCCTATCCCTAGTGCAAGCTTTTGTAGTAGTGCCCATGGGAGGAGGATTGCATTGAACAGGCGCCATATTTATATTTAGCACCTGAGAATTGTTGTAGTACAAATAATGAGAACTATGGCAAATTAAATTATACTCTCAATGGACAAGCTATGAATAGGGTCAAGGGTGATCCCAATATAAGTGAGATAACAGGAAGAGGGAAATTACAACTTTGAAGCACAGAGGATTACTTTGAGGAAGTGATTCTAAGATAGATATAGGTAACTGAAAATGGCTCGAGATAATCTTCAAGGAATAATTAATGTGTATGGTAAGGACACTAACTATTGTGGTAAATCTCACAAAGGGTTGCAACTTAATAATCAAAGAAAGATTTAGTATTTTAGGATTTAATGAAATTGACTATTAAAATAGAAAAGGACAAACATAACAATAGCCTAATAATATTTTGACTACTATCACAAATATATTTTATAATTTAATTCTAGAGAACGTCAAACCAAAGTAACCCCCTTTAAATATCCTATTCCTCCTCACACTGACCCATTAATTAACCAGCCACCATATACCCACAGACCCATTTAATCCACCGGAATTTTCATTTACTGATAATATAACCTTATAATCCTTCTACTCTTATCCTACTTCCCAGACCTCCTAATTACCCTCAGACACACAATTACCCCTTTTGAAGATTGTCTCAATCTTAGCGCTAGACTGCGCTTACATAACTTATGGTTGAAAATTATATGTGTCTTTATTTTTTAAGATAATTTTAAAGTTTTAATAGCGCTGCTAATTTGAGAACACAATAGAATTTAATCTCCCCACGGTTGCTTTTTGGACATTGCTAGTGGAGTTAGAGCTTGAATAGTGGGGTATTTGAGGTACTTTTGCTTTAAGTGTCACATGATGCATGACAGTAGCCCTCTTGTGTTGGCTCCAATGGTCCAATCAATTATCTTGTAATTACATCTAATTTTTCAATTTTTCTAATGGAGGGTTTCCAAATTTGGTTTTATTGTCAGTCATATTTGGCAATTTCGAATTAGTCACAGTTGATGATACTAGCTGGTAAGTAATCAGGTAAGCCATCTTCCCCCTCATAATTTGGATATTCATTTGATAAACTTAAGGGAATGGTGACCAAGAGCTATGCAATATAGGGGGTGGACTTGCTATCAAGTCCCCAACCTGAACTCAGACTGAACTCATACTTAACCCATACTGAGCTCTACTTGAACACCCATCTAAAACTGTTCTGCTGAGTGGTGTTCATCCCTGATTGTATGGCTCATTTTTCAATAGCTCAATGTGTGTTAAATCTGTGGTTAGTTTAGGTCCAAGGTTGTGGACTTGCTAGCAAGTCCCCCCCCCCATATTGTGTGGTGAAGCCTCTTATGTTACATCATTAACTCAGAAGTATTATTATAGAGTGGTTGATTCTCATATCTTTCAGGGGACATACAAAAATATGCATCAAGTGTGCTAGAAATCGATTCATCTTTTATTAACAGTTTGGGAGGTATTCATTTAAAATTTTTAAACTTATTATGGAGAAATTCATTCCCTTCTCTCTGTACTACATATGATTCATTTCTGCTGCACATTATTGTCCCTCCAGCCTCAGTGATTGCTACTAGACATATAAGAGTTACATTTGCTTTATTACAATGTAGAACACCTTTAAGAATTAATTATTGGCCTTTTTTGTTATTGAACTTAATAGCTCCCACCCCTGTGATGTAGCTAGTGTCAGAGCTGTCTGTTGCATTTTTAAGATGAATAGAGTTTTTAAAAGGAAGGAAATTAAATAACTGGTTTTTATCACTAGTCAAGCGATGAGTTGCTCCAGAGTTGATAATTAGTTCAAAAAATTAAAAAGAGGGAGATGAGATATTGACTTTAGTACTTTATTTGGTGTTTTATGACACTGCTTTGTCATCCAATTCAGTGACCTTAGCAGAAGGGTTGTTTTTTTTGGTTGGGTGTGTAGTGAGGATGGTATGAGTCAGCTTTCTGTGGGTGAGGGGAATTGGAATTATTCTGGGTCCCAGTGTTTTTGGTGGCTAGGGTCAATCATTTTGGGGGTGGAATAGTAAAATTTGGTATAAGGTCTGGGTAATGAGCTTTCCAGGCTCAAAAATATCCAGATTTATTCATTGTGTTTTTTACAGGTAATTTTTTACCACATAAGAAGAATGTTTTTACTAGATAGCTTTGTTGGTGACATATGTAGTAAATACCAGTTGTTCATGCTGCATTGGCCACAGAAATCTCATCAGGTATTTGGCTGCTTAACGTTGTAATCTTGGTTGAGGTATGCATGGAGGCGGATGAAGCCAATTCACAAGTAGCAATTACTATCATTACTTCAAAAGGAGTTAAATATACCACAGCTAGTTTACGTTTAGAAATAATTCTGTTCACAACATCAGAAGAAAAGGTATTTGACTTTTGGATGAGAAGTAGAAGGAGAAGACAAAATATATTTTTAGGAGTAATATAAAAACCAGAGTCAAAGATTTTTGCTAGTTTTTCTGCTACATCTTGTCAATAAATGTTATGGTTTTTGTAACTGTCATAGTTAATGGACAGAATTCCTCTCCACTAGTTTAAGTGGTGGGCAGTTGAGGAGTAGAGTTATTGGTGTTTGGTATGGGTAATAATTGAGTAAGCTGTGCACAATATTCAACTTGTTGTCTGACTTCATTGGGTACACTAGTTAGTATGATCTCCTGGGAAATAGAATTGTCAATACTCTTGAATTTTTCCTTTTGATAAAAAGATACTATATACTGTTGTTCACCAAGGAAACATTGAAAAACATGTCTTACATCTGAGTAACATTCAAGGTAGTTTTCTCTGATGAAGTTTAATTTTGTATGAGAGTTTATAGACTGTTCCGCATCAGCTAGGCTCTGTGAGGGTGTTGTTGCTGAAAATAGAGGAATAGTTTTGATATGGTCTGAGACCTTCCATTTTTGTGTTGTTGTTTGGATGGTTGTATGTTTGAAAAGGGGTTGGTTAGGTTTGAAGTTTGAGGGGTTAATGGGTTGGCAGGATTAAAGGATGAGGCTTCAGGTATGTTAAAGGAGAAAGTGGAATGTGGAGAAAAGGGGGACATTTTAATAATTAAGTTGATTAATAAGATAAACTAACAAGATAAATGCGGAAAAAGAGATAGAGGAAAAAGTAAGTTGGGGAGAAAAGGGAGTGATAAAAATTATTTACAAAGAAAAGAAAGAGGTTATCCAATGAACATTTTATAATTTTACTACCAAGTGGTTAATCTAATGTTGTGATAGAGGAAGCATATTTTTAATGCAGACCCATAAACTATTGGGAAACCAATTTCTTTCATTACTATTAACACAGGTCTTTGTTAGTATTTGGGTTGAGAGGTGAGGAGGAGGAGCACTTTGGGTGCTATGCATTGTAATAGGTGGAAGAAAGGGATAATTAATAAGTGTGTTTTATGGGGCAAGCATTTTGGGGTTCTCCTCATTGGACAACTTATATAGTAGTTCAGTTACTTCTTAGTCTCACTACTGTATCAGCATATTCAGTCCAGTCTCACTTTTGGTAGTCCCAACATAGTCAGGCTAGTTAGTCTCACTGCTAAAGTAGCATAGTCAGTCCTGTCTTAGGCTATAGTCAGCCCTAGTAGTATCTGGCCCTCTTAGGTCCTAAAACTTTTTTGATCTATCACCGGCGCACTACAAAAGGATTATGACCCCTCAGGTAAACCCAACAGAGCACTTCTTATTTCAATGTAAAAATAGATGGCATTCTTGGAAGAACGGAATGCCAGACTCATGGAATGTGTAGCAGAGTTAAATACCTCATAAAGCGGCCCCATTGAAGCAGATTTAGATTCTTCCAAAGACATAGCACAGATACCTCTCACCACACCAGCACCACCTGTAAAAGGCCCAAATATTGCAGTCCCAGAAATTTTTGGTGGAAAAAAAGCCCCTTTGAATATCAGTATGCATCACATTTAAAACTTTATGTCCTTCTCAAAAGTCATCAGTTTTCCCAATGAGCAATCAAAAATTGGATTCACAATCTCTTACCTCACAGACAAGGCTACACACTGGGCAAGGCCATTTACAAAGGAACTCCTTGGAAATGGAAAATTAGTAACAACTTTCTGTGAGTTGATGGAAGCATTTGAATTAGCCTTTTCAAACCCCAATTTGGCCATAAACTTAGAGTATGGGCTTAGCCATTTATGACAAAAACACTCTGTTGCATAGTATGTGTCAGAATCCTGGGGTCATGCTAGCTATGTTACAACATGGGGAGAAGGAGAACTTGTGTTTCTCTTCAGAAATGGGCTCTTGCAGAAAACTAGGAATGCCATAGTCATTCATCTGCATCACACCTCTCCCCAAGCACTTATGGATCTGGCCATCCAAATTGATAATGAATTCACACCAGCGCACAGATGGGGTGAGTGGTTCAACTACTCAAGTGTGTCTGGAGCTAAAGATCCAAATGACATGGGTATTGATGCATCAAATTCATGGGGATCTGGCTGGAAGAGAAGTATTTCAGATGAAGAATACCAAAAATACAAGAACAAAGTTTTGTTTCTAAGGTTTAGAAGTAGTGGCCACTTGCTAAGGTAGTGTTAAAGGAAAATCAGGGTTGATGAAGTAGAAGATAGCACAGGAAAAGCGCAGTTAAAAGGCAGCACTTGGAAGTGAAGGTTGCGCTCTCTTTGAGTGGATTAGAGGGAAAGGATAAGGTATATTTAGTAGAGTAGTTATCAGCATATATTCCAATTGAAGTAAATGATAATCATATTATACTGAATTTGTCTTTAATGACCCTTGAAACCACAACAAATGTACAAGAACTGCTGGATTGTGGGGCCACAGACTGTTTTATTTTCAACAATTTTTTACAAAGGAATAAAATGAGAAAAGAAAAATTGTACAACCCCAGATACTTAATTATGTTTGATGGATCACCTGGTGGGAGAGGAAAAGTAAATGAAAAGGTTTTTTTCAGGTTCTGGTGTGACAGAAGGGATTCTAAGTGCAAGGAATATGTGACAAACCTGAAGGACAACTATGACATGGTATTGAGGAAGATATGGCTGGACCAGAATAACCCAAAAATTGACTGGAAGGAGAAGAAGGTTCAGATGGGAAGGAAAGGGGACTCTGGAACTAAAATATTGGCCCCCTGGCCCCTTAAGAGGTCAGGGGCCCATCCCAGAAAGTCTTCTGATTTTCTGTTATCATAAGTTGAATTTCCACCAGAACTGATGCTTTTTCTTGATTTTAAGCATCAGGCTGGGGATGGGTCAGCAACAGGGAGCACCAGAGAAAATTAGAAAGAGGATAAAGCACACAAAAAGGAGTAAATGGCCCAACAAAGAAGGGGTGAGGTGGAGGATGTAAATGTTGAAGGGGAAGAGCAAGAATTTTCCCCCTGTCACCTTGAGAAATCAGGGGCCCCTCCCAGAAAGTCTCTTTCTCTTCTATTATCATCAATATTCTTGCTGAAAGAACTGAAACTTTTTCTTGATTCTAAGTTTCAGGACTTTGAGGGGGCGCTGGAAGATGAAGAAGAACTGGAATGTGATGCAAAAGCATGGAACATCTCTTCCAAGATTTCAGCCAAGCTCCAGTCCTCAAAGACAACAAAAATCCTCAAGGAAATAATCCCTGAAGCCTATTGGGAGTTCTTACCACTCTTTGAAGATGGAGGAGTTAAAACCCTGCCACCTCATTGACCATACAAATTTTCCATTTATCTGATGCGAGGTGCAACTCCTCAATTTAGCGGCATAATCCCATTTTCAATCTTGGAGTCAAAAGTTCTAAAAGTGATAATTGATGAAAACTTTCAGAATTGTTTCATCAGAGAATCAAAATTTCCTTGGGTGTCCCTTGTGATTTGTTCAGGTAAAAAGGATTGTTCATTGAAACCTTGCATGGGTTTCAGAAGATTAAATGTACTGAAAGTTAAGAGAAGATACTCCCCTCCACTGACTGGTGAGTTGATTGACAGTCTTCTGGTTGTAGAAAGCTTCCCATACCTATATCTCAGGGAAGGCTACCACAAAATATGTGTGAGAGAAGGAGAGAAGGAGATCAACACAAAATTAAATTTTTCACTAAATTTGGTCATTCTGCATGGTTGGTAATTCCATTTGGTCATTTTAACACACCTGCTACATTACAACATTTCACCAATATCATCTTCAGAGATAGAATAGTTATAGATGTGGCAGTGTATCTAGATTAAATTTTGATTTACTCCAGATCAATGGAAGAACACCAGATACATGTAAAAGATTTTTTTCAGCACTTGACATATGTGCAAGTATGGTTAAAACTGGAGAAATTTGTCTTCTCAGTAAGTGAAATACCCTACCTAGGTATATTCATTTCAAAGAATAGGGTGAAAATGGACCAAGTGAAATGAAAGGCAGAAGCAGAATGGCCAAAACAAGTGTCAGTAAAAGAGCTTTAGTAATTTTTGGCTTTGAAAATTTGTATTGTTGCTTTATTGAAAATTACTCCCACATGTGTCAACCACTTCACAACCTCAAAATCATTTGAAAAAATAGCCAACAAGATGTTTTTGACAACCTGTAAAAAAAAATTGTGACAGCCCCTATTCTTGTGACCCCAGACTTACTAAAGCCATTTTTTTGGAATGCAACTGCTCAGACTTTGCACTGGGTGCAGTATTATCCTAATATGATGCTGAAAATCTCTTTCACTCAGTAGAATATTTTTTACATACAATTTTAGTCACTGAATTGAACTATTAAATATATGATAAAAAGTTATTGGCACTAGCTGAAGCCATACACACCTGGAACCATTATTTGGAAGGAGGACCTCACCATTTACAATTTATTATTTACATGGATCATAAAAACTTTGAAACCTTTCTGACCACAAAAAATTTTACTTGCCGGAAAGAGTTTTGGGCAGAACTGCTAAGCAGAATTATTTTTTGTTGGACAATTCAGACCAGGGAAGAAAAGTGGCAAACCAGATGAACTGTCAAAATTTCCCAAATCTCACCCAGCTCCAGATCAGCTACATACTGTTGGAGCAATGCTACTGAAGGGGGGCCTTAAAGAGGGAGTAATCCTAGATGAGGTTGAATTGACAGAGGTGGATTAGATTAAATGGTTAAGAAGGGGCAGGAAAAGGATGAGGGAGTGAAGGAGTTTGTTAAGGCACTTTTATCAAATGAGGTATTGATAAGGAAAGGATCAGAGGATTATCTCCTGGAAGGGGAAGCACTGTATTGGAATTGGAGAATAGTGGTTCCAAATTATGAAGGGCCAAAGAGGCAGGTGGTCAAATCAAGGAACAACTCCCCAATGGTAGGACACCCAGGACCACTGAAGATGGTGGAGCTGGTGAATCAAAACTTTTACTGGATGTCCATGAAGACATATTTTCAATGCTATGTATCAGCATGTGACTCTTGAAAGAGGAACAAGGTCAGCCCAACATCCACACCACTAACCTCATTAATCATATCCAAGCAGCCATGGAAGGAACTTTCTTATGAATTGATAGTGTAGTTACTCAATTCAAAAGGAAAGAATGCTGTTCTCAAAGTCATTTACTGCTGCACTAAGATGGTGCACTTTGTCCCCACTACTACAAAGTTTACATAAGAGGGTATTGCAGACTTTATGGTGGCGCATGTCTGGAGAATACATGTATTCCCTGAAAGTATAGTATCAGACAGGGGAAGTACTTTCAACTATAAGTTGTTATAGGCAATGTATGAGCAACTAAAAATTAAGTCCTTTTTGTCAAAAGTGTGGCATCCACATACTGATGGGCAAGCAGAGATAGTGAAAAAGGCAATTGAACAATACCTGTACCGTTTCATTAACTATCAGTAAGATGATTGGGTGTTGCTTCTACCATTGAATTAATTAACATACAACCTGACAAATTTTTCAACCAGAATTTCACCTTTCTATGCCAACTATGGATACCACCTAAAATTCTCAATTTCTACCCCATCAACATTTCAAGTTCCAGAAGCTGAAGAAAAATACAGAAAATACTGAGTATATGGCGGGAATTAGAAGCAGTGCTCAAGTTATCCCAGAAGTAAATGAAGAACTATCATGATGAAGGAAAGACTCAACATTTTTTTCTATGGGTAAGTGAAAAGTTTTGGCTAATCTCACAATTTCTTTCTACATTATGCCCAAGCACTAAGCTAGATCACAAGGTGGGCCTGTTTAAGATCAAGCGCAGAATATCTGATTCAGCATATGAATTGGAACTATCAATTCCAATTAGACAAGTGCAACCAGTGTTCAATATCTCCTTACACTATACAATATAGGGGGTGGACGTTCTAGCAAGTCCCCAACCTGAACTCAGATTGAACTCAGATAGAACTCAGACTGAACCCATACTGAACCCATACTGAACTCTACTTGAACACCCACCTAAAACTGTTCTCCCAAGTGGTGTTCATCCTTTATTGCATGGTTCCTTTGTCAATATCCTAATGTTTGTTCAATCTATAGTGATTTTTGGTCCAAGGTTGCAGAATTACTAGCAAGTCCACCCCCCATATTGTGTGGTGTTACTCACAAAGCACTAAGAAGACACAATACCTGGGTTCCCAGAAGAACAAATGGAATCAGTCTATGTTGGAAATAAATAGGAGTTTGAGGTAGAAAAGATTATTGCTAAGTGGTTTCACAGAGGGAAGGTTCAGCACTTGGTGCACTAGAAAGGTTATGGAGTATGAGATAGGTCTTGGAAGCCAGTATGGAACTTAGATAATGCTAAGGAGGAGGTAAAGGATTTTGAGTAGGAGGGGTAAAAAGGGGGTAATGTTAGGATTTGGGTTAAAAGGTGAGGAAGTGAAGTGCTTTGGGTACTATTCATTGTAACAGGTGGAAGAAGGCTAGCATCAGCACTAATGGTAGCCCATGCTCTTAGGTCCTAAAAGTCTTATATGTATTGTGATTACTATATACACAGTAATAGCTAGCACATTTTTGTATATTCTAAAATATTCTCATAAGTACCTGACTATTCCATACCTATTTTAAATTTGATTCACTAATGCTGCAGAGAATCAGTGGTGCTTGAAAATGTGTGTTGTGTTTACATTGGCGTTCTCAGTGGTGTTCACACATTTTATGCAATCCAATGCAAACGTCCATTTGATGTTTGTGTTGGGAATGCAAGCAATTTGTTGGTAGTCCCAGTTCCACAGCTGTTTGAAAGAAACTTGCTGTGTTTTTCCCTTTCATCCCCTGAAAAAAACATGAGTTTAGGTCAATTTTAGCGGGAGATGAGGGGTGGAAAATAGCAAGGTTTTTCAAAATAGCTGTAATTTTTAGTCTCTTAATAGTATGGTAGCAGTGTCAGCACTTTGTCTGGAGTGAACCGGTAGTATTTCATTACTCACCTATTGTAGCAGTGTCAGTGATTTGTCTGCAGTGAACCAGAGTTAGACGTGTCAGCTGCACCACAGGCTATATACACCTTATGTACTCAACAATAACTAAGCTATCATACTACACACAACACCCCCCCTCTTAGTGATTTCCCTATAACCATCTTCATCCAAAATAAGTTGAGAAAATTTAAAGTAAATAAAAAGAAAAGAAAAGAAGGAAAAAATAGAATCTAGAAAACCCCTAATAAATATCTCTTCTCCTTCGAAAAATTTGGTCCCAAATTCTTTTTCAACAAATCCACCACCTGATCTTTAGCTGAAACCCACCTAATGTCAATTTCACATCAATAAACTTGTTCATTCACAAAGTAGAAATCCCTTTCAACATGTTGACAACACTTTTCAGAAGGGTTATCAGTAGCCGCTTTAATTTCATCTTTGTTTTTTCAATAAAGAGTTGTTGGACCATGGCACAAATCCACTTCATGTAGAAGTTTACACATACATAGAGCTTGATGAGTTGCATTTTACATTGCCATTAACTCTGAGTGAAGTGAAGCTGTAGCCACTATTTATTGATGCTTTGATTGCAATAAGATAAGACATTTGTTGAGCTGACAAACATGACCACCTGTAGCCCTAGAAAATTCACCAACCCAAGTAGCATCACAGTAAATTTCTGTTGATGGATTGTCATTGATTTTAGGGAAAAGATGAAATTTCATGTCTTTGGTAAATTGTAGATATCTCATCAAATGATTAAGCACATCCCATTCAGCTTTACCTGGTCTTGATGCATAACGTGCCAGGAATTTGACAGGATACACCAAATTATGCCTTGATCCAGCTACAAGATACAATAAAGAACCAATAACAGACAGAAATTTGAGAGGTTCAAATGGAGGGTGAGATTTTTCCTTTAAAGACACCAAAGAATGACCCATTGGTAAAGGCAAGTTAGAATCAAGACCAGCCGGATATTTTTCATTTAGAATTTTGTTGACAAGAGCTATTTGGTGAATATTAAAGCCTTTAGAACATTTTGAAACTGCTAGACCAACAATAGAAGAGATACCATCAGACCATTTTACCTTCAAACTACTCCCAATATACATTTCCAACTCCCCCAAAACTGCATCACTACTCCCTGCCACCACACAATCATCTACATGAATCCACAAAATTCCCTTTGAACCCTCTTTTGCTAGAACATATACACTTGCATCCTGATTGCTTGATCTGTAACCCAAATTTTCCAAAATTTTACTGAGATGTTTCCACCAACACCTAGCTGCTTTCTTAGTCCCATAAAGAGCTTTCCTAAGTTTTCAGACATGAGTTGGATTAACAGACTCAAAACCTTCAGGCTGCTTGACATAAATTCCCTCCTCAAGATCACTATGGAGATAGGCTGCAGTGACATCAAAATATTTGAGTGGCCAGTTGTAGGTAGCAGATAGAGTGAGAATCAGACCCAAAGAGGAAAAAATAGCTGTGGGAGCAAAAGTGTCATTAAAATCAATACCTTCAATTTTTTTGAAACCCTGAGCTACATATTGTGCCTTGTTTTTGAAGATCTTTCCAAATTCATCTCTTTTTAAATCAAAAACCCATTGAGCACCTGTAACAGTTTTTCCAGGAGGAAGAGGAACTATATCCCAAACATTCATGTTCAACATGTTGTCAAATTCCTGAAGACAAGCTGACTTCCATTAAACTGCATCTGGACACTTCATTTCCTGTTTGAAAGTTATAGGTAGTTGGTCAGAAAGTTCACAAGCATTATTGTTGATGAAATCAACCATGACATCTTGTGCAGCAATAATTTCTTCTGCTGTAAAATCACCAAATTTCAGTTGATTAAAAATAAACTCTAGATCACCTTTAGATTGAGATGTGGTTGGATGTGAAACGGTGAGTGTCTTGGCATTGTCCTTGTCTGTCCCGGGGATGAAATTTGCCCTTTCTGACTGAATAAAAGAATTAGACTCTGGATGCCAAAAAATCCAACCTTTACCACCATCAAGAAAACCAAAAACCCTTCAACTCATAGCTCAGACCTCCATTCTTGTTCTTTTTTCAGTTTGAATGTGCACATATTCCCACTGACCAAAAATTTTGACAGTTAATAAGTCCGCTTTTTTGTTGAAAATGATTTGGTATGGGGTACTGTCAGTAACTCTAACATATGGTAATTTATTGTGAATAAAAGAAGCCCAACAATAAGCAAAAGTACAGAAAGTGGAAGGCATATTTGAAGCAAGAAGGATTGTCCTAGCAATTTCACCAATAGTTTCATTGAATCTTTCAGTCATTCCATTTTGTTCATGTTGATAAGGCATAGAGTGTTCATGGAGGATACGATTCAGGGAGAGTCATTCAGAGAATTTTCTGTTCATGTATTCTTTGCCATTGTCAGTTCTGAGAATTTTGAGATGCTTATTAGTGATTTATTCTAAACAAGTTCTAAGGTTAATAAAAGCATCAAAAACATCTGAATTCTTCTTTAGAACAAAAACCTCCCCATAAGTTGAGAAGGATTCTCTTAAAGTAGCCACGTAAAATTCACCCTTATATGTGACATCAACCATGGGCCCTACTAAATCAGAAACCACAAGATCCATGAGCTCATGGGTACACTTGGATGCCCTGCACGTAATCCTCCTTTTGCTTTATGACACAGCACAAATATCACAGTGTAATCTGCATGAAGGAAAATAAGATGCTTCATTCTTGCAAAGACCTTTTTTGGCAAGCCTTCTCTAAACTCTGTTGCTTGTGTGTCCAAGACAGTGATTCCAATCAATGATTGAGTCAGGAACTGCAGTTGGATAAGGAATTTTTGAAGGGGGTGAGGGAACAAAAGGGGCAGGAAGGGTAGCAGATGATAAAGAGTTAAAATAATTCATTTCAAAAACATTGGTTTCTAGGTCACAAGGATAAACTAGATAAACCATCCATTTTTGTCCAGAAGAAGATTTAAGAGCAAGAAATAATATAATCATGATTTTGATTAAAATAAAGAGATATGCCATTGTCTAAAAGATCAAAAGGAGAAATAAGAGTGGAATTTTCCCTATCACAATAGAAAACACCTTTTATTTTAACTAATTCTCCATCACATCCTTTAATGAACATGTTTCCATGACCAGTAATGAAAGCAGCACCAGAGTCAGTTGCAGTTTTGACTGGAATAATAGTATCCAAGCTTTTGAAGTCAGAAAGAAGACGTACATCACCAGTGACATGATGTGTGGCACCAGAAACAAAAACACCTTGACAATCTTTACTGTTTTGCTCTTCAGTCCAGCTATCAGTACCAAAATCCATCTCTTTTAAAGCAGTAGTGAGAACATCTAGCACTTTACAGCTGATTTTGTTTAAGCGGGGTTTTGAGGAACTTTGAGCTGCCTGTTTTCCCTTTCTATTGTTCGGTGATTTTTGGATGAGATTCATAGTGTCCTTATTGTCACAAGCAAAAGCTTCACATTGTCCCCAAACTGCTACATTAAAACCTTTACTGTTGGGATCATATGGACAAGTATTCTGGAAATGTTCAGAAGACTTGCAGTAAAAGCAGGAGTAGTCAGGTTTTTTATTTCCAGGGCGGTAACTGTCCATTCAGCTTTTTTTGAAAGCCAAAGATGAAATGGAATTGGGTTCAGTTGCAAGTTCAAAAGCCATGGAAAGGGTAGGAGCATTTGAAGATGAAGAATGGGGTGAATTGATAAATAAATTTTGAAGTACATTTATCATTTCATCAAAAGAGGGTTGAGAGATGTCTTTTTGCAATTCAAAATGAAGATTTGCCTCAGTTGCAATATGATTAGCTGATGACAGTAATAAGAGTTGGGTGAAAACTGCTGCTATTTTGTCAAAACCAAAAACTAAACCTGAACATTTAACTGCCTCCAAGAGTGATTTCACTTTTTCTCCATGTTCCATGACATTTGTGAAAGGTGAGGTTTTAATATCTAAGAGATCATTAAAAAGGGCCATGCAAGCAGTGTGAGATGCTTTATTGAATTTGGAACTCAAAATCAAAGATGCTTTATAGCTAGATATGCCAATATCAATGAAACTTTGAAGTTTTTCATCAATGGTATTGTAAATTGCATGCCAGCTCATTTCGTCTTCAAATTTTGTTATATCATCAATAATAGCTGTTGTATCTGATATGTACCTGGTTGAGCGTACATGTTGAGTCAAAAAAATTTGATGTTCTTTACCCAAGTTTGCCAGTTAGAGCTATCTGCTTTTAGTTTAGACATCTTATTCATTCTCTGAATTATCTCGTCAATTATGTCTGCACAGTTTTTCCCTTTATAGGTAACAAGAGGAACATTATGATTGTCAGATAAAAATGAATCACTGCTCAAAGATGAAACAGAGCCCAGGCTTTGATCATGGCTGGTTCTCACATGTCGCAACGTCAAGGCACTTGTACGGTGGTGTCTTGATTGTCATGAATGCAAACCAGCTTTGCATTGAGATGCCATTTTGATGTTAGATGGGAGGTGAGTTTGTGTGTGTTGATGGGGATTGCGAGGAAAGGAAGATTGGGTTGGCAAGGGAAATCCTTTGGCTAAAGAGCTGGGATTCAAATCAGGTGGAGGTGGTTGCGTTTGGCGAGTGGTATTTGCACTGCCGCTAGAAGATGTAGGCAAGGATGGTGTACCTGAGAATGAGCGCGAGGGTCGCCTTGCTCAGGTGTTCAAAGTAGGAGGGGGATTTAGGTTCCGCAGTTCTCGGCTAAGAGTGGGTTGATGCTTGCGAGCTAAGCAAGGGCGGGATTGAAAAGAATTCAAGGAATTGGGTGAAATTGGCATGTGTTAGATTGCCGTTGGAGAGCAATAAAAAGAGGATGGTGGAAAGTATCAACACCAGGAAAAGACACATTTAATGTGAGGCAAGCACAGGGCACACAATTGTTCCAGGAAAATACAAAATTTATTACTGCTAGTAAAATAATTAGGGACAGCCCATAACCTATGGTAGCAGTGTCAGCGCTTCGTCCGGAGTGAACCGGAGTTAGACGCGTCAGCTGCACCACAGACTTTATACACCTTATGTACTTAACAATCAATAAGCTATCATACTACACATAACAAATAGAAAAGAAGAAAAAGGGGCTGCGTAATGATTTACGTATATAAACTTATGCACCTGAAGTCACACACTCTGGCATCATTGACGACGGTGATCACTATTAAATATTCTACATTAATCTAGAGCATTTATGGGAACAGATGTAAATTTTTCTTGACGCAAGTAGTCGTAGCTGAATTAACACTACAGCACATGTTTGTTTCGCTATGGGGCGCAACAATTACGCAACACACTACGCACCAAGTAAGATATCCCAGACGGGGATATTCATGCGCGAGTTGGGGATATTGTAGGGAGTGACATAAGGACAGAAAAATACAACCATATTCGAAACGGTTGGTGCATTTTTAATAAAAAATTCTTAACTTTTGGTCAGCTCAATTGACATTTGACAGTAAACTTAGCCTCCATTCAACTAAAATTTGCCAGTTTCTCTGTCAAATTTCAAGCATTCTGTCTAAATGTTTTTATCTTTTTGCAAAACTGCACCAACCGTTTCGACTTTGGCTGTAAGTGTAAGAAAAATATCTAAGTGCGAGAAAAATATGTTTAAGAAAAATATGTGCGAAAAAAATATGTGGGTGAACAATAAGAAAAATATCTTGCGAATATGGGAAATTTTGTTTTTTTAATTTTTTTTTCTTGAAAAAATGATTTTTTTTTATTTTTCCCCTATTTTTTATACTTCTTTTTTGGAGGAAAAAATTTCTCATGGTTGCAAACAATTTTTTTCACACTTACTTTTCTCGCCCTTGTTTTTCTTGCACTTACTTTTCTTTCATTTATTTTTCTGACCTGATGCTCCTCCCTAAAATATCCCCCACTCACGTATGAATATCCCCAAAGGGGATATCTTACTTGGTGCGTAGTGACAGTTGTGCAACAGTTACGAAGCAATTGTTTTTTGCACTTAAGACCCACCTAAGACCTTTAAGTGCCAAAAATAATTGTTACTTAACTGTTGATAATCGTTGCGCCATTGTTGCGCCCCAAGACGAAACGAACATTTGTTGTAGTGTAAAGCCAGCATGAATCAGTGATCACGCTCTCACTTTCTGACCTTTCAATAAATGCCTTTATATTCTGGTTTGAGTACTATCCCGCTGGGTACTCCCCAGTTCCATCGTAATGTCTTGACTTCGCAACTATGTCACTCCAGACCAATGGCTCAAAACGGTAGTCCCATGGTTTCTTCCAAAAGGGTTTGAATATGAAAAAATTATTGACTAAAGACTTTAGACGAATATAGGAAGCCCTTAAGCAAGCGGCATAACCACATTTGCTGAAAATATTGATATTTTAGATTTTTCCTATACAGCAACGGTCACAATTTCTAAGAACCTCTACCTTGTCCCGAACTAACCTGTCCCCCTACAGATATGCCTTCTCTTCTTCTGCACTTTTCTTTTTTATTCTTCTTCTTGTAAACATTTCTACATGTTAACAGAGACATACGCACTTAATCGTAAGGATGCTTTGGCACAAAAGATTGCAACCCCAGCAAGATAATTAATCTAGGGTCTGTAAACCTTTAGATATATAGCATCATTACATTTCACCATTCCATCACCAATTTAGTAACTTTGACTCTTATTAGCTATCCATTGGGCCATTAATTGTGTATCATCATGCTTTTTCAACAATTTTTTGTTCTAATTTTCCTTCCGCTGGTTTTCTTAGCTTCCCTAGACCCACCAAGAAGACATACTCAATGCTTTAGATATTTTCTGGGCTTAAACAAATGTGTTGATGGATCTATTAATTACCCATGTCCACCTCATCATGGAGTGGAAACTACCGCTGGAAAGGTAAGCAGCACAGCGCCGATTAGCATAAAGATTATAACTCACTCCTCATTTTCAACACCTAAAGTTTGTCAGTGCTCAAGAGGCCCAAAAAGTCCAAAAACTGTCCAAGCGATATGATCCTTTGGAACGGGTAAGGATCATCCTGCATAGTATTGTTTAATCATCATGACTGATAACAATCATGGTTTCAGAGTTTGACTATCGCCTCTGGTCTCAGTGTTAGTTTTGTATATCACATGCATCATCATACTACTTTTCTAATTCTCCTACATCTTCAGGCTTGTGGCAACAGATATAACACCTCTAATGAGCTGGGTGTATGCCTTTGGGAAGGTGATGGAAGATACAATATCACTGCAAACAATACCGGTTGGGTCAGTAGGTAAGTTAAACATTGTTTGTGTTCTTCGCAAGAAACAACTTGACAAATTATTCTCCACAGTGCAAAACCTGACAACTGTTTCAAGGAAATGTCCGTATTATAAATACTGTGATCTGAGTTAAGTCCAACTTAAGTTCCCTCATTTTTTGTTGCCAGTTATGTTGCACGACGCGACAACATGTCAACCGTCCAATACGCCAAAGTCTTTGATGCTTGTCCCATGGACAAGGCCGTAGCTCACGAGGGATGTCCTCAAATATGGCTTACCGAGAAGGTATGAACTAAAAGTTTCAATTTCTTTACATGAAAACTAGACTGACCGCCGTTTTACCGGCCAGCTCTTCAACTTACTTAATCCCACTGAGGAAGAAAAGCGGGAACAAAAAATGGGCAAACTTAAATGGGGATAGTGAGTTATCTTTACAGCTATAATTTTCTCAAAGTTATAGAAGTATTAAGTTTCTTTTTCCATAGCAATAATTTTGCCCGTGGCCAAGAAAAGAATGCACCCTGGTGAACATTTTCAAAGTCATAAGTTGCAACCCAAAGAGGTGATGAATATGAAATAACTCTGCACCAGTCTTTCTCTTGATTATCTGGATTAAAAATGAATTATTTCTTGCTGAATAAATAGTGGAAGCACAAAATTGGAGCTACTTGTCCACGAATTGACTAGTGCGCTGCAAAAAATATATTCATTTTTAAGATACATTTTTAAATGGTGAATACTAGTGAGCTAAAGCATAAAGTACTTGTAAATACATTCATTCAAAAAAAATAGTTGCTTCTTAATTTTATTGCATGATAAAGCACGAGCGAATGGATTGGTAAACGTCGCTGAATTCTCTTGTACAGTGGCCAGACAAAAAGATCCGGCACTTTTTTGCATAATCATTATTTTCACTCTACTTTCATTTTATTTTGTCTCAACCACCATCACCTCTCACAACCCATTGGACATTTTCCAGGATTATTTAACTTTCTCTCTTTTTAAAGGTATTATTTTAAGGGTTGTTCTTGCAAAAGCTAACAAGTTATTTTCTCTTTTTCTGATTTACCATTTATTCCTAGTTTTCTCCACCTACGTCTTCAACACATGGTCACCATAGGTGTCTCAGCCCCTGCACCAAGTATAGGATAACTGGAACGTTAGATGGGGGGTCAATGAAACTGATATTGGGGTGTTTCTACTAGGCTTCTTGCACAGTGGTGGAAGGGCTACTCAAAAAATTCCACTCTGAGGGAAATCTTGAGCCTGCACCATTAGTTGGGTGCCCTCTCACATCCTCACCGTGTGACCTCTGGGAATTTTTTCATAAATCAAAGAAAAATTGAAAAGCTAAACTGGTTGAGCTTTCCAGCTTCTTACACTAAGTGGAAAACAGCATCACAAACCATCCTGTGACAACCAGACCAAGGCATGTCGAATGAGAGACAAAAAAAAATTAGAATGAAAAATAAGCATAACAAAATGAAAGGGGCGTGCAGAAACCCTTGGAAGTGTTTCAAGGATGTTTTTGTTGTAGCATTACACTGAAATTGGTGCTTTATGGTTTTTAAGGCAACTTTTTGGCTTGAAATTGCTCAATACAGGACTACCTATGACACCACTTTCTCATGTAGTGTTATATTCTGAAACTTCTGTCCAAACATTTTGAAGATTTTCACCTTCCCTTTGCTACTTCAACAGAGTTTCTGTAAAAAAACCCTTCGTCAATCAAACGAAAAACAAGACACAACGCAACAGAACACTTACATTGGTCAGTTTCTGATTGGAAGTTTATTGTATGGTGTGATGAATCATCATTTGAGGTTAGAACACCAGCTGGAACAACACTTTTGTGGCATCAAAAATTTGAATTCTTCCATAAAAATTGTCTCCAGGAAACATTAAAGAGTGAGATATCATTATTTATGGTTAGGGGGGCATTTTTCAACACTACTAAATTCCCCCTTTTTTTATTCCTCCTAAGAAATGCATCTCCAAGGACTTCATCCAGAGTTTTTAAATTCCCACTCTGCTTCCCTTCTTGAGCAATTGAAAAATAGAGTTATACTTACATTAATGGAAGACAGGGCTCCAATCCATCATGCTAAAGTTTCTTATAATTTTTGTGCCGCAGTTGGTCTGAAGAAGATATAAAACTAACTTCTGCAGTCTCCTGACATGAATCCAATTGAGAATGTGAGGAAGGGCCCCTGAAGTTCTCTATTCACCAATATTATCAACCTAAAAATACTGGTAAAATGACAGAAGCATTGACTCAAGCACAGCTAAACTGTCCTAAAGAAAGCCTTGAAGACCGAAATTAAATGAATTCCAGAAAGGATGAAAGCTTTTGTGAATGCTGATGGTGTCCCTACTTTATGGTGACTACTCACCAAAAAAGAATAATTTTTTTCAATTTGGTTTTTAATTTTTCTTTCTAATATATTTTATATCAAGAAAGTTCTATCTAGTAGTGTAAGGCAGGTTCCTTTGCATTTTCTTGATTAAAATCTTTAAAACTCACTTTAAAAAAAAGAAATAAAACCAAGAACTCATCTTGAATTTTTTTTTACTACTATGCTATTAATACACACATTCTGTCGGCCGGTTGTCTAGAAGAAGGAGAAAATAGAAGAAGGAATGAGAGGAGGAGAAGGAGGAAAGGAGTATGGGTAATAAAAAAAATAAAATTTAATAAAATTATTTAATTTATTGAGAGAAGAACAACGATAAGTGAGCTGGGAGGTGACAACAACTTGGTTTTATTAATATCAATATTATATAAGTAAGAGTTCTGCGCGGCAACCAAAATAATTACTATCAGACTTAAAGCAACCTTTAAATTGTTATATAAAATTTTAATTAGAATTTTATTACTAATAAAAAGAATATAAACGTAATATAAAAAATGTATTTAAATTGTTGAGTGTATAATAAGTGATCAGGCTACAGGGGATTATCCAAGGCCCTTTTATAGGCAATGGGCCCTCTGAAGCGCTATTATATCAGTAAATACAATTATTAGAAAGGAATAAAACAAACATATCAAAAGAGTAACTGAAACATAACAATATAGAGAAAAACATGAAACAATTAATTAAAAGCCCAATTAAGAATCCAATTTCCCCGCCATTAATCCCCAAATCAGTAAGTGACAATAGTAAATAACTAAACAAGAGTGGAAACATAGGAACTATGAGAAATATAATTCCCAACAGATGGTACATCCTGATTAGAGGACATTTTAAGTGAAACAAAAAATAATTTGACGCAACAAAACAATCAATTAATCTCAATTTAGTTCAAATTAATTTATTTGTTTTTTTCTAACACAATTAAGGGTCAAAAGAAGCGTCCTTAATAATTGTTTAGTGTCATATGAGAGGTATTAGTTAATATATAAATTTAAGTAATTAATTTAAATATATTATAAATCAAATTTACACTTGTAATTATAATATATGTTTTTTAATTAATTAAATATAAATTTATAATTATTAAATATATAAAAATGCGCCATTATTTATAGAATATATTATATTATGCTCAATTTAATTTTATATAAAAATATATATAACCAATAAATTTAATGTAACATTTGTATATAATAAAATTCTTATATAATTTCATTATGTTAATAAAATATTAAGTTATATTCATTAAATACAAGTCTTACCCATTCTTTAAGGTTTTATAATTTATATATCATTTACTGGACTCCTGGAATAGCCTGGCTGACACCCCCTCACTCTAAAAAAACAATAAAAAAAATGTTAAGATTTTTTCTTTTTGTATTTTTTCAACAGAGCAGGCAGATTTGAAATTTCTTTGCCAGGTATCCATGCATCATGTTCAGATGATTTGTTCTTATATCTCAATAAATATTCAGTACCTCTTTCAGAAGTGATAATTCTATCATTGAGAATTTTATCAATTTCTGCTGTTTCTGTGACTTCCTGAGGGTTCTTCTTAGGTCTTCCTCTTCTTTTTGGAAATAAGTCACTGTTGGAAGTATAAGGTTTAAGCAAAGAAATGGGAAAGACAGGATGTTTCCTATCATATGGAGAATACAATACAACTTCTACTGCATTATCACCAACCATTCTTTTAACAACAAATGGTCCTACAAATGGATCTTTTAATTTGTGGTTACCTTGTAAATTGAAATGGACAGTAGAGATCAACACTTCATCACCCTTGTTAAATGTGTATTCTTTATGGGATTTATCCCATCTTTTCTTTTCATATTCAAATGCTTTATCAATACAACTCTGAGCATGTTTTCTGCATAGCTGTTGCATTTGCATAAAAGATTTTACACCAGGGTGTAGTTCCAACTTAGGTAATTTATTATTGAGAATTTGAGCAGGAGTGTTTGGGACATAACCTAACCAAAGCTCAAAAGGCTTTTTCTCAGTGACAGAATGAACAGTGCTATTATATGCAAATTCAAGACCAGGCAAAAGAGTGACCCAATCATGAGTAAATCTGTCATTGTCTTTATATTCTAAACCAAAGGCACAATACCTTCTAATCATATCTTCCAGAGTTTGAATCATTCTTTCAGCTAGACCATCAGTCTGAGGATGGTGAGCTGTAGACAATTTTAACTCACAGCCACAAATATCCATCAAAGAGGTCCAAAACTCAGAAGTGAATTTTGGATCCCTATCAGAGATAATGGCTTTTGGAAAACCAATAATATTAAACATGTAAGACCACCATAAGAAAGCTAATTCCTTGGTGGATACATCTTTGTGGGTTGGAATAAATTTGCACATTTTTGTGAATCTATCAACTATTACCCAACAAGAGTTAAAGCTGTCTTTACCTGCAACAGGAAGACCAGTGACAAAATCCATATTAATGATTTGCCAGGGAGCACTAGGTGCTTCAATATGTTGTAATAACCCTGCTCTCTTACCTGTTAACCTTTTAGATTTTTGGCAGGAATCACAAGATTCAACATATAATTTTGTGTCTTCAGACATATTAGCCCACCATGCAGTGTTTTTGATTCTAATCAATGTTTTTTCAAGATCAAAATGACCAGCTAATATGTCATCATGACAAAGTTTGAGGATAGTTTCTTTCATTGAAGGAGGAATAACAATTACATTGGTAAGCTTCCTTCTATAATAAATATAACCATCTTCAATAGAAAACTTTCCTTTATTTAAAGCATTTTGGTATTTTGCAGGAAGAGTTTTTATTAATGCTTGAATTGAAGCATTCTTAGGATCATTCAAAATAGTAACTAATTTATTTAAGTCAGAATCTTTATCATATGAATCCAGTATTAACTGTAATAACTCTTCTTCCATATCAACTATAAATATACCATGTATATGAACAGTGTCATCCTCAGGTACATAAGCAGGATTGGAGTCATTATTTGGCAGAGGCAATCTGGAGAGCATATCAACATTAGAGTGAACATTTCCAGCTCTGTGGATAATAGTCATCCTTCCTCTGTATTCCTGAACAGCAAGTTGCCACCTGAACATATGTCTGTTAGGTGTTTTGAGGTTTAAGAGAGATTTCACAGCACTACAGTCAGTTACCAACTCAAATTTTTGGTCATCCAAGTAGTAATGAAGTTTCTCAAGAGCCCAAACAACTGCTAAGCACTCCAATTGAGTGGCACCATATTTCAATTCACTATTTCTTAAGGTTCTTGAAATATAACAAATTACAACCTCTGAGGATTTATAATTAATAATTTGCTTTTGGTGAAGGGCAGCACCCAGACCAATAAAGCTAGCATCTGTATAAAGTACAAATGGCTTGTTAAAATCTGGAAGAGCCAATATAGGGGCTGACATTAAGCAATTTTTCAATGTATTAAAAGCTTTTTGACAGTCATCATTCCAGAGAAAAGCAACATCTTTTCTGGTTAGTTTTGTAAGAGGCAAGGCTATGACCTGATAATTTTTAATATATTGTCTATAATAGCCACACATACCTAAAAAACTTTGGATTTCTCTTACAGAAGCTGGTGCTTTCACATTTTGAATGGCAGCAACTTTATTATGGTCTACACAAATTTGTAAGCCTGACACAACATGGCCAAGGACTTTCAAAGATTGAAAACCAAATTTACACTTTTTTAAAGATAAGGTCATATTGATTTCATCCATTTTTTGGAAAACTCTATTTAAATGAATCATATGTTCATCAAAAGTTTTAGAAAAAACAATAATATCATCAATATAAACCATGAGCCAACCTTCAATAATTTCTTGATGGAAAGTGTTATCCATGACTTTCTGGAAAACTGAAGGAGCATTTTTAGGGCCAAATGGCATCCTAACATACTTATATATTCCCATATGAGTAGCAATAAGCAAAAAATTTTGAGAATTTTTCTCAACTGGAACTTGATGATACCCTTTATTACCATCCAGACAACTAATAAATTTTGCACCTTGCAAGGTAGCATGTATTGAATTAATTCTGGGTAAAGGATAAATATCATCAACAGTATAAGTATTTAAAGCTCTGTAATCTCCACATAATCTAGCTTTATCTTTTTCATAAGAAATTAAGACTGGGGAGATGACACAATATTTGGGGGTGACATCCACTTTCTCAATGATATTCATTTTCAATAATGTTTCAATATTATCTTCAATATCTTTTCCTTTTGATGGAGAAGCAGGATATGGTTTTTTCTTAAGGGAAGGAGGAATATCACTCAAATTACAGGATAAGGTAATTTTCATCTCTTCCTGAACAATTCCCAAGACATGAGAACCATGAGCAAAAGCCATAGGGAAAGAGGTAATAGAGGCAACAATAGAATCCTTTTGTTCATTAGTCAAATGATCACCAAAAGAAGCGGTATTTATTTCATGTAATAAATCATCCATTTCAGTTGTTGTTCTACCTTTACATTGGGTCAGTGAGTTACAAGATTTCAACAAATTCCCAGAAGGTTTAGGAGAAGAAATTTTGAATTTTCTTTTCCCATTCATTCCTAAGGTAAAGCAATTATTTGCTGGGTCCAGTTTCACACCAAACATGGTTAAAATATCATTTCCCATAATAAACCAATTGCTCAAATTATCATTTTTCATGACAACAAATTCACAAATAGCTCTGACAAAACCACCATTATATTTGAAGAATACAGAGGTTTTGTATTTGCCAATAGGAAATAAGGTAGAACCATACCCTCTCCATTTTTCAGAAGTTATAGGCAATAATTTACTCAAATATTCCTTATCCACTGAAGCCAAAGCTTTTTCAGATACTACACTTCCTCCAGCACCAGAATCAAGAACTACATCAACATTTTTACCATTAATGATAACAGGTGCCTTTAAAGGGGATATAGGAATAGAATTGTTAGTAATATCTTTAATTATCTCAGCATTTTCTACTGAAGATAAATTCAATACACAATCTTCAGATATATTATTTAAATAATGGACATCATGTTCCAACATTAAAACATCTTTAACAGATTCATTGTCATAGGAGATATTACTTTCACAGTCACTGGAAGAATTATTGACATCAAGTTCAAGTTCATCAGTGTCTTCATTTTGTTCAACAAGATGAATTTTCTTGTCACAAACATGACCCTTCTGCCACGGTTTGGTACATTTATAACAAGTATTTGTTGCATATTTTTTAGGTGCAACTGGGGCAGAGGGTTTACCAGATTTTTCTGGGAGCTTTATAGAAGGTTTATTCTGATCATTATAAGATTTACTAAGGTAATTCTTTGGTTCATATCTATGGTTGAGTAGTACTT
The DNA here is from genome assembly GCA_030280995.1 of Hemileia vastatrix. Taxonomy (NCBI): domain Eukaryota; kingdom Fungi; phylum Basidiomycota; class Pucciniomycetes; order Pucciniales; family Zaghouaniaceae; genus Hemileia; species Hemileia vastatrix. The sequence goes on along the minus strand of JASXTE010000009.1, from coordinate 14,809,723 downwards.
CATTACAGATATTAATGAAAGAAGAATTTTCCCTTACATGCTCAGTTCTAGCAACAATCAAATCCCTAAGAGAATTTGGTAATTTATACAAGATTTTATCTCTCCAAATATCATAATCCATCTTTGGATCAATTGCTCTAAGGATTTTAGTTATTTTCATCAGAAAAACAATGGGCTTTTCAACAGAGGAGGATACATATCTAGTATTCTCATACAGTCTTTGCTGAGCTAACCTGAATTTTGAACCACCAAACTGATTCTCAATCAAGGATTTCCAATCATTCCATGTATAATGATTGTTATCTAAGAGGACAGATTCATACCACATCAAGGCTACATTGGAAAATAAAGAAATTAGCTTAGAAACAATTTCCCCATCAGGTAGTTTATAAGATCTCTTTAAATTATCAATTCTTTGGATAAAGTGTTGCCAATCAGAGGAAGAATCACCATCAAAGGTAGGATATTGGTCTAACTTAGGCCAATTTTTCTGACTACTGGGATGGTCCATTTTTTGGTTTGAATTATTCATTAGTAATAATTCCTGAAGTTTAGCCAGGTGTTCAGAAATTTCATTATTTACAGAAACAGCTGGTGCATGACCATCACAAGATTTTTTGCTAGTAGCAAAAGATTTTACAGACTCATTGTCAGTTTGTTTAATGGTTGAAATATGAGGAAGAAAGGATGAACTTTGTTCAGGTTTTTTCCCTTTATTTTTATGCAGCTTACTGGCAGAAATCTCATTTAATTCATTATTGATGGTTAAGGTTGAGAACTTTTCCTGTAGGTCAGACACATAGTTTCTTATTCTTGGAATTTCAGACATCTGGTCATTCACTTTTGCAAGAGATAGAACATTTCTGTCCTCAGAAACTGAGTGTTTGGTACTTAGTGCATGGAAGTCATTTTTTAGTTTCTTCAACTCATTTTGTAGAGATTTTATTTCATTTTTGAATGAATAATTTTCCTCAATAAGGGGTTTCAATTCACTCAATGTCTTATGCAGACTGATATTTCTATCTGAGATAGCTCTATGGTCACTTCTTATTTGTTTTTGTTGACTAAGAACAATATTCAAGGTTTCTTTGATTTTTAAATAAGCTGTATCTTGTACAGAAGAACTCACTCTACATTGCAAGTGTAAATTATTTAATCTATCATTTTCATGGATTAACACATCTCTCACATGTTTGTCTTTCACAATATTAAAATCAAGGGTATCTTTCAAAATTTCCTCAGAAGTTTTTTCAATTAAGTTATAGATTTCAGGGGGAACAGAATCATTTTTAATTGCAAGAGAAGGATTAATTAAAGATGTAGAAGTTAAATGTAAAGGTTCATCAAATGACAATTTACTAATTACATCAATAGGGCTACTAGTTACAGGAAGCTGTCTTTTAACAGGTTTAACTGTTCTTTCACCATGTTCAATAATATTACCTGCAGAAGAAGATTTATTAGAAAACATACCCAAGTGACTATCAACCAAATTACTTACCATGGCAGAGGAGGAAACTTCCCCTGGGACTGGGTTTGGGATTGTGCTTGGGCCTTCTTTCTCCTGCTTTGTTGGTAGGGATGAGGAGGTGGATGGAAATTGGGTGTTCTGGATGGGCCAGGCTGATGATGGGGAGGGTGTTGCACATTCTGTTGGTAGTGACTCATTAGATAATCCCATTTCCATTGCTCTACTTCCATAGTATTTGGATTTTGGATGGTTGAGCTGGGTGGCTGTGAAGGTTGAGCCTGAAATTGAAGCTGATTGGGAGGCAATTGAGGAGGGGCCTGGGCCTGAATCTGGTTCCTGAGTTCTTGGACCTGATCCCACAATGTGTCTACCTTTGCTTTGTACGTCATATTTTCTGTCTTCAACTCTTTTATATGACTGGAGAGGTTGCTGATTTGTTGTGGCAGAGGAAGCTTTTTTATTTTGAAGCCTTTTGGAAGACCTTCTTGAGGCACTAGAGGCTTTACTTCCTTCTGTGGTACTGGGGGAAGGGGGTTTGGTTTGTTTGCATTTCCTGTCATTTCCACATCCTGCAGTATGTGAATTCTTTGTGTTAACATAAGATTTTTTATGACCAACTTTAGAAGAACTTACAGTGTCAGCATCATAGTCAATTTCTATTTCATCCACTTGCATGTTATCCATTTTTTCTGTCAAATTGTTGGACATACTAGTGGGAAGATTAATATTTTACTTTGTACTTTATAAAAAAAATAATCAAAGTTAGTCAATAATTGCTCCAAATAATATAAAAAAAAATTTTTAATTAATTAAATTATAGAAAAAATAACTTTCAATATAAAGTAATAATTAAAAAAATTAATTTTTTTTTTTTTTTTTTTTTAAAAAATGGATTGCAAGTTTAAATTGGGAATAACAAGTTAGTTAATTCAACCAATTAATTACCAATATTAAATATGGCAATATATTGGGACTAAGCACAATGTACTTTTAAGTCAACCAAAATTAACAATAATTAATTAATAAAAAAAAATTAAATTAATAATTCAATTTGTATTAATAATAATGTCAATTCTTCTAGGACTAAGAGGATTTAACACTCTATAATGGTCAACTAGGAAAAAAAAAATTTTAAAAATTGAACACTTACACTCAGTGAATCAGCAATTAAGCCACAATCACTGTTATTGCAATAAAAATATAGTAATATGAGTGAGAGGCGCAAAGGTGAACTTACTATAGTGATCGAAAAATCACTTCAAAATAATATAAAAATTAATATTATATAAACCTAAGATGTCGAACCCAAGTTCGAAACACAGTCGCGGCAAAAGTTTCGTTTTGCTAGGTGGTCCGTGCGTTTTGTCGTTCGTCGCCAGGCTTCGATCGTCGTCGTCGTTTGGGAAGGCCCCCAGTTGTCGGCCGGTTGTCTAGAAGAAGGAGAAAATAGAAGAAGGAATGAGAGGAGGAGAAGGAGGAAAGGAGTATGGGTAATAAAAAAAATAAAATTTAATAAAATTATTTAATTTATTGAGAGAAGAACAACGATAAGTGAGCTGGGAGGTGACAACAACTTGGTTTTATTAATATCAATATTATATAAGTAAGAGTTCTGCGCGGCAACCAAAATAATTACTATCAGACTTAAAGCAACCTTTAAATTGTTATATAAAATTTTAATTAGAATTTTATTACTAATAAAAAGAATATAAACGTAATATAAAAAATGTATTTAAATTGTTGAGTGTATAATAAGTGATCAGGCTACAGGGGATTATCCAAGGCCCTTTTATAGGCAATGGGCCCTCTGAAGCGCTATTATATCAGTGAATACAATGATTAGAAAGGAATAAAACAAACATATCAAAAGAGTAACTGAAACATAACAATATAGAGAAAAACATGAAACAATTAATTAAAAGCCCAATTAAGAATCCAATTTCCCCGCCATTAATCCCCAAATCAGTAAGTGACAATAGTAAATAACTAAACAAGAGTGGAAACATAGGAACTATGAGAAATATAATTCCCAACAGATGGTACATCCTGATTAGAGGACATTTTAAGTGAAACAAAAAATAATTTGACGCAACAAAACAATCAATTAATCTCAATTTAGTTCAAATTAATTTATTTGTTTTTTTCTAACACAATTAAGGGTCAAAAGAAGCGTCCTTAATAATTGTTTAGTGTCATATGAGAGGTATTAGTTAATATATAAATTTAAGTAATTAATTTAAATATATTATAAATCAAATTTACACTTGTAATTATAATATATGTTTTTTAATTAATTAAATATAAATTTATAATTATTAAATATATAAAAATGCGCCATTATTTATAGAATATATTATATTATGCTCAATTTAATTGTATATAAAAATATATATAACCAATAAATTTAATGTAACATTTGTATATAATAAAATTCTTATATAATTTCATTATGTTAATAAAATATTAAGTTATATTCATTAAATACAAGTCTTACCCATTCTTTAAGGTTTTATAATTTATATATCATTTACTGGACTCCTGGAATAGCCTGGCTGACACATTCAATGTACCCAGAATACAAGATTTTAAATGAAAGTGTATTTTTTTGAGTGAGGTATTGATGAAAACATGGTGCCAGATTGTTAGGATTTGGTTGAGAGGTGGGGAGGAGGAGCGCTATGGGCGCTATGCATTGTAAAGAGGCAGAAGAGTGGATATTTTATTAGGGAGTTATATGGGGCCAGCGCTGTGGAGCGCTCCTCATCGGACAGCTTATCTAGTAATTTAGTTACTCTCTAGTCTCACTTCCAATTGGCATAGTAAGTCCTGTCTTCCCTCACTGTTGGAAATCCCAACATAGTCAGTCTTAGTTAGTATCACTGCTGTATCCAGTATAGTCAGTCCCATCTTAGGCTAGTGTTAGCGCTAGTGATAGTCCACCTTCTTAGGTCTTAACACAGATCTTTTTATCCAGGGGCTGTACAATATACTCACACAGTGTAAAAATAGATTGAAACTCCTATTAGGGCTCAAATTGGGGCCTGATCCCTATTTTAAATATCAAATTGAGACCCCACAAACCATTTCAAAACTTTCTCTGTGGCACCATGTTGCACTTTTCTACCCCAGACAGCCTTTTGACACTAGTTATTTCCTGTTGTGACTGACAACATGTGCAAAATTTGGAGAATTTTTCAAGCTCATCACCCTGAGGGTTTAGCAAGGATGAAAAGTTCCACTTTGAGGCCAGTTGAAGCCTCACCTTTATTTCTAAATTATTCCCCACCTTTTTGAAATTCAGTTCCCCAACAACTATAGTTAAGTGGGATAAAAATTTGGAAGAATATGAGATTTCTTAAAAGGGGTGAATTCAAATGGGAGGGGAAAATTTCATGAATCTAAAAGAGAATTGAAGTGGGATTTGGAATCCCAGTTGAATTTCAAGGGTAATGAATCTTCCAAATCCTCTGTTGTTTAGATGTGGTGCAAGTTGCACCCCTCCAGAAGAGAATCATTCCTGAAACACTGAATACCCTCCAAACTCACAAAATGGCCTAAATACAAAGTTTCAAATTCCATTCCAACTTCCTTGGTTCCCCTCAAAGCAGCCTATAAAACAAACACTACTCATCCACATGGAGTTCTGGAATATGGTGCAAAGTGGGAGGTACAGAGCCAGTTCTTTGACTTTAGCTTGGGGATTTATGTGAAAAATCTTGTTGCATTCATGGAACAGACATACTTCCGTGTGGAGTGTTATTCAATTTAGGGCAGTAGAGCATATTTGTGACAATCAATTTATAGAATCTTATGATAGCAAATGTGTATTGATATTAAATAAGAGCATGTACAATCATGCATTATAAATACCATTAGAAAACAGGACATAATTTTTCTAAAGTAGATAATTTTTCAGGTTTCTAAAATGGTTCAAAATAGCATGCAATTTGAATTTGAAAATATCTCCTAAAATGATATTTGTACAACCATGCTCCATTAAATCTTTATGTATCCCCCCTCATTTTCCATATCATCTACCAAACAACCAGGGTTTTTTTCTGCTCAGAAGCAGCTTAGATGACCAAAAAAATTTGTCAAAAAATGTGTGAAAAAAATATGAAAAAAAAAGTGCTTCACAAAAAATTCATGAAAAAAATTGTTAAAAATTGTGAAAAAGAAAAAATGTTCTAAACCTTGATGAAATGACTAAAGTTTTCGGCCGGTCATCTAGAAGGAGTAGGAATAGAGGAATGAGAAGAAGGGGGAGAAGAAGAAAAAGAAGACAAAGAGAAATAAAAAGGGAAAAACTAAGGACAACAATAGGCTCTATAAATGACTTGTAATGGGTTTGGCACTACTTTAATTCTTGTAATTACTTTCTTTTCTCTGCTTGAACAAAACAATTAGATAATATTAAAATCTCTCTTAATGCAAACTATTAACTGTATAGTACTTATGATTCTTAAAGAGGTAGGTGCCACAATAAAATTATAATATTTAATATAAGTTGTAATTATTGATTTATATAAAAATAAAGTATAATTTAATAGTTGATAAAATAAGTGGTGGAGCTACAGGGGGTTTCACAAGGCCTTTATATAGGCAAGAGGCCCTCTGAAGCACCACAAAAAATATTTTTAAAATAAAACAAGATAAAACAGTAATGAAATAAATGTAGCAATAATGTAAGGGGAAAATATAAAACACATAAAAAATATGAGTAAGAGCCCATTTATCCACCAATTTAAAATCAAACAGTGTATTAAAATTAAATGAAACATTAAAGTGGTCTGAAACACAGGATTTCTCAGGCTGAGATAAAGTAAATAGACCTGAAATAGATTTATTAGTCATTTTTATAGAAGAATTTAATGGTCCTATATGAATACTGTAGTAAAAATCCAATAAGTATTAAAATATAACTCAATATAAGGTTCTCAGTAATTTAAATCTCACTAATTATATATGGCTTACAATCTTATAGTTGGTAGATAAATAGATGTAATAATTCAGATATTATTCAAAGACTTTTATAAGTACTATTTATATGTATTTTAATTGTATTGGTTATATATTTTATTTTAATGATAAAGAATGTAGAAAACAAGACCCAAAACCCCCTCCTTTTATACCCAATAACTCCTCCAATGTACCCCTTGATTTACCAGCTCTATACACCACTAATAACGCCTCATCCCAGCTAATAAACCTTTCCAACAACATAAAGAGTGACCAATAAAATAATTAGAATGATATCACCTGCTGAAATCCTGTAGTAATAGGGATAATCCATCAAAAATAAAGAATAAGAAAAAAAGAGAGTGTATGCGTGTAAAACCTTAAAATAAAAGGCTTAAAAGAGAAATAATAACACTAAATATTAAAAAATATTAAGGTTTATTAAAAGTAGAAATTATGGGGCTAATTATGAAAACAAACTATGTGAAATCCCCATTCAAAACTAACCAATATTGACTGAGAAACCACTGAAAAACCCAAAAAAGGACATGAGATGTGGGGTAACTACATGCAGTCCTTGGAAAGCACTTGCATGGGTAAATACTTGAAAAATTTAGGCATATTTAAGCATGGTAGTGAATTAAAGATGCCAAGCTTGAGTTAATTAATGAAATTAGTGCATATAACAAGGTCAATGCACCTATAATTAAATTAGGACACTAAATAAGCGTCCGTTGCCTATTTTAGTGTGTTTCCCCACAGTGGGAATAGAATGTGGGGTAATTATAGTGTGAAAAATCTAACTTTCCAAAAATTAACCTATGCGTACAGAAAATATGCAGGCAGTATGTGGCCAGTACACAGAAGCCATTTCTGGCATAAAAAATACCAAATTTGAAAAGTTTTATTTTTATGCATTTGAGTAGCCAAATAAATATTCCTAATTAAGAAAAATTGATCTGTCAAGGCAAATTTGTAATAATATTAAACTTATAGTGCATATATTCAGCTATTGAGTGATTTAAAGCACACTTCTTGTTTTTCACATAAAAAATGAAAACAACAGCTTTATTTCTACTTAAAAATTATGTAGCCTTATATTTAAGGCTCTTAAGATTACCCTAGCATATTCCAGCTTAATATTAAGTACATAATACTTATAAAAGGTGGATATATACGTGTATATAAGGTGTTATAATGGCATATATTGTATTTTATCATAATTTTTACTTATGTATACCACTTGTGTAGTTTTATTTATTGTTCCCATGTATAGTCCATGTGTTTAAAATAATTTATAAGTACTTTTACTCAGTCCTTGGGATATCCAGGCTGAAAGGATTAAAACTTTTAAGACAAGACAAGTTTTATAATATATTCAAAATGGTAAACAATTCGTGTGAAACATCAGTGTCACGCGCCACGTGACACTCGAGGCAAAAGTATCTCATTAAATCAATAAAATAGAAGTCTAAATTCATACTCAAAGCGCAGAAAGCAATTCTACATAGCAACTGCGACTTTCCTTTGTGTCCTCACTATTCAACTGCGCTATTCAAAACTCTAAATCTAAATTAGTCAATCTCTCAATAGTGTGTCTCAGGATTTTCCTTAATAAGCAATGAACAGCGCAATAGTCAATGTAATGGTGCACTAAAAGGTTTATTAAATGTCTGTGAGTTATTAAAAGGAGTAGTGGGCATGGACGGAATGGATAGTGGAGGATTAAAGGGTTAACGGATGTTAGTGAGGAGGGTCCAGGTGTAATAGATGTATTTTTTAATGGTCTGTGGTGTGCAGAATAGTGGATGGGTATGAGGTCAATGCGAGGAGGAGTAAAGGATATAAATGGGGTTGGGTTTTTGGTTTGACATTCTTTAGAATTAAATTATAAAGTGTATATATAGTTAATAGTGGTAAAACTTTAGGTTAAATCATTATTATTGTATCTTTCCTTATTTTCTCAGTAATCATTTCTAAATCTTAAATCTTTGATTATTGAGTTTCCAAACCTTTGTGAGATTTTAAGAATTTTAAAATTACCTTTAAATTATATTAGAATTCTTCTTAAACATATCTCAAAGCAGTAGCTCTTCCTTCGAGTCATCTTCGAATCACTTCCTTTAACATTTCCTCTGTGCATTAAAGAAGTTTCTAAACTCCTCCCTCCATCTCACTTCCAGGAACACCCTCGACCTTGTGCGTAGGTCATCCGGTGACTGTATAATTTAATTCTCCGTAGTTCTCATTCTTTGCACTACTACGTCACTTTTCAGGTGTTTTCTAAATTATTAAAATGGCACCTGTTCAATGCACCCCTCCTACGGGCGCTACTAATAGAGCTTGTGCCAGAGGCAGGCCAACAGCCACACGACCTGTTTCCCGCACTCAATCCTTGGAACCACTTGACCTAATGGAGCGGCAACATTCAGTCCAATCTGTAGAAGACATCCCACAAGATTTTGATGATTCTAGTGATGATGAAGAAGGAGAGGATACAATGCACAAGGCACCATCCGCCCCTGCTACTCACCCTTCTGGTCAACCTTTGGAACCTGGACCATCTAATTTGCTGGAGGACTTCATGAGACTTTCATGAAAACCCTTTCCAATACAAAGTCTTTGGAGGGATCTAAATTCAAAACTCCTTCCATGAAATCTCCTGATAAATTTGATGGAGAACATCCAGACAGATTGCGGCCCTTCTTGCAAACCTGAAAGCTCCTGTTCCATAATGACCCTTGAACCTTCAATAACGACCGATCGAAGGTTGTTTACGCTTCTTCATTCCTAGCGGGGAAAGCATCAAGATGGTTCAAGCCTTATCTTCTCATGCTCTCTTTGACAGAAACCCACTTACTTATTAATAACTGGGAAAAGTTCGAAGACCAACTCTTCACGTTGTTTGGTGAGCCTAATGAAACTGACAATGCAGAAATTGAACTTAATTTTCTTTGCATGAGTGATAATGGTAAAGCCTCTGAATATATTTCGAACTTCAGAGCACTTCAAACTCAAGTAGGTTGGAATGATGCTGCCCTTAAGTATCATTTCAAAAAAGGACTTCCTTCAAGGATTCTGGATCAGTTAAATCTTCATGGTCAGAAGATGACTACTTTAATGGATTTAATGGATCAAACCCTCGAACTCGACGGCGTTTACCAAGGACGACTTCAACATTTTCAATATGCCAACAAATCTCAAGGCCTAAATTTTAAATCGGGACCTTCTTCACACCCACGGACAACTCAATCCTCCTTGACTCAATCCAAACCCAATAAGGGAAAGGACAAACCTTGACCTAAAAGCTCAACCCCAGGAGATATCAGCAAAATACTGGATCCTAAAGGGGAACTTAAAGAAGCTGAGAGGAAGAGACAAGCATATAATGGGTTATGTATGTATTGTGGGGGTAAGCACAAGCTGGAAGATTGTGTAAAGTTGAAAGAAAGAGAAGGTACTAGTTCGAAGTCAAAAAACTAGTAGATAGTTTACTTGTGTGCAAAGCAAACTATCTTATCTTGCCCAGTGCACAGAACCTCCATGTCTTAAAGACTGGAGCTGCCTTAAACTGCTTGAGATTCATTCTTTTTAAGGAGGATACCCTTCACTTGTCTTATAGACTCTGGAGCTTCAATTTTATTTGTTAGTTTATCTTTTGCCAAGAAGTTACAACTAACATTTACAGATATCAATTGATTTCCAATTTATTTGGTCAAATCAGAGGAACCCAAATATTGGGTAAGTAAGAAAGTTTTATGGGTTTTCAACTTTCAGAACTTTCCCCCCTTCGAGTGGGAATTATCAGTCTTGGACGCCCCAAGAATGGATGATACCATCCTTGGCCATGACTTTTTAATGCATTGGAATCCTGAAATTGATTGGTCACGGGGATTGATCACCCCACGCACTAAGTATATTTCTAATTCTTCAATGCAGGTCAATAGGGAGTTAAACAACCCGCCTGACAACCTCATGCTAGAGGAAAAATCTCTGCCAGACAACTTGCAAGCATCTGATCTTTCTCTAAATGAGCAATTGGCTAACCCTTCTAGCTCGATGACTTCACTCGAAGAGGATTTAAATTGCCTCAAAGTAATCAAATTATGCTCTCTCAATTCTGGTCTTCCCTCGACAGATTCTCTCAAAGATGATAAGGATGACCAAATAAATGTTGAAGCCATTAAATTGACTCTACCAGAAATCTATCATGATTTCCTCGATGTTTTCTCAATCCGCAAGGCCGATAAGTTACCACCTCATTGACCCTACAACCATCAAATAGAGCTAATAGGTCCAGTACCTCCAGCAGGTCCTGTCTATTCTTTGTCAAAGGACGAATCTCAAGTTCTTCAAGACTACATTGCAGAGAATGTAGCCAAAGGTTTCATCAGAGCCAGTAAATCTCCAACCGGCTCCCCTGTTCTTTTTGTAAAGAAAAAGGATGGTAGTCTTAGGTTGTGTGTTCACTATAGAAAGCTCAACAAAGTCACTAAGAAGAATGCATATCCTGTTCCTCCTATGTCATTGCTTCTTACCCTTTTCAATGGTGCTAATTTCTTTTCTAAAATTGATCTTAGAGGCGCTATAATCTTTTTCACATTGCAGAAGGTCATGAACCACTAACTGCAATGTGCACTAGATTTGGTAATTTTGAATATTTAGTTATGCCTTTTGGATTGTGCAACGCACCATTGACTTTTCAAACTTTTGTCAATGACATCTTTCAGGATGTTGTCGAACAATTTGTTGTTGTCTAATTAGATGATATTTTAATTTTCTCAAAGACACTGGATGAACATATTCATCATGTTTGACAGGTTCTAAATCAACTTTGAGATCACGGTCTCTATGCCAAGCACAATAAATGCAAACTCCATCTTAAATCAATTGATTTTTTGGGTTTTACGTTATCCACTGATGGTTTAGTCATGGACAGCAAAAAGGTCCAAAAAGTCCTGGAATGGCCTGAGCCCAAAACCGTTAAATCCCTCCAAGGATTTTTGGGTTTTAAAAATTTCTATAGAAGATTTATTAAAGATTACTCTAAAACTATTTCCAATATTAATTCTCTTCTTAGAAAAGATATTCCTTTTGTTTTTACTTCTACAGCACGAAAGGAATTCAAAGCATTGAAGACTGCGTTCACCACAGCTGCAATTCTTTGACACTTTGATCCTTCTGCTTTGACAATAGTCAAGACAGAGGCTAGCAATTATGCTATCGCAGGGGTCATTTCTCAATTAAATCCTGAAACAAAATTGTTTCATCCTGTTGCTTTTGAGTCACGTAAACTCATTGCAGCAGAATTAAATTATGAAATTCATGACAAAGAGCTTTTAGCTATAATTCATTGTCTTAAAAAATGGCGCTCTTTTCTTCTCAGCCTAAATAGTCCTTTTCAAATTCTAACTGACCATAATGCTTTGAAATACTTTATGTCTTCCAAAGTGTTAACCAGGTGTCAAGCCAGGTGGGCTGAATTTCTGTGTGAATTTCCTTTTTCTATTTCCTATCGCCCAGGTAAGAACTGCCTTGTCCCAGATATCTTGTCATGTCGGGACGACGTTTACCCACAGCTGGGGGACACATTTGCTGACAACAACCCAGCAAATGTGAAATCAATTTTCAACAAATCAATGTTAACGACTCATCAACTTAATTCAATGACAATTCAATCTTTTCAAAATCCATTATCCAACATCCTCCAAGCTCAATCGAAGGACAATTATTGTTTAGGGTTAAAAGACAAAATAATCTTGAAGCAAGGGGCCAAAAGATTTAGTATTGAATCAGGTCTATTAGTTTTCAAAGGTAGAGTGGTCATACCCAACAACAATAAAATCAAATTATGGATTTTCAATAGTCAACATGATTCTCCATGAGCTGGTCATTTTGGGGTTGATAAAACCTACCAGTTAATAGTGAGGGATTTCTCCTGGCCAGGAATGACCAGATAAATCAAGGCCTATATAAGAGCTTGTTACAAATGTAATAGGAATAAGGCTCCCCGTCACCGGAAGCATGGGTTGCTTCAACCGCTTCCTATTCCCTCTAAACCTTAGGAATCTTTATCGATGGATTTCATTTTTCAACTTCCACTTTCTAATAATTTTGATGCTATATTAGTAATAGTAGATAGATTTTCAAAGATGTCTATTTTTATTAAAACCACTACTACTGCTACAGAAGAATATTTGTCAAAATTGTTTCTAGAACATGTATTTTCCAAAAATGGCTTACCTAATGATATTATTTCAGATAGAGGCTCATTGTTTGTATCCACATTCTGGACTCAATTGTGTTGACAACTCAATATCACGAGGAATATCTCCACGGCCTATCATCCTGAAACCAATAGGAAAACGGAAAGGGTCAACCAAATCCTCGAACAATACCTTCAAATGTATGTCAGTTACCTACAAGACAATTGGACCACATGGTTACCATTGGCTGAATTTGCTTATAATAACTCGACTCATTCTTTGACACGACAATCTCCTTTAAAAACTATTTATTGAAGACATCCTTGATTCAACTCAATCCGCATAGGAACTAATCATCCTGCTGAACATTATCTTCAAACCATATCACTACTCCAAGAGGAACTTAAATCAACTTTGGAATTAGTGATTTGAAGGTACAAGGAACAGGCCGACAAACATCAACAATCTGCTCCTTCTTTTAAACCAGGCAACAAAGTATGGCTCGATGCACAAAACATTTGAACGACTTGACCATCAAAGAAACTAGCTGAAAAGCGCTTGGTACCATTTGAAATTGACTCTGAAGTCTCTAAAACTGCATTTCGACTCAAGCTACCTCCTAAATGGCAGGCTATTAACCCTTTTTTCCATGTATCTTTCCTGGAACTGGCTCAAGAAACATACCCAGGCAAGAACCAACCTCCTCCGGAACCGGTCAAAGTAGAAGAACATCTAGAGTGGGAAGTAATCTGTATCCTTGATTCAAGAATGCGCAAGGGGAAACTTCAATACCTTGTGGAATGGGAAGGCTTCCTCGATGATTCAGATAAAACATCCTGGGAACCAGCCATCAATGTTTCTAACGCCCCTGAACTCCTAAAATCTTTTCATCTTAAATATCCTTTAAAACCAAAACCTTAAAACTCTCTTTTTTTCTTTTCTTTCTCTTTTCCTTCTTCTCTTTAAAATCTAAAACATCTCTACCTCTAAAATTTCCGTATTCTTTGTTTTCTTTTCTTCTTTCTTTTTTTTTCTTTCAAAAGTTTTTCAACCTTCTTTAAAATAAATAAAATAAAATAAAATTAAATTAAAGTAAAAATAAAATTAAATTAAGAATTAAAATTAAAACAAAATAAATAAAAAATTCATAAAACCTTCTAACATTTCTTTGAAATTTCTTTTCTTTTCAAATTTTCTACCTACTTTCTTTCCTTAAAAAATTCTTTTCCTCGAACTATCAAAATTTCTCACAAACGCAACACAACAATCCTTCTCAAATTTCACTTCAAACTCTAAATCTCTCTTTTAAAATTTCTTCAAACAATTACTTCTTTCTTTCAAATTCTTTTTTTTTAAAAAAAATAAATTATTTCTTCTCTTCTTTTTCTTTTTTCTTTTCAAATAACTAAAATTCCTCAAAACTTCAATAAATAAACTTTCATAAATGACAATTTTTTCTTTCATTAAATTTTTATTTCCAATAAAATTATTTCAATCAACTATTTCTTTTTTCCTACTTAAATTTTTTTCTTTTCAAAATTTGAACTAAAAATCCTTCAATCAAATATTCTTTCTTTTCTTCTTTCAAAATTTAAAACAAAATTTTATTTAAATTTTTTCTTTCTTTTTTTCTTTTTCTCTAAAAATATTATAAAATAAATATTAAAATTTTAAATTAAAACAACAAAATAAAATAAATAAATACAAATTGTTTCTACTTTTCTTTTCCTTTCTCCTTCCATTTTAAATTTTCTCCTTTATTTTCTCTTGAGCCAATCCCTTCATCTTCTCCAAAATCACCCTTATCTCCTTCCTACATTTTTCAAAAACCTCCTCCTCTCCCACCGGTACCACTTCCCCAATTTCCAGTAGTTCTTTGGCCACGTCGAATGAAGCAGCATTGATAATCTTATTGACTTCACCACTTAAATCTTCAATAAACCTAGCTCGTCGACCCTAGCGAGGTTTCTTCAACCATACCTGGTCAAGAGTTTCTTCATTATCCTCCCTTGAGGCAATCACTGGTAACTGTTCTTCGGTAGGGATTGACGGCGCCACTTCCACAGCAGTGGTTTCCACAATAGGATCTCCCAAGATCGAGGTTCCACAATGACATCTAAATTCTAAATCATATGGACATCAGTAAATTTTTTCTTTGGAAAATAAAATTAAAGTAAAATAAAATAAAATCAAACTTACTTCAAATAATGGGTCAGCTTCTAGAAATAACTTCAGTGTGACTTCCACTGCCACTTCTTTTTCATCCTCGTCATCTTCGATGACCATTCGCCACTTTTTTGGCGTCCGCCTTGAAATGGGGACTTCCTCCTCATCTTCCTCCACCAACTCATCCACCTCCTCTTCTACCCTTTGTTTACCCATGGCTCGAGTTACCCAGGACGCCGTATTGTCCTCAACTTCCTCCTCAGCTGCTTCCAATTGGTCATCCCCGATCAACACGTCCCATATGTCTTCAACCACTTCTTTTGTCTTTGGTATTACCCAATATTTAGTCTTGGTAAACCTATGTTCGATGTCCGAATTTTTTGCTGATGCATAACATGCCACCCATCTCCATCGGCAAAACTCGCATTTCTGGAGAGGACCTCAAGTAGCTGTGCTTTCCACACAGAAGTATTCCATTGATTCACAAGCCATGCATGCTTGGAAATATTGTCGAGTAACGAGCCCACCATCCACTTTGGGGTGAGGAGGCGTGGGAACTGGAGTAGGACAAGTTGACATAATAATAATAATAAATAAATAAACAAGAATTAAATAAAGGGAAAGTAGTGTGGGAAGTATATGTCTCACTTTCAACGGAGCTCGCGTTTTTATACCCAGGCATCTGTCACGCGCCACGTGACACTCAAGGCAAAAGTAGCTCATTAAATCAATAAAATAGAAGTCTAAATCCATACCCAAAGCGCAGAAAGCAATTCTACATAGCAACTGCGACTTTCCTTTGTGTACTCACTATTCAACTGCTCTAGTCTAAACTCTAAATCTAAATTAGTCAATCTCTCAATAGTGTGTATCAGTCTTTTCCTCAATAAGCGATGCACAGCTCAATAGTCAATGTAATGGTGCACTAAAAGGTTTATTAAATTTCTGTGAATTGTTAAAAGGAGTAGTGAGCATGGACGGAATGGATAGTGGAGGATTAAAGGGTTAACGGATGTTAGTGAGGAGGGTCCAGGTGTAATGGATTTATTTTTTAATGGTCTGTGGTGTGTGGAATAGTGGATGGGTATGAGGTCAATGCAAGGAGGAGTAAAGGATATAAATGGGGTTGGGTTTTTGGTTTGACATTCTTTAGAATTAAATTATAAAGCGTATATATAGTTAATAGTGGTAAAACTTTAGGTTAAATCATTATTATTGTATCTTTCCTTATTTTCTCAGTAATCATTTCTAAATCCTAAATCTTTGATTATTGAGTTTCCAAACCTTTGTGAGATTTTAAAAATTTTAACATTACCTTTAAATTATATTAGAATTCTTCTCAAACATATCTCAAAGCAGTAGCTCTTCCTTCGAGTCATCTTCGAATCACTTCCTTGAACATTTCCTCTGTGCATCAAAGAAGTTTCTAAACTCCTCCCTCCATCTCACTTCCAGGAACACCCTCGACCTTGTGCGTAGGTCGTCTAGTGACAATCAGAAAATATACTATTTAAGAATTATGATTAATTAAGTTAGTACAAAACATGGATAAATAATTTTTTAAACTATTTCATTATTTTAATAACTATTTTGAGTCAAACAAAGAATTAATTTAATGAAATTACTCATTTAAAGTAAAAAATTTAATATTTCTTATTAAGTAAGTGTTTTAAATTAATCAATTATTTTCCTGACCCAATTAAGGGTCAAAAAGCGCCCAATTTTTATGGATTATAAGATATATATAAAATTATTTAATAATTATATATAATTAATTAATTAATAATTTTATAGCTTATAATTACAATATTATATTATATTAATTAATTAATAATTTATCGTTATTAAATACATTAAAAAGCACTCATAATTTATAGAATAAAATTTATTATTTTTTTATTTAATTCTATATACAATTTATATAGTAATAAAATCCATATAACTCTTATTTTAATTTATTATTATGAGTTAGTTATGTAATTTTATTGTTCAATATAATCTTAATTTACATACATAATATAAATAAACATTTGCCCATTTTGAAGTCCAATAAAATATTATAATATTTACTGGACTCCTGGTACAGCCTGGCTGATAAAAGTAACCCCTATTCAGCAGGGACTTTTCTCTTCTCCCAGAAAAGTGAGGAATATGAAAAGTGGCACATTTTTGAGGAGAACAAGCAGTATATTTTAAGCGTCATTTCTCTATGTCTTCTTAAAAATAATTTTTATACTTCATTTATCAATAGTTTCTCAAATTGATAATAAGGGGTCTCAAACATTACCGAACATGCCTAGTGTGTTTCATTTGAAAAATACTGCACAAACACACCATGAAACATGGATGATTTGGTACTTGGGGTCAAATATGTCCTAATTTTATACAATTTTCTCAGCCACAATTCAGCCCACAAATACCCACATCCTCCCAATAAACTGCACATCACCTGTATTACACCCTAACCCATATAATCCACCTCATATTTTTTCACTCTCCATTCTTTTACAAATCAGATTTTTCTCCTTCACACCACAGTAAGTCTATTTTTTTATTACTTTCTTTATCAAATTTTCCTGCTTAAATTAATCACACCACAACTTCTTATTTCTATCTAAGGAATAATAAATAAAATCAAGGTACAAAAATTGATTAATCTTGTACAAATCATCAAGAATTTCTTTTATATCCCTAGCTTGACTCTCCTAAATTTGAAGAAACAAATGCATATTCTGACAATGAGCTTGATAAGCCTATGGCAGTAAGCTTATGCTAGTTTTTTAATTTGTTTTTCTTATGTATTTCTCATTTACTCCTCATGTATTAACCAGAACCAAAGCTCAGAAAATCAAGAAATTTTCAAGGAAGTAACTGTAAATAAAATATTAGAAAATAAAGAATCAATCCCACCTAGAGAAAGACTTAAAGAAAAAGCTGTTGTTTATTTATGGACACTCAATATATGTCAAAGGCTGTTTTTACTTCTTATGGGGATATTTTCAATAAATTTGAGCAATTTTTTTTGTATTTAATAAATATTTTTTTAAATTTGATTCTATTATTCTTAAAAGTTAACCTTGTTGTTGAAAAAGAAGAATATTACATCAAAATCATGAAGTTGGATTCTTGAGAAAAATTTGTGGAACATCAATAGCTTTTTGAGGAGAAAAAGTGGCTTCATTCACACTCAGAGGATGAAAAATGTATGGAAATTGAGAAAAAAAAATACATTTAGAGAAAGGAAAGTAAAGAATTCAAATAGAGGGTGAGGAGAACTTTAAAATAATCAATTTTAATTTTGAAACTGCCGGAATTAAGTTAAAATTTGATGAAATTAAAATGAAGCAACTTGATACTAGAAAATTGAGAAACCAAACTTCTATAATTTCCTGTTTTAATTCAAATAAATGAAATATTTATATTAGGGGGTGTCAGTTCTGGAAAATCTGCGCTTAACTTAAGTGCGGATTTCAAACCAAATCAGCACTTAAATTTTTCAAAAAAGGTTGTCAGTTATGACCTCAAATAAGCACTTTTATCCCTTTTTCTTCACAACCACATGTTGGCCACAACATCCTTCCTTTCTTACACCATCCCTTTCACATGTGACACACTGAACTCCCTTGCTCCATACCCATCAATCCTTGGCACACACCCCTTCCTAACATTTTCAATATTTTATTACAACATTTTGACCAGGCATGTTTACATTCTTTTTTACTTATTTCTTCTACCTCTTAATCTCTTTTCTTGTTATGTACCAGTTTTATAATGCCTCACATACATTCCAAATCTCAAAAATTAACTCAAAAATCTGCTTTGTCACAAAAGTCTCCCCGTAAAGCAAGCCCCAAACCTGAAAAATTAAAGTCAGGTCGGCTAAAAAAGGATGATTATCTCATCACAATCAACTTCCTTAAAATAAAATCAAATTATGATGAATGTTTTGGATGTGAAAATTCCACTCGTATTGGACGTCCACCTTCTTCAAAGTTTAATGGCTACTTATTTATGGCCAATGAAGTAAGGAAGAAAAAAAGGGGGAGAATTGATGTCAATCCTAAACAAATGAAGGAGAGATTTGAGAGTT
This sequence comes from Hemileia vastatrix, assembly GCA_030280995.1. NCBI lineage: Eukaryota > Fungi > Basidiomycota > Pucciniomycetes > Pucciniales > Zaghouaniaceae > Hemileia > Hemileia vastatrix. Next base: position 14,790,831 of record JASXTE010000009.1, on the reverse strand, counting down.
ATCAATCAAAATATAAAAATGATCATCATGCTGCAAATAAAACTAGCTTTGGTATTGACAATGATGATTTGGAGATTGGAATTACTACTGTTTCCAAAAAGCTCAATGTCATGTGTCCTTTCTATGAGGAAATGGATAATCTTTTTGGCTCCCAAGTTGATGTAAACCCTTGGTTTCTACATGATACTACTAAGGATATACCCTCTGGATCCAAACCTTCCTATTATCCTCCTGATACACCTTTACTTGAAGGAGATCAATCCCCTCCACCTTCTAACCATAGTTCAGCAGAAGATGATCCTGACTATCAAGCAGAACAATTATATTGCAGAAGATCTGAATCCTCAGAGCCCCAAAATTTAAATGTATGTTTACTTTTTCTTTTTTCTTCAATTCTTCTCTAAATTTCTCTTTCTTTCTAGTCTCCTCCTATTCAAACTCAAATTCCATTAAATAATCACAATTCTGGAAATGTGAATCCTGCTTTAGAAGCTGCTTTAGATGAACTTCCTGAAGCCTCTTTTTCAAACACCAAACTAAAGAAACAACCCTCAAATTCAATGAACTTGAACCATCTTTTAAAACGTGGTAATACTTCAACAAGCTCAATTGGCTCCCTTGAGGATTATTTTGAAAAAAAAGATATAAATAAGATTTGTTTACTATATATCTTATTCATTAACTTATTTATTTTTTATTTCTACTTAATTTTCTCAGAAAAATTAACTACTTCAAAAAATGCCCTTGACTTTGAGAAGATGAAGTTTGATCATATGCTAAGGAAAGATCAGCATACCTTAGATTTGGAAGAAAAAAAATTTGAGGCAGATCAGATGGAAAGAGTAAATGACCCTCAATTTCAAAGAGAAATGGCTACTTGTAAATTGGAAAAACAAGAAAGTTTAAAAAAAAAGATTTCATTATTGAATGTGTAAAAAATGGCCAATCTTATGAGGACATTAAAAAATTGCTTGACATTTTCAATTGATAAATTGTTTTTCTAGTTAAATTAATTTTGTTTGATTTCTTTTTGGTAATATTTTCTTATATGCTGACTTATAAAAGGTTATGAATATAGTACTTTTTTTTGGCAAATTTTCAAAAATATCATACAATTTTTCTATCTTTACATTCAAGTCAATAAGTTTGTTTATACTTTTTTTTGACAAAAATTTGAAAATATAATACCATTTTTCTATCTTTACTTTAAAGTTAATAATTTTGCTTATCTAAATACTGCTAAGTCATTAAAATTCTATATCTCTTTTGAAAATTTGGCAATACCTCCCCTTGAATTTTATTGAAACAAGGGGTGGTGGGTACCACCAAATTTTTCTAAGTCATCAATTTCACATGTCAGATTTAAAAATTTTGCAATACCCTCCCCTGAATTTTATTGAAGTAAAGGTTGAAAGTCACCAAAATTTAATATAATTACATAAATTAATTAATATATAAATAAGATATGTCAAATCTACTACTTTTAAAGTAATGACAATTCCTCATGTTAAAATGCAGATCAAGTCTAGAAACTAAGTTTGAAACTTTCAACAGGTATAGGCTAGAGGAACCCCATGAAACAAATTAATGTTGTCATGATTACCTTTTATACAACCCAAGGTCATTGGCTCATTACTTTAATTTGGTAAAGTGACATATCAGATTTATTTATTAAAAACTTATGGAAGAATATTAAATATTTGGTGACTCTATGAATCCCCATACTTTTTAGATCTACCTAAAGAATTTTTAAATTTATTACCTTTTTCTTCATTTTTTAACTTGTTTATTCGTTGGATTAACTTTTTACTGATCTGGAAAGAGCAACAAAAATGTGTGAAGTCTTGAAAAGATTCCAAAACTGGAGGAGCCTTTGTGGTTTGGTGATTATTGTAAGATGAATTCCAAACTGTTTCAATGATTCCATTTCCTAATCCAAAATAGATTATACATCTATGATCCGGGAAATATAATCCATGTCCTTTAATTTTAGCAGGTGACGGAATAGGTTGTCCAGTGATAGGATTAATATATGAGAAAATTCCATAAGGTAATTGGCATTATTTGAGCGGGTGTGAATTTGGTTATGAAATCCAGAATGAGTGATTATAACATTTGAAAAACATTAGATAATCACTGCTAATATCTTCCCATTCAGAGTCATACCAATTTGGTATTCCAAGTCTTTTAGCAAGTTCATGATTTTTTTCAAAAGCTTTATTGAAGAGTTTTTTAAGTCAAAGAACAAGAAATGAACTAAACGAAGTTAATGTATTCCATTTTCAAAAACAATTATCTAATTCAGCTTTAGAGAATGATCTGAGTAAAGAATATATGCCTATATAATTAAATTTAGTAATATGATATTAAAAAATCCAGAAAAAATTTTAAACATACCAAGAGAAAATCCTTTATCAAATACAGGTCTCCATCCAATACCAATTATAATACCACCCAACAAATTCTTATTCCTTAAAGGTAAGAGAGCCAAAGCCATTTGATAGAGTGTTATGATGAGATTGCAGATTTGATTAAATGATTCATCTATTAAACTATTAAAAGAATGTTTTTTGTAAATAAATTGAGGTTTGAAAGTATTATCAATAACAGCTTTAACTTCATCACCTCCAATTTCAGTTAAATAATTTATATTTTCAGGTAACGTTTTTGGAAAATTGTTTTTTTTTCAACTTTAATTTTATAGTACTTGATTTTTGAAATATGGCCAAACATTTGATCCAAGTGAATTTTTTTAAATATCTTTTATTTCGATACTCTTCATTTTTCATCAATGTTTTAGATGATGATTGAAAAGAAGTTGAATTTGAAGATGATAAGGAAGTTAAAGAAGAAGAGAGTGAGGTAAGTGGTGAATCTGAAGTTAAAGACATGTATTTTTCTACATAAAAATTTGTTACTTTTCAAATACCCAAAATTATACATTAAAAAAAACTCACTTAACTTAAATTTTAAAAAAAATTCATCAAAAGACGAATGAGAATATTTTTTATTTCACTTGAATTTGACAAAAATTTTTCTCTAAAATTCATAAAAAATATATAAAAAAAACATAAAAAATTCAAAAAAACTTTGAAATTTTTTTATCCCTTCCCCATTCCCCTCAATTACCCCCACAAAACCCCCCTCCCACCTCCCAAAAACCCTTGTACAAACCCCCCTTCAACCTCCCCACATCCCCCACATCCCCCCCTCCAATCCCCCTCATAACCCCCCCAATCCCCCCGATCCCCCCCTCCAATCCCCCCTCCTATCCCCCTCATAACCCCCCAAATCCCCCCCTCAGAACCCCCCTATAATCCCCCCCTTTATTCCCCCTCAAAATCCCCCTACCCCCCCTCATTCCTCCTTAACAATTTGCTAATGAATTGTTAAGTTACTGAACAATTAATAGTAATTGTTCATTAACTTATTGATTTGTTAGCAAATTTTTAAGGAGGAATGAGGGGGGGTGGGGGGATTTTGAGGGGGATAGGAGGGGGGTTTGGGGGATTCTGAGGGGGAAAGGAGGGGGGATTGGAAGGGGTGATAGGGAGGTTCTGAGGGGGATAGGAGGGGGGTTGGAGAGTAATGAATGAGGGGAGGAAATGAGGACACTAACAAGGGGGAGAAAGGGAGAGATGAGACCAAAGAGAGAGAAAAGGGAGGTTAGAGTGAGAAAAGGAGGGGGGAAAAGGGGGATATATCCATTCCAAGGAGAGGGTAAATGTGTGAAAAAGCCCAGGCCAAGGGGAGATAAAGAATAGGATGGATGAGAGAAAAGAGGGAAGGGAGAGAGAAAAAAAGGTTAATTTTACCTATAAATTTAAAAAAAAGCACTTACAAAACAAAAACCAAAAAAAAACCAAATAAAAAAACCAAATAAAAAAACCAAATAAAAAAAACCAAAAAAAAAAACCAAAAAAAAAACCAAAGAAAAAAACCCAAAAAAAAAACCAAAAAAAAAAAATTGCAAAAAATTAAGTAAAAAAGAAAAAATGACTTACCTGGAGAGATGAGATGAGAAAAAAGAAATAGAATTGAAATTTTTTGAGTGATGTAAGAAGAGAGGAGGAAATGGATATGAGTGAAGAAAAAAAAGAGAGTGACTGAAAAATTTGCATTTTCAGAAAATATGCAATTTCATGCTGAGTTGATGAAAGAAAACACAGAGAGATAAAAAAATAATACTTTAACAGAAAATTCAAAAACAAAATAAATATGCAAAAAAAACTACCATTTTCAGTGAATAAAACATGCGAATTGATCATTTTACCTATAAATTTAAAAAAAAACACTTACAAAAAAAAACCCCCCCAAAAAAAAACCAAAAAAAAAAAATAATTAGCAAAAAATTAAGTAAAAAAGAAAAAATGACTTACCTGGAGAGATGATTTGAGATAAAAGAAATAGAATTTAAATTGTTTGAGTGATGTATGAAGAGAGGAGGAAACAGATATGAGTGAAGAAAAAAAAGAGAGTGACTGAAAAAATATGTGTTTTCAGAAAATATTTGATTTCATGTTGAGTTGATGAAAGAAAACACAGAGAGATAAAAAAAATAAGACTTTAACAGAAAATTCAAAAAAAAAAAATATGCAAAAAAAATTACCATTCTCAGTGAATAAAACATGCAAATTGATCATTTGAAGATTATGAAAAAAAATTGAAATTGTGTTGAAAAATGTTGGAGTGTTATTGGAAGAATTTTTGCCCTTATACTAGTTGATTGAGAAATAGAAGTGTTGGATATAGTCAGAGGTGAATCAGCTTGTTCATCTTCATACAGCTCTAACCATTGATCTTTGAGGTCAGCAAGTAGGTTATGAAGTATAGTGCAACACAGAATCCAGTTGATTACTACCTCCATTTCAGATTTATTTCTAAGAAGACTTCTTAATTCCCTTAAACTAGAAAAACGGCCTTTCAAGATTCCAATAGATTGTTCAATACGGACTCTTGACTTTTCCAAATGATTGTTGAACTTAGAATTTTGACTGTCTTCTGAAGCTGCTCCCCAAAAAGCAGGAAGTACATACTTTCTATTTGCATAAGCTGAATCTGAAAGAAAATACTGATCTTCATCAAAGAGTTTTTAAGGTTCATTTGAAATTTGCATTCTTTGGAAGACGTAGGAGTCATGACATGAGCCAGGATAGCCAGAAAAGAATGATATAAATATTTTGTTAACGTCACATATAAGCTGAACGGAAATTGAATATTGATAAAGAAGATACAGTTGTTTGTGCTAGTTTAAAAGAGAATGAAAGGATTTAAAAATAATCTACCTCATTTTATGGTCAAAGTAATTGTTTCCACCTTGAGTAGGTTTTTGGCTCAAAGGAATAGTATTACCGTCAACAAAACCAATACATCCTGGGAAGCCCTCTGCTTGAATAACCTGAGATGATTCAAGTTGCTCTTCTTTTGTTGTCCAGGTGAGAAGTTGAGATTCCAAGGAGTTGATGGCAGTGATACATCGTTTGGTATAAGTGTTAACTGAACCATACCCTAAATCAAAGACATTTTCTAAAGTTTTCAAAGTGGCTCCATTACCATTGGAACCCAAACAACATAGTGTGATGGCCAATTGAATTGAAGGATGTTGTTGTTCTTTTTGAGAATTATTGTGAAATATGGGATGATACTGAATAAGCTCAAGCAATTTTATGAAAAATTATGGAGAAGTCCTGAACAACTGCCTAAAACTGGGTGTAGATAGGTTAAGAAGTGTTTGGATGGTGTACTTGGAGGTATGAAGTACTTGAGGCTTTCTGAGAAGAAGGTAACTTTTTGTGGCCATTTTTGATAAAAAGACAAAATATTCTCCTAGATTAGAATCAGAATTTAAATAAGAGTCTAAGTGCAGTTCAAGAGCCATGAAAGTCATTGATTTATGTAATTTATCACGATTTGAAAGTGAGGAATGCATGACTCTTATATAATATTGTATGAAAATGTAAATGATGTACAATTTTTTGAGTTATGAAGTGTTATGCTGTGGAGTGCTGTGTATAATTGGGATGACACTGACAAATCAGTCAAATGGGCTTGATGGTGAAATCAGCACTTTGGTTGAGAAAGTGCGGATTTGAGTGAAATAAGTGACGTACATCATTTTGAAATCCACCAGTATTGGGGCTAGTGTGTTTTGGAAATCCGCACTTAAATAAGTGCGGATTTGGTCAAATTTAAGTGCAGATTTTCCAGAACTGACACCCCCTATTAAAGAGCTTCTTTCTTACTTGGTGTAGAAAGACTCTTACAGTTGCCTTTCTGCAAGAAGAATCCAAGGGAGTTGGAAAAAAAAAGAGAACCTCCTTTCCCTTTAGGTAAAGGATGAGTGCTCAATTAACTAATCTGATGAGTCAACTGGATGTGAAAAGAATTTTTGAGTGATTGGATTTTTGTAATTTGAAATGTTTGAGCCTGTTATAAAATAAAGAAATACTGAAATGCAGCAAAAGGTTCCTTAAAAGAGAAGGATTTAATTCTTTTAAATTTTATGAATTCTTAAAATAAAGTGCTTATTATGAATTGTAAAAGATAAGAGCTATTCAATGGTACCCTATATGTTGATATTTGTATAAGGTATTGTTGAGTTACATTAAATATTGTTAAATTATAAAAAAGACATTGATACTCAAAATAAATAAGTTAAAAATAAGTAAATAAATAAGCAGTTCTAACTCTCCTATGATTCTCCTCCTCCAGAACTTCACAACAATACCCTACATGCATATTTTATAGAATATTCTAGTGATCTAGCAAGCATAATCAATTTTTCCACCAAATTTTTCAACTTAAGTTCACATCCTACTGGAAAATAACCAGAGTTCCACCAGAAAATATCCCCCATATTTAGCATAAAAATTCACCAGAACTTTTCCAGACTTCTGGAGCTAAAATAAAAACACTATTTAAATCATTAAAAGCTACAATAAAAAATCCAGAAAAACTATTTAAGATAGCCTTAAACCTAGGCTTATATCTAATGACTATTTTTTTGTATGCACCACCCTATTATTTGATTTAGAATTTCTTAAATTTAAGTAACCTCTGAAATATGAAAATAAAAAACCAAAAATAATTAATAAGAATAATAAAACTATCAGGGAAATTCCATAAAAATTATAAAAGATTTAAATAAGCCAGATCTTCATCTTAAAATATTTTCCAGGCTGATAAACTGAGTTTTTTTTCATAAATAAATTGATAAACCTCAAATTCTGTCCATTTTCCACTATAAAATCAATAAAAGTCCTTTTACTTCCAATAATAAAAGCAAGATAGCCCCAGAATGTACTCAAAGATAGGAAATTATCCCAAAAAACCAATTAAAAATTCCATAAGATCCATATTTCTACTATCAAAATGAGAAATCCTTCAAAAATGACCACATTTTCTAATTGTAAATAAGTCCATGTTGAATTTAAAAAAATAAAACCTTTCTTATTTGATTAAAATATCTAAATAGACCTCACAAACCCCAAAATAATCCAAAAATACATGAAATAACATAATAAATAAAAATTGACACCATTATACCTACCCTTATTTGGAGTTCCACATTGGCTAAATATCAATAACTATTAGTACATTTCTTCTTCAATATCAAGATGAAATTCTGCCACCAGTTCTATTATCTTGTTCCTTAGATGTTTAAACTTTAAAACATTTTTTTAACTAAACTACTGATATCATATAATCTAGATCCTAATCCCTTGATGATACTTTCTATCTTTCTACTAATTATGTTTATAAGTATATTTTTTGTCTTTGATTTATCTCTTTCTTTCATTTTTTACCAAATACTCTTTTCATCCTTGAATTCTTTTCTGGGTGCAGATCACCAAATTACTTCTATGTCTAAAAAACATTTGGAAAAACCCTCCTATGCTATTCATTAGGTGGTATCAAAGTTTGAAATCTTCCTTTCAAAATATCTGTTTTTTCCAGAAAATCAACCATGTTTATTTTTTAATATATGTCATATTGTAGTCCGAAAAACCTTTTTTACTGAGAATTAATGTCAAGTTTGTGGATTTCTTTTTCTTTTTATGAAATTACTTTTTAAATAATTACAATTACTAACTTTGATACCCCCTATTATAGTAGGGGGTCACCAATTTTTTTCAAATTCAAAAAAAATTATGCAAAAAAATTGGCAATAGGCTCCCCTGTGTTTTATTCAAGTAGGGGCCTCAATTTCCAAATTTTAAGTGCATTCCATAAATTAACATGTAAAAAAGTTATATAAGATAATTAACAAACTTATAATAATGAAAGTATAAGTAAAATGTGAATGGATATCATTAGTGACTAAAGTCTATAAAATGAAAAACTAGTGGATACATGAACCTCATGAGAAAAAAAATGTCCCCATTATTATTGTTATATGACACACTACCTAATGGCTCATTAATTTAAGTAGAGTATCATATATGAGTTGTTAAGTTTTAATGCATGAAATAAAAAAAACTTGAAAACCTATATTAGATCCCATACTTGTTTTGGCTACCTGATGTTTTATTTTTTATATTACTTTTGTTTCTTACCTTATGAATCCAGTAGAACAACTCTATATTTTAAGTCATTTTTATCTAAAAAATGAAAATTAAATAAATCTAAATGAAAAAAATTATAAAAACTGGATAAAAAATACCTGAAATAGGTCAAGAAGTCCCCAAAGAAATTACAAAAAGTTTACAGAAAAGTTGAAAAAATTTCCAAAAAAAAGCCTCCAGAAGTCTTCAGAAATGTCTCCAAAAAGATCTCATAAATGTGACAAACATTTCCAAAAAAGACATCTAAACATCTCCAAAAAAGTAGAAAAAAGTTACCAGAAAAGTAGCAAAAACTTCCAAAAAAATCTTCTCAAAGGCTTTCTAAGGTGCCAAATAATGCCTAAAAATAACTTGAAAATGCTAGTAAAACATTTTCAAATTGTTTTAGTGAAAAAAAAACAAAATTGCCAAAAAAACATGTAAAAATTACTAGGAAATTCTCAGAAAATGTTTCCAAATAACTTACACCTCAAAAAACAACTGGCACCTGTGAGCAGGTGCCAATCCCTCAATCCATTTGTGACACAAGAATATCACAGATTTGATGCCACACAAGCTAGCATTCTCAGTGTTCAGTGTGCGGTCTTACCACAGGAATTAAAGCTGAGCTAGAGCTGAATCAAATCAAAGATAGGGATTGGCACCTGCAATCAGGTGCCCACATTTATTTTCTGGTGTTTAGCAAAAAAAAGCCAAAAAGTATTCCAAAAGATTTAAAAACAAGTGGAAAAGTTTTGGAACTGATTCTGAATTTTTTTTTCAAATGATTATGAAGCATTTTAGCAAAAGAAAAGGCCAAAATAGGAGAAAAACCTAAAAAATTACCAAAAGACACCAAAAATTCAATAAAACAAGAATTAAAAAGATTAAGAAATAAGAAAAAGAGGAAAAAATGGGAAAAAATGAAAAAAATAAAATTTCAATCAGCATTTAAAATAAAAAAGATGATAATAAAAAGAACAAGATAATATTATATTGTGATAATTGAAACTACCCATATTTATGCTTTCTATATAAAATGATGTAAATAAGAAAAATATTTTTAAAGTAAGTAATAGCCCTTTTTAGTCTTTTAGAAATTTTTATCGTAAATTGATAAATTGATTCTCCATAGCCACCCCATGAAACATACATAAAACCAAAAGAAAGATAGAAAAAGAAAAGGAAACAAAAATTATGGTGATTAAAAAATAAAAAAAGAAACTTTATGAAAACTTGAGTCTTATTACTCATAATTTTTGGATAGCTTATCCCTTACCTGGTATACAGCCCAGCTCTCCCCCAAGGTTAGAATCCACTTCCAGGTATGTAATCAAGATCAAATAAATAGTGGGAACTTGAATTTTGTGACTCTTGTTTCATCCTAGATTGCTCTTTTATCCAGGTCCTGAAAAATCTCAAATTCATCAAAATCAATTTCAACCTTTCAAATTAATTTATTATGAAGAGATCATAATTGGTCAATTAAAACTCACATTTTTCTTTACATTATATGAAAGGTGGTGTTACTGGTAGTCTTGAAACATTTATTTGAAAGTCAAAAACTGGTTATAAAAACCACAAAGCACTAATTCAAATTTCCTGAAAAACTGCTAAGTTTTTCTGCACACCTCTTTCACTTTGGTCTTCTCATTTTTAATCATATTTTTTGTCTCTCATTTTTGCACAGTAACATAATTTTTTCTCAATATGGTTTATCTATCTGTACTCATCTCTAACATTAATCACTAAATCACTCAATTTATTATTTAAGTATTTATTTAGTATTTTTTGGTCCAAAAGATCATCAAATTTACTTATATTTCTTTATTTTTTTGTGGAAAGTAGAGGAAGAGGAAATGATAGTGGTACTGGTGATGGGGGTGAGATGTTGAAATGGTGATGGTAAGGTGGTAGTTCTGGAACACAATAAATAAGTAATACTCAAAGAAAAAGAAGTTTTCAGTGATATCATTTGTTGTCTCAGGCCACAAATAATTGTCTCTTGCCATTTTGAGTCTTGAAATTTGTATGCTCTGTTCTGAAAAATGACTTAGTCTGGTTGTCACAGGAAATTCTGCAACACTTTTTTCCATATAGCTTTAGAATTAAAAGGGCTCTTTAAGTTTCTCCACCTTCAAATTTTGCTTTTGGAAAGGTGACTATCAGAGTTTTCTAAACTATTAATATCTAGATTTATACATTTATGAATAGAATGAAAAGAAAATGTAAGTGTATCTTTTATACACCCATCAGTTAATTTTTTAAAAGCTTTAATACATTCTTACAGGGAGGAAGACCAGTGGAATTGATTTCCAGTAGTTTCTTTCCATCCATTCAAACTCAGTCCATAATTCTTGTCTGAAATGTGGAGTAACTCTGGTTGAAAACAACCCCCCCTTTATCTCAAAAAGGAGATTCACAAGAATGAGACAGAATCACTACTAGAATCATTCACAAAATATCCACATAAATCCAAAAAAGCACTAGATGTCTAGCTCACACTTTTTTACCCCTGTTTTTCATTAATGGTCTTTACTTCTTAATTATTTCTACTGAGCCATGCTACACCTTTAGCTTCTTCTTATCTGTTCTCCCTCCTAAAGGTGGTGTCAAACTCAGTATGAGATTGAAAATAAATGGTGTGTATAATGTTTTGTTCCCAGGAGTAAAGGAAAAAAACTTTTAGGTACTAGAGAATTTAGAGAATGATTATTTATGTCTCTTTTTTTTACCTTTTTTTTTATATATGAAATCTTTGAATTGTGAGGGTGGGGGCCAGAAATTTAACATTAAAAAATAGAGTGAAGGTTAAAAAAAATTAAAAAAATTTGAATTATTCTGTATCACATGAGAAGTGAATAAAAACGATAAAAAAGTAGGTTTTAAGTTGTAGCATATTCTCAGACCAATAAGCAGATCATTTTATTTAAAAAGAAAAACATCCCACTCTGATATTTCACTGATAGTTGGATGGAAAAATTAATATCACTCTGGAAAAATTTAAAAGATTCAAATATGTGAGGGAAAATATAAAAAGAAAGATCACCACACTAATCTTTCAATAGCTCAGTCTTTTGATTTTTGAAGAAATCTAGCTTTTCATTGTTTTTTATGATTCATCCATTTTCAGTTTCTTGGAAAGGATCTTTGTCTTTTCAGGAACAGTAATTTGTGTTATATTTTTTGAAATGGCAATAGGGGGTCTCAAACATTTAAAAAAACTCTTATCATATTTCATTTTGAAACACCACTCAACAATGCCATGAAACATGGCTGGTTTGGTACTTGGGGTCTCAAACATTGAGTCAAATTCTTCCTACTAATGTGCTATTTTCCCAACCACAATTCAGCCCACCAGTACAAATGGTACTGTTTTTATTAATTTTTTGACCCAATGAATGCATTTTTGGGGAAAAACAATTTTCAAAATACACCTACCTAGGGAAGGTGGGTCTCATTTTCGGGTGGTGGATTTAAAAGATGTTTTCTGGCATGTTTGATGGTGTATTTGGTAATATTTGGGACCACCAAATACAATTCTGTCAGGCTGAACTCAAGTACAGAGACATGAATAGCTTGATTAGTCAGTTTCCTAGAAGATTTTTATGGTCCAGTATGAATTGAGTTGTTTAAATCCAATTAATTATTAAAGTATGATTCAATATAGTGATCTCATTAATTTAATCTCACTTTTTAATAAATGTATACAGCCTACAGTTAGTAGAAAAATAGACCTAATGATTTAAAACAACATTTAAAAGACATTAAAAGTACTAATGAATATTTAATATAATTGTTATGTTATATTTTTGAAAGGTTATGTAAAAAAATGTAGAATAATAGCCCAAAAACTTCCTCCTTTTATACCCATAAATCCCAGCTGTACACCACTTGTTTCCCAGACCCATTACACTTCTATTAATAGCCATTACACCACTCTGAGGGTGCTCATATCCTCATGGTGTTCACTTAAAGAATTTTCACAGGCCTAGTTACCAAAGGAGTTTCTCTGCACAAAAGAAGAGCCATGTCACAGGCCAAAAAATAAGAATAACATGAGATAATATATCAAAATATATAAATAACTCAAAAACAGAATAAAAATGTGTTTTTCTTTAAACAAGCCACTTAAAAAGAAAAAAACCAAAAATAAATTCTAAATAAGGGGGAACCGAATTAAAAATTAAAACACTAATAATAAAAATTTTCCCTATTGAAATTCCCACTTACAAATACCCAATATAGCCTTTAAACCCATTAAGAAACCAAAAAAAGACATGGAATGTGGGGTAGCTGAATTCAGAGTCATGGGAGGCACTAACACAGGTGAATCCTTGATTTATTTAGTGCATCCAGACAATTTTAGGCATGATTGTGAATTGTGGCCATTGGTCTTGAGGCTAATACAATTATAAGTGCATATAATGAGGTCAGTGAATGTGTAATGCAACTAGGAGACTAAATAAGTGCCTCTCACCTATTTTAGAGTGATTACACATATATTTCATGTACCCAAGTGAATAATAAGCATGAAATTAATAACTTTTTAATTAATGAAGATATGCATGTGGGGTAAATTCAAGCAGAATAAGGCCAGTTCACATAAGCCAATTCTTGAATAAAATTTCAACAGTTTTAAGAAATTTAAGTAGCAAAATAAATTGTGCTGAATAAAGCAAATTGATATGACAAAGAAAACCTTTTATACAATTAAATTTATAGTGCATATATTCAGCTTCTAAGTGATTTAAAGTGCATACATCAATTATTTCAACATAATAATTTAAAATAAACAACTTTAAGACCACTTAAAGATTATGTAACCTTATTTCAAAGGTATTTAAGATTACCTTAAATTATTTCCACTTAATATTAAGTATATAAAACCTATAAAAGGCAGGTATATTCATGTATCTAAGGCATTCTAATGGCATATACTGTAGTATATATGTCAGAGGGTTCTTTTGGTATAGAAGATAATTCCAGCAGTGTAGAAAGACTCTTACAGTTGCCTTGCTGTAAGCAGAATCCAAGGGAGTTGGATAAACCAAAGAAAAACCTGTCCCTTAAAGTAAATAAAGAGTTCACAATAATCTAAGCTATAACCTCTACTTGATAAGATATAGCCAATAAAATATTTTTTATTAACAGTTTTGAGATGTAGAATCAGTGTTCTTTATAATGAAGTTGAAAAACACATCAGTGAAGCTGTATTTAGAAAAGTTATATAAATGATTGAATAATATATTTTATGAGATTCAATTGTTAAAACATTATCCCTGGTGATCAGAACTTTAAAATGGTACCCTATAAGTTAATATTAATTATGATGAGTGAATTTAATATATTGTTATGTAAAAGTGTTATATTTATAAGGGTGTTAAAGTTTTATAATTTGTTATGAAAAATAATTAATGATTCTTAAAATATGCATTTTTATTGTTTTTGTATGATGATTCTCTGATATATATATCCCCCTTTCTAATTTCAAGTCTACAGACTTTATATGCATAGTATGTCACATGACCTACTTTCCCTAACTGGAGCATTCCAGAGCTTGTATGGAGCTCTTCCAGAGATCTCTGGAGCTTGTACAGAGCTTGTACAGACTTCCAGACTCAACTAGAAGCTTTAACATAACTGGGAGAAATTCCCACAATTAAATTTCAAATTAAAATATCATTGGAAAGAATGTATTGTACATGGTATTTCCTGTACATGTCAAGGGTACTAAAAAATTTTATTTTTCTTTAATATTGTGTATTATTATATTTCCATCTATTTTTCAGCTGTCATAAGGACACTGTCAAGGAGTAAGAAAATGATGAAATATTATAGTTATATATTTAATCAATTTTAATTATTAACTAATCAGAATATTATAATTAATTATATAGTAAATATAACTAATAATTTAGGTGGTTATGGTGTAGCTTCACTCTAGCAAATAATTGTAATTATTTACTGGGTAGGTCTAGTAGCCTAGCTGACACTCCCTCTCTCCAAAAAAACAATAAAAAAATGCTATGATTTTTTCTTTTTATATTTCTTTAGTAGAGCAAGAATATTAGATATTGCTTTCCCAGGTATCCAAGAGTCATATTCAGAAGCTTTATTCTTGAATCTCAATAAATATTCAGTACCTTTTTCAGAAGTGATAATTATTTCATTTAGAATTTTATCAATTTCTTCTGTCTCAGTGATTTCTTTAGGAGTTTTCTTTGGTCTTCCCCTCCTTTTGGGGAATAAATCACTATTGGATGTGTAAGGTTTCAAAAGAGATATTGGAAAAACAGGATGTATTCTTTCAAATGGAGAGTACAGGATAAATTCAACTGAATTATTACCAATCATTCATTTGAAAACAAATTGACCTATAAAGGGGTCTTTTAATTTTTATTTATCTTGAAAAATGAGGTGGATTTTAGAAATCAGTACTTCATCACCCTTCTTAAAGGTGCATTCTTTATGGGATTTGTCCCACCTCTCTTCTCATATTCAAAAGATTTTTCAATACATTTTTGAGCATGACTTTTGCAAAGTTGTTGCATTTTAAGAAAATATTTTACACCAGGATGCAAATCTAATTTAGGTATTTTATTATTGAGAATTTGGGCAGGAGTATTTGGAACATATCTAAGCCAGAGCTCAAAAGTCTTTCTTTGAGTAACATAGTAAACATTTCCATTATAAGACAATTCCAGACCAGGAAGTTGGGTGACCCAATCATGAGTGAATCTTTAATTGTCTTTATACTCAAGGTAAAAGGTTCAATACCTTCTTATCATTACCTCTAAAGTCTGAATCATTCTTTCAGCTAAACATCAGTTTGGGGGTGATGGGCAGTAAAAAGCTTCAGATCACACCCACAAACATCCATCAAAAAAATACAAAATTCCAAAGTAAATATAGGGTTTCTGTCAGAGACTATGGCATTTTTGAAATCAGCAGTATTAAACATATGAGACCACCACAAGAAGGCTAATTCCTTAGTTGAAAAGTCTTTGTGAGTTGGAATGAACTTACACATTTTTTTAAATCTGTCCACAATAACCCAGAAAGAGTTGAAACTGTATTTCCCAGCAATGGGTAATCCTGTTACAAATTCCATACTTATAATTTGCCATGGTGCATCAGGAGATTCAATATGTTTCATTAATCCAGCTCTTTTCCCATTTAATCTCTTTGATTTCTAGCAAGAATCACAGGATTCAACAAATAGTTTGGTGTCTTCAGACATCTTAGCCCACCAAGCAGTGTTCTTAATTCTAATCAATGTTTTTTCAAGATCAAAATGTCCTGCCAATTTGTCATCATGACAAATTTACAAAATTATTTCTTTCATAGAAAAAGGAATAACAATTACATTACTCAACTTAGTTCTATAATATATTTAGCCCTCATCAATTGAAAATTTTCCTTTGTCAGAAGCATTTTAGTACTATGGTGGGAGGGTTTATATTAATGCTTGCATTGAAGCATTCTTTGGATCATTTAATATGGTATACAGATTTTTCAAGTCAGTGTCTTCATCATGTGAATCCAGAACAAGCTGTAATAGTTCTTCCTCCATATCAACCACATATATCCTATGAATGTGAACAATTTTATCCTCAGGATGATATGCAGGATTAGAGTCATCATTTAGAAAAGGTACCCTTGATAACATTTCCAAATTTCAGTGAATAATAACAGCCCTATGAACTATTTTCATCCTTCATCTGTACTCCTGAGCAGCCAAAAGCCATCTGAAAATGTTTCAGTTAGGTGTCTTTAAGTTTCTAGAGGGATTTCACTGCACTGCAGTCAGTGACAAGCTCAAATTTCTGGTAATCCAGATAATAATGTAGTTTCTCCAGAGCCCACACAACTGCTAAACACTCAAGTTGTGTGGCACCATATTTCAATTCACTATTTCTCAAGGTTCTTGAAATATAAAAAATTACTACTTCTTATACTTTTTCATTCATAACTTGTTTTTGGTGGAGAGAAGTACCAAGGCCAATAAAACTGGCATCAGTGTATAAAACAAATGGTTGATTAAAGTCAGGCAAAGCAAGAATTTTCGCTGACATCAAATTTTTTTTCATGGTGTCAAAGGCTTTTTGTCTTTCACTGTTCCAGACAAAAGCAATATCCTTCCTAATTAATTGGGTTAGGGGTAATGCTATGGCCTGATAATTTTTAATATATTGTCTACAGTATCCACACATTGCCAAAAAACTTTGGGGCTCTTTAACTGTTGTAGGAGCATTTAAATTTTGTATGGATGCCACTTTGCTCTGGTCAACACATATCTGTAACCCTGAGACAACATGACCAAGCACTTTCAAAGAATGAAAGCCAAATTTGCATTTTTTTTTCAAAGCAAGTGTCATATTTATCTCATCCATTTTATGGAACACTTTACATAGGTGGTAAATGTGGTCCTCAAATGTTTTGGTGAATATGATGATATCATCAATGTAAACCATCAACCATCCATAAATTATTTCTTGATGGAATGTGTTATCCATAACTTTTTGAAAACTGAAGGGGCATTTTTGGGGCCAAATGGCATCCTAATATACTTATAAATACTTATATGAATAGCAATAATTAGAAAAATCTGGGAATTATTCTCAACAGGTACCTGGTGATATCCTTTACTTTTATCTAGAAAGCTGATATATCTAGCACCTTGTAAGATAGCATGGATAGAGCTAATTCTGGGTAAAGAATAGATATCATCTACAGTATAAGTATTCAATGATCTATAGTCACCACAAAACCTGGCTTTGTCTTTCTCATAAGAAATTAAGAAAGGTGAGATAACACAATGTTTTGGTGTTTTAACTGCCTTTTCAATAATATTCATTATTAAAATGGTAGAGATATTTTCTTCATTAACTTTTATCTTTGTGGGGGAAGCTGAATAAGGCTTCTTCTTTAAACTAGGTGGTGTTTCAGTGAATGGACAAGATAATGAAAGCTTCATCTCTTCTTTCACCAATCCTAGCTCATGTGAATAATGATAAAAGGCCATTGGAAAAAATTTTATCAACTGAATGATGGAATATTTTTCTTCACCAGAAATTTTTTATTTAAAAAAAGCTGTGTCGATTTCAGACAGGATAGCAGACACTTCTTTTGTAGATCTTCCTTTATATTGAACCACAGAATTACATGTGTTCAATACTGGTCTTAATAATTTTTTGGGGGAAGAAATTTAAATTTTCTCTTCCCATTCAATACCATTGTGAAGCATTGGTTTGAAGGATCAAGTTTAATTCAGAATTTGGTTAATATATCATTTCCCACAATGAACCAATTTCTTAAGTTATCATTTTTCATAACTACAAAGTCACACATAGCTCTTACAAAGCCATGGCTATATTTGAAAAAGACTGTAGCCCTGTATTTACCAATGGGGGACAAAACAGAGCCATAACCTCTCCAATTTTAAGAATTGATAGGAATAAGTTTTGATTTATAATCTTGATTAACTGAAGCATGTGCTTTTTCCAATAAAACACTTCATCCAGTTTTAGAGTCCAAAATAACCTCAATTTTTTTTCCATTAATCAATACTGGTGCCTTGAGACGGGTAATAATGAATGAGGTTTCCTCAAGCTTTCTTATGATTTCAGCATCATCAACTGTGGATAAATCATTTGTATCATTGTCAATATTATTTAATTATTTAATATCTTCCTCCAGCATAAAGATTTACAGGTGAGATTAATAAGAAATGTTTCTGGCACAGTCACTTGAAGTATAATCATGTGAAAATGTGTCATCTGCAGGATCCTCTGTTTTTTCAGAAAGGTTTATTTTCTTGTCACAAACATGGCCTTTCTGCCAAGGCTTGATGCATTTAAAGCAATTTTTTGTTGTATACTTTCTAGGTGCAACAGGGGCAGAAGGTTTACAAGCTTTTTCTAGAAGTTTTTGTTGGTAATTGAAGGGTTTCTCCAATGAATTTCTAGGGATAAACTTCCTAGATTCATACCTTTTATTCAAAATGACCTCATTAAAATTATTAAAAAAACAAGAAGGTTCCCTTGAGAATTCAGTTCTAGAAACAATTAAGTATCTCAAAGACATTGGCACTTTATAAATGATCCTGTCTTTCCATAATTCATAATCCATGTTTTGATCTATTTCTCTCAGGATTATCACTAGTTCAATAAGGAACTCGATAGGTTTTTCTGTAGAGGATTAGCTATATCTAGACTCCTCATACTTCCTTTGTTGGGCTAATTTAAAATTTAAACCACCAAATTGTGCTTTAATTAATTTTTTCCAAACCTCCAAAGAGTAATCATTATTATCCAAAATGGAAGATTCATATCACATCAGTGCAACATTTGAAAACAAAGAAATTAATTTAGACACAATTCCTTTATCTAGTAGTTTATAAGAATTTTTAAGATTACCAATTCTGCATATGAATTGCTGCCAATCAGAGGAAGATTCACCATAAAAAGTTGGATATTAGTCAAGTTTAGGCCAATCTCTCTGATTTGAAGTAATTTCCTTTTGGCTTATCTGTTTCTGTTTAAGAAGCAGCTGATATTTTTGTAATTTAGAAGTAATCTCATTATTTAAAACAGTTGAAGATGAAAAGGGTGCATCATCAATTTCTTATGGAACCTCAGAAATATCTACAGGTTTCTCTTGTATTAATTTTTCTATAGAGGAGCTTGGCTCAGGTACACTTGAAGTATCCTGTGAAAAAGTTTCTTTCAGAGGAGTGTCAGAGAATTTTGGGTCATATAATAATGAGTTCAATTGTTCTTCCATGTTGGTTAACCTAGTTTTCACCCTTGGAATACTAGTTAATTTCTCATTGATGGTAGAAAAAGATAATTGGTTCTTATTTTGTAAAGATGAATAATGATCATTTAGTTTTTTCAATTTTGACTTATGATCTAATAGTCCTTGGAAACAGATAGACACAGTCTATTGCACTTTTGACAGATAATTTTTAATATTTTTCCACAAAGCAAATTTCTTATTACTATTTTCATAATTTACCTTGTACATAAACAATTCATCAGAAACCCTATTCAACTCACTTTTCAATGCCTGGTAACCTTACTCAGTTAACCAGCTATTAGGTTCTTGTGTTAATTGTAGGTTTCTTATTATCTGATTTAGTTTGGTGATAATGTCTCACAAATATTGGTCATCAATATTGCTACATCAGGGGCATCTCTCAGGATAGAGACAGAGTAATTCTCAAGAGTCTCATATACTTCAGGATCAATTGATTTATCTTCAATAGCCATATCTGGATTTATCATTGGTATAGCAATTAAAACTAAAGGAGTATTTACATGAGTAAAAAATTGATTAATATGTCTTCTAGAACCAGCATCCTCTGGTCTCAAAGTGTCATCTCACATCCCAGAGTTACCTGAAGGAACTGAATCAGTTACTAGAAAAGGAACCTGAGATTCAATGAAGGGCCTTACCATGGTTTTGGAAAAATTTGGATGTGGTTTTTTTCTTTCTTCTTCCTCCTTGGTAAGGATTACATGGGGTTGGATTGAATTTTTGGGGCCTGGATAGACCTGCTTGAGGAGCCTGTTGCATCTACTGGGCTTGAAGTGAGTCCCATTGAGTGCTCAGCCAGTCCCACTTCCATTTTGACACTTCCGCCTTTTATTGTTTTTGAGGAGGAGCCACTTGTGGAGGGGGTTTTACTACTTGTTTAGTTTTCTTCCTCTCTTGAAGAAAAATATCTATAATTTTTACTCTTACTTCTAGTAGATCTCCCTTTACATTTAATCTGAGTTTCTCTGTTTTCAACTCCTTGATGTAAGTTGAAAGGTTGTTTACCTGCTGATGTACTGGAAAATTTTTGATCTTGAATCTATTTGGAAGCTCTTCTGGAGGGAGAACCTGGAGATTGGAGTCCTGGGGAGGTTTTTCTTTCTTGATCTCCACCTCATGAATTTCTACATTATGTTTGGTTTAATAATGGATTATTTGGAGAAAATTTAGTATTCAAAGGAGAGCTTACAGAATTTTCATCATAATCAGTTAGATCCAACTCCTCTTAAAAGTTGGTAAAAACATCTAAATCAGCCATTATTTGAATAAATTGGGCTGAAAGAAAAATATTTTAATATTTTTTTAGTGATTATTTGTTCTTTGTTTAAAACAATTAAAAATTAAAAAAATTTAAATATATATATCAATTTAAAATTTATTATGAATTACCAGGACTAATATTCAACTGAAATAATTAAATAATATATTGAGATTATTTATTACCAGGACTAATAGTCAACTGATATAATGAAATAATATATTAATTATCAGGACCAATAGTCAACTGAGATAATTAATTAATATAATTTTTTATCAAATAATTATATAATATATTGTTATTATTTATTACCAGGGCTAATAGTCAACTGAAATAATGAAATAATATATTAATTAGGGGGTATCAATTTTCAGCAATACGCAATTAGGGATAAGGAATTTTTATTTCCGGGATCAGACATTATTAATTGTGGATAATTCTTATCCACTAGCTGCAGGGCTAGTGGATAAGGATTAAACAATAATGCATTATCCCACCTTTTATGCCCCAATTTTCATTGCTAATTCCTAATCTTAAACTCATCACATACATGATTGATTTTTAAGCAACTCACATGACATATAATTGTGGATGCCATCTTTATGTGTCTCTTCACTCTATGCTACTTGATTTTGGTGGCAAAACATAACATTAATTCTCATCCTTATGTGTCTCTTCACTCTATGCTACTTAATTTTGGTGGAAAACACATAAAAACTTTTTCAATATACACACCCCACCTGCTCATTTGGTGGTGAATTCCCACTTCCCACTCATCACCTAAACCTTCTACCAACAATAATAAAGCATCTCTCTATAGGAAGCAACTTCACTCAGCTATGCCTGCTATCACTTTAACTTTAGCTGCTGACTCTGATTCTGACTCAGTTTTCGAAGACACTTTAGCTTATATGTCTTTTCAATGATCTTTATGAAGAAGAGGAGCCCAAAACTGCACCAGCTCCCCCTCTCTTGAATCACAAAACATTCTTTCCACCATCATAGGCTCTGTCATTATGCAAATCACCCTCCAATACTTTGAAACACAACCCTTTTAATTTTTTTTTCATACTCTCCAGATTTTCAGGTTTGGTGCTTTATTCACTTGGTTTGATGTTTTTGTTTCTGGAATATTCATTTTTATTTTAAATTTATGCTGAATGTCTGTTTTTTGGATGTCTCATTTGTTTTCATTCACCAGCTCAACATGAAATCGCATATTTTCTGCAATCAAATAATTTTTCACTGTTTCTTTTTTTCATTCATCACTCATATCCTATCCTCCTCTCCTCAAACATCCCTCAAACAATTTGGTTTTATTGATTTTCTCATCTCATCTCTCCAGGTAAGTCATTTTATTCATTTTTCTGATTTTTTGATTGCTAATTGTGGTTTTTTTTGTTTTTTTTCAAGTTTTATTTTCTTTTTTGTATCTTTTTTTTGTAACTGGTTATTTTTGATTTTTATGGTAAAGTTAACCTATTTTTTCTCCCCCTCTTTACTTCCTTTTTTAGCTCCATCACCCTACTCTTCATCCCTACTTGGAATGGTAATTATCCCCCCTTTCCCTATTTCAATTTTTTTTTGGTTCCATGTCATTAAAACACATACATTTCTCATTCTTTACACATTTCACTTACTCCATATTCAATTTCCCCACAATTCCAACATCAATCTTCCTCACTCTATTCTTCCTACTTTTCAATCAAGGTAATTTTCATTGCCTTTTTTTCATGCCTATATGATATATCACTGCTTCTATGAAAATTTCATACTTAAATATATGTATGACACTTATCTGGATAACAGTGAATTTATTAAACTCCTTTTGCTTTTATCTCCATTACCACTTTTCAAGTTTTGGTAAAATTTTGAAAGTCAGACTCGGAATTAGGGATACGTTTATTCAAATCTGATGATCTTTTTACTTAAGATTCTCCTGAAGGCTAAATTTTATTTCCCACAATCAGATTTGAATTTGGTTGAATGGTTGCTGATATATTGACCATTAAAGTTAAGCCTTTTTTTCTCAATTTAAATTTTTATTTCATTTTTTATGTAAAAAATTAGGGTTGGGTTTATTTAAATCACATGTCCTTTAACTGAAGATTCTACTGAATCCTATCTCTCAATTTACACAAGCAGGTTTGAATTAGGTTTAGTGGTTGCTGAGAATTCGGCCTTTGAAGTTATGCCTTTTTTTCCAAATTTCACTTATCATATTTCACCTTTTTATATTACATAATTAGAACATAAGGATTATGAAACTCTTATCTGACTATAATCTAGGCTTTTATCTCCCTCTTTTTGGTTTTTTCATCATCACTTTTCAAGTTTTTGTGCAAATTTGAAAAGTAGAGCAGAATTAGTGTTAGGTTTATTTGAATCAACTGTCCTTTTAGCTGAAGATACTTCTGAAGCCTATCTTTCATGTCCAGTAACCTGATTTGAATTTGTTTCAGTGTTCTCTAGGATATTGACCATTAAGGGTGAGCATTTTTTTATAATTTTAATTTTATTTAATTCATAATGAATATCTAAACATTTACATCATTCATTTATCCTTCCATATTCCTTTGATTATTTAGACTTTTATCTCCCTCTTGTTGGAATTTTCATCATCAGTTTTCAATTTTATGTGAAATTTTAAAAATAAGAGTCAGTATTAGTAATAGTTTTATTTGAATCTACTGTCCTTTTAGCTGAAGATACTTCTGAAGCCTATCTTTCATTTCCAGAAAACCAACTAGAATTCGATTCAGTGGTTGCTGAGATATTGGCCTTTATAGTTGAGCCTTTTTTTCCCAATTTAACATTTATTTATTTCATAATGAATAACATAACATTTACATCATGAATGTATCCTTTCAGATTCCTCAAACTACCTATCTCTTTACCTATTATTCTGCCCTTTCATCAAGGTGTGTTTTTTTCTTTTTCTTACCATTTTCATACGTCTATCCTTCACACACTTTTTCTTCTCCCATAAGATCAGTCAAAAGTTAGTCCAACAAATAAAAAATTTAAAAAAGAAGGTAATATTAATAAATTTACATACCTTTAGGTAGATAAAAAAAGTTTGGGGATTTGTAAATTCATCAAATATTTTTTATTCTTTCTTAAATTTTTAATAAAAAAATCTGATATTTCAATTTACTAAACAAAACTAATGAGCCAACAAACTTGTGTTGTATAAAAGGTAATCATGATAACATTAATTTTTTTCATGGGGCTCATCTTGACTATACCTGTGGAAAGTCCCAAACTTAGTTTATAGACTTAGTCAGCATTTTGGCTTGAGGAATTGTCATTACTTTAAAACTAGTAAATTTGAGATATCTTATTTATTTATTGATTAATGTATGGAATTATTTTAAATTTAAGTGATTTTCATGCCTTACTTCAATAAAATGCAGGGGAGGGTATTGCCAAATTTTCAAATCTGACATGTAAAATTGATGACTTAGAAAATTTTTGGTGCTACCCACCCCTTGCTTCAATAAAATGCAGGGGAGGGTATTTCCAGATTTTAAAAAAAGATATAGACTTTTGTTAAATTATCTGTATTTATAAAAGTAAATTTAATGATTTGAATGTAAAAAAAAATGTATGAGTTTTTCAAATTTTTGCAAAAAAAATCATCTAGAATAATAATCTTTAAAAAGTCAGCACATATGAAATTATCACCAAAAAGAAATAAAACAAAATTAATTTAACCAAACAAACAAATAATCTAAAATGTTGAAATAAAATGTTTCAAATTTTAGTGAGGATTGTGTGCCAAGGATTGATTATTAGCTTTAATGCATTCTATCAAGAAAACTTTGTAAAAAAAAATAGTTATCAAACATTTTCATCAAGTGTTCAATTTCCTCATTAGATTTATTTGCTTTATCACATTCTCTCATTAAATCTTTCTTTTTTGAAGCAACTTAAAGTTGATACTTGACTTTCATTTGATTCAATAGGAAATTTTACTCAAGAGCCTTCTCCTCTTTCTTTATCTCAAATTTCTTCTCCTCAAAGTCATGTTCCCTCTCATCCCTCTTTAAAGAAAGCTCAAATTTCTTCTCCTCCAAGTCTTGTACTCTCCCATACCTCTGTAAAGAAAGCTTGAATTTCTTCTCTTTCAAGTCTTGTGCCCTATCATCCATTTGTAAAGAGAGCTTGTATTGTTTCTTTTGAAAGTTGAGAGTATCTCTTGCAACTTCAACTTTACCTAGAGTTAAAAGGAATAATAAAAAAATAAAAGAAAAGCTCACTTAAATATTAAGAGGTATTCTATCAATTACCAGATTCACGTTTCTCCAGAAAATCATCAATGGAAGAAAAATGGGTTTGGGAAAAAATGTCTCTGTTTCGCTTTTTTTGACTGTTCAAATTCAAAGTAATTTATGGTCTTTGCTTTCTTGGAGGTAAAATTTTCCTCTTCATCATTGATCCTAGCTTCAGACTCACTTTCTTGTGGATCCTAGGTTTGTTCATCAGCCTTTTTAAAAATAAAAATAAAACAACTAGACAATAAATAAAAGCTTACTGGAGTGAGATCAAATTAGTTTATATCACCATAAGGATCTTTTGGAAATCTATCTAGATTTGTTGAATTCAGAACAGGGGAGGCTTGAGTGGAGGAAGAGGATGGGAAAATATTTGTTTCAACATCATGTTTGGTAATAGAATCTTCACCATCCAAGATGTTTGCAGGATTAAAATCCACATGCTCTCCAAATATGGAATCCATGTGTTTAAAGTAAGGACATAAAGAATCAAGTTTATTATCTATAGAATTAACACCCTTACTTACATCAAGGTCAGTGATACCAAAACTAGTGGAAGAAGAAATATTCTTAGCCTTCTTGTATTTAGTCCAATAGTGCTCCAAGCATTCATAAATCTGTTTTGGAAAAAAATCAATCCTTCCCTTTTTCTTATTTCATAATTCTTTTTCCATTAGAAGATATCCATTGACTTTTGATGCAGGGGGCTGTCCTACTTTAGTTGCATTATCAGTACCAAAAAAATAATCATAATTAGTTTTTATTTTCAGCCAGTTGATAAGTATAAGATGATCATTTTTTTTTAGTTGAACAGTCTTTGATTTCTCAGCTGAGCAGGGGAAAGAGGGAGTAATGGGATTTGAAGAAAAACTGGGGAAAGGCTGTCTTTGAGAAGATCTATGATGACAAGGCATGTTGAGATATTTGAAGATGAAAAGGAGAAGAAACAAACAGATGAGATGGGGAAGGGTTTTTAATTGATAGAATGAATAGACAGGATGGGATTGTGCAGCAAGGTAGGGAGGCTGGCACATCCAGAAAGTTATCCTAGATGTGGTTATGAAAAATTGAGGATAAAAATATCAGATAGAGATGAAAATTGATATGTAAAAAGTCTAATAACCTAAATATTAGAAAAAATAATTTCAGATGATAATTGGGGTATAATGATTTTTATCTGCAATTAATTTAATTTCAGATTGGTCAACATTGATACCCCTTATTATCAGGACCAATAGTCAACTGAAATAATTAATTAATATAATATTTAAATCAAAAATTTAAATTATATTACTTCTAGGACTAAGAAAAATTTTTGCTCTATCTTGGTCTACTAGAAAAAATAAAATATATATATATATATATATACCAGACACCTCCCCCTGTAATTTGAGAAAGTAAATTCTAATTACAGAGTGTAGAGTAATAAAAGTTTATAAGTTTAGTATGAAATGTACAGAGTGAGACCTACTGATAGTAACTGCCATATTCACTCTAAAATTATAGGATACTTATGTCTATATAAGCCTTCTGATTTGGAGTGAGGTTGGATTCCTGGCTGCGGCAAAAAATACAGTCATGTGCTTTTGACATTTGTTTTTCATCCAAAAACTGCTTCAGTTGCTGGAGGAAATGGTCCCACAGAGTTTTCTGCATCAATGTATTGATGGGTCAACAACAATTTGGAAATTCCCTCAGTTTTCAGAGCCTTCTTTTGGTATAGAAGATAATTCCAGTGGTCCATTGGCCGTGAAGGGTAGGATAACTCAAGATTTCAATATTTTGGTACATATTTATTTATTTTTTCAAATTTTTATTCAATTTAAAAGGTGAAGAGGGTAATTATTATTATGAATTAATAACTTAGAATATATAATTGTAAATACTAAGAGAATTGTAATAGTATTAATTTATATTTTATTTGTATATATAATATTAATGTAAGTAAAGAATGGAAAGAAATGAAATGAAACAGAAAAATTGAGGGACCTTATATAGGCAAATGAGAGAGATAAATACGGTACCACATACTACATACAAGAAGGTAACAGAGAGAAATTCCCACAATTAAATTTCAAATTATAATATTATTAGAAAGAATGTACTGTACATGTCAAGGGTAATAAAATATTTGATTTTTCTTTAATATTCTGTATTATTATATTTATATATACTTTTCAGATTTCATGAGGATGCTTTCAAGGAATTAGAAAATTAGGAAAAATTATAATTATATATTTAATTAATTTTAATTATTAAATAATTAAAATATTATAAGTAATTATAAAGTAAATATAAATAATAATGTAAGAGGTAAAGGCAGAGCTTTACTCTAGTAAATAATTATAATTATTTACTGGGTAGGTCTAGTAGCCTGGCTGACAATATGACTTATTTTACTCAAGTATACATATTTTATACACTTAATTATTTTATACATTCCTAATGCATGTGTCTAGAATAATTTATATGATTATTTTGCTCAGTGCTGGGTATATCCAGGCTGAAAGTTTTGTCATTTTTTTGGAAAATAAAATAATTGGTGTTAAATTTAAATTTTCTCTCTTTTAACACTATTTGTTGCCACAAAAACCTTTCACTACATAAATATTCATTACTGAAAATTAATTTTATATTTTTTTATTAATTTCTCACATTCTCCCCTGTTATTTTCTATTTATGTACCTTCTTTGAAAAAAAATTAATGTTTTAATTGTAAATTTTTCATTACTACTTTTTCTATGACCCACATTCTATGGGTCATTCTCTTCAAAAATGAAGAAAATTATTTTTAACTGAAATCCTAGAAGTGTGAAATTATTACAGTCATGAGACATCAGATCTATTTATTTTTTTACTATGCTTCAGGAGTTCCCAGGATCTTATAAAGTAAAGACTCTTTTTTACTTTTCTGATTTCTTCAATATTGATTCTTGAAACTCTTTTAACATAACCTGGAAGGAAAATTTTGTTTTAGTTTAATTAAGAGCAGAAAGAATTTAGTGATTAATAAAGATTTAATTTAGCTAACATTTAATGAAGTGTATATCTCTGGGACTTGCTCCTTTTTAATTATCCCTTAAACCACAGGAAGGAATCAAGGTACTTCAGAAAGTATACTTGCACAAGGTAAAAAATGTAAAAACTCAACATCTAGCCATGAAATAATCTGAAATATGATTCTCTAAACTTTGCAATGTCTGGAGAAATGTATCCACTACTTTTATGAATAAATAAAATCTGTCACATATTCTCAGCTTTTAACAGACATCACTTCACCAGTATTTTAAATTTTCATGTGTTTTTATTTTTTATCTTTCTCTCTTCAATTTTTAAGTTTCTTATATAATTTTATCAAAAAACAATTATTGAAAAGTTGAAAAAAAATTCTTTTTTGGGATTTCAGTCCAGGTAAAGTAGCGCCTTAAATTTCAAAATGTGGTTTCCAAGTTAGAAAATCAGCAATTACTTAAGGTGCTGGCCTCAACCCAAATCAGCCATTAAAAAAATCCTTGAGATTTCAATGAAAAAGAGTTATTTTGAATATAAAAAACCCAAATTTATTATGAATAAGTAGTGGTTTGAATAAAAACATCATCTCATTTTAATTTTGAAGTATACTAGTGTCTATGAAATTTTGGTTTACAAATAGAAAATTAATTAAGTACTTATTTGATTTAATTTAATTTTTAATTTAAAGATTCTTATTTTATAAATTTGAAACTTCCAATTTCTACTTAACCTATTTTAAAAAATTGACACTGAATTCATAAATTTTTACCTTAAAGAAATTATTCTTCAGCTAAAATGTGTTAAACAGAATTTTTTAAAATTAAACCCCACTGGAATAGGTATCACTTACTTTTTTATCTTTTTAAAAATATCAAAAATGCTGTGAATTTTTTCAGTCTTTCTATTTATTTTTAATAAATCACAATGTTTTTTGTAGCATATTGGGTGCTCAAAAATTACCAAATAAGCCACATAAATATGACAAAAAAATATTCTAAATTTTTTGTTCAAAAATGAAAGACACCTGCCTTGAATAGGTGTATTTCAACAGTATTTTTCCCACTAAACACACCTTCTTTTTGGCCAAAATATATGTCAAAACAGTTCCCATTTTATTGTTGGGCTGAATTGTGGTTGAGAAAATGACACAAAGGTAGAAAGTATTTAACCCCATTTTTGAGACCCAAACTACCTTATAAGCCATGTTTCATAACATGTTTGTGTAGTTTTTTTTAAATGAAATTTGGTAGGGATTTTTGGTAATATTTGAGACCCCCTATTATATCTTTTTCATCCTTGAAAATTTAATTGGACTGTTTAAAATCTATCTGATTTTATTCTGATGGCTTTTTTTTTCATGTGTACTTATGTAAAGTGGCTTGAAATATATTATTGAAACCCATTGATGTTTTTTTTCAAGAACTCACCTTTTCACTTCTCCCTTTATCACCACCTTGGCACTTTCTCCTCATTCTCTTCACCAGCTTGGAAATACCTACCCTCTCCCTTCACTACCTTGGTAATACCAACACAACTCTTACCAACTTAGCATTAAAAACAAGCAAAATTAAGTGGTAAGTTTTCTCTATTTCAACTCTATTCCTTTTGTCTATAAATACTCAATGAAAACTAAATTTTTATATTGTTCTTTTTTCCTTTTCTCTCAATCATTCCCTCCTCCAGAGCTGGAATTCAACATTGTTAAACTGATAATAAAGCCTTAGTTTCAGGGATGTGATTTCGAAGTTTAAACCAATCCAAAATAGCAAGAAAGCTGAAGCCTCCTCAAAAAAAATTACTCTCCATTTTTTATTTATTTTTAGACCAAGGTACAGCTCAAACAACCCCTTGAGTTGGACATTCTTGAAAGATGAATTCCTGTGAGCTGTGCGAGCCTGGTTATATCCTCAGGTCTAGTATAAATTTCATACTTACTGATATTTGTGACTCCTTGACAAGAAGATTCTCACCTCAGAAAATTTGAAAGGGTGTCCATGATATGGTATTGTTGGAACAAACAGTGGCTAAGAAGAAATTTATTGGAGAAGTTCATCACCAGTTCCAACTTGATTTTTATCACAAGCATCTTCACTGTACCACTGAGAATTGGAAGAATATAATATGGACTGATGAATCCACTTTTAAAATATAAAATTGATGTTCTTTAAAAGTGGTTTTGAAAGAAAAATAAGAAAAAAATCTACCTGATTACATTCAAGATACCTTCTGGAGGGGAAAATAATCAGTTATGGTGTGGGGGCTTTTCAAACACCACCAAAGTCCCCTTGTTATACTTCCTGCTCAACATCAAACATCCAAGACAATGATTGATCATGAATACCAAGGAATACTAGTCCTTTTTCTGTATTCCAATGACACAAACTCAGATATTATCTTCATGGAGGATGAGAAACTAATCCATACCTCCAAGAAAGCTCAATATTTCTGAGACCATGTGCAATTCACAAAGATTGAGTGGCTAGCTCAGCTTCCAGATCTCAATACTATTGAAAACCTATTGAAGATTATGAAGATCAATTTCCATTAGTTTTAAAATCTGAAAACAAAAGACAAAATGTGAATGCATCACAATCAGCTGGAAAAAACTTTGTAAAAGATATATTAACAACTTAAATCTTATAAATGCCTTGGCAGGCTGTTGTCAAAGCATCTGGAGTTTCAACTCACTTCTGAATATGAAAATAATGGAATGTATTTTTTCAAGGGATATCATTCAATGTAATCTACCCAGTCTTTTTGTCAGACTCACAAAATCTGGTATCTATTAGTTGTTGATATAGAAAACTTGGGTGAAGCAAAATTTTAAATGAACAAAAAATTAATTTCTTGAGTCTTTTTCTTAATCTTTGATTATGCTGTATGTACACTTCAGTTGTGTTACACTTTTAAAATATGATTCATGTGGTAGTTTGTGAGAAATAAAGATATTATGGGGGTGTAAAAAATATATTTCTGGGGAATTTAAAGTACCTTACAATAGATTCTTGGCACTGTTCATGTGTACATCTATCTCACATCTCCTTCTTACAACCACCTATTTCCCTCATAATAGCGCCACCAACTGCAAGGGAAAGAATCAAAAACTATCAAAATACACTAAGAATTTTTATTTAATCAACTTACTTATCTGTGGCATCAAATTTCACCATAAGACAAGCCAAAATACTTCTAAACATCCACAATGAAGTGGACCATGGTGACTCACCTTCCATTCAACTCATTTTTTTTTCCTTTTTCTTCATTTATTTTTGTGATTTCTCTCATTCTCTTTTCACAATAGGAAAAAAAAATTTGGACATGGGAATTATTGTTTTATCATTTTTTGTTTCACAAAAAAAAGATTTTTTATCTGTTTTTAATAATATTATTTTACTTTACATCTCTTAAAAATAAAAAATCTTATGATTATAAAATATTTTTCTTGAACTTATTTTACTCATATTTAATTTTCTTCAACTTCCTTTATTTATATTTATTTTACTGGCCTTATGTCCCTCCCTAAAATATTCCCAACTTTGACATGAATTTTCAGAATGGAATAGAGATATGTAACTCTTAATAACCTTGATTCTTATGTCTTTTAAAAGTGTGGACAAAAATAAAAAGGTTTTACTGTATTTAGAGAGAGTAAAATAGAAGTATACCAATACTTTTCCTGCTTGTAAAATTATTATTTATTAATTACTAATTAATTCTTAAAGAGTATAATTACTAGAACTAGTAAAGGGTTTATATAAAAGATTTAATTTAGAAAAAATATTATCTTTTTTCTCACTTTCCACTCTTCCTTATACAGCCAAAAGGTTGATAACCAGTATCTACATTTCTTATGTCAAATTCTATAATATAAACTGTTGGAGAGAAAGGAACAAAAAAAAGAAAAATAGAAGCAGTGAGAGAAAGAGAAAGAGAAAGAGAAAGAGAAAGAGAAAGAGAAAAGAGAAAAGAGAAAGAGAAAGAGAAAGAGAAAGAGAAAGAGAAAGAGAAAGAGAAAGAGAAAGAGAAAAGAGAAAGAGAAAGAGAAAGAGAAAGAGAAAGAGAAAGAGAAAGAGAAAGAGAAAGAGAAAGAGAAAGAGAAAGAGAAAGAGAAAGAGAAAGAGAAAGAGAAAGAGAAAGAGAAAGAGAAAGAGAAAGAGAAAGAGAAAGAGAAAGAGAAAGAGAAAGAGAAAGAGAAAGAGAAAGAGAAAGAGAAAGAGAAAGAGAAAGAGAAAGAGAAAGAGAAAGAGAAAGAGAAAGAGAAAGAGAAAGAGAAAGAGAAAGAGAAAGAGAAAGAGAAAGAAAATAAAAATATTAATGAAAAAGAAAAAGAAAAAGAAAAAGAAAAAGAAAAAGAAAAAGAAAAAGAAAAAGAAAAAGAGAAAGAGAAAGAAAATAAAAATAATAATGAAAAAGAAAAAGAAAAAGAAAAAGAAAACAGAAAACAGAAAAAGAAAACAGAAAAAGAAAACAGAAAACAGAAAAAGAAAACAGAAAAAGAAAAAGAAAATGAAAATGAAAATGAAAATGAAAATGAAAATGAAAATGAAAATGAAAATGAAAATGAAAATGAAAATGAAAATGAAAATGAAAATGAAAATGAAAATGAAAATGAAAATGAAAATGAAAATGAAAATGAAAATGAAAATGAAAATGAAAATGAAAATGAAAATGAAAATGAAAATGAAAATAAAAATGAAAATGAATATGAAAATGAATATGAAAATGATAATGAAAATGAAAATGAAAATGAAAATGAAAATGAAAATGAAAATGAAAATGAAAATGAAAATGAAAATGAAAATGAAAATGAAAATGAAAATGAAAATGAAAATGAAAATGAAAAAGAAATAGAAATAGAAATAGAAATAGAAAAAGAAAACAGAAAACAGAAAACAGAAAAAGAAAAAGAAAACAGAAAAAGAAAAAGAAAACAAAAAAATAAAAATAAAAATAAAAATAAAAATAAAAATAAAAATAAAAATAAAAAGAAAAATAAAAATAAAAATAAAAAGAAAAAGAAAAAGAAAAAGAAAAAGAAAAGGAAAAAGAAAAAGAAAAAGAAAACAGAAAAAGAAAAAGAAAAAGAAAAAGAAAAAGAAAAAGAAAAAGAAAACAGAAAAAGAAAACAGAAAAATAAGAATAAAAAAAAAAATAAGAATAAAAATAAAAATAAAAATAAAAATAAAAATAAAAATAAAAATAAAAATAAAAAGAAAAAGAAAAAGAAAACAGAAAAAGAAAACAGAAAAAGAAAAAGAAAAAGAAAAAGAAAAAGAAAAAGAAAAAGAAAAAGAAAAAGAAAACAGAAAAAGAAAAAGAAAAAGAAAACAGAAAAAGGAAAAGAAAAAGAAAAAGAAAAAGAAAAAGAAAAAGAAAAAGAAAAAGAAAACAGAAAAATAAGAATAAAAATAAAAATAAGAATAAAAATAAAAATAAAAATAAAAATAAAAATAAAAATAAAAATAAAAATAAAAATAAAAATAAAAATAAAAAAAAAATAAAAATAAAAATAAAAATAAAAATAAAAAGAAAACAGAAAAATAAGAATAAAAATAAAAAGAAAAATAAAAATAAAAATAAAAATAAAAATAAAAAGAAAAAGAAAACAGAAAAAGAAAACAGAAAAAGAAAAAGAAAAAGAAAAAGAAAAAGAAAAAGAAAAAGAAAAAGAAAAAGAAAAAGAAAAAGAAAAAGAAAAAGAAAAAGAAAAAGAAAAAGAAAAAGAAAAAGAAAAAGAAAAAGAAAAAGAAAAAGAAAAAGAAAAAGAAAAAGAAAAAGAAAAAGAAAAAGAAAAAGAAAAAGAAAAAGAAAAGAGAAAAAGAAAAGAGAAAAAGAAAAGAGAAAAAGAAAAAGAAAAGAAAACAGAAAACAGAAAAAGAAAAAGAAAACAGAAAATGAAAATGAAAACAGAAAAAGAAAAAGAAAAAGAAAAAAAAAAGAAAGAAAGAAAAAGAAAAAAAAAAGAAAAAGAAAAAGAAAAAGAAAAAGAAAAAGAAAAAAAAAGAAAACAGAAAAAGAAAAAGAAAAAGAAAACAGATAACAGAAAAAGAAAAAGAAAACAGAAAACAGAAAACAGAAAAAGAAAAAGGAAAAAGAAAAAGAAAAAGAAAAAGAAAAAGAAAAAGAAAACAGAAAAAGAAAAAGATAAAGAAAAAGAAAAAGAAAAAGAAAAAGAAAAAGAAAAAGAAAACAGAAAAAGAAAAAGAAAAAGATAAAGAAAAAGAAAAAGAAAAAGAAAAAGAAAAAGAAAAAGAAAAAGAAAAAGAAAAAAAAAAAAAAGTTAAAGAAAAAGAAAAAGAAAAAGAAAAGAAAATGAAAACAGAAAATGAAAAAGAAAACAGAAAATGAAAATGAAAATGAAAATGAAAACAGAAAAAGAAAACAGAAAGAGAAAGAGAAAGAGAAAGAAAAAGAAAAAGAAAAAGAAAAAGAAAAAGAAAAAGAAAAAGAAAAAGAAAAAGAAAAAGAAAAAGAAAAAGAAAAAGAAAAAGAAAAAGAAAAAGAAAAAGAAAAAGAAAAAGAAAAAGAAAAAGAAAAAGAAAAAGAAAAAGAAAAAGAAAAAGAAAAAGAAAAAGAAAAAGAAAAAGAAAAAGAAAAAGAAAAAGAAAAAGAAAAAGAAAAAGAAAAAGAAAAAGAAAAAGAAAAAGAAAAAGAAAAAGAAAAGAAAAAGAAAACAGAAAAAGAAAAAGAAAAAGAAAAAGAAAAAGAAAAAGAAAAAGAAAAAGAAAAAGAAAAAGAGAAAGAAAAAGAAAAAGAAAAAGAAAAGAAAACAGAAAACAGAAAATGAAAATGAAAACAGAAAATGAAAATGAAAATGAACATGAAAATGATAATGAAAACAGAAATAGAAAATGAAAAAGAAAAAGAAAACAGAAAAAGAAAACAGAAAACAGAAAAAGAAAACAGAAAAAGTAAACAGAAAAAGTAAAGGAAAAAGAAAACAGAAAACAGAAAAAGAAAATAAAAATAAAAATAAAAATAAAAATAAAAATAAAAAGAAAAAGAAAAAGAAAAAGAAAAAGAAAAAGAAAAAGAAAAAGAAAAAGAAAAAGAAAAAGAAAAAGAAAAAGAAAAAGAAAAAGAAAAAGAAAAAGAAAAAGAAAAAGAAAAAGAAAAAGAAAAAGAAAAAGAAAAAGAAAACAGAAAATGAAAATGAAAATGAAAATGAAAACAGAAAAAGAAAAAGAAAAAGAAAAAGAAAAAAAAAAAGAAAGAAAGAAAAAGAAAAAGAAAAAGAAAAAGAAAACAGAAAAAGAAAAAGAAAAAGAAAAAGAAAAAGAAAAAGAAAAAGAAAAAGAAAAAGAAAAAGAAAAAGAAAAAGAAAAAGAAAAAGAAAAAGAAAAAGAAAAAGAAAAAGAAAAAGAAAAAGAAAAAGAAAAAGAAAAAGAAAAAGAAAAAGAAAAAGAAAAAGAAAAAGAAAACAGAAAACAGAAAAAGAAAACAGAAAAAGTAAACAGAAAAAGTAAAAGAAAAAGAAAACAGAAAACAGAAAAAGAAAAAATAAAAATAAAAAGAAAAAGAAAAGAAAAAGAAAAAGAAAAAGAAAAGAAAATGAAAACAGAAAATGAAAATGAAAACAGAAAATGAAAATGAAAAAGAAAATGAAAATGAAAACAGAAAAAGAAAAAGAAAAAGAAAAAGAAAAAGAAAAAGAATAAAAAAGAAAGAAAGAAAAAGAAAAAGAAAAAAAAGAAAAAGAAAAAGAAAACAGAAAAAGAAAAAGAAAAAGAAAAAGAAAAAGAAAAAGAAAAAGAAAAAGAAAAAGAAAAAGAAAAAGAAAAAGAAAAAGAAAAAGAAAAAGAAAAAGAAAAAGAAAAAGAAAAAGAAAAAGAAAAAGAAAAAGAAAAAGAAAAAGAAAAGAAAAAGAAAAGAAAAAGAAAACAGAAAAATAAAAAGAAAACAGAAAATGAAAATGAAAATGAAAATGAAAATGAAAATGAAAATGAAAATGAAAATGAAAATGAAAATGAAAATGAAAACAGAAATAGAAAACAGAAATAGAAAACAGAAAACAGAAAACAGAAAAAGAAAAAGAAAAAGAAAAAGAAAAAGAAAAAGAAAAGAAAACAGAAAAAGAAAAAGAAAACAGAAAATGAAAATGAAAATGAAAATGAAAACAGAAAAAGAAAACAGAAAAAGAAAACAGAAAAAGAAAACAGAAAAAGAAAACAGAAAAAGAAAACAGAAATAGAAAAAGAAAACAGAAAACAGAAAAAGAAAACAGAAAACAGAAAAAGAAAACAGAAAAAGAAAAAGAAAAAGAAAAAGAAAAAGAAAAAGAAAAAGAAAAAGAAAAAGAAAAAGAAAAAGAAAAAGAAAAAGAAAAAGAAAAAGAAAAAGAAAAAGAAAAAGAGAAAGAAAAAGAAAAAGAAAAAGAAAAGAAAACAGAAAACAGAAAATGAAAATGAAAACAGAAAATGAAATTGAAAATGAAAATGAAAATGAAAACAGAAAAAGAAAACAGAAAACAGAAAACAGAAAACAGAAAACAGAAAAAGAAAAAGAAAAAGAAAAAGAAAATGAAAATGAAAATGAAAACAGAAAAAGAAAAAGAAAAAGAAAAAAAAAAGAAAGAAAGAAAAAGAAAAAGAAAAAAAAAAGAAAAAGAATAAGAATAAGAAAAAGAAAAGAAAAAGAAAACAGAAAAAGAAAAAGAAAAAGAAAAAGAAAAAGAAAAAGAAAAAGAAAAAGAAAAAGAGAAAGAAAAATAAAAATAAAAATAAAAATAAAAATAAAAAGAAAAAGAAAAAGAAAACAGAAAAAGAAAAAGAAAAAGAAAAAGAAAAAGAAAAAGAAAAAGAAAAAGAAAAAGAAAAAGAAAAAGAAAAAGAAAAAGAAAATTAAAAATAAAAAGAAAAAGAAAAAGAAAAAGAAAAAGAAAAAGAAAAAGAAAAAGAAAAAGAAAAAGAAAAAGAAAAAGAAAACAGAAAACAGAGAACAGAAAAAGGAAAAGAAAAGAAAAAGAAAAAGAAAAAGAAAAAAAAAGAAAAAGAAAAAGAAAAAGAAAACAGAAAACAGAAAAAGAAAATAGAAAAAGAAAACAGAAAAAGAAAACAGAAAAAGAAAAAGAAAAAGAAAACAGAAAACAGAAAAAGAAAAAGAAAAAGAAAAAGAAAAAGAAAAAGAAAAAGAAAAAGAAAAAGAAAAAGAAAAAGAAAAAGAAAAAGAAAAAGAAAAAGAAAAAGAAAAAGAAAAAGAAAAAGAAAAAGAAAAAGAAAAAGAAAAAGAAAAAGAAAAAGAAAAAGAAAACAGAAAAAGAAAAAGAAAAAGAAAACAGAAAACAGAAAAAGAAAAAGAAAAAGAAAAAGAAAAAGAAAAAGAAAAAGAAAAAGAAAAAGAAAAAGAAAAAGAAAAAGAAAAAGAAAAAGAAAACAGAAAAAGAAAACAGAAAAAGAAAAAGAAAAAGAGAATGAAAAAGAAAAATGAAAAAGAAAAAGATAAAGAAAAAGAAAAAGAAAATGAAAATGAAAATGAAAATGAAAATGAAAATGAAAATGAAAATGAAAATGAAAAAGAAAAAGAAAAAGAAAAAGAAAAAGAAAAAAAAAGAACAAGAAAATGAAAATGAAAATGAAAATGAAAATGAACAAGAAAAAGAACAAGAACAAGAAAAAGAAAAAGAAAAAGGAGCAATAGAAAACAAATGTAACATAAAGAAAAAGGAGCAATAGAAAACTAATGTAACATAAAGAAAAAGGAGCAATAGAAAACGAATGTAACATAGCTAATTGTTTAAATGGAAATAACAGTATGTAAGGGTCTGATACATGCCATGTGAGTAGTTTTTATTCTCACCCCATGAATTATACTTATGTCACTTATTTACAGGTTTTATTTTTCCCACTTGAGTATCAATTCTCACTCCAAGTGGAATTTATATTGTGGGTCAGGGGGGAATAATTATATCATTACTACCATTTACAACCATTGTGAATCCTTAGCTTGAGAATTTCGAATTGCTTATGGTGTGTTTAAGCATTTTGATATTTCATTTTCTTAGTTAAATACTTTTTAAGTGAGTGTTAAATTTTTTTAAGATCTCACTGGATTGTTTCATTGCACTGGCTGATATGGATATTCCTACTGGGAATATTTGCTTGGTGCATAGTGAAAGACTTTTAAGCAATACTTAATGAGTAAGGGAAAAAAACATTACCTTGAAAATTAGAATTAAATCCCTATGTGGAGATTGTGGTGGGAACTCAGTGCCAAGGAACTGCAGGCAATATACAAGTTCACAAAGTTAAATTTTTACTGACTTTTTGCAGGACACTATCCACAGTGAGGCTCAAGGAAGTCACTTAATCTTTTTCCATAAACCAAGGAAGCAGACTTGTTCTCATTGAATCAACCAACAAATACTTTTTGATATGTTAGTCAGCTTAACTGACTCTGGCCTGCAAGTTTTCAATGAGACACATCTGGAGACAATATACCTTTCATTTCTAAAACTAAAAAATAAAAAAATACCAGTGGTTTACATATAAAACAATTGCAACTCTCCAGTGTGCCTTATTATAAAAAGTAAATAGTCTGACTTATTACCCCTCTTACAACTATATCAGTGATCAGAGCCCACCCTAGAAACACTACTTCACTAAAGATAAAATGATAAGACAAAGTTAATTGAAAGATAACAAAACCACCTTCATTCGGTCTACATTTGCCATAGAGCCATGTGGATGGCTCCACAATTTTCTTGTTTAATACTATGAAAAATGGGACATCATTTAGTCCAGCACTTGAGTACTGACATTTAAAGTTTTGTTAAAATTATGTTGTTAAACCTCACAACCAAATTAATTTTGAAGTGATCAAGGGGTATTATGGGTACGATTAGCTGGCAACTGATGACTTATGCAGGAAAATAAACCTGAAAATTTTGAGTTTCTAGTGAAATCAACTAGACAGCCTAAAAAAATACAGTAATTCAGTAGGGGGGTTCGCCACCACCACTGCCACCATAACTTCCCGTTCCCTGTACACATAGACCGAGGAAAAGTTAATTACACATTGAGGAGTTTAAAAATGTTTACCACATACCGGACCACCATATCCGCCCCTTCCCTGGGGTGGCCCATATCCACCGGGTCCCTGTGGCGGCCCATATCCACCGGGCCCTTGCTGTGAACCATATCCACCAGGTCCCTGTGGCGGCCCATATCCCCCACCGTATGGTGCTCCCCCATAACCACCACTATAAGCTCCCGGGGCTCTAGGAGGTCCTCGATCATAACCCATAGAACCAA
This sequence comes from Hemileia vastatrix, assembly GCA_030280995.1. Classification (NCBI taxonomy): domain Eukaryota; kingdom Fungi; phylum Basidiomycota; class Pucciniomycetes; order Pucciniales; family Zaghouaniaceae; genus Hemileia; species Hemileia vastatrix. The sequence continues at coordinate 14,751,668 of JASXTE010000009.1, read as the reverse complement.
ACGCCCCACGGCCACCAGGTGGTCCAAATGATCGAAGAAGTGGACGTGCTTTTTCTAAGATAATAGGAGCACCAGCGATTCGGAAACCACCCTGACCCAGATTGGCTAATTTGCTGAGAACATCATCGGCATCCGACTCCGTCGCATATTCGATATGTCCAGTACCTTTGAGAAATCCACCAGGAAATTTATGTAGTCGAATAGCTATCGGAGCAAGGCCAAATGCTTCAACAAGACTTTCGCGCAACGCATCTTCAGATACGCCCTGAGTAGGGAACCCCGCCATGAAAAGCTGATTTGTCGCTGAATGAAGCGCAGGCCTACGGACAGAAATCTGTGCCCGCAAAGCTCTTCCTAAGAACTCGGCACCGTCCAAAGCTTGAACGGCGGCGTTTGCCTCTTCAGCAGTATGAAATTTGGCAAATCCAAAGCTTTAAAATGACAAGATTGTCAGGATCAAATCCAAAACAGGAAATATGATAGACACACCCTCTAAGACTTCCATCTGGATTTTTGACCAAGTCAATTTTTACAACAGGTGCATGTTGGCTGATGAATTCATGGATTAAAGCATCAGTAGCTCCAAAAGAAAGATTGCTGAGGTAAACAGAAAAGGCGGGTTCCAAAGGAATAGAAGGATGAGGAGGGTTATCGAGAGGGCGTGATGAGGCCTGCGAGTCAGGTTCTGATTGAGATGAGTTTGGAGGAAGAGCATCCGAGGATAATGGAGCGGAAGAAGAGTTGCAGCGAAAAAGGGTGCGATCGTAGCTGAGGAAAAGAGATGGCCGTGTGGCAGCGAATGATGTTTTGGGAAATGAGAGTGGAGGAAGCTTTGAAGCACGGATGGCAGAACGGACGAAAAGCTGGCCTATCATTTTGGAGGAAAGAGAAGAGACAGCGGAAGCGAGGGATGAAGAACTACAGGAAATAAATCGCAATGCGACGGTCAAGAGAGCGAGCCGGTATGAGATAGTGGGAGCATTTGAGCCAACTTGTGGTTTAGCTTTATGTCACTTGCGTAGGGCAAATAAGGGGACTTAAAGAGTGACACCTACCAATGCAAAATTAGGGCATCCGCAGCCGTGTCGGTAAACTAGGTCATTTTGCATACTTTCTCGAAATATATTCATCACTATAGTGGAGACTATCAAGTTTTCATTACTCTGTGCAAACACTTATATATCTATATACACATAGCTCTAGAATATTCTACTAGTTTCTCATCTCTTCTCGATCATTCTACTAACTTCCCTAAACACTCCACAACAATCACTCGTTGCTCAATTGGCCTAAAAAGTAGGGTGATACTGGCACCAAAAAATGTGGATGTAAACACTACACCCAAAGTTAAATATACCCAATAGGGGGTATCAATGTTCAGGGATCCGAAATTAGCGATAAGGAATTTTTTTACTGGGATCAGACATTATTAATTGCGGAAGATTTTTATCCACTAGCCCTGGGGCTAGTGGATAAGGAATGCACAATAATGCATTATCCCACCTCTTATACCCCAATTTCCATTCCTAATTCCTGATCCCAAACTCATCACATCCATGATTGATTTGCAAGCAAGTCACATGACATATAATTGTGGATGCCATCCTTAAGTCTTTCCTCACTATATGCTACTTAATTTTGGTGGCAAACACTTAAGTTTTTTTTCTATCTACACACCCCAACTGCACATTTGGTGGTGAATTCCCACTTCCCCCTCATCACCAAAACCTTATACTGACAACCTTTTCTACCAAAAATAATGAAGGACCTCTCTACTAGGAAGAAACTTCACTCAGCTATGGATGCTATCACTTTAACTGTCAGGCTGAGGTCAAGTACAAAGATGTGAGCTAGCTTGAATGGTCAGTTGTCTAGAAGATTTTAATGGTCCTATATGAATACTGTAGTTTTAATCCAACAAGTAGTAAAATATAATCAAAATTAAAGGTCTCAGTAATATAACTCTCACTATTTTTATATATGGCTTACAATCTTTTTAGTTTGTAGAAAAATAGATTTTATAATTCAGATACTATTCAAAAGTCTTATAAAAGTACTAATTGATATGTATTGTAATTTATTTGGTTATATTGGTTAAATTGTAATGATAAAGAATGTAGAAACAAGACCCAAAAAACCTCCTCCTTTTATACACACTGAGTTCCCCAATGATTCCCTTGATGTACCACCCAATACACAGTTAATGACGCCTCCAAACAACTAATAGACATGCCCATCAACATTCCCAGTCATCCATGACATAATTAGAAGAGTAACAACCGTCAAAATCCTGTATTAATAAGGAAAATCCATCAAAATTAAGAAATAAGATAAAAAGAGAATATATCCATAATAAACAATAATATAAAAGTCTAAAGGGGAATTTTTAAGGCTAATAATAGCTTAATAATAAGGGATATTCACTGTAGAAATAATGGGGCTAATCGTGACATTATACTACATAAAATTCACATTCAAAAATACACAATATTGACTGAGAAACCACCCAAAAACTCAAAAAAGAGAGTGAGATGTGGGGTAACTACATGCAGTCCTTGGAAGATGCTTGCAAGGGTAAATCCTTGACTAAATTTAGGCGAATTTAAGTGTGGTGATGAAATAAGACGCCAAGAGTAAGGTTATTAATGAAATTAGTGCATATAAACAAGGTCAATGCATTATTAATTAAGCTAGGACACTAAATAAGCGCCTGTCGCCTATTTTAGTGTGTTTCCCCACAGTGGGCGTAGAATGTGGGGTAATTATAGTGTTAAAAAGCTAACTTTGCTAAAAATGAAGCTATTCACATGGGAAAAAAGCAGGCAGTATGTGGCCAGTACACAGAAGCCATTTCTGGCATAAAAAACACCAAATTTGAAAAGTGTTATTTTTATGCATTTAAATAGCCAAATCAATAGTCCTAAATGAGACAAATTGATCTGTCAAAGCGCATTATTGATATTCTCAAATTTATGGTGCATATAGTCAACTTTTAAGTGATATAAAGCACATTTCTTGTTTTTTGCATAAAACAGTGAAAATAACAGCTTTAAGTGTACTTAAAAATTATGTAGCCTTATACTTAAGGTTCTTAAGATTACCCTAACATATTCCAACTTAATATTAAGTACATAAGACTTATAAAAGGTGGATATATGCATGTATATAAGGTGTTATAATGGCATATTTTGTATATTATCATAATTTTACTTATGTATACTGTTTGTGTACTCTTAACTATTATTCCCATGTATAGTTCATGTGTTTAACATAACTTATAAGTACTTTTTACTCAGTCCTGGGGATATACAGGCTGACACTTGCCCACCCAAAAAAACAATAAAAAAAATGATAAGTTATACATTTTAATTTATTTATTTGTTTAATTTTCAGGTATTCAGATTTATTCTGTAGCATTAAAGATTATACTTTAAAGAAATAAAACATAATAAAATATTATGAGTACTGGTATTTTAACCCCACAGCTGGTTGAACAGAATTTTATTTCTGTTTTACTTTTTTAAGAAGGGTGGATAAATTAGAAATTTCTTTTTCAGGTATCCATTTATCAAATTCATTTAATTTCCCTTTAAATCTTAATAAATACTCAGTTCCTTTTTCTTTAGTAAGGATTCTTTTCTTGAGTATTTTTTCAATCTCTGATTTTTCCACAATTTCTTCAGGTTGCTTTTTAGGCTTTCCCCTTCTTTTTGGAAATAAGTCAGGATCATTTGAATGGTAAGGTTTCAATAATGAGATAGTCAAAACTGGATGTTTCCTATCATATGGAGCATATAATATGACTTCCACTGCATTATTACCAACCATTTTGCTTACTACAAAAGGTCCTACAAAGGGATCCTTTAATTTAACATTACCTTGTAAGTTAAAATGTAGTGTTGATATGAGGACTTCATCTCCCTTTTTGAATTCAAATTCTTTATGAGATTTATCCCACCTTTTATTTTCATATTCTAATGCTTTTTGGATGCATTCTTCTGCATGCTTTCTACACATTTGTTGCATATGAATAAAGGATTTAGTACCAGGGTGTATATCTAACCTTGGTAATTTATTTAAATGATTTTCTGGGGTATTTGGTACGTATCCCAGCCAGAGTTCAAATGGTTTCTTCTCTGTTACAGAATGAGTTGTGCTGTTATAAGCAAATTCAAGGCCAGGAATTAATGTTACCCAGTCATGTGTGAATTTCTCATTGTCTTTGTATTCCAATCCAAAGTCACAATATCTTCTGATCATGTCTTCTAGAGTTTGTATCATTCTCTCAGCCAGCCCATCAGTTTGTGGATGGTGTGCTGTAGACAATTTCAATTGACAACCTGATACTTCCATCAAAGATGTCCAGAACTCTGAAGTGAATTTAGGGTCTCTGTCAGAGATTATGGCTTTAGGGAACCCAGCAGTATTCATCATCTGAGTCCACCATAGTAATGCCAAGTCTTTTGCAGATACCTCTTTATGGGTAGAGATAAATTTACACATTTTTGTTAATCTATCCACTATTACCCAGCAAGAATTGAAACTTTCTTTTCCTGCTAATGGCAAGCAAGTTACGAAATCCATGTTTATAATTTCCCATGGAGCTTTTGGCTGCTCTATTTGTTGTAACAACCCAGCTCTCTTCCCAGTTAATCTTTTAGATTTCTGACAAGAGTCACATGTTTCAATGTATTTTTGTACATCCTCTTTCATGTTTATCCACCAGGCTGTATTTTTAACTCTGGTTAATGTTTTGTTAAAGTCAAAATGACCAGCTAAGATGTCATCATGACAAGTACTCAACATTAACTCTTTCATAGAAGGTGGTATTACTATTACATTGCTTAACTTTTTCCTGTAATATATATATCCATCTTCAATTGATAGTTTACCTTTTTCCAACGCATTTTTATACTTTGGAGGCAAGGTTTTAATTAATGCACTCATGGAGGCATTTGTTGGATCATTAAGAATGGTAGATAGTTTAGACAAATCTTTATCAGATGAATAATTTTCCAATATAGTTTGCATAAACTCTTCTTCTAAATCCACTATATAAATCCCAAATATATGTATAACCTCATTTTCAGGTACATAAGCTGGGTTGTCAGCATCATTTGGAAAAGGACTTCTGGATAATAAATCCACATTTGAATGCAATGTTCCTGCTCTGTGAGTGATTGTCATTCTTCCTCTGTACTCTTGTACAGCTAGTTGCCATCTAAACATGTGCCTATTAGGTGTTTTCATGTTTAGTAATGATTTTACTGCACTGCAATCTGTTATAAGTTCAAACTTCTGGTCTTCCAGATAGTAATGAAGTTTTGCCAAAGCCCACACCATGGCCAAACATTTTAGCTGTGTGGCACCATACCTTAATTCTGTTTTTCTTAAGGTTCTGGAAATATAACAGATGACTACTTCAGATAATTTTCCATTTATTATCTGTTTCTTCTGTAAAGCAGCACCTAACCCTATGAAGCTTGCATCAGTGTACAAGATAAAAGGTAGGGTGAAATCTGGCAGTCCCAATATTGGAGCTGACATTAAACATTCCTTTAATTTATTAAAGGAGTGTTGTCTTTCATTATTCCAAATGAAAGCTTCATTTTTCCTGATTAATGTTGTTAAAGGAGCTGCAATGGATTGGTAATTTTTAATGTACTGTCTGTAATATCCACACATACCCAAAAAACTTTGAACCTCTTTTACAATTTTAGCTATACCAATTTTTTTTATTGCTGCCACCTTATTCTGGTCAACACAAATTTGTAATCCAGATACAACATGTCCAAGTACTTTCAATGATTGAAATATAAAATTACATTTCTTTAATGCAATTGTCATATTAATTTCATCCATCTTTTGAAAGACTCTTTCCAGGTGATTTAAATGTTCATCATATGTTTTTTAAAACACTATGATGTCATCAATATAGACCAAAATCCATCCCTCAACCTTTTCATGATGGAAAACACTATCCATTAATTTTTGAAAGACTGAAGGCGCATTTTTTGGGCCAAATGGCATTCTCACATACTTAAATATACCCATATGTGTGGTTATTAATAAGTAATTTTGAGAATTCTTTTCCACAGGAATCTGGTGGCAACCCTTGTTTCCATCCAGACAGGAAATGTATTTTGCTCCTTGTAAGGTAGCATGGATAGAAGCTATCCTTGGTAGAGGGTAAATATCATCTACAGTTTATGTATTCAGAGCTCTATAATCACCGGATAATCTTGCCTTATCTTTTTCATAAGAGATTAATACTGGTGAAATAACACAATACTTAGGTGTTGTGGCTACTTTTTCAACAATACCCATTTCTAACAACATTTTTATGTTGTCTTCAATATCTTTCCTTTTTTCAGTAGAAGCTGGGTAAGGTTTCTTTTTCATGCTTCCAGGAATATTATCCAAATCTCAACTTAAAGAGATTTTCATCTCATGGTCTTTGACCAATCCTAGTTCATTTAAACCATGATCAAATACCATAGAATATGAATTAATAAATCTCAAAATATTTTCTTCTTCAATTTTTGAGAGTTGAGGACTGAAAGAGGCCTTTTGGATTTCATTTTCCAATTCAACCATTTCATTGGTGGTTCTTCCACCTTGCAGTTGTTCTTCTCTAGGAGAAATGGCATATACTGAGTTTTCAGAACATATTTTAAATTTTCTCTTACCATTCACGCCTATAGTGAAGCAACTGTTTTCAGGATCTAGTTTAATGCCAAATTTTGTCAATAAATCATTGCCAATAATAAACCAATCACTAAAATTTTTATTATCCATTACTACAAATTCCCATACTGCTCTAACATATCCATTAATATATTTAAAGAATACAGCAGTTTTGTATTTGCCAATTGGATTTAATACTGAACCAAAACCTCTCCAGTTCTTGTCTTTACAGGTTCTAGTTTTTCTTTGTACTTACTATCCAGTTTCATTAATGTATTAACAGAAACTACACTACCAGCAGCCCCAGTGTCAAGAATGGCATTCATTTCTTTTCCACATATTATAACATGTGCTTAATAGGCATGATTTTTTAAGTATCATAATCTACATCTTTAATTATCTCAGCTTCCTCAATGGAAGTTAAAGATGTATTATTGGAAGATATTGTATCATTCAGGAACATAATATCCTGTTCTAATACCAATACTTCATTCTCTTCATCACTGTAAGAAATGTTACTTTTACAATCCTCACTAGACTCATCCTTTTCATCTTCATGATTACTGGGTTCAGAATCTTGTGAGTTTTCAATAACATTTATTCTTTTCTTACAGGAATGACCTTTAACCCAAGGTTCATTATATTTATAGCAAGTGTTACTTTCTTGTTTCTTTGGAACAAGAGGAGCAATAGGTCTTTTCCTTTCTACTGGTAACTTACTTGTAGTAGGTTTTACTACCTCAACATTTTGCTTATAAGTGTTGTATCTTGTCTCATATCTGTTGTTTAATAATATTTCATTCCATATATTGATAAAACCAGAAGTATCTCTAATGGTTTCAGTTCTAGCTACAATAATGTCTCTGACTGATATAGGCAATTTATATATTATTTTTTCTTTCCACACATCAAAATCCATTTTTGGATCCATGGATTTCATGATTTTTATCAAATTCATTAAAAAGACCATTGGTTTTTCTCCACTACTTGGAGTATATCTTAATTTTTCATACAATCTTTGTTGAGTGATTCTGAATTCTGGACCACCAAATTGTCTTTCAATTTGTGCCTTCCATTCATTCCAAGAGTAATTAATCCCCTCACTCAATACAGATCCAAACCATAATAAGGCCACATCTGTAAATAAAGATATAAGTTTTGATGTAATTTCTTCATCAGGTAACTTGTATGAAAATTTTAAGTTATCAATTCTTTGTATGAATTGTTGCCAATCAGATTTTGAATCCCCATCAAAGGTAGGGTACTGATCTAACTTAGGCCAGTTTTTCTGGTTAGTTTTTACTTCCTTAACCTGAGGAATATTAAATAATTCACTTACTTTTGACAGATGATCATTTATCTCATCCTTTACTGATTTGTTAGTCTCAGAACTTATACCACTATGTTCTTTCTCAATCAATGATTTATCAAATGAGTCTCTCTTATTTACTGGTGTATGGTTTTTATAAGAGGTGTTTACGTGCTTACTGTCATTATTTTTCAATATGTTAGCTACTTCTATTTCTAGTATCTGCAATCTATTTTGCAAAGCAGGTACATGTGAAAGAGTATCATTTATATTGGAAAAAGACAATTTTACCCGTCCCTCAATAATAGCCATAGTATTCTGAGATTGATCCAGCTTACTGTGTAACTTCTCAATATCAGATTTTAATTTGATATTTTCATTTAACAAATCATCATTTGACTTTTCAATGAACTTAACTTTATTGGCTGTGTGAGTCAAAGATTTAGTGAGGTTTAGTATTACCTCCTCCATGTCAGTTGAAGACTCCTTGGAATATTCTTCTAACTTTTCAATTCTCAATAACAATTTATTTATTATAGAAGATATCATAGGTTTTTATTTCATAAAACCATTAATTTCTAACTCAGAAGTGTTATCAAGATTATATGGGTCAAGATTTGATTCATTTGTTTCAATTTTTACATTTTTATTATCACCATTATCAATAAAGCTATGTACAATGTCATCCTTTAAAGATAAATTCAAATCACTATTATCAAATGAATAATCCTGAATATCATTATCAATCAACCTTAATACCTCATTATCACCTATAAGTAATTCATTGTCAGTATTATATTGTTGAACATTAGAAGGTGGATGACTTACCAAGGTCTTATTCCACTTCCTCTTCCCCTTTTGCCCTTTCCCCTGTAAGGGTTATGGCTGGACTCTTGATGAGGGTTGCTGTTGTAGTTCTGGGCATACCAGTCCCATTTCCATTTGCTTACAGTTATCATCTGCTCTTCTCATGGAGCTTGAGGAGGAGCTGGTTGATTGTTTGAGGGAGTTGTTACTGGTTTCACCTGTGCCCTTAGGTCTGTTATTTGTTGGTTGACCTCCATGAAAGTTTGGCCTGCCCTTTTCTCTAAATTCATAAGCTCCTCTTCCATTTTGTTGACCTTTACTTTCAAGCTGTTGTGTAATTGAGATAGGGAATGAATTTGTTCTTGAAGGGTATTTTTTGATTTTTTGATCTTTACAAGGTTGAGAAGCTTTTCTTTCTCCTCCAGACTCATATGAGGAGTGTTGCTGGGGGAGGTTTCCTCCATGGTGATGTCCTGCAACAAATTTATTAGCTCTTGGTCTCAAGTCATAAGGTTTTGCCTTATTACTTACAATGTCAACGTTGTCACTCATTTTTATAAGTGAAAGTTGGACCAAAGGTTTGAGAAATGTGATTCAAACTACAAAAGAGTTTTATCAGTATTTTATAACTCTACTTAAGGCAATTATATTGCTTACTAGTAGGTTTAAAGTGGATAAAATAAGTTTCAAAAGTCAAATATGCTTTTATGTGGTCACTTAATTGGAGTGGTCTACAATATGTAGCCGTGTTTTTGTATTTTTTAAAAAGAAAATTTGTCAGTAATAGTCTTTTCAAAATCAAAAAATTTTAATGAACAAACCAGAAAAAGGGATTAAAAGTCCTGTAAACAAAGAATCAATTAATCAGTTTTTATTAATTGGTTTATTATTATCTGCAAAGAACACAAATTTAATTGGTCTATTGACAGACTCCCACTAAGAACACTTTTTTTGTTCAATTAGTGGTAAAATTGTTGATTCAATATCACAATTTTATTATATATATAACTGGGCTTCTTTTTCTGAAATCACTAAATTTTTAGTGACCCAACCCTTTGTAATTATAATCCAGATATTATATATAAGGATTTCTAATCACTCATGCCTCAATTAATTTTTATTTTTACTTACTTGAATAACCACTTGAATTCTTGAGGAAAGGCTCCCAGTTGTCAGGCTTAGTCCAAGTCCAGAGATGTGAATAGCTTGCTGGTCTAGTTTCTAGAAGATTTACAAAAGGTCCCAAATGAATACAATGGTATAAAACAATCAAGTAGTAGAATAAAATCAATTATAAGGCTCAGTAATTTACTCTCACTTATTATAATTGGTATTACAAGGCTTATTGTTGTGCAGAAAAATAGATGTAATATATTTAAAATAATATTCAAAGACTCTCTAAAGTACTAATGAGATGTAAAATAAATTGTATTGGTTATATATTGTAATTGTAATTGTAAAATGATAAATTGAATGTAGAAAATATGACCAAAAACCCCCTCCTTTTATACCCAATAATTCCCCAATGATGCCCCTTGATGATTCCAATCCTATACACGGCCAAATGCGCCTCAAAATAACTAATAGACCTGTCCAACAACATAAGGAATGACCAATGACAACCAAATAATAATATCACACGCCAAAATCCTGAAATAATAGGGATAATCCATCACAAATAAAGAATAACCCAAAAAAGAGTGTATATGTGTGTAATATCTATTTTTAATAGACTAAAAATAAAGAAAAGATACTAAATATAACACATTATTAAGGGGGATTAACAGTAGAAATGTTGGAGTTAATTATTACAAATTTATACGTGAAATCCCTGTCCAAAAATAAGCATTATTGACTGAGAAACCACTGAAAAACCTAATTTAATGCGTGTAAGGGCTTATCCCTGTATGCAGACTCTTGGAAGGCGTAACCACGGGTAAATCCTTGACTTAATAGGCGATTTTTAAGCATGGTAGCATAATTGGGCGCCAAGACTGATGTAACTAATGCAATTAGTGCATTTAATAAGGTTAAATCACATTGAAACTAAATTAAGACACTAAATAAGCGTCCCTCGCCTATTTTAGTGTGTTTCCACATATAGTGCATGTATGTGGGGTAATTTTAGCGTGAAAGATACTAACTTTGCTAAAAATGAAGCTATTCACACGGGAAAAATGCAGGCAGTATGTAGCCACTGCACAGAGGCCATTTCTGGCATAAAAAACACCAAATTTGAAAAGTGTTATTTTTACACTTTTAAATAGCCATATCAATTGTCCCAAATAAGGCAAATTGATCTGTTAAGGCACATTTTTATTATTTTAACATTTATAGTGCATATATCCAACTTTTAGTGATAATAAGCGCATTTATCAATTATTTCAATAAAATAATAGAAAAATTAGCTTTATGTGTACTTAAAAATTATTTAGGCTTATGTCTAAGGATCTTAAGGTTACCCTAACATATTCTAACTTAATATTAAGTACATAAGACTTAAATAAGGTGGATATATGCGTGTATATAATGCTTTATAATGGCATATATTTGTATTAAATCAATTTTTTATACAATTATTTATTTTTCCCATGTATGCTACATATGTTTAACATAATTTGTTAGTAATTTTACTCAGTCCTGAGAATATTCAGGCTGACAGTTTACCTTTTCCCAACGCATTTCTATACTTTGGAGGCAAGGTCTTAATCAATGCACTCATGGAGGCATTAGTTGGATCATTTAGAATGGTAGATAGTTTAGTCAAATCTTTATCAGATGAATAATTTTCCAATATAGTTTGCATAAATTCTTCCTCTAAGTCCACTATATAAATCCCAAATATATGTATAACCTCATTTTCAGGTACATAAGCTGGGTTGTCAGCATCATTTGGCAAAGGACTTCTGGATAATAAATCCACATTAGAATGCAATTTTCCTGCTCTGTGAGTGATTTTCATTCTTCCTCTGTACTCCTGTACAGAAAGTTGCCATCTAAACATGTGCCTATTAGGTGTTTTCATGTTTAGAAATGATTTTACTGCACTGCAATCTGTTATAAGTTCAAACTTCTGGTCTTCCAGATAGTAATGAAGTTTTGCCAAAGCCCACACCATGGCCAAACATTTTAGCTGTGTGGAACCATACCTTAATTCTGTTTTCTTAAGGTTCTGGATATATAACAGATGACTACTTCAGATATTTTTCCATTTATTATCTGTTTCTGCTGTAAAGCAGCACCTAACCCTATGAAGCTTGCATAAGTGTACAAGATAAAAGGTAGGGTGAAATCTGGCAGTCCCAATATTGGATCTGACATTAAACATTCCTTTAATTTATTAAAGGTGTGTTGTCTTTCATTATTCCAAATGAAAGTTTAATTTTTCCTGATTAATGTTGTTAAAGGAGCTGCAATGGATTGGTAATTTTTAATGTACTGTCTGTAATATCCACACATACCCAAAAAACTTTGAAACTCTTTTACATTTTTAGGTATACCAATTTTTTTTATTGCTGCCACCTTATTCTGGTCAACACAAATTTGTAATCCAGATACAACATGTCCAAGTACTTTCAAGGATTGAAATCTAAACTTACATTTCTTTAATGCAATTGTCATATTAATTTCATCCATCTTTTGAAAGACTCTTTCCAGGTGATTTAAATGTTCATCATATGTTTTTGAAAACACTATGATGTCATCAATATAGACCAAAATCCATCCCTTAACCATTTCCTGATGGAAAACACTATCCATTAATTTTTGAAAGACTGATGGCGCATTTTTTGGGCCAAATGGCATTCTCACATACTTAAATATACCCATATGTGTGGTTATTAATAAGTAATTTTGAGAATTCTTTTCCACAGGAATCTGGTGGTAACCCTTGTTTCCATCCAGACAGGAAATGTATTTTGCTCCTTGTAAGGTAGCATGGATAGAAGCTATCCTTGGTAGAGGGTAAATATCATCTACAGTTTATGTATTCAGAGCTCTTGATCACCGCATAATCTTGCCTTATCTTTTTCATAAGAGATTAATACTGGTGAAATAACACAATACTTAGGTGTTGTGGCTACTTTTTCAACAATACCCATTTCTAACAACATTTTTATGTTGTCTTCAATATCTTTCCTTTTTTCAGGAGAAGCTGGGTAAGGTTTCTTTTTAATGCTGTCAGGAATATTATCCAAATCACAACTTAAAGAGATTTTCATCTCATGGTCTTTGACCAATCCTAGTTCATTTGAACCATGATCAAATGCCATAGAATATGAATTAATCAATCTCAAAATATTTTCTTCTTCAATTTTTGAGAGTTGAGGACTGAAAGAGGCCTTTTGGATTTCATTTTCCAATTCAACCACTTCATTGGTGCTTCTTCCACCTTGCAGTTGTTCTTCTCTAGGAGAAATGGCATATACTGAGTTTTCAGAACATATTTTAAATTTTCTCTTACCATTCATGCCTATAGTGAATCAAATGTTTGCAGGATCTAGTTTAATGCCAAATTTTGTCAACAAATCATTGCCAATAATAAACCAATCACTACAATTTTTATTATCCATTACTACAAATTCCCATAATGCTCTAACATATCCATTATTATATTTAAAGAATACAGCAGTTTTGTATTTGCCAATTGGATTTAATACTGAGCCAAAACCTCTCCAGCTCTTTGTTTGAACAGGTTCTAGTTTTTCCTGGTACTTACTATCAAGTTTCATTAATGTCTTAATTGAAACTACACTACCTGCAGCCCCAGTGTAAAGAATGGCATTCATTTCTTTTCCACATATAATAACAGGTGCTCTGATAGGTGTTATTTTGTAAGTATCATGAGTTACATCTTTAATTATTTCAGCTTCCTCAATGGAAGTTAAAGATGTGTCTGTATGAGGTATAGCATCATTCAGGAACATAATATCCTGTTCTAATACAAATATATCATGTTATCATCACTGTAAGATATGTTACTTTTGCAATCCTCACTGGATTCCACGTTCTCATCTTCATGATTACTTGATTCAGAATTCTGTGAGGTTTCAATAACATTTATTCTTTTCTTACACGTGTGACCCTTAACCCAAGGTTCATTACATTTATAACAAGTCTTATTCTCTTGTCTTTTAGGGACAAGGGGAGCTGAAGGTTTTTTCTTCTCCACTGGAAAATTACTTGTAGTAGGTTTTACTATGTCAAAACTTTGTTTGTAATTATTATACTTGGATTTATATTTGTGGTTTAATAATATTTCATTGCATATATTAATGAACCCAGAGGTATCTCTGATGGTTTCAGTTCTAGCTACAATAATGTCTCTAACTGATATAGGCAACTTGTATATTATTTTCTCTTTCCACTCATCACAATCCATTTTTGGATCCATAGCTTTCATGATTTTTATTAAATTCATTAAAAAGACCATGGGTTTATCTCCAGCATTTGGATTATATCTGGCTCTTTCATACAATCTTTGTTGAGTGATTCTGAATTTTGGGCCACCAAATTGTCTTTCAATTAGTGCCTTCCATTCATTCCAGGAGTAGTTAATTCCCTCACTCAATACAGATTCAAACCATAATAAGGCCACATCTGTTAATAAAGATATTAATTTTGATGTAATTTCTTCATCAGCTAATTTGTATGAAAATTTTAAGTTATCAATTCTTTGAATGAATTGTTGCCAATCAGATTTTGAATCCCCATCAAAAGAAGGGTACTGATCTAACTTAGGCAAGTTCTTTTGGCTAGTTTTTGCTTCCCTAACCTGAGGAATATTGTCAAGGGGTCCTTTTGGTCTAGAAGATTTATTCGAGGTTTATATGAGGATTCTAAGTGGTTACTGGTCTTTCAAAGGCAAGGTACATATTTTCTTAATCTAATTGATTATTTTACTCAAATTAAGAGGAGGTAAATTTATAATATTATTATAAGTTATATTTCTTAGAATTACAATGATGTAAACACTAATGGTTATAAAATATAGTAATAAATTTGTTTCAACTAATGTTTGTAAAAATTGTAAAGTAAGTAAGGAATGAATCAAAAAGACAAAAAGGAAAGCCTTTTTATAGGCAAAATGTGAGAAAATAAAACACGGAATTACCACCCCCTAGTACAAGAGTATGAGAGGAAAAACTTAAATAAAGAGAGTATGTGAAATAATAAGAGTAAGTCTAAATAGTGCATAAATAAAAGTATTTATTTTATTTGAAATAAAACTATGAACCCTTCAGTCAGTCACATTTTAGTGTAAGAACATTTGATTTGAAATATAGAATCAATAAAATCTAATTAAAGGAATTTGAAAAAATATTTTTTTGTTTTTATAATTTTATATATTTTTTTAACACTAATTTTTATTTCCATCTCATCTGTACTATTGAGCATGGTGTTTAGGAGTAAAAATATATGTGGGACAATTACTTATTTTTATTAATTAATTACTTAGTGTACTTAGTTAGTTAATTGTAATTAATACATAAGTATTTAATAAATAATTAATTATTAATAAGGATCTAATAGGCCTGGCTTCACCTCAGTAAGATAATTAATTATTTTACTGGGTAACTCTAGTAGCCCAGCTGACACTACCTCACTCTAAAAAAAACAATAAAAAAAAATGCTATGATTTTTTCTTTTTATACTTTTTTAATAGAGTAGGAAGATTCGATATCTCCTTCCCAGATATCCAAGAATCATATTCATATGATTTATTCTTGAATCTCAATAAGTATTCTGTACCTTTTTCAGAAGTGACTAATCTGTCATTCAGAATTTTTTCAATTTCTGCTGTTTCAGTTATTTCATTTGGGGTTTTCTTTGTTCTTCCCCTCCTTTTTGGAAATAAATCACTATTGGATGTGTAAGGTTTCAGAAGAGATATTGGAAAAACGGGATGTTTTCTGTCATATGGAGAATACAAAATAAGCTCAACTGCATTATCTCCAATCATTCTTCTGACAACAAATGGACCAACAAATGGGTCTTTCAATTTGTTATTACCTTGTAAATTGAAGTGTACTGTAGAAATCAACACTTCATCACCCTTTTTAAAAGTGTATTCTTTATGGGATTTATCCCATCTCTTCTTCTCATATTCAAATGATTTTTTAATACATTTTTGAGCATGATTCCTGCAAGTTGTTGCATTTGAAGAAAGGATTTTACACCAGGATGTATATCCAATTTAGGTATTTTGTTATTGAGAATTTGGGCAGGAGTATTTGGAACATATCCAAGCCAGAGCTCAAAAGACTTTCTTTGAGTAACAGAATGAACAGTGCTATTATAAGCAAATTCCAACCCAGGAATTAAGGTAACCCAAGGATGAGTGAATATGTCATTATCTTTATACTCAAGGCAAAAGGCAAAATAACTTCTAATCATGTCCTCTAAAGTCAGAATCATTCTTTCAGCTAAGCCATCAGTCTGTGGATGATGGGCAGTAGAAAGTTTCAGATTACAACCACAAACATCCATCAGAGACATCCAAAACTCAGAAGTAAATTTAGGGTCTCTGTCAGAGATTATGGCTTTAGGACAACCAGTAGTATTAAACATATGAGACCACCATAAGAAAGCTAATTCTTTAGTGGAAACATCCTTGTGGGTAGGGATAAATTTACACATTTTTGTGAATCTGTCCACAATAACTCAACAAGAGTTATAACTGTCTTTACCAGCAATAGGTAATCCTGTTACAAAATCCATGTTTATTATTTTCCATGGGGCATCAGGAGGTTCAATATGTTGCATTAATCCAGCTCTCTTACCAGTTAATATTTTTGATTTTTGGCAAGAATCACAAGATCTAACATATAATTTGGTGTCCTCAGACATATTAACCCACCAAACAGTGTTTTTAATTCTGATCATCGTTTTTTCAAGATCAAAATGTCCAGCTAATATGTCATCATGACAAATTTTCAAGATCATTTCTTTCATAGAAGGAGGAATAACAATGACATTACCCAACTTTCTTCTATAATATAGATATCCTTTATCAATTGAAAATTTACCTTTTTCCAAAGCTTTTTGGTACTTTTGTGGAAGGGTTTTAGTTAATGCTTGTATTGAAGCATTCTTTGGATCATTTAATATGGTGCATAACTTTTTCAAGTCAGTGTCTTTATAATATGAATCCAGAATAAGCTGCAATAGCTCTTCCTCCATATCAACCACATATATCCCATGAATATAAATAATTTCATCCTCAGGATCATAAGCAGGATTAGAGTCATCATTTGGTAAAGTTAACCTTGATAACATGTCCACATTTTAGTGAACAATATCAGCCCTATGAATAATTGTCATTCTCCCTCTGTACTCTTGAACAGCTAACTGCCATCTGAACATATTTCTGTTAGGTGTTTGTCACCGGACGACCTATGCACAAGGTCGAGGATGTTCCTGAAAGTGAGATGAGGGATTTAGAAACTTCTTCGAAGCACAGAGGAATGATTCAAGGAAGTTATTCGAAGGTCACTCGAAGTAAGAGCTACGGGTTCGAGGTATGTTCGAGAAGAAGTATAATATAGTTGCAAAGGTAATAGGAATTCTTAAGATCTCATGAAGGGTTGAAACTCAACAATCAAGGATTTAGAATTTTAGAAATGATTACTGAGAAAGTTTAAAGAAGAATACAATAACAATGATTTAATTTTGTAATTTTTACCACTATTAAATGTAAATATGCTTTATAATTTAATTCTAAGGAATGTTGAACCAAAAACTCAACCTGTTTATATCCTTTATTCCTCCTCGCATTGAACTCTCTCTCATTTCACCATTCCCATACCACAGACCATTAATAACATACACTTAGACCCTCTTCGCTAATATCCGTCCATGTTCAATTTACCCCTTTTAATTAATTAACAAACTTTTTTAATAAAAACTACTAATGTACTATTACGTTTATCATAGCGCTGTGCGTCACTTATTGAAATTAAGACTAAGACACACTATTGAGAGATTGACTAATTTAGATTTAGAGTTTAGGCTAGCACAGTTGAATAGTAAGTACACAAAGGGGAATCGCAGTTGCTATGGAGAATTGCTTTCTGCGCTTCGAGTATAGATTTAGAACTCGATATTATTGATTTAATGAGCTGCTTTTGCCTCGAGTGTCACGTGGCGTGTGACAGATGCCCAGGTATAAGAATCGCGAGCTCCGTTGAGCTTGAGCCATCTTCTCACACTAGTTTCCCTTTTCTCTATATATATCTTTTCTTGTTTATTACTTTCCTCATTATATAATGAACTGTCCTACCCCAACACCTACGCCTCCACACCCTAAAGCGGATGGGGGAATGGTTACACAGCAGTTTTCCCAGGCTTGCACGGCTTGTGAAGCGATGGAGTACTTTTGTGTCGAAAGTACGGCGACTCGATGCCCTCTCCAGAAGTGCGAGTTTTGCCATTGGCGACGAGTGGCGTGCAATGCGTTGACAAAGAACGCAGAGATTGGATGACAATTCACCAAGACTAAGTTTTGGGTGATCCCTAAAACAAAAGAGGTGGTTGAAGACATTTGGGATGTCTCGGTTGGAGACAATCAATTGGTGGGGGAGAACGATAAGGAACTAGATAACGAGATCACAACCTGGGTAACCCAGGCCACAGGTTCAAAACGGGGTGTCAAAGAAGAGATCAACGAATTGGTGGAGGAAGATGAGGATGAAGTCCCTGTTCCAAGGCGGACACCCAAAAAACGACGGTTGGTCATTGAAGATGATGAGGAGGAGAAAGAAGCAGAGGTAGAGGTGGCTCCAAGGTTGTTCTTAGAACCTGACCCCATCTTCGAAGTAAGTTTTATCTGTTGCTTTTTTAGGGATGAGGTTACTGATGAGTTCTTGTTTTAGACATCGAATGCCATTGTTGAAGACCCAATTGGGGACCTGCGTCGCTTTTGCCAACTGAGGCAAAACATCCGGTCATGGGTGGAATCGAAGAACCTGAGGAAACGCTGGACCAGGTGTGGTCGAAGAAGTCTTGTCAGGGTCAAAAAGTTAGGTTCGCAGAAGAGTTGTGTGGGGAGGTCGATACAATTATCAACGCTGCTTCCTTCGACGTGGCAGAGGAACTGTTGGAGATTGGAGAGGAGGAGGTATTTGAGAAATGCAGGAAGGAGATAAGGGTAATTTTGGAGAAGATGAAAGGATTGGTTCGAGAAAAATTAAAAGAGAAAATTTGAAATGAAAGGGAGAGATGTAAAGAAGTAGAAAAGTAGAATTGTCTTTAGTTTTATTTTTTGTATTATTTTATTTTATTTAAGGTGAATATTATTTTTTATAAG
Source organism: Hemileia vastatrix (assembly GCA_030280995.1). Classification (NCBI taxonomy): domain Eukaryota; kingdom Fungi; phylum Basidiomycota; class Pucciniomycetes; order Pucciniales; family Zaghouaniaceae; genus Hemileia; species Hemileia vastatrix. The sequence continues at coordinate 14,732,559 of JASXTE010000009.1, read as the reverse complement.
ATTTGGGAGAGAGAGAAAAAAAAGTTTTAAATAAAATTTTGCTTTAGAATTTGAAAGAAGAAATTTAAATAAAGAAGGAAAAAGAAAGAAGTTATTAATTGAAGGGAGTTTAAGTTTGAAAGAAAAATTTATGTAAGAGAAGAGAGAAAGAAGAAAAAAATGGTTGGTGATTGAGATGAGTTTGTTGAAATGAAAATTTAATGAAAGAAGAATTTGTTATTTGCAAAAAGTTGTTTATTGATGTTTTAGGAATTTTAGATAGTTGAAAAGAGAGAAAAAACAGAATTAGAATTTAAAGAGAATTTGAAAAAGAAGAATCATTTGTTCGAAGAATTTTATGAAGAGATTTAGAGGTTGAAGTTAAGTTCGAGGAAATGGTCGTGTTGTTATTCGTACAAGATTTTGATGGTTCGAAGGAAAAAAAGTTTAAAGAGAGAATAAATTTTAGAAAAGAAAATTTTAAAGAGAATTTTAAATTTAAGAAAAGAATGTATTTAGAGAATTGAAAAAGAGAAGAGAAAAAAAACATTTAGAGAGATTTAAAAGTTTTATATTTTATTTTATTATTTATGTTTATTCTATTTATTTGTTTTTTGTTTTTTGTTTTTTGTTTTTTGTTTTTTGTTTTTTTTTAAATTTTATTTTATTTTTAATTTTAAAGTTTAATTTTGATTTTAATTTTAATTTTAGTTGGTTTTGGAGAAAATTTTATAGAAGGAGAAGAAAGAAAAAGAAAAAAAAGAAAACAAGGATAAGAAATTTAAGAGGTGTTTTAGATTTTAAGAGAAAGAGAAAAAAGAAAGAAAAGAAAAAAAAGAAAAGAAAATTTAAAATAAAAGAAATTTTAAGTTTTTGGTTTTAAAGGATATTTCAAATGAAAAGATTTTAGAAGTTCAGGGGCGTTAGAAACATTGATGGCTGGTTCCCAGGATGTTTTGTCTGAGTCATTGAGGAAGCCTTCCCATTCCACGAGGTATTGAAGTTTCCCCTTGCGCATTCTTGAATCAAGGATACGACTTAATTCCCACTCTAGATGATCTTCTACTTCAACCGGTTCCAGAGGGGGTTGGTTCTTGCCCGGGTATATTTCTTGAGCCAGTTCCAGGAGAGATAGATGGAAAACAGGGTGAATCGCCTGCCATTTAGGAGGTAACTTGAGTCGAAATGCAGTTTTAGAGACTTCAGAGTCGATTTCAAATGGTGCCAAGCGCTTTTCAGCCAGTTTCTTTGATGGTCGTGTTGTTCGAATGTTTTGTGCGTCGAGCCATACTTTGTTGCCTGGTTTAAAGGAAGGAGCAGATTGTCGATGTTTGTCGGCCTGTTCCTTGTATCTTCAAAATCGCTAATTCCAAATTTGTTTTAAGTTCTTCTTTGAGTCGTGATATAGTTCGAAGATAATGTTCCACAGGATGATTAGTTCCTACATGGATTGAGTTGAATCAAGGATGTTGTCCATAAATGGTTTCGAAGGGAGATTGTCGTGTCGAAGAATGAGTTGAGTTATTATAAGCAAATTTGGCCAGTGGTAACCATGTGGTCCAATCGTCTTGTTGGTAACTGACATACATTCGAAGATATTGTTTGAGGAGTTTGTTAACTCTTTCTGTTTGACCGTCGGTTTCAGGGTGATAGGCCATGGAGAGGTTCCTTGTGATATTGAGTTGTCGACACAGTTGGGTCCAGAATGTGGACACAAACAATGAGCCTCTATCTGAAATAATATCATTTGGTAAGCCGTGTTTGGAAAATACATATTTTAGAAACAATTTTGACAAATCTTCTGCTGTAGCAGTAGTAGTGGTTTTAATGAAAATAGACATTTTTGAAAATCTATCTACTATTACTAATATAGCATCAAAATCATTAGAAAAAGGAAGTTGAGAAATGAAATCCATCAATAAAGATTCCCAAGGTTTAGAGGGAATAGGAAGTGGTAGAAGCAACCCATGCTTCCGGTGACGGGGAGCCTTATTCCTATTACATTCATAACAAGCTTTTATATAGGCCTTGATTTCTCTGGTCATACCTGGCCAGAAGAAATCCCTCGCTATTAACTGGTAGGTTTTATCAACACCAAAATGACCAGCTAATGGAGAATCATGTCGACTGTTGAAAATCTATAATTTTATTTCATTGTTGTTGGGTATGACTACTCTACCTTCGAAGACTAATAGACCTGATTCAATACTAAATCTTTTGGCCCCTTGCTTCGAGAGTATTTTGTCTTTTAACCCTAAAAAATAATTGTCCTTTGACTGAGCTTCGAGGATGTTGGATAGTGGATTTTGAAAAGATTGAATTGTCATTGAATTAAGTTGATGAGTCGTTAAAATTGATTCGTTGAAAATTGATTGCACATTTGCTGGGTTCTTGTCAGCAAACGTGTCCCCCCGCTGTGGGTAAAAGTCGTCCCGATGTGACAAGATATCTGGGACAATGCAGTTCTTACCTGGGCAATAGGAAATAGAGAAGGGAAATTCAGAAAAAAATTCAGCCCACCTGGCTTGATGCCTGGTTAACACTTTGGAAGACATGAAGTATTTTAAAGCATTATGATCTGTTAAAATTTGAAAAGGACTATCTAGGCTGAGAAGAAAAGAACACCATTTTTTAAGACAATGGATAATAGCTAAAAGCTCTTTGTCGTGAATTTCATAATTTAATTCTGCGGCTATGAGTTTGCGTGACTCAAAAGCAACAGGATGAAACAAATTTGTTTCAGGATTTAATTGAGAGATGACCCCTGAAATAGCATAATCGCTCGCATCTGTCTCAACTATTGTCGATGCAGAAGGATCAAAATTTCAAAGAATTGGGGCTGTGGTGAACGCCGTTTTTAGTGCTTTGAATTCCTTTCGTGCTGTAGAAGTAAAAACAAAAGGAATGTCTTTTCTAAGAAGAGAAGTAAGATTGGAAATAGTTTTAGAGTAATCTTTAATAAATCTTCTATAGAAGTTTGCAAAACCCAAAAATTCTTGGAGTGATTTAATGGTTTTGGGCTCAGGCCATTCCAGGATTTTCTGGACTTTTTTGTCATCCATGACTAAACCTTCAGTGGACAATGTAAAACCCAAAAAATCAATTGATTTGAGGTGGAATTCGCATTTATTATGCTTGGCGTAGAGACCATGATCTCGAAGTCGATTTAGGACCTGTCAAACATGATGAATATGTTCATCTAGTGTTTTCGAGAATATTAAAATATCATCTAAATAGACGACTACAAATTTTTCAACAACATCTTGAAAGATGTCATTAACAAAAGTTTGAAAAGTTGAAGGTGTGTTACACAATCCAAAAGGCATAACTAAATATTCAAAACTACCAAATCTAGTGCGCATTGCAGTCAGTGGTTCATGACCTTCTGCAATGCAAATCAGATTGTAAGCGCCTCTAAGATCAATTTTAGAAAAGAAATTAGCACCATTGAAAAGGGTAAGAAGTAATGACATAGGAGGAACAGGATATGCATTCTTCTTAGTGACTGTGTTGAGCTTTCTATAGTCAACACACAACCTAAGACTACTGTCCTTCTTTTTCACAAAGAGGACAGGGGAGCCGGTTGGAGATTTACTGGCTCTGATGAAACCTTTGGCTACATTCTCTGCAATGTAGTCTCAAAGAACTTGAGATTCGTCCTTTGACAAAGAATAGACAGGACCTGCCGGAGGTACTGGGCCTATTAACTCTATTTGATGGTCGTAGGGTCGATGAGGTGGTAACTTATCGGCCTTGCGGATTGAGAAAACATCAAGGAAATTGTGGTAGATTTCTGGTAGAGTTGATTTAATGGCTTCAATGTTGATTTGGTCGCCCTCTTCATCTTCGAGAGAATCTGTCAAGGGGATACCTGAATTGAGAGAGCAGAATTTGATTACTTTGAGGCAATTTAAATCCTCTTCGAGTGAAGTCATTGAGCTAGAAGGGTTAGCCAATTACTCATTTAGAAAAAGATCAGATGCTTGCAAGTCATCTGGCAGAGATTTGTCCTCTAGCAGGACGTTGTCAGGCGGGTTGTTTAACTCCCTATTGACCTGCATTGAAGAATCAGAAATATACTTAGAGCGTGGGGTGATCAATCCCCTAGTCCAATAAATTTCGGGATTCCAATGCGTTAAAAAGTCATGGCCAAGAATGGTATTGTCCATCCTTGGGGCGTCCAAGACTGATAAATCCCACTTGAAGGGGGGAAAGTTCGGAAAGTTGAAAACCCATAAAACTTTCTTACTTACCCAATATTTGGGTTCCTCTGATTCGACCAAATAGATTGGAGTTCGATCGACATCTGTAAATGTTAGTTGAAGCTTCTCGGCAAAAGATAAACTAACAAAAGAAATTGAAGCTCCAGAGTCTATAAGACAACTGAAGGGGATATCCTCCTTAAAAAGAATGAATCTCAAGCGGTTTAAGGCAACTCCAGTCCTTAAGACATGGAGGTTCTGTGCACTGGGAGAGATAAGATAGTTTGCTTTGCACACAAGTAAACTATCTACTAGTTTTTTGACTTCGAACTAGTACCTTCTCTTTCCTTCAACTTTACACAGTCTTCCAACTTGTGCTTACCCCCACAATACATACATAACCCATTATCTGCTCATCTCTTCCTCTCAGCTTCTTTAAGTTCCCCTTTAGGATCCAGTACTTTGCTGATATCTCCTGGAGTCGAGCCTTTTGGTCGAGGTTTATCCTTCCCCTTATTGGGTTTGGATTGAGTCGAGGAGGATTGATTTGGTCGTGGGTGTGAAGAAGATCCCAATTTAAAATTTAGGCCTTGAGATTTGTTGGCGTATTGACAATGTTGAAGTCGTCCTTGATAAACGCCGTCAAGTTTGAGGGTTTGATCCATTAAATCCGTCAAAGTAGTCATCTTCTGACCATGAAGATTTAATTGATCCAGAATCCTCGAAGGAAGTCCTTTCTTGAAATGATACTTAAGGGCAGCATCATTCCAACCTACTCGAGTTTGAAGTTCTCTGAAGTTCGAGATATATTCAGAGGCTTTACCATTATCACTCATGCGAAGAAAATCAAGTTCAATTTCTGTGTTGTCAGTTTCATTAGGGTCTGCAAACAACGTAAAGAGTTGGTCTTCGAACTTTTCCCAATTATTGATAAGTAAGTGGGTTTCTGTCGAAGAAAGCATGAGCAGATAAGGTTCGAACCATCTTGCTGCTTTCCCGGCTAGGAATGAAGAAGCGTAAACAACCTTTGATCGGTTGGTATTAAAGGTTCGAGGGTCATTATGGAACAGTAGCTTGCAGGTTTGCAAGAAGGGTCGCAATCTGTTGGGGTGATCTCCGTCGAATTTGTCAGGAGATTTCATAGAAGGAGTTTTGAACTTAGATCCCTCTGAAGACGTTGGATTTGAAAGGGTTTTCATGAAAAGTCTCATGAGATCTTCCAGAGAGTTAGATGGTCCAGGTTCTGAGGATTGACCAGAAGGGTGATTGGCAGGGGCGGATGGTGCCTTGTGCATTGTATCCTCTCCTTCTTCTTCATCACTAGAATCCTCAAAATCTTGTGGGATGTCTTCTACAGATTGAACTGAATGTTGCCGTTCCCTAAGGTCAAGTGGTTCCAAAGAGTGAGTGCGGGAACCAGGCCTTGTGGCTGTTGGCCTGCCTCTAGCGCGAGCTCTAGTAGTAGCGCCCGTAGGAGGAGTGCGTTGAACAGGTGCCATTTTAAAATTTTAAAAACACCTAAAAGGACGTAGTAGTGGAAAGACTGAGAACTACGGAGAATTAAATTATACTGTCACCAGACGACCTACGCACAAGGTCGAGGATGTTCCTGAAAGTGAGATGAGGGATTTAGAAACTTTTTTGAAGCACAGAGGAATGATTCGAGGAAGTGATTTGAAGGTCACTCGAAGTAAGAGCTACGGGTTCGAGGTATGTTCGAGAAGAATTATAATATAGTTTCAAAGGTAATAGGAACTCTTAAGATCTCATGAAGGGTTGAAACTCAACAATCAAGGATTTAGAATTTTAGAAATGATTACTGAGAAAATTTAAAGAAAAATACAATAACAATGATTTAATTTTGTAACTTTACCACTATTAAATGTAAATACGTTTTATAATTTAATTCTAAGGAATGTTGAACCAAAAACCCAACCCTTTTATATCCTTTATTCCTCCTCGCATTGACCTCCCTCTCATTGCACCATTCCCATACCACAGACCATTAATAACATACACTTAGACCCTCTTCGCTAATATCCGTCCATGTTCAATTTACCCCTTTTAATTAATTAACAAACTTTTTAATGAAAACTACTAATGTACTATTACGTTGATCATAGCGCTGTGCGTTGCTTATTGAAATTAAGACTAAGACACACTATTGAGAGATTGACTAATTTAGATTTAGATTTTAGGCTAGCGCAGTTGAATAGTAAGTACACAAAGGGGAATCGCAGTTGCTATGGAGAATTGCTTTCTGCACTTCGAGTATAGATTTAGAATTTGATATTATTGATTTAATGAGCTGCTTTTGCCTTGAGTGTCACATGGCGCGTGACAGTGTTTCCAAATTTAAGAGGGATTTAGCTGCACTTCAGTCAGTGACAAGTTCAAATTTCTGGTCATCTAGGTAATAATGTAGCTTTTCTAGAGCCCACACTACAGCTAAACATTCCAATTGAGTAGCACCATGTTTCAATTCACTATTTCTCAAAGTTCTTTAAATATAACAAATTACTAAATCTGATACTTTATCATTCATCACTTGTTTTTTGATGGAGGGAAGCACCCAGACCAATAAAACTGGCATAAGTATATAAAACAAATGGCTGATTAAAGTCAGGTAAAGCAAGAATAGGTGCTGACATCAAACAGTGTTTCATAGTGTCAAAAGCTCTTTGTCTTTCAGTATTCCAGACAAAAGCAACATCCTTTCTAGTCAATTTGGTAAGGGGTAAAGCTATGAATTGGTAATTTTTAATATACTGTCTATAGTATCCACACATCCCCAAAAAACTCTGTAGCTCTCTAACTGTATTAGGAGCCTTCACCTGTTGTATGGCTGCCACTTTGTTTTGGTCAACACATATCTGTAAGCCTGAAACAACATGACCAAGAACTTTTAAAGAATGGAAACCAAATTTACATTTATTCAAAGCAAGTGTCATATTTATTTCATCCATTTTTTGGAACACTTTACACAGGTGGTTGAGATGGTCCTCAAATGTTTTTGAGAATATAATGATATCATCAATATAAACCATCAGCCATCCTTCAATTATCTCTTGATGGAATGTGTTATCCATGACTTTTTGAAAAACTGAAGGGGCATTTTTAGGGCCAAATGGAATCCTAATATACTTATAAATACCCATATGAGTAGCAATCATCAGAAAATTCTGAGAATTTTTCTCAACAGGTACCTGGTGATATCCCTTATTACCATCCAACCAGCTGATATATTTAGCACCCTGTAAGGTAGCATGTATAGAGCTAATTCTAGGAAAAGGATAGATATCATCAACAGTATAAGTAATTAGTGCTCTATAATCACCACATAACCTGGCTTTATCTTTCTCATAAGAAATTAGGACAGGTGAGATAACACAATATTTAGGTGTTTCAACTACCTTTTCAATAATATTCATTTTTAAAAGGGTAGAGATATTGTCTTCAATATCTTTTCTCTTTGTGGGAGAAGCAGGATAAGGCTTCTTCTTTAAACTAGGTGGTATATCAGTTAATGGACAAGACAATGAAAGTTTCATTTCCTCTTTAACTAATACTAGTTCATGTGACCCATGAGCAAAGGCCATAGGAAAAGACTTTATCAAGTTAATGATGGAATCTTTATCCTCACCAGAAAGTTGTTCTCCAAAAGAAGCATTGTCAATTTCAGACATAAGGGCATGCATTTCTTTTGTAGATCTTCCTTCATACTGAACTACAGAATTACATGTGTTCAATTCTGGTTTTAATAATTTTTTGGAGGAAGAAATCTTAAATTTCCTCTTCCCATTCATCCCCATTGTGAAACATTGGTTTGAGGGATCCAATTTTATGCCATACTTGGTTAAAATATCATTCCCTACAATAAACCAATTGCTTAAGTTATCATTTTTCATGACAACAAAATCAAAAATAGCTCTTACAAAACCATGATAATATTTAAAAAACACTGTGGCTTTGTATTTACCAATGGGGGACAAAATAGAGCCATAACCTCTCCAATTTTCAGAAATGATAGGCATCAGTTTTGATTTATAGTCGTGATCTACTGAAGCAAGTGCTCTTTCAGAAACTACACTTCCTCCAGCTCCAGAATCCAGAACAACTTCAATGCTGGTTCCATTAATCAAGACTGGTGCCTTGAGAGGGGCAATAAAAATTGAGCTATCCTCAATGTTCTTTATTATCTCAGCATCTTCAACTGTAGATAAAGCATTATTATCAATATCAATAGTATTTAAATAATGAATATCCTCTTCCAGAATCAAGATTTCTTGTTGAGATTCATATGAAATATTTCTGGCACAATCACTTGACGTATCATCCAGTGCTACTGTGTCATCAGCATGCTCCTCTGTTTGTTCTACAAGATTTATCTTCTTGTCACAAACATGGCCTTTCTGACAAGGCTTGTTGCACTTGAAGCAAGTGTTTGTTGCATACTTTTTTGGTGCAACAGGGGCAGAAGTTTTACCAACCTTTTCCAGAGGTTTCTGTTGATAAGTGGAGGGTTTCTCCAAAGGGGTCCTAGGAATGAATCTTCTGGAATCATACTTGTTGTTTAGAAGTATCTCATTGCAAGTATTAATGAAAGAAGAGGGTTCTCTGGAGAACTCAGTCCTAGCCACAATCAAGTCTCTCTGAGACATTGGTAATTTATAAAGGATCCTGTCCTTCCATAACTCAAACTCCATATTTGCGTCCATTTCCCTCAATATTTTTACAAGTTTCATTTAGAACTCAATAGTTTTATCAGTAGAAGAGCTATATCTAGTTTCCTCATACTGCCTAAGTTGAGCCATTCTGAACTTGGAGCCACTAAATTGTGCTTTAATTAATTTTTTCCAATCATCCCATGGGTAGTCATTCCCATCCAGGAGAACAGATTCATACCACATTAGGGCAACATTAGTAAACAAAGAAATTAACTTGGACACAATTTCCTCATCTGGGAGTTTGTAAGAATTTTTTAAGTTATCAATTCTGTAAATAAATTCTTGCCAATCAGAGGAAGAATCACCATCAAATGTTGGGTACTGGTCAAGTTTTGGCCAATTCTTCTGATTTGAAGGAGTCTCCTTAGTACAAGCTTATTTCTGAGTAAGGAGAAGCTGTAACTTCTCTAGTTGTGCAGTAATCTCATTTTTTAATCCCTCTGTTAAAGGTCCTGGTGCATCATTAATTTTAAATGGAAAGTCAGGGGTATCAACATGTATTTCTGGAACTAATTTAATTTTAGATGAACTAGCCACAGGTAACTCTGGGGAATCCTGTGCTATCTGTTCTTTCAAAGAAATCTCAGAATACTTTTGATCAATAAACAATGAGTTCAATTTCTCCTCAATGGTTGTTAGTCTAGTTTTCAATCTTGGAAGACTAGATAAACTCTCATTGATTGTTGCAAAAGATAACTGATTCTTATTTTGAAAAGATGAAAATTGGTCATTCAATCTTTTCAGATTCATCTTGTCTTTCTCCACCTCCTGGCAACAGGCAGATACAGTATCTTTCAGTTTAGACAAATCATTTTTGATATTTTTCTATAAAGCAACTTTCTTTTCATGGGTTGCTTTTTAATGAGACAATTCATCAGAGACTCTCTGTGATTCACTTCTTAATGCTTAATAACCCTGCTCAGTTAACAAACTATTATATTTTTGAGTCAATTGCATGTTGTTCATTATATGGTTTTGTTTGGCAATAATATTTCTCAAATATTCATCCTTGATGTTAGCTAGATCTGAAGTGTTTCTCAGTAAGGAAACAGAGTAACTTTCCAGCATCTCATAAAACTCAGGTTCAAGTGTCTCATCAATAATAGCCATATCAGGATTTATCATTGAAGTAGCAATTAGAACTAAAGGATTAGTTACATTTGAAATTTGAGTAATTTGTCTACTGTTCTCTACAGGTCTCACAGTCTCATCTCCTCTTCCATAATTACCTGAGGGAACTGAATTAGTTACAAGAAATGGTACTTGAGAATCAATAGAGTGGCTTACCAAGGTTTGCTGGGCAAGATCATATTGTTTTTTCTTCTTCTTCCTCTTTGATAAGGGTGAGGAGGTGTTGGGTTGACTTGGTTGTGTCTGGATGGACCTGCTTGGGGCGTCTGTTGGTTTTGAGCCAGGTAATCCCAATGAGTGTTCAGCCAATCACACTGCCACTTGGATACTTCCACTTTCTCTGGCTACTGGGGAGCCAATTGCTGAAGATCCCTGTGGGGAGGAGGTTTCCTCTTCTCTTGAAGAAAAGCATCTATTTTTCTTACCTTTTCTTCTAGAGCATCTACCTTTGACCTCAATTTCAAGTTTTCTGTCCTTAATTCCTTTATATGTGTTGACAGGTTCTTTACTTTTTGAGGAAATGGCATCTTTTTTATCTTGAAGCCTTTTGGAAGTCCTTCTGGGGGGTTTATAATAGGTTTCTGTTCCTGAGTTGTTTCCACCAGAACTTCCACTTCCTCCATTTCTACATCCTGATTGGGGAAATGATTGATTAATTAGAGATAATTTTCTGGTTAAATGGGAACTCACAGAAGTAGCCTCATCATAATCAATCAAATCCAATTCTTCTTCACGTGCAGCAGAGATGCCTTGATCAGTCATTTCTAGTTTTTACTGCAATGAGAGAGGGAGAAAATAAGATGAATTAATTTATATTTTTACTTTATATCTAAAAGAAAAATAATAAAATAAAATTTTCAAGATAAAATCAACTAAAATAATAATCAATTTATTAATTCAAAACAATTTAAAACCAGGATTATAATATAATCAAATGAAGAAATAAATTTAAATTTTTTATTAACAATTTTATGAGAATTATTATCAGAATTTTTAAATCAACTGAATTATTAACTACCAGGACTTAATGTCAACTGAAATAATTAAATATGAATTTTATTAATTACATAAAATTTTATTGTCAGGACAATTTGTCAACTGAAACAAATAAAATTAAATTTATCAGGACAAAAGTCAACTGAATATTATAATAATTAAATTTTAAAATATAATTTTTATTACTTCTAGGACTAAGAACACAATTTCTCTATTATTTTCAACTAGGAAAAATAAAAAAAATAATAAAAAAAATAATTCCAATTTACTTGACACCTCCCCCTGTAAAATGAGCAAATTAATGCCACTTACAGAGTGCTGAGTAAAAGGAAATACGTAGAGAATGAAGAGTGAAAAGTGACCCACTAATAGTAATTTCAATAATTACCACAAATTATACCACATTTAGTCAATATATGAACCTAAATTTTTGAGCGCGGTTAGATTCCCATTCACAGCAAAAAATATTGTCACGTGATCTATGACGTTCGTCGTTTTGTCGTTCACTCGTCCTTACAGATACCTCGATAGCGATGGTCCCACGGCCTCCGGTCCTCAAGATATCAATGCGCCATCGACAACTTGGAAAGGCTCCCAATTGTCAAGGGGTCCTTTTGGTCCAGAAGATTTATTTGAGGTTTATACGAGGATTCTAAGTGGTTACTGGTCTTTCAAAGGCAAGGTACGTATTTTCTTAATCTAATTGATTATTTTACTCAAATTAAGGAGAGGTAAAATTATAATATTATTATAAGTTATATTTCTTAGAATTACAATGATGTAAATACTAATGGTTATAAAATATAGTAATAAATTTGTTTCAGCTAATGTTTGTAAAAATTGTAAAGTAAGTAAGGAATGAATCAAAAAGACAAAAAGGAAAGGCCTTTTATAGGCAAAATGTGAGAAAATAAAACACAGAATTACCACCCCCTAGTACAAGAGTATGAGAGGAAAAACTTAAATAAAGAGAGTATTTGAAATAATAAGAGTAAGTCTAAATAGTGTGTAAATAAAAGTATTTATTTTATTTGAAATAAAACTATGAACCCTTTAGTCCATCACATTTTAGTGTAAGAACATTTGATTTGAAATATAAAATCAATAAAATCTAATTAAAGGAATTTGAAAAAGTATTTTTTTCTTTTTATAATTTTATATATTTTTTTAATACTAATTTTTATTCCCATCTCATCTGTATTATTGAGCATGGTGTTTGGGAGTAAAAATATATGTGGGACAATTACTTATTTTTATTAATTAATTACTTAGTGCACTTAGTTAGTTAAGTGTAATTAATACATAAGTAATCAATGAATAATTAATTATTAATAAGGATCTAAAAGGTGTGGCTTCACCTCAGTAAGATAACTAATTATTTTACTGGGTAAGTCTAGTAGCCTGGCTGACAAATATTGAGTAATTCACTTACTTTAGAAAGATGATCATTTATTTCATCTTTTACTGATTTTATATTCTCAGAGCCCATGACACTATGTTCATGTTCAATCATTGGTTTATCATCAGATTGTTTCATAAAAACTGGTACTCTTTCCACATAAGAGGTATTATCTTTTATTTTTTCAGTATTTTTCAAAATGTTAGCTACTTCAATTTCTACTCTTTGTAACCTATCTTTTATTACAGGTACATGAGTTAAGGTATCATTTACATTTGGAAAAGACAATTTTACACGTCCCTCTATGGTAGCCATAATATTCTGAGAATGTTCTAATTTATTTTCTAAATTTTTAATCTCAGAGTTTAATCTTTTGTTTTCATTGGTTAATTCATTATTTGAATTCTCAATAATTTTTAACCTATTGGCTGTTGTACTCAATGATTGTGTGAGGTTTAATAATACACTTTCTGTATTATTGTTTGACTCTCTAGAGAATTCTTCCAATTTTTCAATTCTTAATAATAATTTACTAATTATTTTTGATTCCATTGGATTTTATTTTAAAAAATATTCAATTTTTTCTGTGTCCAATTCAGAAGACTCATCATCAGGTTCAATATTTAATTCATTTGGTTCCATTTTTATATTAATAGCGTTTTCCTGGTGGTCAATAAAACTATGTACATTGTCCTCATTTAAAGACAAGTTTAACATGTTATTTTCAAATGAATAATTTTTTAAATCCTTATCAATTATATCCAATAACTCTCTATCAATTTCATTATCTATAAGTAATTCATTGTTAGGATTATATAATTGATCCTGAGATGATGGATGACTTACCAAGGTCTTATTCCATTTCCCCTGCATCTCCTTGGCTTTCCCCTGTAAGGGTGACTTCCGGAGCCCTGCTGTTGAGGGTTGTTGTAGTTTTGGGCGTACCAATTCCACTTCCATTTGCTTACTGTAATTTTTTGATCCTCCTCTTGGTCTGGAGGTGTTGCTATGGAACTGTTGGGTGCCAGTGTTGGTGGTTGAGCCTTTCTTTCTACTAGAGCTTGATTGACTTCTACAAAAAACTGAGCTGCTCTTTTCTCCAGATTGTTTATCTGGTCCACTATATTGTTTACCCTTATTGTCAAGGTGTTCAGTAGAGTAGAGAGGGAGTGAATTTGTTCTTGTAAGGTATTTTTTGTTTTCTTTATTGATACCTGTTTTAAAAGTTTTTCCCTTTCCTCCAGAGACATTTGTGGAGTGATGGTGTTTATGCGGGACTCCTGGCCCTCCATTTGAATGTCCTGTACCAGGTTTCTCAGCTATAGGTCTTAAGCTATAAAGTTTTGCCTTATTACTCACAATATCATTGTTGTCACATATTTTTACGTGGAATTTAATCAAAGAATTGAAATTTGAGATTTTTAAAACTTCAAAAAGGAGTTTTATCAGTACTTATTAATAGCACTGAAGACAATTTTATTGCTTACTTGTAGGTATGAAGTGAATTTAGAAGTGCCAAAAATCAAATATGCTTTTATGTGGTCACTTGATTTAACTGGTCTACAATATGTAGCCGTGTTTTTATATTTAAAAAAGAAAATTTTTCAGTAGGATTCTTTCTAAATATAAAATGAATTTTACAAACCAATAAAAGGGGATTAAGAGTCCTGTTAAAAGAAAACAATTAATCAGTTTAATTGGTTATCATCTGCAAAGATCACAAATTAAATTGGTCTATTGACAGACTCCCACTAAGAACAATTTTATTTTAAATTAGTGGTAAAATTTAATCTGAAAAGATCACAAATTTAATTGGTCTATAAATAGACCCACTAATAACAATTATATGTTCAATTAGTGGTAGAATTGTTGATTCAATATCACAATTTTATTATATAACAGGGCTTCTTTTTCTGAAATAACTATATAAGTGACCCCAACCTGTTGTAATTATCCAAATATTTCTATATGGATTTTATTTACATGTACCTTCTTTAAGATTTTTACTTACTGGATTATAACAGAATTCTTGAGGAAAGGCCCCCAATTTTCAGGCTGAGGTCAAGTACAAAGATGTGAACTAGCTTGAATGGTCAGTTGTCTAGAAGATTTTAATGGTCCTATATGAATAATGTAGTTTAAATCCATCAAGTAGTAAAATATAATCAAAATTAAAGGTCTCAGTAATATAACTCTCACTATTTTTATATATGGCTTACAATCTTTTTAGTTGGTAGAAAAATAGATTTTATAATTCAGATACTATTCAAAAGTCTTATAAAAGTACTAATTGATATGCATTGTAATTTATTTGGTTATATTGGTTAAATTGTAATGATAAAGAATGTAGAAACAAGACCCAAAAAACCTCCTCCTTTTATACACACTGAGTTCCCCAATGATTCCCTTGATGTACCACCCAATACACAGTTAATGACGCCTCAAAAAAACTAATAGACATGCCCATCAACATTCCCAGTCATCCATGACATAATTAGAAGAGTAACAACCGTCAAAATCCTGTAATAATAAGGGAAATCCATCAAAATTAAAGAATAAGATAAAAAGAGAGTATATGTGTATAAAACAGTAATATAAAAGACTAAAAGGGGATTTTTTAAAGTTAATAATAGTTTAATAATAAGGGGGATTCACTGTAGAAATAATGGGGCTAATCCTGACATTATACTGTGTGAAATTCCCATCCAAAAATACCCAATATTGACTGAGAAACCACCAAAAACTCAAAAAAGAGTGTGAGATGTGGGGTAACTACATGCAGTCCTTGGCAGGCGCTTGCACGGGTAAATCCTTGACTAAATTTAGGCAAATTTAAGCGTGGCAATGAAATAAGATGCCAAGAGTAAGCTTATTAATGAAATTAGTGCATATAAACAAGGTCAATGCATTATTAATTAAGCCAGGACACTAAATAAGCACCTGTTGCCTATTTTAGTGTGTTTCCACATAGTGGGCGTAGAATGTGGGGTAATTATAGTGTGAAAAAGCTAACTTTTCTAAAAATGAAGCTATTCACACAGGAAAAAAGCAGGCAATATGTGGCCAGTACACAGAAGCCATTTCTGGCATAAAAAACACCAAATTTGAAAAGTGTTATTTTTATGCATTTAAATAGCCAAATCAATAGTCCTAAATGAGACAAATTGATCTGTCAAAGCGCATTATTGATATTCTCAAATTTATGGCGCATATAGTCAACTTTTAAGTGATATAAAGCGCATTTCTTGTTTTTTGCATAAAACAGTGAAAATAACAGCTTTAAGTGTACTTAAAAATTATGTAGCCTTATACTTAAGGTTCTTAAGATTACCCTAACATATTCCAACTTAATATTTAGTACATAAGACTTATAAAAGGTGGATATATGCGTGTATATAAGGTGTTATAATGGCATATTTTGTATATTATCATAATTTTACTTATGTATACTGTTTGTGTACTCTTAATTATTATTCCCATGTATAGTTCATGTGTTTAACATAACTTATAAGTATTTTTTACTCAGTCCTGGGGATATACAGGCTGAAATTAACTTTAGCTTCTGACTCTGATTCTGACTTGGGTTTGGAAGACACTTTAGCTTACATGTCTTTTCAATGATCTTTATGAATAAGTGGATCCCAGACTTGCACCAGCTCTCCCCTCCCTTGAATCACAAAACATTCTTTCCACCAGCATATGCTCTATCATTATGCCAACAACCCTCCAAAATTTTTAAACACAACCCTTTTAATTTTTTTTTTCATACTCTCCAAATGTTCAACTTCTATGCTTTATTCACTTGGTTTGGTGTTTTTGTTTTTTGGATATTCATTTTTATTTTAAATTTATGTTAAATGTCTCTTTTTTGGATGTTTCATTTGTTTTAATTCACCAGCTCAACATGAAATCACATATTTTCTGCAATTGCATAATTTTTCACTGTTTCTTTTTTTCATTCATTCCTCCTATCCTTTTCTTCTCTCCTCCAACATCCCTCAAAAATTTGGTTTCATTTATTTTCTCATCTCATCTCTCCAGGTAAGTCATTTTATCTATTTTTTTTTTGAAATTTTGATTGCTAATTACAATTTTTTTTGTTTTTTTTTTCTTTTTTGTATCTAAATTTTTTTAAAAGTGGTTATTTTTGATTTTAATGGTAAAATTAACCTTTTTTTCTTTCCTTCTTTACTTTCTTTTTTAGCTCCATCACCCTACTTTTCATCCCTCCTTGACATGGTCATTAACCCCCCTTTCCCCTATTTCACTTTTTTTTGGTTCCAAGTGATTGAAACACATACATTGCTAATTCTTTATGCATTTCACTTACTCCATATTCAATTTCCACATAATTCTAACATCAATCTTTCTCACTCTATTTTTCCTAATTTTCAATAAAGGTAATTTTCATCTCCTTTTTTTCATGCCTATATGACATCATATTCCTTCTATAAAAAATTCATACTTAAATATATGTATGACTCTTATCTGTATAACACTGAACTTATTAAAATGCTTTTGTTCTCATCTCCATTACCACTCTTCAAGTTTTAAGAAAATTTTGAAATTCAGATTTGGAATTAGCCTTATGTTTATTTGAATCTAATTTTTAGTTTACTAAAGATTCTCCTGAAGGCTATCTTTCATTTACCCCAAACAGATTTGAATTTGGTTCCATGGTTGCTGAGATATTGACCGTTAAAGTTGAGCCTTTTTTTCCCAATTTAAATTTTTTTATTTCATTTTTTTATGAAAAAAATTAGGGTTAGGCTTTTTAAATCATATTTACCTTTACTGAAGACTCCCCTGAAGCTAATCTTTCATTTCCCGTAAACAGATTTGAATTTGGTACAGTGGTTCCTCAGATATTGACCTTTAAAGTTGAGCCTTTTTTTTAAATATCACTTAATTTATTTTGTATTTTTATATTGCATAATTAGAGAATAAGGCTTATGAAGCTCTTATCTTATTAATATCTAGGCTTTAATCTCCCAAAGCTTAGAATCATTCAATTTTTTGGCCAATCATTTGAAAAAATTATATATTTATGCATTTCAATCTAATCATAAACTGGCCAAGAAAGCTGGACTTCCCAATTGGACAGATATGGAATGGGTTGAGCTCAGTAAGGATTATATTTTTTATTCTAAAGTTATCATCAACTATGGAGGATTTCATAGCCAGAGAATTGTTCACAAAACCAATTCTAACATACTTACTTTTTGGTTTTTCTGTTATATTGATCCTATGACTAGAAGACCAATCCCTTCACCTGCTAAAATCAAAGTTCATTGACAATAATTTCCAGATCAAAAATATATCATGCACTTTGGTTTAGGAAACGGGATTGTGGAAGCAATTTGGAATTCTTCATGAGGTAATCATCAAACTACTAAGGCACTTCCTGGCTTGGAATTTTACAAAAAGCTTACTCATTTTGGATGTTCTTTTCAGATCAATCCAAGTTTGATAAAACAGGTAAGTAAGGTGAGGGGTGAAGGGTCAATGGTTACTAAAACATTAGAGAGAGGTTCAAAATATGGTAATTAAAGTATTTCCAAATTTATATTTTTATTTCTTTAATTTCTAATTTATCATTTATTAAAGATAATCAATCAATTTAAGTATTGTACCATCAAGCCCTTGTGCTGTATAAAGGTGCTCATTCAACTTTGTTCTATGAATGAGTTCATAATACCATTCTTATCATATGTTTTTTTTGACTTTACTCATGAAATTATTGGCAGATAGTATTTGGGATTCCTTTACCTGGTTGATTACCCTTTTTAATTGATTTATTTAATTATTTATGAAATAAAATGAAAATTTGGTAATCCTTACCCCCTACCAGAGTAAATTGCAGGGGGGTATTCACATATTTTCAAATAACGTGTGTAAAATTTTTGACTTGAAAAAATTTGGAATGAAATATGAATGAAAAAATAAAAAAAAACTAGTCATCAATCATTTTCATTAGGGGGTATCAAAGTTAGAGATCTTTCATTTCAAAATACCTTAATTTTTTCACCAAAGCAACCATGATTATTTTTTAAAATATGCCATATTGTGCCCCAAAAACACCTTTTTAATGAGAATGAATGTCAAGTTTGTGGCTTTCTTTTTGTGTTGTGAAATACCTTTCAAATAAATACAAATTTCTAACTTTAATACCCCCTATTAAGTGGCCAATTTGCACAACAGACTTATTAGCTTTAATTCTTTCTATCAAGAGAAAGTTCTAAAAAAATTGGAATTAAATATGTATGAAATAAAAAAAACTAGTAATCAAAAATTTTCATTAAGCTTTCAATTTCATACAGAAACCAGTGGAGGATAAAAGAGTCTTAGCCTTCTTGTACTTGGCTTGGTAGTGCTTGAAGTGTTCAGATATATGTTTAGGAAAAAGATCAATCCTTCCCTTTGTCTTATTTCATAATTAATTTGCCTTTATAAGATATCCATTGAATTTTGATGCGGGGGGCCATCCAATATTAGCCACATACTCAGTACCAAAAAAAGAAAAATAATTAGTTTTAATTTTCAGATAGTTGATAAGTATGAAATGATCATCTTTTTTTAGCTGAACGGTCTTCGATTTCTCAGCTGAGAGGGGAAAAGAGGGAGTAATAGGATTTGAAAAGTAACTGGGGGAAGGATACCTTTGAGAAGATCTATGATGACAAGGAATTTTAAGATATTTGAAGATGAAAAGGAGAAGAAGCAAACATATGAGATGGGGAGGGGTTTTGAATGAGTAGAATGAATAGACAGGATGGGAGTGCGTAGCAAGGTAGGGAGGCTGGCACATCCAAAAACTTTTCTAAAATGCGGTTATGAAAAATTGAGGATAAAAATGTCATATAGAAGTGAAAATTGACACATAAAAGGTCTAATAACCCAATTATTAGCAAAAATAATTGTAGAAGATAATTGGGGTATAATAATTTTTATCCAAAATTAATTTAATTGTGGATTGGTCAACATTGATACCCACTATTGATGATACACTTTAAAATTATTGAATATTCTCCATTATGAGGATTTGATTCTGGTGCAAGATAATGTTGGGTCTATATCATGAACATTGAAAAACAGAATTACCTGATTAAAATTAATTACAGTAGCTAGGAAGAAATGTAGTGATGATATTTGTTCACTTTCATTATATGTGAAGTCTGGTTTAATTCCTAAAGTAAAGTAATGGGCCAATGATCTTATGTTGTATGAATTGGAATCATGACAACATTTATTTGTTTCATGAGGTTCCTCAGCCTACACTTGTGGAAAGTCCCAAACATCTGTTTCTAGATTTATCCGCATTATTGGCTAGAGGAATTGTCAGTACTTTAAAACTAGGGAAATTGATATATATTAGTTGTTTATATATTAATTTATGTAATTATATTAAAGTCTGATGATTACCACCCCTTACTTCAATAAAATGCAGGGGGGGGGGGTATTGCCAAATTTTCAAATCTGACATACAAAATTGATGACTTGTAAAACTTTTGGTGATACCCACCCCCCTTACTTCAATAAAATTATGGGGGTATTGCCAAATTTCCAAATCTGACATGCAAAATTGATGACTTGAAAAAACTTTGTTGATACCCAGCCCCCTTACTTCAATAAAATGCTGTAACGGGGGGTATTTGCAAATTTTCAAATCTGACATTTAAAATTTTTGACTTGTAAAAATTTCTTCAATAAAATGTGGGGGGAGTATCACCAAAATTTCTTAAAAGACTTTCAAAATTCTTGACTTGAAAGAATTTTGGTGGTACCCATAAAATGCAGGGGGTATTAATGCCAAATTTTCATACAAGACTTTTAAGATTCTTGACTTGAAATAATTTTAGTGATACCCACCCCTTACTTCAAAATAATTCAGGGGGGAATTGGAAAATTTTCAAATGAGACTTAAAAATTTTATTTAAAAAAGAATTTTAAATATTAAAATACAAAACTTCAACTAATGATGGATAGAGCAATGAAATACACAAAAATATTGTAAAATTTTATGTACAAATAATTAGGAATAGTTGAAGTATGAAAGAAATAAAACACACTAGTGTTTAAAAAATTTCATTAAATATTCAATTTTCTTATAAGATTTGTTGGCTTTAACACATTTCATTAAAATTTTTTTTCTTCTTTGAATTTTCTTTGAGATCATGCTTAAATTTTATCTTTTCCATTAATTTTTGATGCTTGAATGTTTTCTCCTCTTTCTTTGATTTTTCAATACTAATAGTTAGCTTGAATTTCTTCTCCTCCAAGTCTTGTGTCCTATTATCATTCCATAAAGCGATCTTGTACTTCTTCTCCTCCAAGTCTGGTGCCCTATCATACTTCTGTAAAGAGAGCTTGTACTTCCTCTCCTCCAATTCATGTACTCTTTCATCACTCCTTAAAGAGAGCTCATATATTTGCTTTTCAAACTTTAGAGTCTCTTTAGCAAATTACACTTGTTCTAGAGTGATAAGAAATATTAACAAAAAGTAGAAGAAAAGCAGGGTAAAGTATTAAGAAGTTTGATATCACTTACCAGAATCATGTTTCTCCAAAAATTCTTTGAAAGAAGAAAAAGGGGGTTGAGATGAAGTATCACTTTTTTGTCTTTGAGACTGGAAATTTAGACTATTAAAAGCCCTTTGCTTTTTATTCAAGGTTACATTTTCCTCCTCATCATTTTTTCTGGCTTCAGACTCAGTTAATTGTGGCTCCTGATTTTTTCTTCAGACTTTTTAGAAATAAGAAAATGTAAATAAATAAAAGAATGGGTAAGATAAAAGAAAAAAAACATACTTGAGTTACATCGGGTTAGTTAAAATCACCATAAGGATCTATAGCAAAGCTATCTAGATTTGTTAAATTTAGAGCAGGGGAGACTTGAGTGGAGGAAGAGGATGAGAAAAGATTTGCTTTGAAATCATGTTTGGAGATAGAATCTTCACCATCCAACATGTTTTCAGGATTAACATCAGCTTGCTCTCCAAAAATAGCATCCATTTCTTTTAAGTAAGGACATAAAGATTCAAATTTATCATTTATATATTTCATGCCCTTACTGATATTGATGTTGGTAATACAAAAACAAGTGGAAGATAAAAGAGTCTTCTACTTCTTGTATTTCCCTCGGTAATGCTTGAAATGTTCAGATATCTTTTAAATCAAAAGATCTGTACTTCCCTTTTTCTTATTCCATAACTCATTGGCCATTAGTAGATAACCATTGACTTTTGATGCAGGGGGCCATTCTAAATTAGTTGCATTCTCAGTACCAAAACAAGAATCATAATTAGTTTTAATTTTTAGCTAGTTGATAAGTATGAGATGATCTTCTTTTTTTTTCTGAACAGTCTTTGATTACTCAGCTGAGCAGGGGAAAAAGGGAGTAATAGGATTTGAAGAACAGCTTGGGGAAAGACACCTTTGAGAAAATCTATGACGACAAGGCATGTTAAGATATTTGAAGATGAAAAGGAGACAAAAAAAACAGATGAGATGGGGAGGGGTTTTGAATGGACAGAATTAATAGACAGGATGGGAGTGCATAGCAAGGTAGGGAGGCAGGTACATCCAGAAAGTTTTTGAAATGTGATTATGAAAAATTGAGGATAAAAATGTCAGATTAAGGTGAAAATTGACACATAAAAGGTATAATAACCCAATTATTAGAAAAAATAATTGTGGAAGATAATTGGGGTATAATGATTTTTATCCGTAATTAATTCAATTGCAGATCAGTCAGCATTGATACCCCCTAATGGGTACATCCTAGGTTGGGATGGGTGTATTTTAGAAAAAATTGGAATTTTTTTTTTACATTAGTGTGGGAAAAAAAGTTAAGAAATTTTTCATCACCATGGAAAAATAATTCAGGACACTAAGCACCTAGTAAGGTATCCTTGATGGGGATATTTTAGGAAGGAAAATAAGTTCCAAAAACAATGTAAGAAAAGTAAGTGCAAGAAAAAATAAGTGTAAGAAAAATATTTTGAAACTATGAAAAAAATTAAAAAAGAAGTAGAAAAATGAAAATAGAAAAAAGAAAAAAGAAAATAGTAAAAAGTAAAAAGAAAAGAAAAAAGAAAAAAGAAAAGGAATAAGCAAAAAGTGAAGAAAAGAAAGAAAAAGAAGAAAAAAAGAAAAGAAAAAAAAACATATAAACAAGCCTGCTACTTGCCTGCTACACAGAAAGTCAGCAGCCTGGCATAATGGGGGCTATAAATGTTGTCCAATCCGCAATTAAATTAATTGTGGATAAAAATCATTATACCCCACTTATCTTCCACAATTATTTTTGCTAATAATTGGCTTATTAGACCTTTTATGTGTCAATTTTTACCTCTATCTGACATTTTTATCCTCAATTTTTCATAACTGCATTTTAGAAAACTTTCTGGATGTGCCAGCATCCCTACCTTTCTGTGCACTCCCATCCTGTCTATTCATTCTATCCGTTTAAAACCCCTCCCCATTTCATCTTCAAATATCTCAACATGCCTTTTCATCATAGATCTACTAAAAGGCGAAATTCCCCCAGTTGTTCTTCAAATCCCATAATTTGCTCTTTCCCCCACTCTGCTGAGAAATCAAAGACTTTTAAACTAAAAAATAATGATCATCTCATACTTATCAACTGGCTGAAAACAAAAACTAATTAAAATTCTTGTTTTGGTACTGAGAATTCAACTAAATTAGGATGGCCCCCTGCATCAAAAGTCATGTCTATCTTCTAATGGCTAATGAATTATGAAATAAGACAAAGGGAAGGATTGATCTTTTGCATAAAAAGATGTCTGAATGCTTCAAGCAATGTTGGGCTAAATAAAAGAAGGCTAATACTCTTTCTTCTTCCACTGGTTTTGGTATTAGTGACCTTGATGTCATTAAGGGCATCAATTCTACAGATAATAAACTTGATTCTTTATGTCCTTACTTTAAAGAGATGGATTCCATATTTGGAGAGAAAGCATATGTTAATCCTGAAGACATGTTGGATGGAGAAGATGATATCTCCAAACATGATGTCAAAAGAAATATTTTTCCTTCTTCTACTACTCAAGCCTCCCCTCATTTAACTTCAAAAAATCAAGATATCTTTTCAATAGATCTTTATGGTGATATAAACCACTCAGATCTCACTCAAGTGAGCTTTTATTTCTTGTCCAGTTATTTTATGGTTTTTATTCACATCTCTTTTTTATTTCTAAAAAGACAAATGAACATACCCAGGAGCCACAATCAAGCAATTCTGAAGCTAGAATTGATGATGAAGAGGAAAATGTAATCTTCAAAAAAAGAGAA
This sequence comes from Hemileia vastatrix, assembly GCA_030280995.1. Classification (NCBI taxonomy): domain Eukaryota; kingdom Fungi; phylum Basidiomycota; class Pucciniomycetes; order Pucciniales; family Zaghouaniaceae; genus Hemileia; species Hemileia vastatrix. Next base: position 14,708,812 of record JASXTE010000009.1, on the reverse strand, counting down.
AACCATCAACTACTCAGAATTTAAACAGTCAAATAAAACAAAACAGAGATAGTTTTTCCCAAACCCATTTTTCTTCCATTGATGATTTTTTTGGAGAAACGTGAGTCTGGTAAGTAAAAGAATATCTCTTAATAATTAATTGAGCTTTTCTTTTCTTTTTTTAATATTCCTTTTACATCTAGGTAAAGTTGAAGTTTAAAAAGATACCCTCAACTCTCAAAAGAAACAATATGAGCTCTCTTTACAAAGGGATAATAGGTCACAAGACATGGAGGAGAAGAAATTAAAGCTTTCTTTACAGAGGGATGGTAGGGTACAAGACTGGGAGGAGAAATTTCAAGATTTCTTTAAAGAGGGATGAGAGGGCACATGACTTAGAGGAGAAGAAATTAGAGATAAAGAAAGAGGAGAAGGCTCTTGAGTACAATTTCCTATTGGATCAAATGAAACTCAATTATCAACTTTAAGATGGTTCAAAAAAGAAATATTTTTTGATAGAATGTGTTTAAGCTAATAAATCTATTGAGGAAATTGAACACTTAATGAAAATTTTTAATAAATAGTTTTTTTATTTCCTTCATATTTTATTGCAATTTTTTTAAGAAAGTTTCATTGATAGAATGCATTATAGCTTATATATCTGTTGAGGAAATTGACTGCTTAATATTTTTGATGTCTAGTTTTTTTGTTTTTTGCATTCTTATTTCATTCTTGATTTGTTGAAATTTTTCTTGATAAAATGCATTAAAGCTAATAAAACTGTTGAGGAAATTGACTTCTTAATGAAAATTTTTTATGAATAGTTTTTTTTATTTTTTTGTTCATATTTCAATCCAAATTTTTTCAAGTCAAAAAATTTACTCTCCTTACTTGAAAATTTGGCAATACCCCCCCTGCAATTTACTCTGGGAGGGGGTAAAAATTACCAAATTTTCATTTTATTTCATAAATAATTAAGTAAATCAATTAAAAAAGATAATCAACCAGGTAAAGGAGTCCCATACACTATCTGTCAATGGTTTCATGAGTGAATTCAATGAAAACATATGACAAGAATGGTATTATGAACTCATTCATAAAATATAATTGAATGAACACCTTTATACAGCACAAGGGCTCAATGGTACAATAGTTAAATTTATTTATTATCTTTAATAACTGATAAAATTAATGATATAAGAAAAAAAATAATTTTTTTGAAATCCTTTAATTATTGTATTCAGAACCCCTCCCTAATGTTTTAGTAGATATTGACCCTTCACCCCTTACCTTACTTATCCAATTTATCAAAATTTGATTAATCTGAAAAGAAAATCCAAAATGAGTAAACTTTTTGGAAGATTCCAATCCAGGAGGTGCCTTAGTAGTTTGATGATTGTCTCTTAAAAAATTCCAAATTGCTGCCATAATCCAGTTTCCTAAACCAAAATCCATGATAAATTTATGATCTGGAAAGTATAGTCAATGACCTTTGATTTTAGCAGGTGAAACGATTTTTCTACCAGGAATAGTATTGATATAACAGAAAAGGCCATAAGTAAGCATATTAGTACATATTTTCCTACATGAATCTGATTATGAAATCCTCCATAGTTGATGATAAACTTAGAAGAAAAGATATAATTGTTACTGAGTTGAATCCATTCCATATCCATCCAATTGGTAGGCCCAGATTTTTTAGTCAGTTTATGATTAGATTTAAATATCTGAATACATAAATTTTTTAATTGATTGGCCAAGAAAGAATTGAATGATCCTAAGCTTTTCCATCTTCCTAAATCTTCCTTCATTTGTTGATCACTGAGATTCTGGAGTAAAGAGTAAATACCTGGAGAGAAAAGTAAGAAAATGGGTTTTCTTTAAAATTTATGAAAATATAGACTTACCAAGTAAGTCACCCTTTTCATAGCCAGGTCTCCAACCAAGTCTCATCATAATTCCTCCACTCTTCTTTTGATTTTGTAAAGCTTGTTGAACTAATGCCATCCGATATAAAGTAGAAATGACATCTCATAATTTATTAAACATCTCATCTTGAATACCATTGAATGAATGAAGCTTTATAATAAATTGTGGCTTATATCCATTACTAATAATCACAACCACTATTTCCTTTCCACTAGCAGTTAATTACTTGATATTTTCTGGTAATGAATTTATGTGGAAGTGTAGAGTTTAGTATGGCACTGAATTTTATTATTAATGGTTTTTTTGAGATGGATATTGAGATTAGAAAGGCCAATCTAATTTTTAAGTTGTTATATTAAAAAAAATTGAGTATCAAAAGTGGTAAAAAAAGGGTATTTTTTAAGAGTCAAGATTTAATGAATAATTACCAGACATGAAATGCAAGTATAGGTTTAAAAGTGCATGAAAATTAAATTCAGGAGACTCAAGAACCTTTGGGAATGTTTGTGAAATATTTTAAATTTTTCTACTATTTTTAATAATTTTATAAAGTATTTTTGGTTATTTTTGAATTTTCATAATTTGCTTAAGTTTGATAATTTTTTACTAGGTGGATAGAGTTTTGCATACTTCAAAAATTAGAATCAAATATAAAAGAGAATAAGCTCTATAATCCATAATATTTCTAGATTTTTTATTGATATTTTCTAGGTTCTAATTGAGTCCAGAAGTCCATATGAGCTCTGTACAATTTCCGGTGATCTCTGGACAAGCGTTAAACAAGCTCTGGAATTCTCTGGTTAGGGAAAGTAGGGCACATGACATACTATGCATATAAAGCCTGTAGACTCAAAATTAAAGAAAATCTAATAACTTACTTTAAAACAATCATCATATAACAAACAACAACAACAACACATATTATAGCAATCGTTTATTATTTTCATCACAAATTATAAAATTGTAATACCCTTATTAAATATTCCACCACTTCATCAAACTGTCCACATAACTTTTTGAAGTCCACCATATTAGAAACACCACCTTTAGCTTTCCAATCACTGACAATCTTATTGAGATCCACCATAGTATACCTGACACCCCATCTATCAACCATCTCTTTTGACAACCTTATCCAATCAAACCTTTTATAACCCTCCATAGCAATGACATCCTTTTCCACCTTTCTTTCAACAATAAAAAACCTGATCTTCTTTACCATATCCAGGATAGTAGCTCCATCCACCAAAGCAGCAGCCTCATATCTGCTCAAAAACCATTTAACTTCCTCCCCCTTAAGCTTGGGCCCATCCCAAGAAACAATCCCAACTGATGGTGTCATAGGAAGAGACACACCAGATCTATCAGCAGAAGACATCCTAATAGATTAGATTAAAGATAAAGTGTTCCAATAAGTGAGCCTCTTGCAGGCTAAGATAAATAAATTGATAAGAGTTTCAGAAAACAAGCCTCTTGCAGGCTAAAAGTCCAAGTATCAAGTAAGTTATTTTAAAAGCAAGAGAAATTGATACCCCACATTGGGCACCAAATATGTAGGTAGACTCTTACAGTTGCCTTTCTGTAAGCAAAATCCAAAGGAGTTGGATAATCAGAGAAAACCCTGTCCCTCTAAATGAATTTGTGAGTTTTTTTAGATCAATAAGATTAAAATTCTATTTGATAATAATAAAGAATGAAACCCTGTCTAATTAACAATTGTTAGGATGATTGAGCGGTTCTTCTGTGCAAAACAACTGAAATGCAACAATAAAGTTACACCAGAAACAATATTTTAAAAGAAAGAAGTTTTAATGTTTTTAGATTTTAATAATTTTTGAAAACAGATACAATAAATGAGTCCCTGGAGTTGAGGCCTTTCTAATGATACCCTATATGTTAATGTTTAAGAGTTGTTGAGTAAAATATTTAAAGTGTTATGTAAAATTGTTATTTTATAAGGGTATTATAAGTGATTAATTATTTGGTTGACAAAAGAAAAATATCAATAATGGTTGTTAATAATCCAAAAAGACTCTCAATGTCGAAACTAAAAGACAAAAAACCTGTAAAAGACTAAGATTCCCCCTTCTATCTGATTCTCCTACTCCAGACCTTTCCAAAAATACCCTACATGCATAGGATCTACAATAAACTATTGATCTAACAAGCATAATAAATTCTAACCAAATTTTGCCACAATAGCCAAACTTTTCTGCAGTGACAAAACTTTGCACTGGTGATCAGACTTTTCTACAGTGACCAAACTTTGCACTGGTGATCAGACTTTTCTACAGTGACCAAACTTTACCACAGTTCCCAGACTTTTCTGCAGTGACCAAACCTTGCACTGGTGATTGGAATTTCCCATTGTGAGCAAATTTTTCCACAATGAGCTCTTTTTGCCATAATGAGCTAATTTGGCCAGAGTGAGATAATTTTGCCACCATGACCAAACTTTGCCACAATGACAGAATTTTTCCAGTACACTTTGCTTTTGCACCGGAAAATCACCGGAGAAAACTGGAGTGCACTGGAGCGCACTGGAGCAAAGGAGCTCAGTGGCCATTCCATCAGCACACCATATCCACCAAAAATACTATAAGTCACTAAATCAAGTAAAACACTAAGAAAACAGTAAAATATGATAAAAAATCATTGAGAGATAAAAGATAGAGAAAAATCTGGGCTATCAAATGATAAAAATCATTTTTCAAAATTCCAAATATCCAGCCTTATAATCCAGAAAACACTACTAATCTTCAAAAATAAACTTAAGTGGCATACCCAGATGTGGAGTTCAACAAAATCCTCCTCCTCCTCCTCCTCCTCACCACCGCCACCTTTCCATCACCTCCACCTCCACCTCCTCCTTGCCACCACCACCACCACTTTGTCCTCCACTTTTCCACCACCTCCACTACCTCCTCCTCCTTTTTGCCACCACCACCTCCACTACCTCAACCACCTCCACCTTTCCACCACCACTCCCACCTCCTCTTTTCCACTAGCACTACCAACTTTTGGATACCTCCAACTAGTCACAACCTTGAAATAATTTCTAAATAGTAGAATTTACATGCTCTCTGGTAATTATTGAGTAAGAAAATGACTTCAGTTGATTTTTATCATTGTACATATTATACATGTTTTGATTTCATTTCACTGTTCATTTTATTTGGCTCTCATTCCAACCCCAACTGTCATTTATGTATTAAGTTTTTATTTTGTCTATCTTCTTCAAGCTTAGATACTTGAATATATTTTCCCTTATTCTAACTCAGTGAATCTATCAATGAGCTGGAGTCTAACCCTTCCAAAACAGCTCATATAAGAGATGCCACTTGACTCATTGGATCCAGAACCTGGGACCGCAAATTTTGGCTTCTCCCAGATTGGATTACTTTTTTTGCTATTGCTTGGTTTTTCTAGGTCAGAATTTACATCATTCTATGTGTCCCTAGTATGAAATATATACACCATAATAATGATAATTATATCTATATCTTACAGGAAACTATTTTTTCTTCCAAAGCCATACTTGTAAACAAACTTTAAAAGAGTAATACTGGACCTCAGCTGTGTATGCTGTTTAGTTTTGGGTTAAATTTGTTAAATTAAAAGTGTTAAATAATATTGATTTCTCTTCTTTCTTCCATATATTTCAGGAATTTATTCTTTATTGAGAAATTTGAAACTGGAGAAAATGGAAGAAGATCTGAAGCAATGGAATTATTCAGGATCATTTAATACTTTCTTGGCAAATTGATTCAAAAAATTATGTATTCAAGCTTTTCAAAAAAACCATCAACTTGCTTTAGAAACTTGTTTACTGAATTGGTCTGATTGTGAATGGGAAGAAGCAATAAATGCTTATGATTTTTGTTCTAATTTTATCATCACTTATAAAGGATTCTACAACAATGTTAATCTAGATAAACATGATAAGAATTGTCTAAATTTTGCAATTTTCTCTTATATTAATCTAGAGACTGGTGTTCCTATTCCATCACCCTCTTCAGATGAGGGACATGGCCTTAATTTTCCTGACCATAAATGTATTATTGATTTTGGTAGTGCCAATGGAGTAGTTGAGGCTATACGGAATTCATCTCAACATTGGCATAAAACAACTAAAGCACCTCCAACTTTAGTTTCTTGTCAATAATTTACCCATTTTGGTTGTTCATTCTAAATAAATGAAGTTCTTATTAATCATATTAATAATCAAAAAAAATTAGATAAAAAAATTGTTCTGATTAGATCTGTCAAGTATTGCAACTAAAATATTATATTTTCTATCATTAAATATTTTTTTCCAATATTTTTTTTCTTTTTTTTTCTCTTTTATTAATATTTTTTTCAATTTTTAACATTTTAATTTTTTTTAAATTTCCCTTTTTATTTTCCTCTTTTTCAATTTTATTTATCCATTTTAATTTTCTTCATTTAATTTTGGATTTGTCTCTTCAAATTATTTTTTAAAGTTACATCAAGATAGATAACTGTTTTTATATAATGGTGCATCTGGCCTTAGGTCATTCTAATGGCTATTATATAAAATAGGAAAACTTGATTGGGACTGGTGAAAATAACTGGTTGTAGAAATTTTCAGTTTTAATTTTTTTCATTTCATTTTGGATTTGTCTCTTCCAATTATTTTTTAAAGTTACATCAAGATAGATTACTATTTTAATATAATGGTGCATTTGGCCTTAAGTCATTCTAATGGCTATTATATAAAATAGGAAAACTTGATTGGGACTGGTGAAAATAATTGGCTGTAGAAATTTTCAATTTTAATTTTTTTTTCCATTTGATTTCTTTGATTCAATAAATTTTTGGGGGGTATTGCCAAATTTTCATATCAGACTTTAAAAAAAATTTGACTTGAGAATTTGATAATACCCTTTCCTTAATTCAATAAAATATAGGGGGGGGGGGGGGTATTGCCAAATTTTAATGTCAGACTCTAAAATAAATTTTGACTTGAAAATTTGGTGATACCCTTCCCTTAATTCAATAAAATACAGGGGGGGGGGGAATATTGCCAAATTTTCAAATCTGACATGTGAAATTGATGCCTTATTAAAATTTAGGTGATACCCACCCATTGCTTCAATAAAATGCAGGGAAGTGTATTGCCAAACTTTCATATGAGACTTACAAAAACAATTGACTTGAAATTTTGGTGATACCCATCCCTTACTTCAATAAAATTCAGGGGGAGTATTGCCAAAATTTTATATAAGACTTGCGAAATTCTTTACTTGAAAGAATTTTGATGATACCAGCCCCTTAGTTCAAGCAAATACAGGGGTGGGATTGAGAAAATTTCAAATGTGACTTGAAAATTTTAACTAAAAAAGAATTTTTAACATTAAAAATTGTTGAAAATTTTATTTAAAAGAGAATTTATAATATTAAAAGATGAAAATTCAAATAATGATGGATAGAGTAAAGAAATACAGGAAATTAAGAAAAAAATTTATGTATAATTAATTATTAACAGTTGAAGTGTGAGAGAGTTAAAAAAATCTAGTCATCAAACAATTTCTTTAAATGTTCAATTTCCTCAACAGATTTATTAGCTTTAACACATTCTATCAAGAAATCATTCTTTTAAGAATTTTCTTTACAATCAAGCTTATATTTCATCTGTTCCATGAGGTTTTGATGCTCAAGTATTTTCTCCTCTTTCTTTAATTTTTCAATACTTAGATATAACTTGAATTTCTTCTCCTCCAGGTCTTGTGCCCTATCATCCATCCGTAAAGAGAGTTCATACGTCCTCTCCTCCAAGACTTGTGTCCTATCATCCTTCCGTAAAGAGAGTTCAAACTTCTTCTCTTCCAAATCATGTGCTCTGTCATCCCTCCTTAAAGAGAGCTTGTATTTTTTCTTTTAAAAGTTTAGAGTCTCTTTAGCAATTTCAACTTGTTCTTGAGTGATAAGAAATATTAACATATAGTAGAATAAAAGCAGAGTAAACTATTAAGAGGTTTGGTATCACTTACCAGCATCATGTTTCTCCAAAAATTCTTTGATAGAAGAAAAAGAAGGTTGAGATGAAGTATCACTTTTTTTTCTTCTTTGAAAGAGAAAATTTAGACTACTTGAAGTCCTTTGATTTTTGTTCAAAGTCACATTTTCCTCCTCATCATTGTTGCTGGCTTCTGACTCAGTTGATTGTGGCTCCTGTGTTTGTTCTTCAGCCTATTTAGAAATAAGAAAATGTAAATAAAAAAAAGAATCAGTAAGATAAAATAAAAGAAAACATACTTGAGTTAGATCAGGTTGGTTTATATTGCCATAAGGATCTATTGAAAAGATATCTTGATTTGTGGAAGTTAAATGAGGGGAGACTTGAGTAGAAGAAGAAGGAAAATAATTTCTTTTTACATCATGTTTGGAGATAGAATCTTCACCATCCAACATGTTTTCAGGATTAAAATAAGCTTGCTCTCCAAAAATAGCATCCATCTCTATAAAGTAAGGACAAAGAATCAAGTTTATCATCTATTGATTTGATGCCCTTACTGATATCAAGGTCAGTAATACCAAAACCAGTAGAAGATTAAAGAGTCTTTTCCTTCTTGTATTTGGCTCAATAATGCTTGAAGAATTCAGACACCTGTTTTGGTAAAATATCTATCCTTCCCTTAGTCTTATTTCTTAATTCATTTGCCATTAAAAGATATCCATTGACTTTTGATGCAGGAAGCCATCCTACTTTAGTTAAATTCTCAGTAGCAAAACAAGAATCATAATTAGTTTTTATTCTTAGTTAGTTGATAAGAATTAGATGATCATCTTTTTTTAGTTGAATGTTTTTTGATTACTCATCATAGTGGGGGAAAGAGGGGTAGTGGGATTTGAAGAACAACTGGGTAATGGCTGCCTTTGAGAAGATCTATGATGACAAGGAGCATTAAGATAATTAAAAATGAAAAGGAGCAGAAACAAGCAGATGAGATAGCAATATGAAAAGGAGAAGAAATAAGCATATGAGAGAGCGAGATGAAAAGGAGCAGAATCAAATAGATGAAATGGGGAGAAATTCTGAGCAGATAGAATGAACAGGATAAGATGAGAATAAGAGTGCGCAGCCAGGTAGAAGCCATATCCAGAGAGTAGTCCATGATGTGGTTATGGCAGAGAGTTGTGCAACATCTGGTTATGACAGAAAGTTGTCCAAGATGTGGTTATGAAAAATTGAGTAGAAAAATGTTGGATAAGAGGTGAACATTGACATGTAAAGTGTCTAATAACCCAACTAGCAAAAATAATTGCAGAAGATAAATGGGGCATAAGGATTTTTATCTGAAATTAATTTAATTGTGGATCCATGAATATTGATACCCCCTATTAAGTATCATAGAGTGAAGAGACACATAAAGATGAGAAAAAATGTTATGTGTTTGCCACCAAAATTAAGTATCATAAAGTGATAAGATACATAAGGATGGAATCTGCAATTATATGTCATGTGAATTTCTTACAAGTCAATCATGGATGTGATGAGTTTGAGATCAGGAATGAGGAATGGAAATCAGGGTATAAGAGGCGGGATAATGTATTATTGTGGATAAGAATCTTCTGCAATTAATAATGTCTGATCCTGTTAAAATAAATTCCTGATCCCTAATTGCAGATCCCTGAATATTGATACCCCCTAATAGGTATATTAATCATCTGGACCTTTGGCCCAGATGTATGTCATAATATTTGTAGAATCAGAATATGGGATGTAGTGTCAAATCAGAACTACTAGTGGGCTTACCCAGATAATTAACTATATATATATGTTATATCAAGTTTATATTTAGTTTTAAGAATAGTTTATATCATTTTAATTCAAAATTTATTTTTTTCAAAGTCCCATTATTTTTATGATAATTCCTTCTATGAAAATTAATTATTACTATGGAGTACTTCTTTTTAGACAACATTATTTGCCATGGCATTAGCCTTTTAAGATAAAAGTAGATGAAAATTACCACTATATTTCTCCCTTGAAAGACCAACATACATATGACCATGCCCAAAAACTGGTGATAATAAATTCAACCTACAATATCAAGTAATTCTTCTTCAATAAAAGTTTGTGTATTGGAAATCCTGAAGGGCTGATGGTATTTAAGGAATCAATTGGAAAACATATTATTAGCCGAAAAATCTTCTGCTATTTCCTGATCTACACTTTGAAAGGTAGATATATCTCCTGGTAGCATATCCTGAACCAAAGAATTGATTTAATCCACATCCACATATCTTTCAGCCAGTAATGCCTGAATTTTGAAGTACTTAAAAATAAAGGTCTCATCTGAATGAATAATTGAAGGAACACCAGGGTAAACAGCCATGACCAATATATTTAAGCCATAACAACCTGGGGTTACGCAGTGCTTTGAAGAAATCTCTACTGAAGTTGGGTTAGATGTTTCCCCTTCACCAAATTTCAGAATACAATTAGTAAATTGAGTTGCATCTTCTTTCTTTTCAGCATTCATGCAAGGCTTCTGAAGCCACATATTGATAGTGGGATGAAGTATTTTTACATGTAGACAGAAGGAGCTATGGATGAGAGTTAAGGAAACAATCTCACCTTGTGACCCATTTGGAATCATGTGGAGGTATTGCCTAAAGTCATCTGAAAAAGATATATTCTTGTAAGAGAACTTATCATGTACACTCTTAGTCATTATGTATGTATAAAGAAAGGTTTTTACCTGAAAAAACCATCACAATTCCTCCAAAAAGAACTCTCTTTTTGGGGATATCCTGAAAACTCCTATCTACTGCTTCGACACAATGTCTATGTTGGGAAGGTGCCTCATACCATATGATCACCTGTGTCTTCCTCAGGAGTTTAGCCAGGTCAATCTGAGCTTGTATATGAAAAAATTAATTATGTTCAATTTTAATTGAAGTTTTTAGCCTAGAGTGAGAGGTTTGTCCTCTCTCTAATAGTATTGATGCTATTCCTGAAGACACAATTACAGATTAGTGTCAAATAAGATTTACTTTTAATCTTACCCAGTTTATCAATTATAGATTTATATGTTATATCAAGTTTATATTAAATCTTAAGAATAGCATATATCATTTAAATTCAAAACTTAGCAGAATTCAAGTCCTGTAAAAGATGTTTCAAATCTTCTTGAGGATCCTGGGATGGGGGTATTTACACCTTTCCATTAATTCAGAAAGAAAAAAATCTTGATTGATGAATAGTTGAAGTTTCCACCCTCCTTTCTATTCAATGAGATGATTTGCAGTACACATAAATTATATTACCTTTCTTCAAAGAATGCACCTGTGGAAATAGGTTGGTTAATGGTCTCTTTCTTACTGGAAAGTGTTCTGATGGTGGAGGTAATGATAAGGTCTGTGAATTTGCAGATGAATCTGGTGGATGAGAGGAGAATATTTTGGTCTCATTCTTGAAAAATCATTAGGTAATGATGTTGAAATCTGTTGTTTTTCTGTAATTTTTTGAAGAGAAGTTTTCCCTATAGAGAATCTTCCTCTTTGAGTCCTCCTCTGAATCATATTCAATGTCCAAATGAAAAATAATATAGGGGTTAAATAAGTGAGAAAAAGTTGATTATGCTGAGAAGGTAGAGACAGAAATAATATTTAGGGATTTTGAAAAAGATTCATGAGGCTATCCTTTCATTGTGGCATATCAATTAAATTTCTTATATAATTGAAACATATAAATATTATTTGAAACAATGAGGTATATAAAATCAATTTCTTACATAAATGCAACATATAAATATTTTTTGAAATTGATATAAAGATAATAGGGGGTATCAAAGTTAGAATTTTGTAATTATTTAAAAGGTATTTAAAAGCACAAAAAGAAAGCCACAAGCATGACATTAATTCTCAGTAAAAAGATGTTTTGGGGGCACAAGATGGAATGCCTTAAGAAATAATCATGGTTTATCTGGTGGAAAAAAGAGGTATTTTGAAATGGAAGATTTCTAAATTTGATACCCCCTAATAAAACATAAATATTATTGATAGATGGTTATTTCTTTATTTATATTTATATGATAAATATTAATAATTGTTACTTCACATTGAATCTTTCAGGCTGAGTTCAAGTACAGAGACATGAATAGCTTAATTAGTCAGTTGTCTAGAAGATTTTTAATGGTCCTATATGAACACTGTAGTACAAATCCTATAAGTATTGAAATGTAACTCAATATAATGGTCACAGTAATTTAAAACTCACTAATTATATATATGGGTTACAATCTTATAGTTGGTATAAAAATAGATGTAATAGTTCAGACACTATTCAAAAGCTTTATAATTATTTTTTATATGTATTTTAATTGTATTGGTTATATATTCTGCTTGTATTGATACAGAATGTAGAAAACAAGACCAAAAAACCCCTCTTTTTATACCCAATAATTCTCCAATGTACCCCTGTGATTTACCAGTCCTATACATGGCTAATGAAACCTCATTCTAGCTAATACATCTGTCCAACAACACAAATAGTTACCAATAACATAATTAGAATGATATCGCCTGCCAAAATCCTGGAGTAATAGGTATAATCCATTAAAATAAAAGAATAAGCAAAAAAGAGAGTATATGCATATAATATCTTAAAATAAAAGACTAAAAAAAACTAACACTAAATATTAAAAAATATTAAGGGGTATCAAAAGTAGAAATTATGGGTCTAATTATGAAAATATACTACATGAAATATCCATCCAAAAATTACCAATATTGACTGAGAAACCACTGAGAAACCCAAAAAAGGATGTGAGATATGGGATAACAGCATGCAGACCTTGGAAGGTGCTTTGGCAGGTAAATTATTGATAAATTTAAGTGAATTTAAGTGTGGAAGTTAATTAAGAGCATCTCCACTTGTTTTGGTAAACCCGTTTGGTATGCAAATTTTACAGAAAATAGCCACTAAAATTCTATACTCATCTATTTTCAGTCTTTTGGTAAAGGTTCAAATCAGTAATTTTTTCAGTAAATTGTAGATCTTTCCACAAATTATTAAGTAATTAGTGGAACTCATTTTCTGCCTTGCCATTTTTTCAGTAATTCATCTCACTTGGTCAACCTCATGGTACCTCACTACCTCCAATTCATTAAATCTTCACTCTTACCAAGCACTTCATTACTTGCAATTTTCTTACTGAACATAACTTTTCTCACTTCTCATCATCACATCACACAAAAATTATCACTTTTTTTATATTATAGTACTTTCTGAAATATGTCTACACCTCAAAGCTCCAGAAAATTTGAAAATAAGAGAAAGTGGTCACCAAATTGGTCTCAACATGAGGAGGAACAACTCACTACATCTTGGATTTCTATTAGCAAGCAACCGGAATTTTCTACATACCAATCTGTGGAGATGTTTTATAAGAAAATCAAAAGCCATTTTAATGAGTAAAGCAAGACACAATATAGAGATCATGAACAGATTAGAATCCGGTATGTTTTATTTAATTTGTAGACTTACATTTTTATTAACACTTGTTTATTATTTTTCAATAATCAACCTTAGATGGAAATCCCTTAACATGTCAACCTTGAAGCTCAGAACTATCTATAACTCAATTGAAAGAAACCCACCTAGTGGAAGCTCACCCAGTGACTGAATGAGGCTTGCACTATCTCTTTATCAAGAACAAACTAAATCATCTTTTAAAAGCTTGACTGCATGGGAAAAACTTAGGCATTTTCCTAAATGGAGAATCAATACAAGTAAGGATCTTCAATCTAGTAACAAATACTCAAGTGATATAAATAGAATAGAAGAGGAAAGCAGTGACATCGAAGTGGAGATACATAGTGGCACCCCACAATCAGCCTTTTCTCCACTTCCTTTGGGCCTAAAATATTCAAAAAGACTTCGTATTAGTGAAGCAAGAAATCTCAAGGAACAAAATAACCTGGCTTTGAAAATGTGTAAAATGGAAGAAAATGGATTATCAGCAATGAAATTAACAGAAAAACAAAATGAGCTTACCAAACAGAAAATTCTACTTACAAAAGAGAGACTTTCAATTCAAAAGAGCGCCTCCAACTGAACAAAGAGAAAAATCTAAGTGAAATGAGAGGTAATGATATGAATCAACTTCTACTATTTAAAGAAAATAATTCTTGTACTGATGAAGACTTGGAGCTTTTACAAAAAATGAAGGAGGACATGCAAAGGAGGTGGATTGAAAAGAGTAACTCTTGATTTAGTTTGTTAATTATTGTTTTATTTGTGAATTCTAAAATATATATAATGATTTTAAAAAAAATAAAAGTGAGTCAAAATGAATATGAAAGAGCAGTAATAATAAAAAGAAGAGTGAGTCGAAAATAAAACTAAATATATTTATTACTTGAATGGAGAGGAGTAAAATTACTTACCAGTAATTAGTCGGAAGAGCCATTTGCTGCAAGGGCTCTTGGGTTACCATGTGGAGTATGTGAGGCAAAAATGTAGTTGGAAGAGCCATTTGCTGCTCACCTGCAAGAAAGAAAAAAAAAGAAAAAAAAGGTCAAGAGGAGAGAGGAGGGTTACAACTTACCAGTAAATTAATAAGATGATCCATTTGGTGCATGCCTTCAAGAAGGAAAAAAAGAAAAACAAAAACAAAAACAAAATAGGCGAAAGGAGAGAAATTACTTACTATTTATTTTTTTTCCTCTTACTTTTTTCTTTCTTGCAGGCAAGAATCAAATGGCTCTTCCGATTAATTACTGGTAAGATATTTCCCTCCTCTTTCCTCTTGCCCTTTTTTTTTCTTTTTTTTCTTTCTTGCAGGAAAGCAGCAAATGGCTCTTCTGACTACACTTTGAGATTTCTTGGAGGCCCAGAAATAGTATATACACTGGTTTTTTCCATCCCTTTCAACTCAATTTTCTTCTTTTTAATAATTATTTACATAATGTCTTACAAGTTTTACATATATTTAGTTTTATTTTAAACTCAAACTTTTTTTTATCTATTATTAGAAAATATATATATTGTAATTTCCCTCATCAACAAGAACAATATATTGTTTTGGCTTTGAAGTTACTTTCAAGCCACTATGTTCTTGTAAATAAAACAACCAGAGAATTTTGGATTAAAAAAGAGACATTGTAAAAGATAAAATACAAGTTTCAAAAATAACTGCTAATCATCAATGATGCATAAAAAAAAGTGTGGAGATGCACCAAATATCTTTTGCAACTCCCTCCCAGGTGTGGTAAAAATCTTGGGTAAAGGCTGTTAAGACATATAGGATTACCTGGGCAAGATATCCTTGTTCAAGGAAGCCAAGAAATGTATAAAGTCTGCATCAAAGCTATAACCAACCACAACAAAGGCTGGCACTTTCTAAAAAGCTTTATATATATAATATAAATTTATCTCAAGTTTTTATAATTTTTTAGTACTACACCGTTACATTCTCATGTTATTCTATTGGGTGCACATGTGATAGGTTAGTTGCGCTCCTCAATAGTTAAGGCTTGTAAAACTTATCCCAAGACAATTTTATATAATGAAAGGTATAGATACATTTGTATTACTACTTATCTCATTCTGAAATATATGTCGCTTACGGGCGGACTGATACTATTTCTAGGTTAGTTGCACTGCTCAATAGTTATAAACATTTAGTAATAATAAATTATTCCTTTTGTATATATTAAAATCTTCCTCTATTTTTCAAAATATGTTTCTTCAGATTCCCTCAAAATTCAAAATGTGTGTCAGAATTGTAAAGCTCCTGGCTGTTCTGAATAAAATTCACTAAGCTGTTTGTCAAAGAAGGATCTTGGTGGCTTGTCAAAAGTTGACATGGAATGTATTGTTCATTTAGGTAAGGATCTGAATCTGATTTTGCTTCCACTATCATGTTGTGTAAGATTATACAACAGGTCATTGTCTCCTTCACTTCTTCAATATTCCATAGAGGACATGGCTGGGTTAGAGTTCTCCACCTACTTTGAAACACAGCAAAAGAATGCTCTATGTCATTTCTAGCACTTTCTTGTAATTTAGAGTAATATTAGCTTTCCTCATCTTGCAGATGTGAAATTGTTTTGACCAGTGTTGACCATGGTGGGTAAATACCATCAGCAAGGTAGTTACAATTTTTATAAATTCTATTATTTATTTTATATGTTACACCATCTTAACTACCACCCAAAATTTTATCAAACAAGTTGCTGCAATGAAGAACATTTATGTCCTTTGAAGCTCCAGGTGATCCAAAGAAAACGTGCTGAATTCGTAAATTTTTGCTTGCTACAGCCTCCAATATCATTGTTGGAGTTTTTTCCTTCCCCTGGAGCTGACCAGCCCAGGCTGTGGGGCAATTTTTCCACTCCCAGTGCATCCCATAAATACTTCCAAGACATACCGGAAACCCCCTGTCTTTGTACTCCCTCAAAATCTTGGCTCTCTCCACAGCGTTTGGTTCTTGTAAATACTTGATTTTGTATAAAGATATGATGTCTTTAACAAAAGTTTTCAATGCCTTTAGTGAAGTGGTTTCAGCTATGCGAACATACTCTTCAGTTGAGTCATCCAAAATCTTATAGGCAAGCTAACAAAGTACACTAGTTAGCTTTTGGTGAGGTGTCAATCTAAGCTTTCCGCAGCAATCCTGTGTAATGTAGTTAGTAAAAAATTGAGAAAAAGTGTGATGGATATTCTTAAAAAAATACTATACTTACAGATTTTAAAACCCAATATTTATTGTGCATCTGTAGATCCTCAACAATTTTTGTAAATAGATCTTTGCTTATTCTAAATCGGTTCTCAAAAATAATATTGTTGTAAACGGGGTTTTGCCTAAATTAGTCTTTCATTAAGTGTGCATTACCAGTGTAACAATCTTGTTGTATCATTTTTTTCTTTGGTCTTGGTGTAATTGAATTAGATGATTGATTGTTGCAATAGGTAGTTAAAAAATATGTAATAAGGAGATCTTCTTCTTCCATTTCTAATAAATAATCAAGGAAATTTAAAGGCATGGGAAATGTAACAGTTGAGTGAAGAAAAATGAGTATGGTAGAAGGAGGGATAGAAAAAATTAGTGCTGTGAAAGCAGTGATGTTATTGAATAAACCAAGAAACACAAGTGATGAATATTTTGTGTAACTCACAAATAGTGAATTTTTTGAAAAATGAGTGTGGAATGATATCATAAATTTGTGCAACTCAGAAGTAATATGCATGTAAGTGGGAGTTACACAACCAAATGAGTGTGGATGATCTAAAGGTTCTAAGCTTGAGGTTATTAATGAAATTAGTGCATATAATAAGGTCAATGAACCTATAATTAAATTAGGACACTAAATAACCACCTGTCTCCTATTTTAGTGTGTTTAACCACAGTGAGTGTAGAATGTGGTGTACTTATAGTGTGAAAAAGCTAACTTTGCTAAAAATGAAGCTATCCACATGGGAAAAATGCAGGAAGTATGTGGCCAGTACATGGAAGCCATTTCTGGCATAAAAAACACCAAATTTGAAAAGTGTTATTTTTATGCATTTGAGTAGCCAAATCAATAGTCCTAATTAGGACAAATTGATCTTTCAAGGTGCATTACTAATATTAGGGGGTATAAATTTTAGAAATATTCCATTTCAAAATACCTCTTTTTTCCACCAAATCAACCATGATTATTTTATAAGGTATGCCATTTTGTGCCCCAAAATATCTTTTTTACTGAGAATTAGCATCATTCTTGTGGCTTTCTTTCTGTGCTGTGAAATACCTTTTAAATAATTACAAATTTTTGACTTTGATACCCCCTATTATTAAATTTAAAGTGCATATATTCAACTTTTAAGTGATTTAAGGCACATTTCTTGTTTTTCACATAAAACAATGAAAACAACAGCTTTAAGTCTACTGAGAGATTATTTATCCTTATACTTAAGGTCCTTAAGGCTACCTAAAATATTCCAACTTAATATTAAGAACATAAGACTTATAAAAGGTGGATATATGTGTGTATATAAGGTGTTATAATGGCATTTATTGTATTTTATCATAAATTTCACTTATTTATACAACTTGTGTACCTTTATTTATTGTTTCCATGTATACTCCATGTGTTTAAAATAATTTATAAGAACTTTTTACTCAGTCCTGGAGATATCCAGGCTGACAGAATACCTTTGCTTGTAAAAATATTTATTCATTGTGATATAAAAAATTAATTAATATTTTATAATTGTTACTCCATATTGAATACCATTCTTTTATGGTGAACATATTTCTTCAATGTGGATCTTTATTTTATAATTTTTTCTTCACATTTAATCCCATGGATGGTAATAAACTTTGTTAAAAGTATGACAAAAGTATAATAAAAATTTAATTTACATTAAATAATTGTTACTCCACCAATCTAATGAGAATTTTAATAATAATTGATACTCCACATTGAATCCCAATGATTGATGGTGAAAATATTTATTCAGTATGAAAAGGACATAAAATTAAAATTAAAATTAAAAAAATGAAAAAAATATAAAGGAAGATTTAAAAAAATTATAAAAAAAAGTAAAAACAAATAATAAGGAAAAAGTGAAAAAATAATCATACCCAGTGTCAGCCAGGCTATGCCAGGAGCCCAGTAAATGATATGTTAATTTAGTGGACCTGAAAGAGGGCGTAAGAATTGTATTTTATGTATATAAATTAATATTTTATTGCATAATAAAATTATATAAGTATCTTATTAAATATAAGTGTTATATTAATTTTATTGTTATATAAATTTCTTATACATTTAAATTAAGCATAATATATTTTATATTCTACTAACAATGGCGCATATTTATGTATTTAATAATTATAAATTAATAATTAATTAATTACAAACATATATTATAATTATATATGTAAAATTGACTTATAATGTAATTAAATTAATTAACTAAATTTATATATTAAATAAAACTTCATATATTATTAAACAATAATATTGGGCGCTTCTTTTGACCCTTAATTGTGTCTGAAAAAATTATTAAATAAATTATAACACTTATTTAATAACATAGTATATAAATCCCCACTTTAAATTACAAATATCATTAAATTAATTATATGTTTCATTTAACCTAATTATTGAATTAATTACATAGTTAAAACAATTAATTAAAATTGCTTTAAACTGGATTGAATTTATTATATGAATTTTTAGCATGAAAATAATTTTATTTGTTTTACTTAAACCCTTTACATGTCACTATAATGTCTGTTTTGGATTATTTTACTCATTGTTCTCATGTTTCAGACTTACTTGGTTACTAATTATTTTAATTAAGTGTTTTGGGAAGTCATGGTGGGAAAATGGTTAATTACTCACGGGTTTTAGTTAATTGTTTCATATTTTTCTCTTAATATCCATGTTTCATTTCTACTCTTTTATATTCTTGTTTTAGCTTATTACAATTTTGTATTTACTGATTTGTGGCCCTTCAGAGGTCCCTTGGTCTATAAAAGGGCCTTGGGTAATCTCCTTCAATCCATCACTTATTATACACTCAAACTTGAATATATTTTTTAATATAATACATTTATTATTATTTTCATTAGTATCACAGTTCTAATTTAAGTATTATATAAATAACTACAGGTTGTAATAAGTCTAATAATAATTATAGTATTTGCCACGCATTGAAAATAATTCTTATTTAAATAAATATATTATAATTTAATAACCCTCACTACTGTATCAAGTCCCAAGGAATCTTATTGCCTCTCTCAGTTAGAATAATTATTTATTTTTTATTATTTTATTTCTTTATCTTTTATAACCCTTTCACTCTATTTCCTCCTCCTCTTCTCTGTTCTTTTTCTCTTCTTCTCCTACTTCTAGACAACCGGCCAATAATTGGGCGCCTTTCCAAACGACAACGACGAATATGATACTTGCAACAAAATGACATAGCGCACGGACCACCCAACCAAAAAGTAAAATTTTTGCTGCGACCGTGTTTTGAACTTGGGTTTGATCATTTATGTTTATATTAAATTAAATCATAAATTATTTGAAGTGATTTAAAAATCACTATAGTAAGTTAACCTTTACATCTCTCACTAATATCATTATATTTTTACTGCAATAACAGTGTTTGTGGCTTAATTTCTGATTCACTGAGTGTAAGTGTTCATTATTTTTTAATTTTTTTTCCTAGTTGACCATAATATAGTAAAACTCTTAGTCCTAGAAGATAATCAATTTTAATAAATTATTAAATTAATTTTATTATTATTTTTTGTTTGTTGGTTGACCATAATAGTACTCAGTACTTAGTCCCAATATTGCCAATATATTAATTTTGGTATTAATTATTTTGGTTACCTTATAAGCCTTTGTTGGTTGGTCCCATTTTAACTCTTAATAAAAATAATTGTAATCACATTTATTTGTATTACATTTTTTGGATAATTAATTGATTTTTTGATAAAAATTTAATTTTTTCTTTGTTAAAAATTCAATAATTCATATTTTATTTTTTAAATTAACAATTTGAATCATTAAATTTATTTTTATTCTTTTTTCACAGTTTAAATTTCCAGTAGTTTGGCTAGCAGCGTGGATAACTTACATGTAGATGAGATTGAAGTGGAAGGTGACACTGAATCTGTAGGTTCTTCTAAATTAACGTATAAAAATTTTTAAACTGACAAAAAACCCTCAGGACATGGAAATGGCAGGAGAAGTGGCAAACCCCCCTCACTAAACACCTCTGAAAGAAGTAAAACCTCTAATAAATCAGGAAAATCAACTCAAAGGTGTAAAAATAAAAAAGATACCACTGACTCAACAAGTAAACAACCTGTACAGTCACATCAAAGAACTGAGAGCAGAAAGTATGAAGTACAAGGAGAGAGTAGACACACTCTGGCAGCAGATGCAGGAATTATTAAATCCCAAAAAGGCTCAACCTCCTCATTTCCCAGCCTCCCAGCCTCAGCTTAAACCTCATCCCAATCAAGTACCCAGCTCCTTCACTCAAAAACAAAGCACTCTGCAGGTGGAGCAGTGGAAATGGGATTACTTGATGAGCGATTACCAACAGAATGTTCAGCAACCAACAGCTCAACACCCTGGCCCATCCAGGAAAGCAACCTACCATCCATCTCATCAGCCCCATCCTTATCAGGGAGGCAGAAGAAAGAAGGCACAGGGGAAGTTTCCTCCCTTGCCATGGTGAGTAATTTGTTTGATAAACATGTTGGTATGTATAATAACAAATCTTCTTCAGGTAATATTGTGGATCCTGGTGAAAGAACAGTTAAACCCTTTAAAAAGACAACTTCTTTTAATGAGTAGCCCAAATGGTGTAATTAGCAAATTATCATTTGATGAACCTTTACATTTGACTTCTACTTCTTTAATTAATCCTTCCCTTGAAATTAAGAATGATTCTGTTTCCCCTGAAGTCTATACTTTAATTGAGAAAACTTCTGAAAAAATATTGAAAGATACCCTTGATTTTAATGTTGTAAAAGACAAACATTTGAGAAGTGTGTTAATACATGAGAGTGATAGATTAAATAATTTGCACTTGAATTGTAAAGTAAGTTTTTCTGTACAAGATACAGCTAATTTTAAAATCAAAGAAACCTTGAATATTGTTCTTAGCCAACAAAAATAAATAAGGAGTGACAATAGATCTATCTCATATATAAATATCAATTTGCATAGAACCTTGAGTGAATTGAAACCCCTTATTGAGGAAAATTATTCATTAAAAGGTGAAATTAAATCTCTACAGAATGAGTTTAAAAAGCTAAAAAATGATTTCCATGCACTAAGTGCCAAACACACAGTTTCTAAGGACAGAAATGTTTTATCCCTTGAAAAAGTAAATGACCAGATGTCTGAAATTCCATGGATATGAAACTATGTGTCTTACCTGCAGGAAAAATTAACAACCTTAACCATAAATAATTATGGTGTAAATGAGAATGCTTCCCATAAGCTGCATAAAAATAAGGGAAAAGAACCAGAACAGAGCTCCTTTTTTCTTCCCCATATTTCAGCCATTAAAAAAACTGACAATGAGTCTGTAAAATCCTTTGCTACTAGAAAAAAATCTTGTGATGGTCATGTACCAGCTGTTTCTGTAAATAATGAAATTTCTGAACACCTGGCAAAACTTCAGGAATTATTAATGATAAATAATTCAAACCAAAGGATGGACCATCCCAGTAGTCAGAAAAATTGGCCTAAATTGGACCAATATCCTACCTTTGATGGTGATTCTTCATCTGATTGGCAACACTTTATCCAAAGAATTGATAATTTAAAGAGATCTTAAAAACTACCTGATGAGGAAATTTTTTCTAAGCTAATTTATTTATTTTCCAATATAGCCTTGATGTGGTATGAATCTGTTCTATTAGATAACAACCATTATACATGAAATGATTGGAAATCCTTGATTGAGAATCAGTTTGGTGGTTCAAAATTTAGGTTGGCTCAGCAAAGACTGTATGAGAATACTAGATATGTATCCTCCTCTGTTGAAAAACCCATTGTTTTTCTTATGAAAGTAACAAAAATCTTGAGAGCAATTGATCCAAAGATGGATTATGATATTTGGAGAGATAAAATATTGTATAAATTACCAAATTCTCTTAGAGATTTAATTGTAGCTAGAACTGAGCATGTGAGGGAACATTCTTCTTTCATTAATATTTGTAATGAGGTACTACTCAACCATAGATATGAACCTAAGAATTACCTTGGTAAACCTTATAATGATCAGAACAAACCCTCTACAAAGCCCCTAGAAAAATCTGGTAGACCCTCTGCCCCAGTTGCACCTAAAAAATATACAACAAACACTTGTTATAAATGTAACAAACCATGGCTAAAGGGTCATGTTTGTGACAAGAAAATTCATCTTGTTGAACAAAATGAAGACACTGATGAGGCTGAAATTGATA
Source organism: Hemileia vastatrix (assembly GCA_030280995.1). Classification (NCBI taxonomy): domain Eukaryota; kingdom Fungi; phylum Basidiomycota; class Pucciniomycetes; order Pucciniales; family Zaghouaniaceae; genus Hemileia; species Hemileia vastatrix. Next base: position 14,685,938 of record JASXTE010000009.1, on the reverse strand, counting down.
TCAATAATTCTTCTAGTGACTGTGAAAGTAATATCTCCTATGACAATAAATCTGTTGAAGATGTTTTAATGTTGGAACAGGATGGCCATTATTTAGATAATATATCTGAAGAATGTGTATTGGATTTATCTTCAGTGGAAAATTCTGAAAAATATGATTCATTTGAATAGAGTTTTTTAAAAAATGGATGAAATCAATATGACCTTGTCCTTACAAAAGTGTAAATTTGGCTTTCAAACTTTAAAAGTCCTTGGCCATGTTGTGTCAGGCCTACAAGTTTGTGTAGACCACAACAAAGTTGCTGCTATTCAAAATGTAAAGGAACCAGCTTCTGTAAGAGAAATCCAAAGTTTTTTGGGTATGTGTGGCTATTATAGACAATATATTAAAAATTATCAGGTCATAGCCTTGCATCTTACCAAACTAACTAGGAATGATGTTGCATTCATCTGGAATATTGACTGTCAAAAAGCTTTTAATACATTAAAATTTTGCTTAATGACAGCCCCTATCTTAGCTCTTCCAGATTTTAACAAACCATTTGTCCTGTATACAGATGCTAGATTTGTTGGTCTGGGTGCTTCCCTCCACCAGAAACAAATTATTAATGATAAATCCTCAGAATTGTAATTTGTTATATTTCAAGAACCTTGAGAAATAGTGAATTGAAATATGGTGCCACTCAATTAGAGTGCTTAGAAGTTGTTTGGGCTCTTGAGAAGCTTCATTACTATCTAGATGACCAAAAGTTTGAATTGGTAACTGACTGTAGTGCTGTGAAGTCCCTCTTAAACCTGAAAACACCTAATAGACATATTTTCAGGTGGCAAATTGCTGTTCAAGAATACAGAGGATGGATGACAATTATCCATAGGGCTGGAAATATTCACTCCAATGTTGATATGCTGTCCAGATTTCCTCTGCCAAATAATGACTCCAATCCTGCTTATGTACCTGAAGATGATACTGTTCATATCCATGGTATATTTATAGTTGATATGGAAGAAGAGTTATTGCAATTAATACTGGATTCATATGATAAGGATTCTGATTTAAATAAATTAGTTACTATCTTAAATGATCCAAAGAATGCTTCAATTCAAGCATTGATTAAAACTCTTCCTGCAAATTATCAAAATGCTTTGATTAAAGGAAAGTTTTCTATTGAAGATGGTTATATATATTATAGAAGAAATCTTACTAATGTAATTGTAATTCCTCCTTCTATGAAAGAAACTATCCTCAAACTTTGTCATGATGACATATTAGCTGGTCATTTTGATCTTGAAAAAACATTGATTAGAATCAAAAACACTGCTTGGTGGGCTGATATGTCTGAAGATACAAAATTATATGTTGAATCTTGTGATTCCTGCCAAAAATCTAAAAGGTTGACAGGTAAAAGAGCAGGGTTATTACAACATATTGAAGCAACTGATGCTCCTTGGCAAATAATTAACATGGATTTTGTCACTGGTCTTCCTGTTGCAGGTAAAGACAGCTATAACTCTTGTTGGGTAATAGTAGATAGATTCACAAAAATGTGCAAATTTATTCCAACACACAAAGATGTATCCACAAAAGAATTAGCTTTCTTATGGTGGCCTTACATGTTCAATATTATTGGTTTTCCAAAAGCCATTATCTCTGATAGAGATCCTAAATTTACTTCTGAGTTTTGGACCTCTTTGATGGATATTTGTGGCTGTGAGTTAAAGTTTTCCACAGCTCACCATCCTCAGACTGATGGTCTAGCTGAGAGCATGATTCAAACTCTGGAGGATATGATTAGAAGGTATTCTGCCTTTGGATTAGAATATAAATACAATGACAGATTTACTCATGACTGGGTCACTCTATTGCCTGGTCTTGAATTTGCATATAATAGCACTGTTCATTCTGTCACTGAGAAAAAGCCTTTTGAGATTTGGTTAGGTTATGTCCCAAACACTCCTGCTCATATTCTCAATAATAAATTACCTAAGTATGAACTACACCCTGGTGTAAAATCTTTTATGAAAATGAAACAGCTATGCAGAAAACATGCTCAAAGCTGTATTGATAAAGCATTTGAATATGAAAAGAAAAGATGGGATAAATCCCATAAAGAATACACAATTAACAAGGGTGATGAAGTGTTGATATCTACTGTCAATTTCAATTTACAAGGTAACAACAAATTAAAAGATCCTTTGGTAGGACCATTTGTTGTTAAAAGAATGGTTGGAGATAATGCAGGAGAAGTTGTATTGTATTCTCCATATGATATGAAACATCCTGTTTTCCCCTTTTCCTTGCTTAAACCTTATACTTCCAACAGTGACTTATTTCCCAAGAGAAGAGGAAGACCTAAGAAACACCTTCAGGAAGTCACAGAAACAGCAGAAATTGATAAAATTCCCAATGATAGAATTATCACTTCTGAAAGAGGTACTGAATATTTATTGAGATATAAGAACAAATCATTCGAGAATGATGCATGGATACCTGGCCAGGAGATTTCAAATCTTCCTACTCTGTTAAAAAAGTACAAAAAGAAAAAATCTTAGCATTTTTTTATTGTTTTTTTAGAGTGAGTGAGTGTCAGCCAGGCTATACCAGGAGCCCAGTAAATGATATGTTAATTTATTGGACCTGAAAGAGGGCGTAAGAATTGTATTTTATGTATATAAATTAATATTTTATTGCATAATAAAATTATATAAGTATCTTATTAAATATAAGTGTTATATTAATTTTATTGTTATATAAATTTTTTATACATTTAAATTAAGCATAATATATTTTATATTCTACTAATAATGGCGCATTTTTATGTATTTAATAATTATAAATTAATGATTAATTAATTACAAACATATATTATAATTATATATGTAAAATTGACTTATAATGTAATTAAATTAATTAATTAAATTTATATATTAAATAAAACTTCATATATTATTAAACAATAATATTGGGCGCTTCTTTTGACCCTTAATTGTGTCTGAAAAAATTATTAAATAAATTATAACACTTATTTAATAACATAGTATTAAAATCCCTACTTTAAATTACAAATATCATTAAATTAATTATATGTTTCATTTAAACTAATTATTGAATTAATTACATATTTAAAACAATTAATTAAAATTTCTTTAAACTGGATTGAATTTATTATATGAATTTTTGGTGTGAAAATAATTTTATTTGTTTTACTTAAACCCTTTACATGTCACTTTAATGTCTGTTTTGGATTATTTTACTCATTGTTCTCATGTTTCAGACTTAACTGGTTACTAATTATTTTAATTAAGTGTTTTGGGAAGTCATGGTGGGAAAATGGTTAACTACTCACGGGTTTTAGTTAATTGTTTCATATTTTTCTCTTAATATCCATGTTTCATTTCTACTCTTTTATATTCTTGTTTTATCTTATTAAAATTTTGTATTTACTGATTTGTGGCGCTTTAGAGGTCCCTTGGTCTATAAAAGGGCCTTGGGTAAATACACTCAAACTTGAATATATTTTTTAATATAATACGTTTATTATTATTTTCATTAGTATCACAATTCTAATTTAAGTTTTATATCAATAACTATAGGTTGCAATAAGTCTAGTAATAATAATAGTAATTTCCACACATTGAAAATAATTTTTATTTAAATAAATATATTGTAATTTATTAACCCTCACTACTGTATCAAGTCCCAAGGAATCTCGTCACCTCTCTTTCTTAGAATAATTATTTATTTTTTATTATTTTATTTCTTTATCTTTTATAACCCTTTCCCTCTATTTCCTCCTCCTCTTCTCTTTTCTTTTTCTCTTCTTCTCCTTCTTCTAGACAACCGTCTGATACCCAGGGTAGTGGCCAAAGAGTCTGGGGTTGAATAAAAAGCAAAAAAGGAAAAAATAAGATAAAATAAATGAAAAAACCAGAAGATTCAAACAAAGAATATAATAAAATAAGAAAAGAAAATTAATGAGAAGAAGAAGGAATAAGAATGTTGAAAAAAAAGAAAAATTATAAAGATATCCACTTACCAAGGAATGTCCGAGGAATACAAAGATGGATATGGGGGGATTGGGGTGGGGTTTTGATGGGCCACGTGCTATTTGTCTGGTGCAGGATGAAAAAAAAAGAATAAAAGAAAAAAATGAAGAAAATAACCACTTAACATGGAGTGTCCATAAATTGCAAAGAGATGGAAGGGAGTAAAATTTAGAGGTGGGGGGTATTGAGTGGGTGGTGATGTGCCCTGTGCTATGAGTCTTGAGCAAGATGTGTGAAGGAAAAAGAAGAAGAAGAATAAGAGAGAAAAGAAAAAAAAGATAAAAAAATCCACTTGCAAAGGGGTGTCTGGTGATTGAAAAGAAATAGAAGATGGAAAAAAATGGAGGTGAAGGGGAAGTATTGGTGTATTCTGATGAGTCTGAGGCAGGAGTTGTGTCAGTTGGGGTCAGTTTGGGCTCTGGTGCGAATTCAAAAGAATAAGGATAGGTCAAAAACCACAAAATATTTTTAAATAGATAAAATAAAAATATAAAATAATGAAAAAAAATTAAAAAATAAAACAAAAGATAAAAATGAAAAAAATGATAAAATGATATTGAAGTAAAAATGGGAAAAAATGAAATAAAAGTATTTTTTTAAATTTAAAAATTAAAAAATTAAAAAATTAAAAAATGAAGTAAAAATAAAATGAATATGAAAAAAGTGAGAAGAAAATGAAAAAATGAAAAGTAATGAAAAGAAAGTGAAAAAAGATGAAAAAAATGGAAAAAAAATGAAAAAAATGAAAAAAATGAAAAAAATGAATTTTTTTTTAAAAACCAATTTGAAAAAATTAAAAAAAGGAAGAAATTGAAAAATGTAATAAATTATAAAAAGTGTAAAAAAATGTAAAGAATTTTTTAAAAAAAACAAGAAAAAAAATCAAAAATGTCATCCAGTAACTTATTTATTATATGTAAACTGAATTGATAAATATTGTAGCTTAATGATTATTGATTTATTGATTTAAAATATTATAATAATATCAAATTCATATTTTAATTTCATGAAGTAATATAATTCATCATGTTACTAATTTATTACCTTTCTAAAAATTTACTTAAGTGTTTTATTTTTTCAATAAATTTAGTCTTAAAATAAATGTTTTATTCTGTTATTCTAATTTCATTTCATTTAATTTAAATTCATTTTATTTTTATTTATGAAATTGGGTTAAAAATAAATAATAATTGTGTCAAAGTTGTAGATCTAAGCTCATTGTATTTACTGGAGCTCAGACCTTACTTGAAGTCAGCTAGAGGTGTGCCAGGAAGAGTATCAGGTTAGGTTCAAGTAAAGAGATGTGAATAAACTGCTTAATAAGTTTTATTAAAAATTTTAATGCTCCAGTATGAATAGAGTTGTCCCAATCCAATTAAATATTAAAATATAATTCCATATAATGGTCTCAATAATTTAATCTCACTTATTATAAATGGTATACAGCTTCCATTTGGTGGAAAAAAAGAGATAATGATTTAAAACAATATTTAAAATAATTTAAAAGTAATAATGAATATTTTTTGTATTTTTTATTTTATATTTTAAAAGGTGATGTAAAATAATGTAGAATAATTCCCAAAAACCTCCTCCTTATATACCAATAAATGCCTAGTGTTGATTCCATGTTTCCCAGACTCATTAAGCTGCTACACATGGACATTACACACCCTGAAAGTGAATTGTTTTCCACTTCAAGAAGCTTCATAGGCTTTAGTATTTAAACAACTTTCCCCATACAAAAGAAGAACCATTTCATTATTAAAAATAAAATTATAGGATGGGATAATCCATCAAAAGATAGAAACAATCTAAAATCACATATATGCAGGTTATCCCTTAGATAAAACACTGAGCCAGAAATGAAAAAAGCCATAAAAAGCTTTTAAATAAGGAATATCATCATTAGAAATTAAAATACTATTTATAATAATTTTCCCCATGAAAATCCCATTCAAAAACAACCAATAATAGCCTTAGAACCCATTGAGAAACTAAAAACAGACTTGAAATGTGGGGTGACTGAATGAGAAGTCTTATAAAGAACTTTTTAAGTGTGGTTGTGAATTCTGGGTGCTAATCTTAAGTTTATTAATTGAATTAGTGCATATCATGAGGCTACTTCATTATTAATGAAAGTAGAACACTAAATAAGCACCTTTCATTAATTTTAGCATGATTACACATATAGAGTATAAACTGTAAGAAAAATTTAGAATTTTAGAAAGACTCTACCAGTCACACTTCTGTAAGCAGAATCTAAGAGAGTTGGATTAACCTAAGAAAACCCTTTCCCTTTAAGTAAAATAAGATTACTCAAAAATCAAAGCTATCATGTCTAGTTCAATAAAAAATGGCATACTTATGAGTTTTTATTGATGGTTTTGATATTTTTTAATCTGTCTCTTAAAGAAAAAATACTGAAATACAAAAAAAGTTTCAACAGTGAAAATATATTTGAATGATTGTATATATATGTCTTTATAAGGTTTTTATTTTATAAAAATAATGTTATTTTATAGTCCATAGGGTCAAGACCTTTTTAAAAATACTTTTATGTATATCTTTATGAAGTTTTGTATAAAATATTTGTTTTAAATACTAAAATGTTGAATTTATAAGGGTACTGTGATATATGTAATAGGGGGTATCAATGTTCAGCGATCTGCAATTAAATTAATTGCAGATAAAAATCCTTATACCGCAATTTTCTTCTGCAATTGTTTCTGCTAATAATTGTGTTGTTAGACACTTTACATTTCAATGTTCACCTCTTATCCAACATATTTCTACTCAATTTTCATAACCACATCTTGGAAAAATTTCTGTAATAACACAATTTTGCACAACTTTCTGCCATAACCACATCTTGTACTACTCTCTGGATATGCCTTCTACCTTGCTGTGCACTCCCATTCTCATCCCATCCTTTTCATTCTATCCTCTCAGAATTTCTCACCATTTCATCTATTTGATTCTGCTCCTCTTCATCTCACTCTCTCATATGCTTGTTTCTGCTCCTTTTCATCTCACTATCTCATCTGCTTGTTTCTGCTCCTTTTCATCTTTAATTATCTTAACATGCCTTGTCATCATAGATATTCTCAAAGGCAGCCATCAATCAGCTGTTCTTCAAATCCCACTACTTCCTCTTTCTCCTTCTCTTCTGATAAATCCAAAACCATTCAACTAAAAAAAGATGATCATCTCATTCATATCAACTGGCTAAAAACTAAATCTAACTATTATTCTTGTTTTGCTACTGAGTATGCAACTAAAGTAGGACAGCCTCACGCATCAAAAGTAAATTATCCTCTAATGGCCAACAAATTATGGAATAAGACTAAGGGAAGGATAGATCTCTTACCAAAACAGATGTCTGAAAACTTCAAGAATTATCAAGCCAAGTACAAGAAGGCAAAGAGTCTTTCATCTTCTACTGGTTTTGGTATTACTGACCTCAATATTAGAAAGGGCATCAAATCCATAGACGATAAACTTGATTCTTTAAACTTACTGTATAGAGATGGATGCTATTTTTGGAGAGTGAGCTGATGTTAATCCTGCAAACATGTTGGATGGAGAAGAACCTATCTCTAAACATGATGTCAAAACAAATCTTTTCCCGTCCTCTTCCTCCACTTAAGCCTCCCCTGTTTTAAATTCAACAAATATAGATATCCTTTACACAGATGCTTATGTTGATATTAACCAACACAATCTATCTCAGGTATGTTTTTTCTTCTTCTATATTACCAATTATTTTTTTTATTTACTTATCTTTTCTTATTTCTAAAAATGATGACAATCAAACCCAGGAATCACAATCATCTGAGTGTGCAGCTAGCAACAATGATGAGGAGGACATTAATGTACCAACTACATCCAACAAAAAGTGAAGGTCTTCAACTAGTCTAAATTTCCACTCCCAAAGAAGAAAAAAAGTGATACTTCATCACAAACCCCTTTTTCTTCTATGGAACAATTTTCAGAGAAACATGATGCTGGTAAGTGATACCAAACCTCTTAATACTTTACTCTGCTTTTTTCTACTTTATGAAACTATTTTTAATCACTCTAGAACAAGTTAAAATTGCTAAAGAGACTCTAGAATTTTAAAATAAAAAATACAAGCTCTCTTAAAGGAGGGATGACAGAGCATATGATTTTAAGAGAGCAAGTACAAGCTTTCTTTACGGAAAGATGATTGGGCCCAAGACTTGGAGGAGAAGAATTTTGAGTTAACTCTAAGTATTGAAAAATCAAAAGAAGAGGAAAAACACTTGAGCATAAAAACTCAATAGAACAGATGAAGTATAAGCATCATCTCAAAGAAAATTTTAAAAAGAATGAATTCTTGATAGAATGTGTTAAAGCCAATTAAACTGTTGATAAAATTGAGCGTTTGATGAAATTTTTTGATAACTAGTTTGTTTTAGTTCCTTCACACTTCAACTGTTCGTATTTATTTGTACATAAAATTTTACAAAAATTTCCTGTATTTTTGTACTCTCTCCATCTTTAGTTGAATTTTTGTATTTTAATGTTAAAAATTCTTTTTTAAATAAAGTTTTCAAGTCTCATTTGAAAATTAGCCAATCCCCCCCTGATTTTTTTGAAGTAAGGGCTGGTTATCACCAAAATTCTTTCAAGTTAAGAATTTTGAATGTCTTATGAAAATTTGGAAAATCTCCCCTCTTCTTGTAGTTAGGGAGGGGTATCACCAAAATTTAAAGACAAATTTTGTAAATCTGATATGAAAATATTGCAATACCCCCCCTGCTTTTTATTAAAGCAAGGGGTGGCTATCACCAAAATTTTTACAGGTCTTCAATTTTGAATGTCAGATTTGAAAATTTGGCAATACCCCCCTACATTTTATTGAAGCAAGGGGTCCCTATCACCTAAACTTTTACAAGTCTTCAATTTTGAATGTCAGATTTGAAAATTTTGCAATACCCTTCTTTGAATTTTATTGAAGTAAGGGTTGGGAGTCATCAAAATATATTATAATTACATAAAATAATATATAAACAACTAATATATATCAATTCCCCTAGTTTTAAAGTAATGAAAATTCCTCTAGACAAAATTGAGATCAAATCTAGAAACATAAGTTTGGGACTTTCCACAGGTATAGGGTAGAGGAACTCCATGAAACAAATAAATGTTGTCATGATTACCGTTTATACAACACAAGGTTGTTGGCCCATTACTTTAGTTGAGGAAATTGAAATAAAAGATATATTTATTTAAAATTTATGAAAAAATATTAAATTTTTGTTGACACCACAAATCCCCTTACTTTTTGGATATAGATAAAGTTTTTTAAAATCTATTAACTTTACCTTTTTCTTTTACATTTTTATTCTTTGAATCAACTTTTGACTAATTTGAAAAGAACATCCAAAATGAGTAAACTCATGACAAGATTCTAAACCAGGTGGATCTTTGGTTGTTTGGTGATGATCCTGAGAAGAGTTCCGAATTGTTTTGATCATGCCATTTCCCAAACCAAAATCAATGATGCACTTGTGGTCTGGAAAATATAAAACATGTCATTTGATTTTAGCTGGAGATGGTATTGGAAGGCCTGTTATTGGATTAATATATGAGAATACTCCAAAAGTAAGAAAATTGGTGTCATTCCTATTGATATGAATCTTATTGTGGAATCTTGAATGAGTAATAATAAAATTTGAAAATAAAAGATATTTGTTGCTAATTTCTTCTCATTTGGGCTCACTCAAATTTGGTATTCATAATTTTGTAGCAACTTCATGATTATTTTGGAATGCTTTATTGCAGAGTTCTATAAGACAAAGAGCCAGAAAAGGATTAAAAGATGGTAAGGTGTCCCATAAGCAGAAATATTCATCTTTTTTGGCTTTAGATAAATTTTTAAGTAAAGAATAGATGCCTATGGAAATAAAATGAGTGAGATAATTTTAAGAATGGAAATATATTATTAGACATACCAAGAGAATAGCCTTTAATAAATCATGGTCTTCAACCAAATACAATCATAATACCACCCAACAAATTTACATTACTTATTGGTAAGCAAACCAAAGCCATTTGATATAGAGTTATGATAAGATTGGATAGTTGATTAAAAGATTCATCTTTTGAACCATTAAAAGAATGATTTTCATTAATAAATTGAGGTTTAAAAGAATTACTGATAACGGCTTTGACTTCATTGTCTCCTTATTCAGTTAAGTACTTTAAATCTTCTGGTACCTCTTTTGGATAAGATTTTTTTTGATCCACTTTAGTTTTATAGTACACAATATTTAATATATGGCCAAATAAGTAATTAAAATAATTTTTTTTAATTTTCTTTTATTCTGCTGACTTCAATCATCATTATTTTTTTTGATATTTTGGATGATGATTGAAATGAAGTTAAATTTTGAAAATGATGAAAACAATGATAAAGAGGATGTTGATAGAGAAGTAAGAGGTGATTCTGACAAAATAGACATTTTTTTCTCTGAACAAAAAAAATTTGTGTCAAAAACCAAAAAAATAAATTGGAAAAAAAAATAAAACTCACCAAATTTAGTTTTTTTATTTAACCTTTAAGTATCTTCAGCTAAAAGGACAGTTGATTCAAATAAACCTAACCCTAATTCTGCCTATACTTTTCAAGTTTTCACAAAAACTTTAGCAGTGGTGATGAGAAGTCCAAAAAGAGGGAGAAAAAAGCCTATATAATAATCAGATATGAGCTTTAGAATCCTTATCCTTTAATTATGCAATAAAAACGTGTAATAAGATAAGTGAAATTTGGAAAAAAAGGCTCATGTTCAAAGGTCAAAATCTCAGCAACCACTGAACCTAATTCAAACCTTTTTGTGGGAGATGAGAGATAGGCTTTATTAGAATCTTATGTTAAAGAACCTGTGAAATAAATAAACCTAACCCTAATTTGTTAAATAAAAAATGAAATAAAAATTTAAATTGGGGAAAAAAAAGCTTAATCTTAACGGTCAATATCTCAGAAACAACTGAAAAAAATTCAAATATGTTTGAGGGAAATGAAAGGTAGCCTTCAGGTAAATTTTCAGTAAAAAGAGAATTGTATTCAAATAAACCTAACCCTAATTCTGTGTCTGGTTTTACAAAATTTAAAAAAACTTGAAAAGTGGTAATTGAAATGAGAACAGAAAAAGTTTAATAAGTTCACTGTTATCCAGATAAGAGTCATACATATATTTAAGTATGAAATTTTAATAGAAGGAATGAGATATCATATAGGCATAAAAAAAAGGAGATGAAACTTACCTTGATTGAAAATTAGGAAAAAAAGAGTGAGAAAGCTTGATGTTGGAATTGTGGGACAATTGAATATGGAGTTAGGAAATGCATAAAGAATGTGCAATGTATGTGTTTTAATGAAATGGAGCCCAAAAAAAAGTGAAATAGGGGAAAGGGGGGATAATGACCATGCCAAGGAGGGATGAAGAGTAGGGTGATAGAGCTAAAAAAGAATGTAAAGAGGGAGAGAAAAAAAAGGTTAATTTTACCATTGAAATCAAAAAATAACCACTTAAAAAAATTTTACATACAAAAAAAAACAGAAAAAAAAAAATTATAATTAGTAATCAAAAAATCAAAAAAAAAAGAATAAAATGACTTACCTGGAGAGATGAGATGACAAAAGAAATGAAACCAAATTGTTTGAGGGATGTTGTAGGAGAAGAGGAAAAGGATATGAGGGATGAATGAAAAAAAGAAACTGTGAAAAAATATGAAATTTTAGAAAATATGCAATGTCATGTTGAGCTGGTGAAAGAAAACCAATGAGCCATCCAAAAAAGAGATATTCTCCATAAATTCCAAAAAAAAAAATGAATATGCAACAAACAAAAATACCAAGCCAAGTGAATTAAGTATACAAAGTCAAGATTTGGAGAGTATGAAAACAAAAAATTAAAAGGGCTGTGTGCAAAAATGGTTGAGTGTGACTGGCATTATGACAGAGCATATGCCGGTTGAATGAATGTTTGGTGATTCAAGGGATGGGAGAGCTGGTGCTGGCTCAGGATTCTCTTCTTCATAAAGATAATTACACTTATCCTTTAAATCAGCTAGGATATTGTGGAGTATAACTCAAGTCATTATCCAATGATTTGCAGTTTTGATTTCAATTTTTATTTGAAATTGGTATCTGAGTTCCTGGAGACTAGAAAACCTTCCCTTTAAAATCCAAAAAGCATTTTCAATCCGTACTCTTGATTGGGAAAGGTGATAATTAAAGGTGTTTTTGGGGTCATTTTCTAAGGTTGCACCACAGAAAGCAGGTATAACATACTTTCCACTTGCATATTGTGAGTCTGCAAGGAGGTACTGAGATTTGTCAAAATATGAGTCTGGGGTTCAAGAAATCCTCATTCTTTGGAAGACAGAAGAGTCGTGACATGATACAGAGTAGTTACTATGAAAAGCAATAAATATTTTATTGACATCCCATATAAGTTGAATTGCAATAGATTATCTAGAAGGAAGATAAAAAGTTAGTTCATGAATGATGAGAAATTGGAGAAGATTTTGAATAAACCTTTTTTTGGGATCAAAATAAATGTTCCCATAATGATCAGGCTTTTTTCTCAATGGTATAGTTGTGCCATCAACAAAACCTAAACAGCCAGGGTAACCTTTGGCTTGAATTAATTGAGAGGATTCAAGTCACTGTTCTGGAGTTGTCCAGGCAAGCGTTTGAGACTTGAGGGAAAGGATAGAAATCATGCAGCGCTTGGTGTATAATATCACCATACCATATCCTATGTTAAATAGATTATCCAAACGTCTTACAGCAGCACCATTTCCATTTGAGCCAAAGGGACATAGTGCAACAGAAAGTTAAATGGCAGGATTACCCTGTTTTTTATGGCAATTTTTATGAAAGATAGGATGTTCAGAGATGAGTTTATAAAGTTTGAAGAAAGAATTGGGAGAAGTTCTAAATAGTTGAGTGAAGTTTAGTTGAGGAATGTTAAGAATGGAGCATAGATCATATCAGGTATCATGATATAGATTTGGCCCCCTGTGCAATGAGGTAACACTTTTTGGAAAGAAAACACAAATATGCTAAAGCATCTTCCAAATCAAAGTCAGAGTTTTAGTAGAGAACTAAAAGTAAAGTGATAGCATTCATAGTGGAGTGAAGTATCTTTCTAGCAGAGAGGTGCTTCATTGTTGTCGTTAGTATAGGCTGTTGGTGTAGACAATCCTATAGTACTAGCTATAGGCCTTGACCAAGGGAGTTGGAGAAAACCCAGAGAGAAAATCCCCTGTCCCTTTAGAAAAATAAAGTAAGATTTACCTACTACAGTAAATTGGTTCCTGTTTTATAAAGCCCCTTTTCCAAAACACTTGACTGCCTGATCAGCCAAGAAAGTCGTCTCCAAACAGACTACCAAACCAAAGAACTGAAATGTAGACCAATGTCCACACCAGAGAAAGCAATTATACTTGATGTAGGTTTAAAATCCACACCAGAGGCAGAAATAATACTTGATATAGCTTACAAGACTATAGCGGAGAAACCAGTTGCCAAGTTAAGTTAAATAAAGAACTCACCTTGCAACAAACACAGCCAATTGTGGCCAAAAAACAGTGAAAGCTTAGTGAGGAACGATGATATCACCTCCGGATGGTTGTATGATAATTAAAGTTTCCCTAAACTGTCTTATTCACTATGTACACACACACCACTATCTAAAAGCCCATGCACACAAACAAATTTGGTGTTCTCGAGTGCCAAATTGCATAAAACCCCTCTAGAAATACTTCCCATCCTTCTAGCACTGAGGCGGGTGGTCTTCCAAACTTTGGGAGGCCCGCCTGAGGCCACTGGACTACCCTGAAGCCAGAAAACCACTGAAAACCTCCAAAAATACCCAAAATACTTAGAAAAATCTACTACAACTACTAAACCTTTTAAAACACATAATTAGGCTATAACAACATTGGGACATAAAATTTAGAGAAAAATTAGCTCATTCTAATAGTACTAAGCACTTAACCCTAATACTTAAGGTTAGCCTGTAAAACATGAAAAACAAAATTAAACAGCAATCTTTTTAAATGAAAAATGAAAAATAATCCCTTTAATACTTCAAATCTTAAAAATTTCAACAAGACATAAAATATAGAGAAAAACCAGGGCTATTTAATGGTTGTACTCACATCCCCATTGTCCCAATATTTGCTGAATAAATAAAGAAAAACACCCAATTATTAAACAATGCAATTTAAGCCATATTAAAACAAGGCCAAATAGACCAACAAAGGGCTCTACCAATGCTGGAAGACCACATCCTACCTCAAATCGAGAATGTCTGAATTCTCCTTCATCACAACCACCATGTTCAGCTTTCTTTCCAAATCTGCTACTGACATGGGTCCTTGCCACAACTGCATTCGCAACAATTTCATCTGTACCATCACACCACCGGCTCATCCCTAAAGAACCTCCTGATATGCCTGTCACTCTGGGAAGAAGACTTGTTTCAGACCTGTTCCATTGTCCTCTTCAACATCTTCTCCTCCTCCTCAACCTGATCCACCTTTTGCCAGCACCAAAAGATCCAGACCATCCATCCTGATCCCCAGACTGGTCAACAAATTACACCCTTCAAAAAAGATTGTCAACCCCGCTACAACCACTAGCTCTACAATCCCTGGTCCTTCTGGTGGTAAGCCCAATACTTCTTCATACTGAAATTCAATCTGACAAATTTCCAGTTCATTTCCATCCTGAGAGTGATTATGACATTGTGGGAACCATTGAAGCATCCCCACCTAATCCATTGCCCACCAACAAAAACAAATTCAAACAACATTCTTCTCAAAAGAAGCATCTCCTTCTAAATTACTTCCAATGCATTCCTGCCAGGAATCCACAGGACCTTGAGAAAAGGAAGAACCTCATTCATCAGTTCAAAGCCAATGCTGAACATTTTGTTACATCTCTTGATTATTTTCTGTAATTGCTTCTTGACTGAAAATCTTGATTTAGAAATAAAGAAAATAAAATATTTTCCTCAGTTTAAAGTCTTGGTTGACTAATCCTTAGTTTTAAGTCTTGGGGGACTAACAGCCCTCATTTTATAGTCTTGGGGGACTCAAAAAACCCTCAGTTTATAGTCTGAAGGGACTCCAAAACCTTAATCAAAAAGAAAGAACCAGAGATCAAAACATTAAAGACCAAAGAAACAAACTAACATTCTGGGGTAACTTTTCTACAGAGCAGCCAGCTCATCAGTTACCCCCACACTTGCCTTAACTAAATTCAGAGACTCCCCCTTTGGATGCCCTCTTCCAGAAAAACACCAACATCACATTATAAGTTTATAGTCCTGAATGACTCAACCATCAACCCCTCCTCAGTTTATAGTCTTGGGGGACTATACCATTTTTCAGTTTAAAGTCTTGATGAACTGACCACAGTGTTCAGTTTAAAGTCTTAACGGACTACCCCAGTGTTCAGTTTAAAGTCTTGACAGACTAACCCAGTGTTCAGTTTAAAGTCTTGACGGACTGACCCTGTGTTCAGTTTAAAGTCTTGATGGACTTTAATACATTTTACATACAAGGGAAGAGCCAGCTCATGCACAATTCTCTGCAGCCCACCTTCTGAACTTCCACTCTCTTCATCATCTACCATCACAGATAAAATTTTCTTTCATCTCTTTTCTTTTATTTTTGTTCCTTCACAGATCATGGCTAAATCTCCGGATATTGACCCATTGGACCTTCCTTGCTTCACTGCCCCAAAAGACTTTGCTTGTAAAAAGTTTATCCACTTGTGCAGGCCTTGTACTTTCACTCTTCTTACTCCTCAGGCCAAATTCTATAACAGAGCCTGTGATTCTTGAAACTCTAAAAAGAAAAGATTTGACAGAGACCCCAGCTATCTAATACCTGCACCTTCACCTTCCCATAAATATATTTCTAGATCTCCTACCAGGTCACCAGAACTTGGACCTGCTTCCTCTTCTTTATCTTCCACTCCTTCCAGAAGATCACACTGTTCTATTCCGAAAACACTCCCTAAAAGGCCTACTCTCTCTTCTCAAGAATCTGCTTTTAGCTGAGATAATTTAGCCAAAACAGCTTCAAAATCAGCTCCCAGGCTGCTAGACCGTGTCCCGGCAGCGTGCCCCTCTTTCCAGAAAGCAAAATCAGGCTCAAAACTCCCAAATTCAGCCAGATAACAGCCAAAATAAACCATTAAACACCAGCTACTCTACAAAACAATCTCCTAGTGCTCTCAGAGAAATGCTTACACACACAAATGCTTCCTCAGACAACCCCAAAAAATTCAACATCTCTAGAAGGCCTGCCAGAGGACCTCCTGAAAACACCAGAGCACGCAACACTGCTCCCATACAAAAATCTTCTGTTCCACCAAGAAGAACTAACTACACCTCTCCTCTGGCTGCCAATTATTCCTCTGATAGTTCCCTATCTTCTAGATCTTCATCCAGCAGATCCCAATCAGCTTCCAGGCCACCTTCACCCGGTCCTTCCTTCAACTACCCTGGTACCCCACCACGAGTGTACAACCCAACTGAGCCAAGCAATAATAATATCCACAACAACAACATCAGCCCTGCATCTCCAACAAACCCACAGAAATGCCCTCCTTCTAGTCCATCTTCCCAACACCATTTAGAGAATTATCATGAGAATCCATACCTATATCTGGTTGATCCTCCTTCAAAATCCATTCAACATTTTTCAACAGTCCAGATTCCAGCCGCATACAAATTGGATGAGCTTCCAATCTGTAATTACTAAATTAATAAATCCAATTTATTTAACAGAGAATAATTACTGATCCAATTCTTCTGTTTATTTGGAACCCCGCCTCTTGAAACTACAATTGGAATTTTAAAACCTCTAGAAACTACCTTAACTCCAGATTATGCCAACATGAATCAACACCTAAGCATGATGTGTTCAAAAATGCTTAAAGCTTTTTCTCTCCACGGTCCATTGAATGAGTTTGAAAAAAATCTGAGAAAACAGCTCCTTGATGACCACTGGAAGATTTCTAGAATAATCAAGCGCACCTTCCAACACTCTATCCCTGCTTCTTTGACTTCTTCACAAAATTTACCTTCTACTCTGGTCCCTTACCATTACAACCCTTATATGCTTTCCAGCTGCCTACATCACAAAGAACACAGTTCTTCCTTCAATCCTAACAAAAAGCAGAAACACCACCATAATCTGGACCAACTGCCCGAGGCTTCTTCTTCCAGACATTAAAATAAGAAAAGAAATTAATAATTCACTAACTAGAAAGAACAATAATAATTAAAAGATAAATAAAAAAAATTGTTTATTTTTATTTTATTTAATTTTAATTTTAATTTTAATTTTAATTTTAATTTTAATTTTAATTTTAATTTTAATTTTAATTTTAATTTTAATTTTAATTTTAATTTTTACTTTTATTTTTATTTTTGTTTTTATTTTTATTTTTATTTTTATTTTTATTTTTATTTTTATTTTTATTTTTATTTTTATTTTTATTTTTATTTTTATTTTTATTTTTATTTTTATTTTTATTTTTATTTTTATTTTTATTTTTATTTTTATTTTTATTTTTATTTTTATTTTTATTTTTATTTTTATTTTTATTTTTATTTTTATTTTTATTTTTATTTTTATTTTTATTTTTATTTTTATTTTTATTTTTATTTTTATTTTTATTTTTATTTTTATTTTTATTTTTATTTTTATTTTTATTTTTATTTTTATTTTTATTTTTATTTTTATTTTTATTTTTATTTTTATTTTTATTTTTATTTTTATTTTTATTTTTATTTTTATTTTTATTTTTATTTTTATTTTTATTTTTATTTTTATTTTTATTTTTATTTTTATTTTTATTTTTATTTTTATTTTTATTTTTATTTTAAAGTACTAACATACTAAAAAAAAACTTGAAAATAAATAAACAAAATTAATCAAAAATATGAGAGCTAAAAAATTAAAATGAAATAAATAATAATAATAAGATGAGATAAATAATAGTTACAAATGGTATCCCCCAGCAAATTGATGAGCTGATCCCCTGATACCTTACCCACATCCAAGTGCACCTTGATGTGGATACACCTTTAAATAATTTTTAAATGAATTGAGATAAAATAAATTAAGAAAAATAATATAAATAAAGAAAATATGAAATAAATTGAAATCAAAGAAAATAATAAAAAAAAGAAAATAGCATTGCCCAGAAAATTGATGAGACTTTCGTCACCCATGCTTTCCCACATCCAGGTGAACCTGATGTGGTGACACCATATAATATAATTTTGTGATTTTTCCCTTTTTATATACTAATAACCTCCATAAAAAACTAAAAGAAAAAAAAGAGAAAAAAAAGAAAATAATCTAAAACTACCATCAAACACAATCATAGACACAAAGTTCAAGAAAAGAAAAGAAAAAGGCAAAGTCCAGTCTAAGGAAATGATCACTGGGTGGGCTCCCTCTAATAAGTAAAAATGATGGGAGACCACCAGTGATCCACCACCAATCCAAATACACCAAAGAAGCCAGTCACAAGCCAGTAAGCCAGTTTAAAGTCATAGTGGAATTGAAACCTGCATAAAAAAATTAGAACTAGGGTTCCACTAGGACAATCAAAAACTTGAAACAGACATTATGGGGTAACTGTTCTACAGAGCAGCCAGCTCATCAGTTACCCCCACACTTTCCAAAATAAAATGTAGAAGCCCCCCCCCTGGGTACCTTCTAACAAAAACACAACATCCAACACCATAAACCAAAACCAAAACCAATAAGCGTGAAGAGTCTGGCACTTGAAGACCAAAAGAATTTCCAGTTTAAAGTCATAGAGGACTAAAACTTGTGAAGAAAAAGCAATGCTAGGATTCAACCAAATTAAGAGAATGAGTTAGAAACAGACAATCTGGGGTAACTTTTGATAGAGCAGCCATTCCATCAGTTAGCCCCACACTTTTCAAAATAAATTCTAGAAGCCCCAACCATGGGTACCTTCTAACAAAAAAAAGTTTCCAACAAAACAGATGTGCAGCATCACCAAAATCCAAAATTAAAGAATGGTCCATAGTTTTTCCTCATTGCAGATTCAATATTCTTCACTTCTAGTGCCTCTTGGGTAAAATCTCTTCACCTGATCACAAGCCACTCTCTTCCTTAAGACTGCTCCATCTAACTCCTACAAAACATAAGAACCTCCAGACATCTGAGATCTGACTCTGTAAGGTCCATTCCATCTTTCTGAAAAAATTTTTCCCCACTGACTCTCCAAACTTCTATTATACACAGAAACCAAAAAACCAGGTTTCAAGGGATTCCTGAGTCTATGAGCTAACTTCTTGTCCTAGTATATTACTGATATATTTCGTATATTCTTCATTATAGAGTATGGCTTCTCTTGACATTCCTCGCTACATTCCAACTGTTCCATCCTGGCACAGAGCAAATCTTCTGTTGAGCACACATCATCCCAATCAATTACAAGATAAGAGACAGCTTCCAAATCCACTGGTAGAACAGCTTTCTGCCCAAAAATAAATTCATAAGTGGAATAGCCAGTTGTCCTTTTCACAGTGGCCCTATCAGCAAATAACATTAAGCGTAAATAATGCCCTCATTTTTCAGAACTATCTCCACACATCTTCACCAAAGCATTTTTGATAGCTTTATGGCCTCTTTCAACCATGCCTTCAGTTTAAGGATAATAAGGTGTAGCCACTCTTACTTTAGAACCCAAACTTGCCACAGCTTCTTTAAATTCTGCTCCAAACCCTGGCCCACCATGAACAGTCACCAAATTCATCAACCCGTACCTAAACACCCATTCCTTCTTTATAAATTCTACCACATTTTTGGCAGTCAAGTTAACCAGAGGCACCACCTCAAACCAACCAGACAAGTCATCCCCAGAAAAAATAAAGTATTTATACCTGCCCTCTTTGATATGGAAAGCATCCAGAATAACTCTTCCAAACAAAGTTGACTCTCCAGTAGCACAGCCAACCTCTTTAGGTTTCAAGTGACTTTTTCTTTGACATTCTTCACAAGATTGAACCCAACCCTGCACAGCCAACTTCATACCTGGCCACCAAAATCTATCTGCTACTCTTCTATAAGTCTCCCCAAAGCCTCTATGACCAAGGTCTCATGAAAAGACTTCAACACCAACTCTTGACTCTTCTTCTGAGTCACCACTACTTGAGGATTTGGATGCCTCCTCCTCATCAACCCCCTTCCTGACACATAGAAGCCAGGACTCTTCTTCTTGATTTCTACCCAAGTATCATCATCACAAATATCTGGCCTCTCCAATCTTAACATATATTTAACCATAATAAAATAAAACCCAGTCTGACCCCAGGTCTTATCTTCAAAATACAACAAAACAAAATCCAAATATACAACCCTGTCATCAAAATCTCCATTGTACACATGAGCAACTCAACCAGCCCATACAGGGCACCAATCCCTAAACTTTGGTACATCCTTTTCCTTCCACTGAATCTTAAGAGAATTCAGTTCACCAACAAAAACACCATTATTTAATTTTGAGCTATCCCAAACAACAGCCCCATCTTAATCAACAAAAAATCCTTATCACCAGAATCAATATCAGAACCAGCCAGTTTAACCTCTTGGTGGAGGAGAGAACAATCCAGCAGTTTAGCCTCATGGGGGAGGAAAGAATGATCATCCAGTTTAGCCTCATGGGGGATTAGAGAAAAATATTCAGCACCCTTTTTGCTAGTTCTAACTACTGGGACATCTTCATCAAATTCTCAAAAGTCTGAATCTTCATCTGTGGGTGGTCTCCTTGATAATCCATCTGGCATTGTAAAAGTTTTTCCAGGTTTGTGTACCAGGTCAAAAGAAAAATTCTGGATAAATGCCACCCACCTAGTCATTGGAGCATTTGGTAGACTTGGTGTGTTGAAAATTTGAACCAGAGATTTTGCATCCACCTGAAGCTCAAAATGCTGCCCCCACAAAACAGTTTGCAGCTTCTTCAAAATTTTTGCTAAACCACACAATTCCAACTTAGGTTGAGAATATCTAGATTAAACCTCATTAAACCCCGTGGACTCATACCTTACTAGCCTGACCCTCCCAGTATTATCTTCTTGAGACAACACAGCACCAGCAGCAATATAACTTGAGTCCACTACCAGATAAAGTTTTCTGGCACCAACTCCATAATCCAACTTATGAAGAATAATATCTTCACCTACCACCTTCTTCAACTTCTGAAAGGCCTCTTCACACTCTTCAGACCATTCCCACTCCACATCTTTACTGGTCAACCTTCTTAAAGGTGAATCCAAAAAAGAAAAATCTTTAATAAAAATCCAGACGTTGTGGTAGCCTAAAGTTTAGTACAGCACCTAAATATGTAAATGGAGTTATTACGGCGTGCAAGATTGGCGTTATTATTTTTTATAAAAGGGTTTTATTTAATTTATTGGAGTTTAAAATATGAAGAAATTGGTCACGAGAGAATGCCTACACAAATACAATTTATTTTACAGAGAAAACTTATTTTTACGGTCTAAAAAATTTATAAGTATTAATTCGAGTCACTCAAGAACCTTGGGAAATTTTCCCAGAATTTTTACTATTTTTCTTATATTTTTAAATGAATTTTAAAGTTTTATAGAAATATTTACGTTTTCAAAAATTACTTAACTTTGATGAATTTTCACGGGGTAATTAGAGCTGCGCAGACTACGAAAATTAGTTTGGTATGTAAAGGGGAAGTAGCTCTATTATGTGTAATTTTTCTAGATTTTTTATTATGGTTTTAAGGTTCTAAATTGAGTCCGGAAGTCCGGACAGACTCCGTTTTGACTCCGTACGGACTCCGTACGGACTCCGCTTTGACTCCGTACGGACTCCGTACGGGCTCCGGATTGACTCTGGAAGAGCTCTGGAGGGGAAAACTTAGGCACGTGACTAGGAATACTTAAGCGCTTCTCAAACTCGAAATTGAGAGGGGGGGACACATCATACAGCTTAATCTTTAACCACCACAGTCTCATTTTTTATTACTCAACAAATTAAATAAATTTGTAATACCCTTATAACTTTATATTTTATATATAACATTTTAGAAATACTACTCAACAATTAAAATAACACTTCATACAGGGTATCTTTAGAAAGGTCTTCATCTCTGGGACTTGATTATTGCTGTCTCATAAAAATTCAAAATATTATAAAAACATAAAAGTCAATCTTTTCAGATCTTTCACTGGTACACCTTAATTGTTGTTATCAGTATTTCTTTATCAACAGCCACTTTCTTTAAATCTCAATAAGCGTTAATTATTTTAGAGTTTCATTATTTTTATCAATCAGATCCAAGTAGATTGGTTAGCTTAGTGATTTAGAATTCCCATTTTGTTATTTTATTGGAAGGACGGGGTTTTCAGCTAAATCCACATATCTCCTCCGGATTCTGCTTACAGCAAGGCGACTGTAAGAGTTTACCTTACCATAGTTGGCGCCCAACGTGGGGTTCGATTTCTCTAGCTTTCTTTAAAGACTTACTTGGATCAAGAACGTTATTAGCCTGCAAGAGGCTTATTTTCTGGAACTCTAATTGGATTTTGTTATTGGCCTGCAAGAGGCTTGTTATTTTATCGATTGTTAACACTTTTCATTACTTATTGGGATGTCTTCTTCTGTTGTTGCTTCTGGATCTTCTAACCTTCTTACTCCCTCAGTTAGAATTGTTTCTTGGGATGGCCCAAAGTTTGATGGGGAGGAGGTTAAATGGTTCATTAGCAGGTATGAAGCTGCTGCTGCTGTTGATGGTGCTTCTCATGTGGATATGGTGAAGCAAGTTAGGTTTTTTATTGCTGATAGGGAGGTGGAAAAAGAGGTTATTGCTATGCAGGCATTTAAGGACAAGGATTGGGTTAAGCTTTCTAAAGCTATGGTTGATAGATGGGGTGTTAGGTTTACTATGATGGACCTCAATAAAATTGTTGGAGACTGGCAAGCAAAAGGTGGAGTTTCTTCTATGGCTGACTTCAAAAAGCTCTGTGTTCAGTTTGATGAAGTGGTGGAATATCTCATACTGGTGGACGAGTTAGTGCATGAGAACCAAGCAAAAGATTTGTTTTGGTCAGCATGCAGTAGGGATATTCGTATGGACGTCTTGAAGGATCTTTCAAGAAAAGATTTGATGAAGGAACTGCCTAATGGTGAGCAGAAACTGCCGGCTCTGGAGGTTATCAAAGAGAACATTCAGGCCCATCTCAAGTTATTGGCGTTGGACAAATATCAAGAGTCTTGCACTCAATATGTTAGCAAGGTTAGCGAAGTTTTGGCCGAAAATAACGATATTATGGTCAAAGCCCAGGAGGCCAAGAAGGCTCAAATGGGATTACCAGCTGCTAAAGTTGAGGGCAATGTAGATAATAAGATGGTCGATCATTTGGCCGATTTAACTAAACAATTAAAAATATTTGTTCAAGAAACCCAGAAGGCCAATAAGGCCCCAATCGCTTCTTCGTCGACGTCAACTTCTTATCAGTCTAGAGGTTATGAACGTCGAAATTATAATGGCAATAACAACGGTAACCGCTTCCCAGGCAATGGGAGAAATGGTGGGAATGGTGGTAATGGATATAGAGGTGGCTACGATGAGCCAAAGGTGTGCTCCTATTGTAATAGGAGGGGTCATAGAGCAACAGTTTGTTTTGCTCTTGATAAGGATATGGATGCTGGGCGAGTTTTATTTGATGGTAAAGTTTATAAATTTCCCGATGGTTCGTTCATCAAGCCCAGTGATGGACAGTCTCCTTCTGATTTGGTCAGAAGAAGTTTAACGGCTGAAAGGAGAGCCAGATTTGAAGAGGTGACGGATGAAGATGTTAATGCCAAGAGTGGCAAAAATGGTAATGGTAATGGTGGTAAAGCTGACAAGGGCAAGGAGAAAGAGGTCAGTAAAGCCACATTTTCTACTTCTTTTGGTGGTTTAGAGCTGGCGACGGTTGCCCAGGTGGAGGGTAGCTGTATGGCTGGCGAATATGATGTTAATGCTGCTAGAAGAGCAGCCGCTACTAAGGCGAAAAGTAGCATTCAGAGCCAATTGAGGGCTAATCCTGGCAAGGCCAATAACAAAGTGAACCCTTACTCTAAGGACAAGATTTCTAGTGCTCAAACTGCCGTCAACAAATTGAACCCTTACTCTAAGGACGAATTATATAAAATGCAGAAGGGGATTGCTGATATGGGGCCCCCTAGTTATGGCAAGTTTGATTTAAATGGTGAGCCTATGCCAGAGGATGATTCGGATTCTGAGGAGGACGTACCGTTGGCGTCTCTACCCAGACCAAGTTTTAGTGGTCCCATCCCAATGGAGGGTGTAAGAAGGACTAGCGATGGATCAGGATTAGTGCAAGAAGCTGGTGACAGAGTTAGGGTTATAGGAAGTGAAGATGTTATAATGGGGGGTGAAGATGGCTCGGTTGGACCTCAAGAGGTACCCAGGGCCAAGGTTGTTAAATCAAAGGTCCAGTATGAGCGGCCAGTAGTTTCTGGTCAAGCTAATGCGATGGACGCAGTTTTGAATAGGGTGAATCAACTTCAGATTCCCTTATCTTTGGGGGAGTTATTTACGATTAGTCCGGCGCTTGCTGAAAAGCAAAAGAAGCATTTGACGAGGCGTCGGGTTTCCACTGGAGAGGTGGAATATATTTGTGAAAATGCTGAAAAGTTTGGGGAAGATGTAGATACACATTTTTCGGCTCCCCTGGGTTACCTGGTGGTAACTCTAAATGGTAAAGAAGTAAAGGCCTTGGTCGATTCAGGGTCTCAAATTAATTTAATTTCATTGGAGCAAGCAACGAGTATAGGCTTGCCAATTAAAAGTGGAACTGGGGGAAACCTCAGAGGTATTGGAGGGCATGCAACAGAGCTGATGGGTACAGCTGAGCATGTTAGGTTAGACATTGGTGGATCTGTTGGTAAGGTTCACTTTTATGTGGCCAGAGGAGCAGTCAAAACTGTTCTTGGTGGTCCTTTTTTGATGGATTTTGAGGCCAGGATAGGGTATCAAGCTGGCATGGGGATTAGTTTGGAGATCACTGGTGAAGATATGCGGAGGTTACATATGCGGTTAGCGCCTCCTGGAGATGAAGGTTGGGAAACACGGCCAGGGATTACTACTCTGTGCCAGTGTTGTGTTTGCACCAAGAAGCGGCATATAAAACGGACGGCTTCTGGTGAATTATGTTTGTTGGAAAGGGATGAATGCCCTCATTTTTTGGGGTAGCAGGGGCTGATCGCTCAAATGTTGTAATCTCTCCTCATAATGAGATCCCGGATTGCAATAGGTCAGCTCACTTGGAGATAATTCAAGTGGATTCTCAATTATTTTCTGTTAATATTACTTTGGAGTGCAAATATGTTATGGACTTTTCTATATGTTTATTGGATTTACCCGGTTTTTCTATTAAATTTAAAAACGGTGAAAAAGGCAAAATGGGCCAAATTAGGTTGGATAAAAATTGGAAGGGTATGTTTACGGACCTCCAGCAAGAGGGTAAACTGCAAAAATTACATCAAAATCCGATTAAAAATCTTGGTATAATTAAAACACAAAAAAATAATTTATGTGAAAATGTTATTCCGGACCTCCAGCAAGAGGGTAAACTGCAATTATCTCATCAAAATCAAATAAAAAATCTCGGTATAATTAAAACACAAAAAAATAATTTTTGTGAAAATTCAATTCCGGTCCTCCAGCAAGAGGGTAAACTGCCAACTTTCTTTACGGGTGATTTACTGTTGGATAAGGGAAGCAAAGGTGTTGGAAAATCTGTTTATAAATTAGATGAGGGAAAGGAGAAAAGGGTAAAATTTAAAAATGAAATAAAATATTTTTCTAATTTTTCTTATTCTGATTCTGGGGATGAAGAAGATTCATTTGATGAGAGTTTTAATGGCGATGTTTTACCTCAAGTTAATTTAGATGTGGATGCAGCCAAATATAAGAAAGTAGCAAATAAAGTTCGACCTATTAATGAGCCGCTACCTGCTGAATTAAATCCACCTTTGAGAAGACCAAGGTTATCAAGAGATCCTTATGAAAGTCCCTTGGTAAAGAATCCGCCTGAATTTTCTGAGACGTCAAGAATCACTTTTGAGAGACTGGGTGTTGTTAATTTTGGACCTGATGGTTGGTTGTCTGGAGAAGAGAAGAAGTTGTTGTTGGATGTGATGGTCAAGCGAGAGAAGGCCATTGCTTTTGTAGAAGAGGAGAGGGGTGTGTTGAAGCATTCCTATGGGGAGCCTTACAAGATTCCTGTGGTATGTCATGAACCGTGGCAGCAGAAACCGATTCCTATTCCGGCTGCATTGAAAGAAGCTTATATCGAAGTTGTCAGAGAACGGATACGCACTGGACTGTATGAGCAATCAACGTCAAGTTATTCTAGTCCGGTATTTTGTATCAAGAAACCGAATGGCAAGCTTAGAGTTGTTCATGATCTTAGGGAATTAAATAGGGTTACAATAAAGGATGCTGGGATACCACCTAGTGCTGAGGAGTTTGTTGAAGCGTTTTCAGGGAGAGTGTGTTATGGTTTGGGAGATATTATGGGTGGATATGATGAGAGAGAGTTACATCCGGACTCAAGGCCACTCACTACATTCGATACACCACTAGGACGTTTACAGTTAACAAGATTACCTCAAGGAGCAACAAATTCGGTTGCAGTTTATCAAGCTCAGATGGCTTGGATCCTTCAAGATGAAATTCCACAATATGCTGGAATCTTTATAGATGATGGAGGAATTAAGGGACCAACAACCGACTATGATAACCAGGTGTTGGAAGAGAATCCCGGGATACGCAAATTCATTTGGGAGTTTGCAATTACTTTAGAAAGAATCTTGTTTCGAATTGAAGAGGCTGGTTTAACTATTTCAGGTTCAAAATTTTCATGTTGTGTGCCAGCCTTAGAAATATTAGGCCATGTGGTATGTAGAGAGGGTAGGATTATGTCCAAGAAGAAAGTTAACAAAATTCAGTCCTGGCCAAGACCCAAGAATACGACCGAAGTTAGAGGGTTTTTAGGCGTTTGCGTATATGTTAGAATGTTTATCAAGGACTTTTCTTCATTGGCAGCTCCATTGAGATGGTTAACGAGAAAGGATGCAGACTGGGAGTGGGATGAAGAGTGTGAGAAGGCGTTTGTGAAGTTGAAGGAGGTTGTGGGGAAGGATTTAGTCCTGCACAAGTTGGATTATGGAAAAAAAGCTGGCAGAATTTATTTAGCGGTTGATTCAAGTCAGGTTGCAGCTGGGGCGGTTTTGTCTCAGATGGATAAAGCTGGTTACATCAGGCCAGTTAGGTATGAATCTGTAGTATTTACTGAGGTCGAATCAAGATATTCTCAACCAAAATTGGAATTATGTGGTGTGGCGAAAATACTGAAGAAACTTCAGCATATTTTGTGGGGGCAACATTTTGAGTTGCAAGTGGATGCCAAATCGTTAATCCAGATGATTAATTCCCCAAGTTTACCGAACGCACCCATGACGAGATGGGTAGCTTTTATTCAACATTTTTCGTTCGATTTAGTTCATAAGCCTGGCAAAACTTTTACTATGCCAGATGGTTTATCAAGGAGACCACCCACTGAAGAAGATTCAGACTCAGAAGAGTTCGATGAAGATATACCTATTATCAAAGCCAGCACTAAAGGAGCTGAAGACTTTCCATACCTCCCCCATGAGGTTAAACTGGCAGGACTATTGTGTTTAGATTATGGTGTTGATGACCTCCACCAAGAGGATAAACTGGAAAATAGTTTTTATGTTAATAAAGGTGTTGGAAAAGGTGTAGATAAATTCAGCAGAGAGGAGGTAGAAGAAGATGTGGTGTATGTAGAGGAAAATGGATTGGTAGTGTGGGATAGTAGTAAATTAAGGAATGGTGTATATGTTGGAGAATTAGAGAATTTAAATAAAAAGGTGGATAAAGATAAAGAGGTATTTTCAAATACGGTTTTCGAAGGATCCAAAGGTTCAGAAGAAAAACGTCGACATAGCTCGATTAAAGATTTATTTAGGGGTCAACGATTATTGGCTCATTCATGTGCAGGTGATATTGGTGATAGAGAAGTCCCTATTGATGTTATATTAATCGATTTTCAAGATGAAGTCTGGGGTCAGACTGGTTTTTATTTTTTGTTAGTCAAATATTTGTTGACTTTAGAGAGGCCAGAAGATTGTGAAGACGATGAATGGGTGGCTATCAAGAGGAAGTCATCTACATTTTACCTATCTGGTCGACGTTTAATGAGGAGAAAGTATCCAAATCCTCAAGTAGTTATAACTCAACAGAAGGGGCAAGAATTAGTTTTGAAATCACTGCATGAAGATCTCGGGCATAGAGGCGTTGGAGAAACGTTTAGAAGAATTTCTGATCGATTTTGGTGGCCTGGCATGAAGATGGCTGTTAAACAGTGGGTTCAGTCATGCGAAGAATGTCAAAGACGAAGTTATTTAAGGCCAAAAGAACCTGGACGCGCGACCGGTGAATACACGCTCTTTGGAAGAGTTAGTTTAGATGCCGTTCATATAAAAGAGGGACGGTATAAATATTTAATTGTGGCCAGAGATGATTTATCTGGTTGGGTAGAGGTAGCGCCTCTTATTAATTTAACTGCCAAAAATGTGGCAGAAATTTTTTTGAATAATTGGGTATATAGGTATGGGGTGATGAAGTTGGTAACGGTAGATGGAGGTCCTGAATTTGGGACAGAGTTTAAAGAGGCCGTATTGAAAGTTGGATCAAAGGTTAGGGTAGCAACCCCATATTATCCTGAAGCTGAAGGCATGGTTGAAAGAGGGCATCAAGTTATTAAGGATGCTTTAGTTAAAATGTGTGGGACAAGTGCCAAAAAGTGGAGGCACTATTTACCTTTAGTTTTATTTGCTGATCGAATCACTGCCAAAAGGACGACCGGATTTTCACCTTATGAACTTGTTTTTGGACAGAAAGCAGTTTTACCGGTTGATTTAGAAGCTGAATCATATCTTGGAGTTGACTGGGACACGGTCAAAACTACTGAAGAATTATTGTGTGCAAGAATGATGCAGCTAGAAAAGAAAGAAGAATATTTAGAAAAGGCATATTCGCGGATGATGAAGATCCAAAATCAATCAGTTAGATATTGGGATGAGCGGTTGGCACATCGATTAAGGAAACCTTTGAACCCAGGAGATATGGTCCTGGTGTATAATAGGAGTTTGGAAAGTCAGTGGGGAAAGATGTTTGCAGATAGGTGGAATGGACCGTATAAAATCAAGGAGCAAGTTTCCGGCGGTTCATATGTGCTAGAAGAGTTGGATGGGGTAGTATTAAAGAAGAGGGTAGCGGCCAATCAAGTGAAACGGTTCTATCCTAGAGGCACCAGGAGTGCCGAAGGATTCCTCCGCAATGAGGATAAACTATGATATCAATGAAACTTTATGGATTCCTCCGCAATGAGGATAAACTATGACATTTATGAAATTATATGGATAACTCCGAAATGAGGATAAACTACAATTTTAATGACATTTATCAAATTTTATGGATTCCTCCGCAATGAGGATAAACTATGATATTGACAATATTTTATGACGACCTCCGCAACGAGGATAAACTATCTTTTTTTTTATCAAAATACTTTACTATCGTTACACTGTATATGGACAACAAAACTGTGATGAAACTTAACGAAATGCAAGAAGACCTTCTTTGAAATTTTTGAAAACTTAAAATTCTTCAAATATGGGTGAAGATAGTGTTGGAAAATTTTTAAAATTTATTGGAAGAAGTGTTCACAGGGGAGCCTTCTTAATTTAATATTGGCAAGTGTGGGGGTAATTGATGGGCTGGCTGCTCTATACACAATTACCCCATAATGTTCGTTTCCAAAATTTTCCCTGTTTCTAGTTGAATCCTGGCTTTGTCTTTTAATTTTAGGAAGTCCACTAAGACTACAAACTGGAACGAATCAAGAGACAACGTTCTCAACGCTGATTCAAGATTTTTATATTTAATTTTGTTTTTGATTTTTTTTATGATAGATTGTGATTTCTTTTCTTTAATATATATTATGAATTATTGTAAAGGTGATGCTCACTGGTGGTCTCTAATCATTTTTATAAATTGGAGGGAGCCCACCCAGTGATCATCATTATAAAATTTATCTTCTAAAAGACTTTCATTTATTTTCTTTTCTTTGCAATTTCTTAAAAATTGTGTAACCACATCAAGTTGCACTTGGATGTGGGTATGATGTCGAGGGTGCGGCTCATCAAATGGCCGGGGGGCATCTTTTAAAAATTTTTTTTTAGTACTTTTTTATCTTTTTTTTCACATTCATTTATCTTTCTTTAAAATTAAATTTTAACTTTTATTTCAAAACTATCTTTTCTAAAATCTTTTATTTTAAATTAAAAAAAAAAAAAAAAATTAAAATTAAAAAAAAAAAAATAATAATAATAATAATAATAAAAAAAAATAAAATAAAAATAAAATAAAAATTAAATAAATAATAAAAATAAAATAAAAATAAAATAATAAAATAAAATAATAAAATAAAAAAAATAATAAAAATAATAAAAAAAAAAAAATTAAAATTAAAATTAATTAATTAAATCAAAATTATTATTATATTTCTTAGTTTTATTTTTTAGTTTTCATTCTTTTTAGTTTTTTTATTTAGTTTAGACAGGAAACAGGGTCTAGGGGAGCTCAATACCTATGGGATTTTACTTCAAGACATCTGTTAGTCCTCCAAGACTTTAAACTGGCTACTGTTCAAGACGTTCTTTAAGGTTTTTTTTTACACGTATTTTGGAGCTGTTAGTCCTCCAAGACTTTAATTTGGCTACTGCTCAAGACTTTCCGTAAGGTTTTATACGAATTTTGGAGCTGTTAGTCCTCCAAGACTTTAAACTGGCTAATTTTCAAGACTGTCATTAAAGATTTTATATTGGAGCTGTTATTCCTTCAAGACTTTAAACTGAATTTCAAGGATAATCAAGATTTTATGGATATTTTCTGAGACGTATTTCTTTTATATAAATCAAATGTTAGGTCCACCAAGACCTTAAACTGGACTGTTATCAAGCTGTTGGGTCCACCATGACCTTAAACTGGATTTCTTATCGATTAAATGTTTGGTCCACCATGACTTTAAACTGGTAGTTCATTCATTGTTTAGTCCACTATGACTTTAAACTGGAAAATTAATATATGCAGGATAATTCAACATTCATTGGACCACTATGGCCTTATACTGGATTACTTGTCGATCAAATGTTTGGTCCACTATGACATTAAACTGGATTATAAAATTTATTCAATCTTTGGTCAAGCCTAGGCCTTACTTAGGAATATATCAAGATATTTATGCACCTAAACGATCTTTGGTCCACCAAGACCATAAACTGGCAATCGATTATATGTTTGGTCTACCAAGACTTTAAACTGGAATGTCAATCTTGTTTGGATAACTCAACTCAATCTTTTAATTTATCACTGTCCACTAAGACTCTAAACTGGTTATTCAATTATTTCTGGAATTGGGTGCTGAAAGCTTTAGGAGGTTAAAACTTTAGGTGGTGATGATGCTAAAGAAAGCATAATGGTTAATTAGGTGAAATTTGTGGCGCTTTAACATGGTCTAAAGTTAAAATTATTATTGGAAGCCTGGCAAAAGTATTTTATGGGTTCGCTGTATAGCAAAGTTTGAAAATTGTGATGAAGGAATCAGAAGTTAGGATGGTAGTTGTATTTTAGGGAATGATTTTTTTTAGTGCCTCATAGTTAGGCCATTTTTTTTGGTGTGAAGCTTGGAGGACCTTATGGCGAGATCGGAATCATAGAATTTGGCTCAGTGGGGGGCCCTATGAGGTTGGAATCAGGAGTATTCGGCTCATAGGAAGATCCACTCTCTCAATGCTGTGACAAGAAGGAAGACTGGTATATGGGAGTCTGAAGGGATTCAAACCTTGCTCTCAGTAGTGGAATCATCACAAGATTTATATTATTTTATTTTATGTTATATCAAGCCAGAGAAGAAGAAAGAACGTTTTTATTATAAAGATTTAAAAGAAGACCAGCTAAAACAAATTTATCAAATTATTTTATTAGAAAAGATAATTCTTTTGGAATTGCTCAACCACTTATGCAAAGTTATAAGAATGGGGACATTCTCGATTGGAGGGAGGATGTGGTAGCCTAAAGTTTAGTACAGCACCTAAATATGTAAATGGAGTTATTACGGCATGCAAGATTGGCGTTATTATTTTTTATAAAAGGGTTTTATTTAATTTATTGGAGTTTAAAATATGAAGAAATTGGTCACGAGCGAATGCCTACACAAATACAATTTATTTTACGGAGGAAACTTATTTTTACGGTCTAAAAAATTTATAAGTATTAATTCGAGTCACTCAAGAACCTTGGGAAATTTTCCCAGAATTTTTACTATTTTTCTTATATTTTTAAATGAATTTTAAAGTTTTATAGAAATATTTACGTTTTCAAAAATTACTTAACTTTGATGAATTTTCACGGGGTAATTAGAGCTGCGCAGACTACGAAAATTAGTTTGGTATGTAAAGGGGAAGTAGCTCTATTATGTGTAATTTTTCTAGATTTTTTATTATGGTTTTAAGGTTCTAAATTGAGTCCGGAAGTCCGGACAGACTCCGTTTTGACTCCGTACGGACTCCGTACGGACTCCGCTTTGACTCCGTACGGACTCCGTTCCGGCTCCGTACGGACTCCGTACGGGCTCCGGATTGACTCTGGAAGAGCTCTGGAGGGGAAAACTTAGGCACGTGACTAGGAATACTTAAGCGCTTCTCAAACTCGAAATTGAGAGGGGGGGACACATCATACAGCTTAATCTTTAACCACCACAGTCTCATTTTTTATTACTCAACAAATTAAATAAATTTGTAATACCCTTATAACTTTATATTTTATATATAACATTTTAGAAATACTACTCAACAATTAAAATAACACTTCATACAGGGTATCTTTAGAAAGGTCTTCATCTCTGGGACTTGATTATTGCTGTCTCATAAAAATTCAAAATATTATAAAAACATAAAAGTCAATCTTTTCAGATCTTTCACTGGTACACCTTAATTGTTGTTATCAGTATTTCTTTATCAACAGCCACTTTCTTTAAATCGCAATAAGCGTTAATTATTTTAGAGTTTCATTATTTTTATCAATCAGATCCAAGTAGATTGGTTAGCTTAGTGATTTAGAATTCCCATTTTGTTATTTTATTGGA
This sequence comes from Hemileia vastatrix, assembly GCA_030280995.1. NCBI lineage: Eukaryota > Fungi > Basidiomycota > Pucciniomycetes > Pucciniales > Zaghouaniaceae > Hemileia > Hemileia vastatrix. The sequence goes on along the minus strand of JASXTE010000009.1, from coordinate 14,652,517 downwards.
AGGACGGGGTTTTCAGCTAAATCCACATATCTCCTCCGGATTCTGCTTACAGCAAGGCGACTGTAAGAGTTTACCTTACCATAACGTACACACAAAACCCCAAAATCCCTTGACTTCAGTAGTATTTTTAGGCCTTGGTTATGACTAAATTTTATTGACCTTCTTCTTTGCCATAATACTTCCCTCCTTACATAAAAACTGACCCAGAATTTCAAGAGCAGGAACACAACAACAAAAATTTGACCCATAAATGGTCAAACCAGCCTCTTCAATCCTAAACAATACTTTCTCTAGAGTAATTGCATATTCAAAAACAAATCTCCTTATACCAGGCTTCTCCTTCAGCACCACATTTCCATAATCAGTGGAGGGTCCTTTGATTCCACCATCATCAATAGAAATACCAGCATGAGTAGGGACCTCATCCTGTAAAATCCAAGCAATTTCTGCTTGATATACCGCTACTAAATTAGTTGCTCCTTGAGGCAACCAAGTGAGCTGAAATCTTCCCAGAGGAGTCTCAAATGTTTTAAGTAGCCCTGAATCCGTGTGAAGCTCCCTTTCATCATAACCACCTATAATATCACCCAAACCATAACACACCCTTCCAGAAAAAGCTTCCACAAAGTTTTTTATATTTGGCTGAATTCCCGCATCCTTGATAGTGACTCTATTCAAGGCCCTAAGATTATGCACCACCCTCAGCTTCCCATTATGCTTCTTTACACAGAAAAACGGACTTAAGTAACTAGATGTTGATGTTTTGTATAGACCATTCCTGACTATTTCACTATTAATCTCTATAAAATCATCCCTAATAGCAGCTGGAATTGGAATAGGTTTGATTTTCCAAGGTTCATGACAAACCACAGTAATAAAGTAAGGTTCCCCATAAGAGTGTCTCAACAAACCCCTTTCCTCTTCAATGAATGCCACTTCTTTCTCCCTGAGCACAAAAACGTGCAACAACAACTTCTTTTCCTCATCAGATGACCACCCATCAGGACCAAAATTAACAACTTTAAACCTTTCCACAGTCACCTGAGCAGTTTCCACAAAAACAGGAGGATTCTTCACCAGAGGAGTACAGTACGGATCTCTTGACAAAGGAGGTCTCTTCAAAGAAGGATTCAAACCTACACACATAGGCTCATTGACAGGACTAATCTTCTGAGCTACCTTCTTATACTTTGCAGCTCGGCCTTCAACTTGAGGGATTTTCAGGATGTCTTCACCACCAGACCTGGAACAAAAACCAAGGGTTTCCCCATTGCTCACATGTGTGGGCAAGGTAATGATTTTGAAAGGTGTAGAAGAAACCCTAGTGGTGCAAAATTGGGAGGACTTACTTTTAGACCCCAATCTCACCAATCCACAACTTTTCTTCGATTGCACATTTTTATCCCCAATTCTATTTCCAAATTATCAAATCTTGATTCATCTTATGAATCACATCTTCTAAAAGTGTGAAGTTTATCCTCATGCCAGAGGCCCAAAAATAGTTCTTGCTGATCTTCTTTCTTCAAAATTTTGTGCAGTTTAACCTCATGCTGGAGGCCCAAAAATTGATCTTGATGATCTTTACAAAAATAATTCTTTTCTTCTTTCTTGATTATCTTCTGATTTTTTTCTTGATTTTCTTCAGTTATCTTGAAATTTTTATTTTATTTTCTTGAGTCTTCTTCTATCCTACAAAAATTTCCAGGGGTCTCATCAATGCTCAAAGACGTGGCCAAGGTAATGTTTTTGAAAGATGTAGAAGAAACCCTAGTGGTGCACAATTGGGAGGACTCACTTTTAGACCCCAATCTCACAACTCCACTGTCAGTGTATCTAGTATTTATTTATTGTCCTACTACTTATTGATAAATTATTTAGTGATTAAAAACTCAGGGGAAGACTAATAAAATAGTTATACTCAAATAAAACTCACAATACTTGGATTTAAATGTGTGCTAGTGGTGGAAAATAGATGAATATAATATAGTTATAGCTTATATAAAGATAATATCAATTTATAATGGCTTTATAATATATTTCTCAATGCTAATAATTGTTTTGTAATTTTTATTTGAATTTTAGTAAGTGAATGATGTCTAATAACCGTCAAAATCCTCCCTTACTTATACCAAAATCCACTGGAGTGCACAGACTTTCAATCCAGATGATGTCACTGCTATCCTCAGAAATTACAGCACTGTGAGGGCCCATCACCTCCCCATGGCATCTAATTCAAGAATATTCAACACCCAGACCTCCAGTAAGGACCCTCCATCACAATTAATGATAACACAGACCCATACCATAAATAGAAAATCCAGATAAAAGCTGATACCATAAAGAAACAAGTAAAATAACTCATCCAAAGAGAATATAATGAAACCCAAAGCATATAAAGGAAACAAATGAAATTTCCAAGCCGCCAAAAACATCCCCAAGCATCCATATTAACCCAGAAATGACCTCCCAACCCATAAATCCATGAATATCCATCCAAGGAAGCAGATTAAGTTGTCCAGACTGAGTGTATGCACCTGAAATAGATATTTATCCTTCTATAGGCATTGTTAGTCCACTGGATACATCCATATGACCTAAAATAGGCAGAAAAATAAAGGTTATATGCTATTAAGAGGCTAAAACCCACTTATATACCTAAATATACATATAATACTGCATATTTCACTGAATATGAGATTTATGTATACATGTGAGCTTATGTATGTCAATAATGACTTAATATCACTTAAGATAAGTATATTATGACTCCATTAACACCTTAATAAGTATTATTAGGCTATGGATAAGCTATTTAAACTACTATAATATATATAATAGAGTAATAATTATATATATATGTAATATAATCATATATATTATTGTTTTAACCTTATATTTAAGATATAAGCATAATGTACTTAAGGTTATCTTATTTTAAGTATAAGAAATACTCAGTTCTAGGGATATCTAGGCTGAAATTCCCTCACCCAAAAAAAAAACAATAAAAAAAATGTTAAGACATTTTAATTAAAAGTAAGGAGTGAATAGAAATTTTTTTAAATTTTCTAAAATACATATACTTAATAAACAGTATTATTTTAATTTAAATTTTTCAAGAGATTTTTAAGATCAGATATTTCATTTTCGGGAATCCACTGGTCATATTCACTTGATTTATTTTTAAATCTTAAAAGATACTCAACTCCCTTTTCTTTAGTAAGTTGTCTCTTTTTAAGTATCTTTTCAATTTCTACCTTTTCAACTATTTCTTCAGGTTGCTGTTCATGCCTTCCTGATCTTTATGGAAATAGGGAAGTATCATAAGAATGGTATGGTTTTATAAAAGAAATAGGAAATACTTAATGTTTTCTAACATAAGGTGCATATAGAATAACCTCAACCACATTGTTTCCAACCATCTTTTTAACTACAAATGGTCCAATGAATGGATCCTTCAATTTAACATTACCATTTAAATTGAAATGTAGTTTAGAAATAAGGACTTCATCACCCTCTTTGAACATTTGTTCTTTATGGGCTTTATCCCATCTTTCCTTCTCATACTCAAACGCCTTACTTATACATTCTTGAGCATGTTTTCCGATAATTCTTGCATCTGAAGAAAAGATTTAGTACCTGGATGGATATCCAATCTAGGCAATTTATTAAGAGTTTCAGCAGGGGTATTAGGTACATAACCCAACCATAACTCAAATGGCTTTTTGCCAGTGACAGAATGTACTTTACTGTTGTATGCAAATTCTAAACCTGGGATAAGGGTTACCCAATCATGTGAGAATTTGTCATTTTCTTTAAAATTAAGACCAAAAGCACAATATATTCTTATCAAATCTTCTCAAGTTTGTATCATTCTTTCTGCTAGCCATCAGTTTGTGGATGGTGTGCTGTAGAAAGTTTTAATTGACACCCTGAAACATCCATAAGTGATGTCCAGAACTCAGAAGTAAATTTAGGATCTCTGTCAGAAACTATTGCTTTGGGGAAACCTGCTATATTTAACATTTGTGTCCACCATAAAAAAGCTAATTCCTTTGCAGAAACCTCTTTGTGGGTAGGAATAAATTTACACATCTTTGTAAATCTATCCACAATTACCCAGCAGGAGTTATAACTCTTATGCCATGCTTTTGGCAAACCTGTTTCAAAGCCCATGTTAATTATTTCCCATGGAGCTTTTGGTTTCTAAATTTTTTGTAGTAAACCAGCACTTTTGCCTGTTAATCTTTTAGATTTTTTACAAGAATCACATGTCTCAACATATTTTTGAACATCCTCAGACATGTTAATCCACCAAGCTGTGTTTTTTACTCTGGTTAATGTTTTATGGTAGTCAAAATGACCTGCTAACATATCATCATGACATATACTTAAAATTAACTCCTTCATTGAAGGGGAAGTTACAATTAAATTACTTAATTTTTTCTGTAATATAAAAAACCAGCCTCAATGGAAAATTTTCCTTTTTCTAATGCCTCTTTATACTTATTTGGTAATGTTTTTATTAAAACATTCATTTAAGCATTAGATGGATCATTTAATAATGTAGTGAGTTTACTCAAGTCAGGATCTGAAGCATACATATAAAGAATTGATTGCATAAAATCATCATCAAGATCTACAATATAAATTCCATAAATGTTAATAATCTCTGATTCAGGAACATAAGCAGGATTATCATCATTATTAGGCAGAGGTACTCTAGATAACAAATCTACATTAGAGTGTAAGGTTCCTGCTCTATGTGTAATAGTAATCCGTCTTCTGTATTCTTGTACAGCTAATTGCCATCTAAACATGTGTCTATTACAAGTTTTCATGTTTAAGAGTGACTTAACTGCACTACAGTCAGTTATTATCTCAAATTTTTGGTCTTCAAGGTAATAATGTAGCTTCTAAATAGACCATACTACTGCCAAACATTCAAGTTGAGTAGCACCATATTTCAATTTACTACTTCTTAGAGTACATAAAATATAGCAAATTACTACTACTGACATTTTTCTTTCAATAAGTTGTTTTTGATGCAAATCAGAACCCAGACCAATAAAACTTGAATCTGTATATAATACAAAAGGCAATCGGAAATATGGTAATCCCAAGATAGAAGCTGTCATTAAACATTCTTTCAACTTATCAAAAGCATGTTGTCTTTCATTATTGCAAATGAAAGCTTCTGATTTCTTTATCAGTGTTGTCATTGGTGCAGCAATTAATTGGTAGTTTTTTATATATTGTCTATAATAACCACACATACCAAGAAAAGATTGTACATCCTTTAAATTTTTAGGAATGCCAATATTCTTTATTTCAGCCACTTTATTTTGGTATACACATATTTGTAAGCCAGATACAATATGAACAAGCACTTATAAAGATTCAAACCCAAATTTACATTTTTTCAATGCAAGGGTCATTTTTATTTCATCCATTTTTTGAAATACCTTCTTTAAATGGATTAAGTGTTCATCATATGTCTTAGAGAACACTATGATGTCATCAATGTATACCATTAACCATCCCTCAATTATTTCATTATGGAATGCTATATCCATTAAATTCTGAAATAGTGATGGAGAATTTTTTGGTCCAAATGGCATCCTGACATATTTATAAATTCCCATGTGTGTTGTTATCAACAAAATGTTCTGTGAATTCTTTTTAACAGGAATTTGATGGTACCCTTTATTTCCATCTAAGCAACTTATATACTTAGCACCTTTGAGGGTAGAATGTATAGAGGCAATTCTTGGCAAGGGATAAATATCATCTACTGAAAATGTATTTAATGCTCTATAATCAACGCACAGTCTTGCTTTATCTTGTTCATAAGAAATTAGCACTGGTGATATTACACAATATTTTGGTGTAGTTTCAACCTTTTCAAGAATGTTCATTTTTAATAACATCTTAATATTATCCTCTATGACTTTCCTCTTCATTGGTGAAGCAGGGTATGGTTTCTTTTTAAGACTAGCAGGAATATATCCATATCACAGGTTAAACTAATCTTCATTTCATGATCTTTTACAAGGACAAGTTCATTTGTACCATGTGCAAAAGCCATTGGAAATCCTTTAATTAAGTCCAAAATATTTTTTTTTCTCAGCTTTACTTATCTGAGTGCCAAATGATGCTTTTGAAATTTTTGTTTCCAGAAGTTCCATCTCATTGCATTCTCTTCCTTTTCAAGGAATATTTATTACTGACTCAATGTTAAGACTGTGTTAAATGAATTTATTTTAAATTTACTTTTACCATTCATACCAATTGTAAAATTCTTATTAGCAGGGTCTAATTTCACACCAAACTCTGTTAGAATATCATTTCCAATGATAAAACAGTTACTACAGTTAGAATTATCCATCACTACAAAGTCACAAGTTACTCTTACATAACCATGTTGATTTTTAAAGAAAAAAGCAGCTTTGTATCTTCCAATGGGATGTAGTACTCATCGAAAACCTCTCCAATTTTTATTTTTAAGGGGTTCAAGCTTAGACTTATATTCACTAGCAATTTTCTGTAATGTATTAGTAGAAACAACAGAACCAGCAGCTCCTGTGTTCAATAATATATTAACATTTTCACCAGAAATGATAGCTGGAACCATGATAGGTGTCATTCTAAAGTTATCAGCTTGTATATCTTTAATGATTTCAGCATCCTCAAAACTCATTAAAAATTCATTTGAGTCCATATTTAATATTGGATTGTGAAAGATGGAAAAATCATCTTCCAACATACAGACTTCATTTTCATCACTATATGAGATATTACTGTCATAATCTCTTGATTCTTTACTTTTCTCTGTTTCAACTACAGATTCATTTTGATTTTCAACAATATTCATATTCTTCTCACATTTGTGACCTTTAACCCAAGGTTTGTTACACTTATAATAAGTATTTGTATCATAATTTTATTGGTACTACAAGTGAAGTAGGTTTTTTCTGCTACTCCTGAAGTGTTTTTGAATTCTGATTTTTCACAGGTTCAACATTATGTTTATAAGTGGAATACCTTGCTTCATACTTATGGTTTAGTAATATTTCATTGCAAATATTAATAAAGTCAGAATATTCAGTAACATTAATTGTTCTAGCTACAACAATGTCTCTGACAGATATAGGTAATTTATATATTATCTTATCTTTCTATAAGTTAAAATCCATGTTAGGCTCAATGGCTTTTAATATTTTATTTAAATTCATTAAAAATACCATAGGTTTTTCACCATTCAACGGATTATACCTAGTTTTCTCATAAAGTCTCTGCTGAGTGAGTCTGAATTTAGAACCTCCAAATTGTTTTTAAATTAGTTGTTTCCATTCAGCACAAGAGTAGTCTTTACCCTCATTCAAAACAGCCTCAAACCATAATAAAGCAACATCCTTAAATAAAGAGATCAATTTTGATGTTATTTCTTCATCTGGTAACTTATATGAGAATTTTAAATTGTCAATTCTTTGGATAAGATGTTTCCATCAAAGCTGGCTTCCCCATTATAAGTTGAGTACTGATCTATCTTAGGCCAGTTCTTCTGATTGGATTTTATTTCACTAATTTTAGGTAAACTCAACAACTCATTTACTCTTGATAAATGGTCTTGTATTTCCTCCTGTACGGATTTGTGACTTACATTTTCAGATTTGACAATACCACCAGATGGTTTTAGTTGTGGTGGTATAGGGAAGGAATGAGATTTACTTTTGCCAATGAAAGGATTATTATTATATTGAGTATACTTATCATTATCCTGGTTCATTATTAGATTGGCAGTTTCAATCTCAACTTTAGTTAATCTTTGTAGAAACTCAGAGACACTTTGATTTGTCTGGGAAAAAGATAACTTAGTTCTTGATTCAGTTTTCAATAAATGTGTTTCATAAAATTTTTCCAACTCACAGAATTTGTTTAAATGATCATTATATTTACTACTCAATGAATCATATTTAAGAGTTAGAGACAAATCTTCACTCTCCAATTCTTTATTACGTGTTGCCAGTTGAGAAATATTTAATGTTAAGGATGAGACTGTATCACTTGTGAGCTTAACTGTCTCTTCCTCACAATAAGTCATTCTATTCCAAAATGCTGAAACAATTCTATGGACAGTTGGATTATTGTTAAAATACTCCATTCCTTCATTCTCAATTCTTTCACTCTCTTGTGAACTTCTCATCTCACTAGTAAGTGGTGGCAACTGAGGATTAACTGTATTATAAATACTACTGTTGTTATTGAAAAAAGACAAGTCAGGTGTATCTACACTAAAACCTAATTTTCTTAAGTCCTCCTCTATTTTCTGCACAGATATGACATCAATAATATTACCTACATTGTAATTATCAGTATTGTGTTCAATCTGAGAGGGTAATCTACTTAACATGGAATTTGTGTGAGCCCTGATTTTTGGCACCTTTGTTTTCCCTTGTAGGGGTGAACTGAGGAAGTCTTATGAGGAGGAGGATACTTTTTGCAGTTGTAAATGGCCCATTGTTGATGGAACCAATCACACTTCCATTTGTCTACCAGTAATTTCTCCTGAGAGTGATGTGAACCTCCTGGGGTAGGGGGTTGATGACTTGGCTGGCCTCCCTTTATATCTGCCAATTTTTGGTTCATCTTCTGAAATCCTACCTTGCAATTGTTTTGTAATTGCTCTACCTCCTTGAGCATGAGGGATTTTGATTCCTCCAACTTCAATACCTGTTTCACCAGATGGGATAGTTGATCCTGAAGAAGAGGAGACATCTTTTTTATAGTAATCTTTTTTAAGAGGGAGTTCTTTTCCTCTATGCTCATTTGCTCTGCCTGGGGGTATGACTGACCCTCCATGGTTATGTCCTGGAGCAATGTTTTTGTTAGCTTTAGACCTGGTATTAAAAGTAGGATTTTCACTTACATTGTCCTGTGGAGAACTAATATTGAAAAAAAAAACAATATATTACATCTACAGAAAGGAAAACCTATTGGAATTAGTAGATTAAAAGTATTAGCAATATTGTTACTAATAAAAAGCACTGGAGCTTACCCTGAATTTTATTATTTATTTATTTAAATAAAATGTAATAAAAATTTGAAAAAATCTGTTAAAAATAAAAAAATAAGCTTAACTGGACCTTTATAAGGGTTAATATCTATCTTACCAAGCTTTAACCAAATACCAATTTAATTGGGTGTTTTATTGGTGACCAAATACCAAGTGAAATTGGGTTTATATTGGGTACAGTTACTACTGTAAATACCTAATTTTTATTATAAAAAATTAGTACAATTATTATAAGGGTTCTTTTCCGCAATAACTGAGCTATGCTGACCCACTAATATGAAGCAGACCCAAATATTTGGTTTATTTTGAGCTATACTAAAGTAAAAATCACGTCCCAAGGCTTATACTAAATAATAAGTAAAAAGTAAGGCAAGACCCCCAATTTTCAGTGTATCTAGTATTTAAGTATGATGTAATAGTATTTATTTATGGTCCTACTACTTATTGATAAATTATTTAGTGATTAAACCTCAAGGGAAGACTAATAAAATAGCTATACTCAAATAAAACTCACAATACTTGGATTTAAATGTGTGCTAGTGGTGGAAAATAGATGAATATAATATAGTTATAGCTTATATAAAGATAATATCAATTTATAATGGCTTTATAATATATTTCTCAATGCTAATAATTGTGTTATAATTTTTATTTGAATTTTAGTAAGTGAATGATGTCTAATAACCGTCAAAATCCTCCCTTTCTTATACCAAAATCCACTGGAGTGCACAGACCTTCAATCCAGATGATGTCACTGCTCTTCCCGGAGATTAAAGCACTGTGAGGGCCCATCACCTCACCATGTCGTCTACTTCAAGCATATTCAACACCCAGACCTCCAGTAAGGACCCTCTATCACAATTAATGATAACACAGACCCATACCATAAATAGAATATCCAGATAAAAGTGGATACCATAAAGAAACAGGTAAAATAACTCATCCAAAGAGAATATAATGAAACCCAAAGCATATAAAGAAAAAAATGAAATTTACAAGCCCCCAATAACATCCCCAAGCATCCATATTAACCCAGAAATGACCTCCCAACCCATAAATCTGTGAATATCCATCCAAGGAAGCAGATTAAGTTGTCCAGACTGAGTGTATGCACCTGAAATAGATATTTATCCTTCTATAGGCATTGTTAGTCCACTGGATACATCCATATGACCTAAAATAGGCAGAAAAACAAAGTTTATAGGATATTAAGAGGCTAAAACCCACTTATATACCTAAATATACATATAATACTGCATATTTCACTGAATATGAGATTTATGTATACATGTGAGCTTATGTATGTCAATAATGACTTAATATCACTTAAGATAAGTATATTATGACTCCATTAACACCTTAATAAGTATTATTAGGCTATGGATAAGCTATTTAAACTACTATATTTTATATAATAGAATAATAATTATATATATATATGTAATATAATCATATATATTATTGTTTTAACCTTATATTTAAGATATAAGCATAATGTACTTAAGGTTATCTTATTTTAAAAATAAGAAATACTCAGTTCTCGGGATATCTAGGCTGAAATCGACAGCTGTTCTGCATATCTTTAAATAAAGATATATAACCAATCTTCTTTTTTGAACTTGAATTAAAAATAATTGAAAATCTTGAGAGAGAACAGATACTTAATAAAGAACATGAAGAATAATTTCAGAGAAGAGAAACATTAAGAAGAGAAAGTTGAAAATCCCCTTGGTATATCTCAAGGGAGCTGACCTACTACAACCTGGGATTTCCTCATCTTGGGGAGAGGTTGTAGCACTAGGGCAATCAGCTGTCATCACTCTAGAAAAGAAAGAATTTCACCAGAGCCTGAGCCACACTCCAAAAAACCATAGGCAGCACCCACTTCTTTTTTTCTCCTACAACAATCCATGCACTGCTCATTGAAGACAAGCCAGGCCTGGTCTCCCAACCATCATCTCCAGGAGATGACAGCCTCATGTGAAGTCTTCTTTCATCTTAACCATTCAAATCCAAAATGATTCCCATATCAAACTGATAACCAATTCTTTCCTGGAAATCCATCAAGAATGGTCCACCCAAAACAGCTTTTACATTACCTTTGGCAATGTAAAAATGAACCTTCCTGAGGCTCCACCTACATTCAGCTTCACAAATTCAGCTGTCACAATCAACTCAGTTAAATGGACACCAATCCCTCTTAAATTTCCACCAATTCCTGTCTTTATGGGGAGGCCCAGATGAGTAGCCTCAAACAAAGAAATCAGGTTAATCTGAGAACCTGAATCAACCAATGCCTTAGCCTCCCTGCCATTCAGAGTGACATTGACATAACCCAGAGGTGCAGGAAAATGAGTCTCCAACCCCTTACTAAACTTCTCAACAGAATCACAAATGTATTCCATCTCCCCAGAAGAAACCATTCTCCTGGTCAGCAACTATTTCTGTCTATCAGCCAACCCAGGACTGATAGCATACAACTCCCCATAAGAAAGGGAAACCTGACCCTGATTCATCCTTTCCAGAAAAGAGTCCATAACATTAGATAGGCCAGAAACTACTGGCCTCTCAAAGTGAGCCCTTGGCTTTACTACCCTGGTCCTGGAAGATTCTTGTGGACCAGAACCACCAACAGATTTACCATCAATAGGAATCAAACCAGATCCTTCACCAGAACCTCTAACTCCAGAAGGCTTTGGCAATGAAGCCAAGGGAACATCCTCCTCAGAGTCACAATCAACATCCATAGGCATGAGCTCACTATTCATGTCCAATGCACCAAAACTAGGGGGGCTCATATCAGAAATCACCTTCTGCATCTTTTACAACTCCTCTTTTCTGTACTTCCTCCTAGCTACACTCAGCTTAGGATCCACCTTTGAAACCTTAGGCTTGGGTTGGTCCTGAGAGCATCTCTTAGGCCTTCCCACCTTTCCAGCTCCTACATCATAAACACCAGCCAAGAATTCACTACTTGACTTTCCACCACAAGAATAAAACTCCAATTCACCAAAGGAAGTATAAAAATAGACCTTATTAACCTCCCTCCCTTTTCCTTTGAAATCATCATCTGCCTTAAAAGAAGAATCCCCCTGATTGGGAATCTCCTCAAACCTTGGCCTCCTCTGATTGAGACCACTCATTTTTCTGACCAAATCAACAGGCCCCTGCCCCCATACTGGGATTCACAAATAAACCATCAGGGAACTTGAACACCCTGCCATCAAACTCTGCCTTTCTCTCTGACACATCTCTTTTCAGAGCCCAAAAATCATTGGACTTGTGCCTCCTCCTGCTGCAATAGAGCATAACAAAGTATCACTCCTACCAGCCCTACTATCAAAATCTATAGGCTGAGAAGGAGCCTTAATGGCCTTCTTAGCCTCTTGAACAAAAAAATGTAGCTGTTTTTTCAGATCAGCCAACTGCTCCACCACTGGGTCCCTTTCCAGTTTGGGAACCTTCACCATATTCTTCTCTTCCTTCTTCACTCTATTCTCCTCTTCAGCCAAAGCCTCTCTGACTTTGCTGACATATTTGGCACACCCCTCCTGATAGGTGTCCACAGCCAATAACTTCAAATGGGCCTCCACAGCCTTCTTCACCTTTTTCAAGGCAGGCAACTTCTGATCCCCATTGAAAAGAGTCTTCATCAAGTACTTCCTTGACAGCTCTTTCAACAAATCTATTCTGACATCTCTAGCCAAGGCAGACCAAAAAACATCCTTGACAGCATTTTCATGTGCCAGCTCCTCCACTTCCACCAAATATTCCACCACAGGATCAAACTGTAGCAGAAACTTCCTGTAACTGTGCAATTTACCAAAACCACCATAAGACTGCCATTCACTGACAAAATTTTTCAGATCCACCATAGTGAACCTGACACCCCATCTGTTCACCATCTCCCTACACAATAACTTCCAGTCCCTCTTCTTGTAGCCAGACATGGCCACAACCTCCTTCTCCACTGCCTTATCACCAATTAAGAAAATAATCTGCTTCACCATGTCCAGCTAAGAAGAACCATCCACACCAGCAGCAGTTTCATACTTCTCCAGAAACCACTTCACATCTTCACCATTAAACTTGGTACCATCCCAAGTTTTGATCCTTACATACTCCCTAACCATCACAGCATGAGGTCCTTCCCCCCCACTGACAGTCACCACAGGAATAGAAGAACCAGAAGCCATTCAAAAACAACAGAGAGTATAAAGAACTAGCAGGTACACCCCACGTTGGGTGCCAGAAATGTAGACAATCCTATAGTACTAGCTAAAGACCTTGACAAAGGGAGTTGGAGGAAACACAGAGAGAAGATCCCCTGTCCCTTTAGAAAAATAAAGTAAGATTTACCTACTACAGTAAATTGGTTCCTATTTTCTAAAGCCCCTTTTCCAACACACTTGATTGCCTGATCAGCCAATAAAGTAGTCTCCAGACAGACTACCAAACCAAAGAATTGAAATGTAGACCAATGTCCACACCAGAGAAAGAAATGATAATTGATGTAGGTTGCAAACCCACACCAGAGACAGCAATAATACTTGATATAGCTTGCAAGACTATAGCAGAGAAACCAGTTGCCAAGTTAAGTTAAATGAAGAACTCACCTTGCAACAAACACAGCCAATTGTGGCCAAAAAACAGTGAAAACTTAGTGAGGAAGAATGATACCACCTCCTGATGGTTGTATGATAATTAAAGTTTCCCCAAACTGTCTTATTCACTATGTACACACAGACCACTATCTAAAAGCCCATGCACACCAACAAATTTGGTGTTCTTGAGCGCCAAATTGCATAAACCCCTCTAGAATCACTTCCCAGCCTTCTAGCACCAAGGCAGAGGGTCCGCCTGATGTTGGGAGGCCTGCCTGAGGTGTCCGGACCACCCTGAAGCCAGAAAACCACCAAAAACCTCCAAAAATACTTATAAAACTTAGAAAAATCTACTACAACTACTAAACCTTTTAAAACACATAATTTGGCTATAAAAACATTGTGACATAAAATGTAGAGAAAAATTAGCTCATTATAATAGTACCAAGCACTTAACCCTAAAATTTAAGGTTTGCCCGTAAAACACAAAAAAAATTAAACAGCTATCTTTTTAAATGAAAAATGAGAAATAATCCCTTTAATACTTAAAATCTGAAAAATTTCATCAAGACATATAATATAGAGAAATAGCCGGACTATTTAATGGTAGTACCCACATCCCCACAGTCCCAATATTTGCTTAATAAATTGAGAAAAACACCTAATTATTAAGCAATGTCATTTATGACATATCAAAACTACGCAAAATTGACCAACAAAGGGCTCCGCCAATGTTGGAAGACTGCATTGGTAGAAGGTTAAGGTGATAAGTGGGAAGTGGGAATTAACCTCCAAATGTGCAGTTGGGGTGTGTAGATAGAAAAAAACCTTAAGTGTTCGGCACCAAAATTATGTAGCATAGAATGAGGAGAGACTTAAAGATGGTATCAGGAATTATAAGTCATGGTACCTTCTTAAAAATCCATCACGGATGTGATGAGTTTGGGATCAGGAATTAGGAATTGAAATTGGGGTATAAGAGACAGGATAATGCATTATCATGGAATCCTTATCCACTAGCCCACCGGCTAGTGGATAAGAATCTTCCTCAATTGATAATTTCTGATCCTGGGAAATAAAATTCTTGATCCCCAATTGTAGATCCCTGAACATTTATACCCCTTAATATTATGTTATAAAGGTTAAAATTATGCATTATTGGTTGTTACACCACACAATATGGGGCGTGGACTTGCTAGAAATTCCACAACCTTGAACCCTAATTCATATCTTTTTGAGCCCATATTGAATTAGTTATGAAACCACCAAGAAAAAATATTGACATTCTGGTGAGCTCAATATGAATACAACTTGAACATTTAATGAAGCATAGGTAATAATACTTTGAACAAATCTTGAGATATGAAGAATAAGATTTTTTTATAGAAATTTTAATACAGTGCAGACCACACGCAAATTATTCTGAAAAATAAATATTTTGAACTATTTAAGCAGTTTCTTTGCAATTTTAAAAAAAAGAACACCAATTTATAGATCTTGCAAGATACCATCTGACATTATTATATAAGTTTCTTTGGCCAGAAATACATGGAGAAACTATAATTTAATATATGTCAATTTGTTCATGAAAAGTTATTTTGTGCATTTATATTATTAATTGTATTATTTTCAAGAATTGAAAAAATTATATACTTATTTTATGACTAGATAATATTGAATGTTATAAATCATTAAAATATCTAAAGAAGGTGCAAAAATTTTAAGAATGATGTTACAAAGACTTTAATTAGACATATAATTTTCAAATTCAATTGAAATACTATATTTTACTAGAAAAAATAATTTCAAACTAATATAAATTAAAATTTATTTACCTTCTTCTTCAAAATTTTCAAAATATTAAAATGTAGATTATTATTTGATTTAAGTAAATGAATAAAAAACAGTATAGGAGTTGTGGCTTTTAAGGATTCAAATAATTTCTGTGCCCATTCTTTGTAGCATATTTTATATATTTTATATTTTTTGTATATTTATTTTGTATTACTATCTTCTTTTATTGTCTTTTTTTACTTCCTCTCAAGAATACCACACTTTTTCCCTTTGAAATATTCCTTTATCCTCACCTCATCTTTCTCCCCAACCTTTTCACTCCCTTTGTCATCATTTCCAACCCCTATGCACTTTTTCCTCTCCCTCTCCACCCCTCTCTACCCCTCTCCTCTCCTCTCCTTCCAGTTCACTTACCTCCCCATTCCTCCCTAACACTTTATTTTTATATACATAAATAGGGACTGAGTTGAAAGGGAGGAAATTGGGGTTCAAGGATTGTGGAGTCGAGGTAAGGGGGAGGATTGGAGCTACAAGGGTTGGGGAGGCTGGAGAGAGGGGTGAGGAAGGGTATATGGGGTAGTGAAAAGGTTGGGAAAGATTTTTAAGGGAAGATCAAGGGTTCTGAGGCGTTTTGAATGAATAAAAGGGTCGGGGAGAGGTTAAGAGGGATGAAATGGGGATCAAAAGAGGATGGCATGCAATTGGGCTGGGAGGGTAGCAAAAGGGGTGGGGAGGGAAGACAAGCATGTGTTGACAGAATTGAAAGTGATGGGGATTGCTGCAAACAGAGTGTGAAAATAGCAGGATGAACTCTGTTCTTTGGGAGAAGAACAGAGTTCACTGCCATAAAATATTAGCTAAAACATAGTTTTCAATTCTGTAAAAACAGTGGTAGGTAATAGAAATAGTCACTAATTTTTTTTATATTTAATCTGAGATTTTTTAACAAAATTATTGTATTTAAGAGTTGTGATATTGTCAATTAATTTTTATTGATCAAATTAATTTAATAAAGTATTATTTAAATAATTTACTTCAAAAAATACTGTGAATTGAGTAGACTCATGGAATGATTTTTTCTTGCTTCCATTCAGTTATCCTCACACTTTCACTATGTTTTCAATATAGATACATTATTATTTGTGTGATACTCCAAGTAAAAGTTCAGTATTACCTCAGTCTGAGTTCCATCTGATTTCCATCTAACTTCAAGTTGATGACTTGCTAGCAGTCCCCCCCAAATATTGTGTGGTGTTAAATGTAAAACTCTGACAGTTTCTTTTGCTCTACATTTGAGTCTACAGTTCAATATATACATAAGTAGACACATGATCCCATTTCCCCTGCTAGACATTTCCCAGAGATTTTCCAGACTTCCAGACTAAATTAAAATCTAAAATATATTGCTAAATTCAGGTAGATAGCTAAATCTCTTCTTAACGAATTGATGTAATTTTTTTAGCCTTCCTAGCCCTATTTACTGAACTAAAAATCATTGAATTTAAGTAAAATCTGTATATAAAAATTCTTCAAACCACTAAATAAAATTATTAAAAATATAAGAAAAATTAGGTAAAATCCAGAAAAGTTCAAGCAGGTTCTTGTGCATCCAAAAAAAATTTTCCATACACTGCCATTTCTAGCATAAAAAATCATCAATTTTTAGAAGACTTATTTTAAGATATTAATGGATCAAAGTCAATTGAGCTAAGTAGGGAAAATGGACTTGTCAAAGAAAAATATAAATATCATTGAATTTATAGTGCATATATCCAGATTTAAAGTTATTTAAAGCACATTTATAAATTATTTCACTAAAAAAATTAAAAAACAACTTTAAAAACACTTAAAGATTATGTAACATTATTTCTAAGGTATTAAAGATTTCTGTCAGTTTGTGCTAGCATATAAGTATGATTTAATAGTAAATATTAATGGTCCAACTACTTATTAATAAATGATTTAGTGATTAAACCTCAGGGGAAGACTAATTAAATAGTTATTCTCAATTAAAACTCACAATACTTGTATTTTATGTGTGCTAGTGGTGGAAAATAGACTAATAAAATATAGTTATAGCTTATATAAAGACAATATCAATTTATAAAGGCTTTATAATATATTTCTATATGATAATAATTGTGTTGTAGTGTCTATTTGAGTTGTAGTAAGTAAGTGATGATCTATAACCCATCAAAATCCTCCCTCACTTATACAAAATCCACTGGAGTGCACAGATCTTCAATCCAGATGATGTCACTTCTATCCCTGACAATTACAGCACTGTGAGGACCCATCACCTCCCCATGGCTTCTACTTCAAGCATTTTCAACACCCAGACCTCCAGTAAGGACCATCCATCACAATTAATGATACCACAGACCCATACCATAAATAGAATAGACTGATAAAAGCGGATACCATAAAGAAGCAGGTAAAACAACTCATCCAAAGAGTATATAATGAAACAAAAAGCATATAAAGGAACCTAATTAGCTTCCCAAGCGCCCAAAAACATCCCCATGTATCCATATTAACCCAGTAATCATATCCCAACCCATTTTTCTGTGAAAATCCATCCAAGGAAGCAGATTAAGTTGTCCAAACTGGATTTATGCATCTGAAATAGGTGTATATTCTTGTGTAGGCCTTTTGAGTCCACTGAATACGTCCATATGACATAAGATAAGCAGAAAAATATATTTTATAGGCTATTAAGAGGTTAAAAACCACTTATAGACTTAAATATACATAAGATAACTACATATTTCACTGAATATGAGGTTTATGTATACATATAAGCTTATGTATGTCTATAATTACTTAATATCACATAAGATAAGTATATTATGACTCTATGAACACCTTGATAAATATTATTAGGCTATGAATAAGCTATTTAAACTACTATAAGTCATATAATAGTGTAATAATTATATATATATGTATTATAACCATATACATAAATATTTTAACTTTATTTTTAAGTAATAAGCTTAATTCAATTAAAGTTATTTTATTTTAAAAATAAGAATTACTCAGTCCTGGAGATACCTAGGCTGACACTCCCTCACCCAAAAAAACAATTAAAAAAATGTTAAGACATTTAAATTAAAAAGTAAGGAGTGAATAGAAAAAGAATTTTAAAAATTTCTATGATACATATACTGAATTTTACAGTATTTTTTGGATTTAAATTTTTTCAAGAGATTTTTAAGATCAGAGATTTCATTTTCGGGAATCCACTGGTCATATTCACTTGATTTTTTTTAAAATCTTAATAGATACTCAACTCCCTTTTATTTAGTAAGGTGTCTCTTTTTAAGTATCTTTTCAATTTCTGCCTTTTCAACTATTTCTTCAGGTTTCTGTTTATGCCTTCCTGATCTTCTTAGAAATAGAGCAGTATCATTATAATGATATTGTTTTATAAGAGAAATAGGAAATACTGGACATTTTCTATCATATGGTGCAAATAGAATAACTTCAACAGCATTATTACCAACCATATTTTTTACTACAAATGGTTCAATTAGTGGATACTTAAATTTAAAATTAACATTTAAATTGAAATTTAGTGTATAAATAAGGACTTCATCACCCTCTTTTAACATTTGTTCTTTAATGGGCTATATCCCATCTTTTCTTCTCATACTCAAATGCCTTATTTATACATTCTTGAGCATGATTTCTGAATAATTCTTGCATCTGAAGAAAAGACTTAGTACCTGGATGGATATCCAATCTAGGTAATTTATTAAGAGTTTTTGCAGGAATATTAGATACATAACACAACCAAAACTCAAATGGCATTTTTCCAGTGACAGAATGTACTGTACTATTGTATGCAAATTCTAAACCTGGGATAAGGGTTATCCAATCATGCATGAATTTGTCATTGTCTTTAAAGTCAAGACTAAAAGCAAAGAATCTTCTTATCATATCTTCTAAAGTTTGTATCATTCTTTCTGCTAGCCTATCAGTTTGTGGATGGTGTGCTGTAGAAAGTATTAATTGACACCCTGAAACATCCATAAGTGATGTCCAGAACTCAGAAGTAAATTTAGGATCTCTGTCTGAGACTATTGCTATGGGGAAACCTGCTATATTTAACATTTGTGTCCACCATAAGAAAGCTAAGTCCTTTTCAGAAACCTCTCTGTGGGTAGGAATAAACTTACACATTTTTGTAAATCTATCTACAATTAACCAGAAGGAGTTATAACTCTTATGTCCTGCTATTGAAAAACCTGTTACAAAGTCGATGTTAACTATTTCCAATGGAGCTTTTGGTTGCTCAAGTTGTTGTAATAAACCAGCCCTTTCACCTGTTAATCTTTTATATTTTTGACAAGAATCACATGTCTCAACATATTTTTGAACATCATCAGACATGTTAATCCACCAAGCTATATTTTTTACTCTGGTTAATGTTTTATGGAAGTCAAAATGTCATGCTAATATATCATCATGACATATACTTAACATTAACTCCTTCATTGAAGGGGGAATTACAATTACATTGCTTAATTTCTTCATGTAATATATAAAACCATCCTCAATGGAAAATTTCATTTTTCTAATGCTTCTTTATACTTTTGTGGTAATGTTTTTATCAAAACACTCATTGAAGCATTAGATGGATCATTTAATATTGTAGTTAGTTTACTCAAGTCAGGATCTGAAGCATAATTATCAAGAATTGATTGCATAAAATCATCCTCAAGATCTACAATATAAATGTCATAAATGTTAATTATCTCTGTTTCAGGAACATAAGCATGATTATCATCATTTTTTGGCAGAGGTACTCTGGATAACAGATCTACATTAGAGAGTAAGGTTCCTGCTCTATGTGTAATACTCATCCATCCTCTGTATTCTTGTACAGCTAATTGCCATCTAAACATATGTCTATTAGGAGTTTTCATGTTTAAGAGTGACTTAACTGCACTACAGTCAGTTATTAACTCAAATTTTTGGTCTTCAAAGTAAAAATGTAGCTTCTCAAGAGCCCATACTACTACCAAACATTCAAGTTGAGTAGCACCATATTTCAATTCACTACTTCTTAGAGTAAGTGAAATATAGCAAAATACTACTTCTGACATTTCTCCTTCAATAAGTTATTTTTGATGAAAAGCAGCACCCAGACCAACAGAACTTGCATCTGTATACAACACAAAAGGCAATTGGAAATCTGGTGATCCCAAGATAGGGGCTGTCATTAAACATTCTCTCAACTTATCCAAAGCCTGTTATCCTTCATTATTCTAAATGAAAGCTTCTGATTTCTTTATTAGTGTGTTCAATGGTTCAGAAATTAACTGGTAGCTCTTTATATATTTTCTATAACAACCCCACATACAAAGAAAAGATTGTACATCCTTTACATTTTGAGGGATTCCAATATTCTTGATTGCAGCCATCTTTTTTTGGTATGCACATATTTTTAAGCCAGATACAATATGACCAAGCACTTTTAAAGACTCAAACCCAAATTTACATTTTTTCAATGCAAGGGTCATTTTTATTTCATGTATCTTATGAAATACCTTCTTTAAATAGATTAAGTGTTCATCATATGTCTTAGAGAACACTATGATGTCATCAATGTATAATATTAACCATCCTTCAATCATTTCATTATGGAATGTTATATCCATTAACTTCTGAAATACTGAAGGAGAAGTTTTTGGTCCAAATGGCATCCTGACATATTTATATATTCCCATATGTGTTGTTATCAAAAATAAGTTCTGTGAACTCTTTTCTACAGGAATCTGATGGTAGCCTTTATTTCCATCTATGCAACTTATATATTTAGCATCTTTAAGGGTAGCATGTATAGAGACAATCCTTGGCAAGGGATAAATGTCATCTACTGAAAATGTATTTAATGCTCTATAATAACTGCACAGTCTTGCTTTATCTTGTTCATGAGAAATCAGCACTGGCAATATTACATTATATTTTGGTGTAGTTTCAAACTTTTCAAGAATTTTCATTTGTAATAACATCTCAATATTATACTCTATGTCTTTCCTCTTCATTGGAAAAGCAGGGTATGGTTTCTTTTTAAGACTAGCAGAAATATTATCCATATCACAGGTTGATCTTATTTTCATCTCATGATCTTTTACAAGGCCAGGTTCATTGGTTCCATGTGCAAAAGCCATTGGAAATGCTTTAATTAAGTTCAAAATATTTTTTCTCAGTTTTACTTATCTGAGTTCCAAATGATGCTTTTAAAATTTCTGTTTCCAGAAGTTCCATCTCATTGGATTCTCTTCCTTTGCAAGGAATATTTATTACTGACTCCATGTTAAGACCGTGTTAAAAGAATTTATTTTAAATTTTTCATTTTACCATTCATGCCAATTGTAAAATTATTATTAGCAGGGTCTAATTTCACACCAAACTTAGTCAGAATGTTATTTCCAATGATAAAACAGTTACTAAAATGAGTATTGCTCATTACTACAAAGTCACAAGTTACTCTAACATAACCATGTTGATGTTTAAAGAAAACAGAAGCTTTGTATCTACCAATGGGGTGTAGTACTGATCCAAAAACTCTCCAATTTTTACTTTGAAGGGGTTCAAGCTTTGACTTATACTCACTATCAATTTTCTGTAATGTTATTGTGTAAACAACAGAACCAGAAGCTCCTGTGTCCTATACTATATTTACAATTTCTCCAGAAATGATAGCTGTAACCATGATAGTTGTCATTTTCATGTTATCACCTTGTATATCCTTCATTATATCAGCATCCTCAAAATTCATTAAAGATTCATTTGAGTCCATATTTAATATTGGAGTTTCAAAGATGGAAAAGTCATCATCCAACATACAGACTTCATTCTCATCACTATATGAGATATTACTGTCATAATCACTTGAATCTTTACTTTTTTCTGTTTCATTTTCAAATTCATGCTGATTTTCAACAATATTTTTATTATTCTCACATTTGTGACCTTCAACCCAAGGTTTATTACACCTATAATATGTATTAGTTTCATACATTTTAGGTACTACATGTGCAGTATGATTTTTCTGCTTCTCCTGAAGTGGTTTTGAACTCTTATTTTTTACAGGTTCATTAATTTGTTTATAAGTGGTGTACCTTGCTTCATATTTATGTTTTAATAATATTTCATTACAAATATCAATAAATTCAGAATATTTATTAACCATTATTGTTCTAGCTACAACAATGTCTCTTACAGATAAAGGTAATTTATATATTATCTTATCTTTCTGTAAGTTAAAATCAATTTTAGGCTCAATGGTTTTTAATATTTTATTTAAATTTATTAAAATACCATAGGTTTATCACCATTCAAACGATTACACCTAGTTTCTGATATAATCTTTGCTGAGTGAGCCTGAATTTAGAACCTCCAAATTTTTTTTCAATTAGTTGTTTTTATTCAGCCCAAGAGTAATCTTTACCCTCACTAAAAACAGCTTCAAACCATAATAAAGCATCATCCTTAAATAAAGAAATTAATTTTGATGTTATTTCTTTATCTGGTAACTTATATGTGAATTTCAAGTTGTCAATTCTTTGGATAAAATGTTTCCAATCAGAGCTGGCTTCCCCATAATAAGTTGGGTACTGATCTATCTTAGGCCAGCTATTCTGATTGGATTTTGTTTCACTAATCCTAGGTAAATTTAATAACTAATTTACTCTGGATAAATGGTCTTGTATTTCCTCTTGCACAGATTTGTGACTTAAATTTGTATTTTCAGACTTGAAACTACTACCAGATGGTTTTACTTGTGGTGGTATGGGGAATGATTGAGATTAATTTTTGCCAATGCAAGGATTATTATTATACTGAGTATACTTATGATTATCCTGATTCATTAGTAGATTAGCAGTTTCAATCTCAACTTTAGTCAATCTTTGTAGCATATCAGAGACACTCATGTTTGTCTGAGAAAAAGATAATTTTTTTCTTGATTCAGTTTTCAATAAATGTGCTTCATACAACTTTTCCAACTCACACAATTTGTTTGAAAGTTCCCTATTTTTATTACTCAAAGAATCATACTTAAGAGTTAGAGCTAAGTGTTAATTCTCTAATTCTTTATTTCTTGTTGCAAGTTGAGAAATTTTCAATGTCAAGGACAAAATTGTATCACTTAAGAGCTTAAATTTCTGCTCCTCACAATCAGTCATTCTATTCCACAATGCTGAAACAATTCTATGGACAGTTGGATTATTGTTAAAATACTCCATGTCTTCCTTCTCAATTTTTTCACTTTTTTGTGAACTTCTCATCTCACTAGTAAGTGGTGGCAACTGAGGATTAATTATATTATTATTATAAATAGTACTGAACTTATTAAAAAAAAGATAAGTCAGGTGTATCTACATCAAAACCTAATTTTATCAAGTCCTCCTCAATTCTCTGTACAGACTTTACATCAATATTATTACCTATATTTTAATCATCATTATTGTGTTCAATCTGAGATGGTAATCTACTTACCATGGGATGGGTGAAAGCCCTGATTTTTGGCATTTTGGCTTACCTTTTTAGTGGTGAGCTGAGGAAGTCTGATGAGGGGGATGATCCCTGTTGCAATTGTGACTGGACCATTGCTGCTAGAACCAATCCCACTTTTATTTCTCTACCAGGATTCTTTCCTGGGAATGATGTGACTCTCCTTGGGTAGTGAGTTGTTGGCTTAACTTCCTTATCTTTAACTCTGCCAAGGCTTGATTCATCTGTTGGAAACCCACCTTGATGTTGTTCTTCAACTGCTCTACCTCCTTTAGCATGAAAGACTATGATTCTTCCATTTTCATAGCCTGCTTTTCCAGATGGGACAGTTGATCCTGAAGAGGAGGTTGAGTCTTTTTAATTTTAATCTTTTTTAAGAGGGCTTCATATTCCTCTATACTCATTGACTCTGGCTGTGGGTAGGATTGACCCTCCATGGTGATGACTTGGAGAAATGTTTTTAGCTTTAGACCTGGTGTTATAAGCAGGTTTTAAACTTAAATTGTCCTTTTGGGCACTCATTGTATCTTCAAATAACAATTTTACCCGTCTAAAAAAGGGAAAAAATATATGGTAATTAGTAGACAAAAATTATTAGCAATACAATTACTAATAAAAGCTCTGGAGCTTACCCTGAATTAATATCTTTATTTATTTATATAAAATATAAGAAAAATTCAAATTAATCTCTTAAAAATAAACAAATAAGCTTAACTATACCTTTATAAAGGGGAATAGTTATCTTAGCAAGCTTTAACCAAATACCAATTAAATTGGGTGTTATATTGGTGACCAAATACCAAGTGAAATTGGGTTTATATTGGGTACAGTTACTACTGTAAATACCTAATTTTTATTATAAAAAATTAGTAAAATTATTATAAGGGTTCTTTTCCGCAATCAATGAGTTATGATGACCCACTAATGTGCTTCAGACCCAAATATTTGGTTTTTTTTGAGATATACTAGAGTAAAAATCATGTCGTAAGGCTTATACTAAATAATAAGTAATAACTAAGGAAAGACCCCCCAATTGTCAGTTTGTGCTAGTATATAAGTATGATTTAATAGTAAATATTAATGGTGCAACTAATTATTAATAAATCATTTAGTGATTAAACCTAAGGGGAAGACTAATAAAGTAGTTATTCTCAATTTAAACTCACAATACTTGGATGTTATGCATGCTAGTGGTGGAAAATAGACTAATAAAATATAGTTATAGCTTATATAAAGATAAAATCAATTTATAAAGGCTTTATAATATATTTCTATATGATAATAACTGTGATGTAGTGTTTATTTGAGTTGTAGTAAATAAGTGATGATATTTAATCTGTCAAAATCCTTCCTTACTTATACCAAAATCCACTGGAGTGCACAGACCTTCAATCCATATGATTTCACTGCTATCCCTCGCAATTACAGCACTTTGAGGGCCCATCACCTCCCCATGGCTTCCACTCCAAGCAGCTTCAACTCCCAGTCCTCCAGTAAGGACCCTCCATCACAATTAATGATACCACAGACCCATACCATAAATAGAATAGACTGATAAAAGTGGATACCATAAAGAAACAGGTGAAATAACTCATCCAAAGAGTATATAATGAAACCAAAAGAAAATATAAAGGAACTAAATTAACTTTCCAAGCCCCAAATAACATCCCTAAGCATCCATATTAACCCAGTAATCATATTTCAACCCATAAATCTGTGAAAATCCATCCAGGGAAGCAGATTAAGCTGTCCAAACTGGATATATGCACCTGAAATAGGTGTATATGCTTGTGTAGGCATTATGAGTCCGCTGAATACGTCCATATGACCTAAAATAAACATAAAAATAAATTTTATAGGCTATTAAGAGGTTAAAAACCACTTATAGACCTAAATATACATAATATAACTACATATTTCACTGAATATGAGGTTTATGTATACATATAAGCTTATGTATGTCTATAATTACTTAATATCACTTAAGATAAGTATATTATGACTCTATTAACACCTTAATAAGTATTATTATCTATGGATAAGCTATTTAAACTACTATAAGTCATATAATAGTATAATAATTATATATATATGTATTATAACCATATATATATGTATTATAACTCTATTTTTAAGTAATAAAATTAATTTAATTAAGGTTATCTTACTTTAAAAGTATGAATGACTCAGTCCTGGAGATACCTAGGCTGAAAATTTCCCTAAAATATTTTAGCTTAATATTAGGTACATAAGACCTATAAAATGTGCATTTACGTGTGTAATTAAGGTATTCTAAGGAATATAAAATAGAATATGACTTATTTTACTTATGTATACATATTAGGGGGGTATCAAAGTTAGAAAAATTCCATTTTAAAAAGCTCTTTTTTCCACCAAAACAATCATGATTATTTTTTAAAATATGCCAAATTGGAACCCCTAAACACCTTTTTACCAAAAATTAATGTCAAGTTTCTAGCTTTCTTTTTGGGCTGTGTAATACCTTTTAAATGATTACAAATTTCAAACTTTGATACCCCCTATTTTATACACTCAATTACTATACCCATGTCTAATATATGTGTCTAGAATTTTTTATATTCTTGTTTTACTCAATACCTGTAATATACATGCTGAAAGAGAGCAAGAGAGGTTTAAAAATTTTCTCTGAGACTTGAAGGGTTTTATTAAATCTTGTAAGTCATTTCTTAATAAAAGATATATATTTTTTATCTTGGATTAATAGAAGTTTGATTTTTAACTATTATAATTAAATCTTATTCACATTAATTTAACTCTATTAGTTTTTTAAAAGTTTAATTTATCTTAAATTAATAAATTTAGCTATCTTTTCATTTAATGTAATTTTTTTTGCACTTTAATTTTATTATTAGTTTATCAAGGGATAATATTTACATAAACAATTTCACATTGTATTTGATTTTTAGAAAAAAGGGGGTTTACTTGTATTTGATTTGATCATCCTTTTTTATAATAACAACTTTTCATAAGATTAACTTTATTTCAATTACATTTAATTTAATTCAAACCTTCACATTATAATATTACAACATTAAATTTAATTGATATAATAAATTAAATAAATATATTTCCAACTGTTTAATAGAAGAGTTAAATCATATAAATGCAGTGGAAAAAACCTTTGAAATTATGTATTGCCTTCATCACCTACCTATCAAAAATAAATATTATTCATCAAATATTCTATTATTCACCATACAAGCCAACAAAAAATGAAAAAGTATTAAAAAGTAAGAAAAAAATGTACAAAAAGAAAGAAAATGAAGAAAATAGAGAAAAAAATGAAAAAATAGAAGGAAATAGATGAAAAAATGAACAAAAATGAATAAAGAAAAAAAAGTTAAAAAAGAAAAATAGAAAAAAAGAAAAAAAGGTAAAAAATAAAAAAATAAAAAATAAAAAAAAGAGAAATATAGAGAAGAGGATAAAAAAGAAAAAGAAATGAAATTAAAATATGGAAGAGAAGAAGAAGTAAAAG